>CAJQTT010000014.1:3840719-4480839 GCA_906901655.1 Sminthurides aquaticus | reverse complement strand
AAACATTGCAAAAAGATGCAAAGTTACAAACATATTTGCAACATTCAAACTTTCACACTTTCCAACGTCCGTGATACTTTCACAAAAAGGGAATATATTCGGTGACACCAACAAACTTTCTGTTTTATATATTAGACTTTCTGTTTTATATATAAGATGCGAAAATGGGACGGCCCAATATTTATGGAATTATGCACACTTTGGCGTTTATTGGTCATATCCAAAGTTCTTTTGTCCCTTTTCGATCGTTTTTGATCGTATTCGTCCCTTTTTGATCTTTTTGCACCTTTTTGATCTTTTTGCACCTTTTTGATCTTTTTAGCTTCTTTTTGATCGTTTTTGCCTGTTTTTGATCTTTTGCCCCTTTTTTATCTTTTTTGCACATTTTTGATCGTTTTTTGCCCCTTTTGACCTTTTTTGCCCCTTTTTGATCTTTTTTGCCCCCTTTTGATCGTTTATGAACATCCCTTTTTCTACCCCACACCTCACCGCTATTATGGAAATATGCGAAAATGGGACAGCCCAATATTTATGGAACTATGCACACTTTGGCTTTTATTGGTCATATCCAAAGTTATTTTGTCCCTTTTTGATCTTTTTTGCCCCTATTTGATCTTTGTTGCCCCTATTTGATCTTTTTTTGCCCCTTTTTGATCTTTTTTACCCGTTTTTGATCTTTTTGCCCCTTTTTGATTTTTTCCCCTTTTTTGACCCTTTTTTGATCTTTTGTGACCCTTTTTGATCATTTTTAACTCTTTTTGATCTTTTTCAAGGTTTACTTGTTTTTCTTTATATATTTTAGTGATTATAATTTTGTCATATCACGTTTCTGGCCGAAACTCCAATGTTTTACATGAAATTGACTGGTTTCAAGCTAAAACTCCAACTGTTTTACATGAAATCTGAGCTATATCAGTCAAAACTCGAGCGTTTTACATGAAAAAATCAAATTTTGTCATATCACGTTTCTGGCCAAAACTCCAATGTTTTACATGATATTGACTGGTTTCAAGCTAAAACTCCAACTTTTTACATGAAATCTGAGCTATATCAGTCAAAACTCGAGCGTTTTACATGAAAAAATCAAATTTTGTCATATCACGTTTCTGGCCAAAACTCCAATGTTTTACATGAAATTGACTGGTTTCAAGCTAAAACTCCAACTTTTTACATGAAATCTGAGCTATATCAGTCAAAACTCGAGCGTTTTACATGAAAAAATCAAATTTTGTCATATCACGTTTCTGGCCAAAACTCCAATGTTTTACATGAAATTGACTGGTTTCAAGCTAAAACTCCAACTTTTTACATGAATTCTGAGCTATATCAGTCAAAAACTCGAGCGTTTTACATGAAAAAATCAAATTTTGTCATATCACGTTTCTGGCCAAAACTCCAATGTTTTACATGAAATTGACTGGTTTCAAGCTAAAACTCCAACTTTTTACATGAAATCTGAGCTATATCAGTCAAAACTCGAGCGTTTTACATGAAAAAATTAAATTTTGTCATATCACGTTTCTGGCCAAAACTCCAATGTTTTACATGAAATTGACTGGTTTCAAGCTAAAACTCCAACTTTTTACATGAAATCTGAGCTATATCAGTCAAAACTCGAGCGTTTTACATGAAAAAATCAAATTTTGTCATATCACGTTTCTGGCCAAAACTCCAATGTTTTACATGAAATTGACTGGTTTCAAGCTAAAACTCCAACTTTTTATATGAAATCTGAGCTATATCAGTCAAAACTCGAGCGTTTTACATGAAAAAATCAAATTTTGTCATATCACGTTTCTGGCCAAAACTCCAATGTTTTACATGAAATTGACTGGTTTCAAGCTAAAACTCCAACTTTTTATATGAAATCTGAGCTATATCAGTCAAAACTCGAGCGTTTTACATGAAAAAATCAAAATTTTGTCATATCACGTTTCTGGCCAAAACTCCAATGTTTTACATGATATTGACTGGTTTCAAGCTAAAACTCCAACTTTTTACATGAAATCTGAGCTATATCAGTCAAAACTCGAGCGTTTTACATGAAAAAATCAAATTTTGTCATATCACGTTTCTGGCCAAAACTCCAATGTTTTACATGATATTGACTGGTTTCAAGCTAAAACTCCAACTTTTTACATGAAATCTGAGCTATATCAGTCAAAACTCGAGCGTTTTACATGAAAAAATCAAATTTTGTCATATCACGTTTCTGGCCAAAACTCCAATGTTTTACATGATATTGACTGGTTTCAAGCTAAAACTCCAACTTTTTACATGAAATCTGAGCTATATCAGTCAAAACTCGAGCGTTTTACATGAAAATATCAAATTTTGTCATATCACGTTTCTGGCCAAAACTCCAATGTTTTACATGAAATTGACTGGTTTCAAGCTTAAACTCCAACTTTTTACATGAAATCTGAGCTATATCAGTCAAAACTCGAGCGTTTTACATGAAAAAATCAAATTTTGTCATATCACGTTTCTGGCCAAAACTCCAATGTTTTACATGAAATTGACTGGTTTCAAGCTAAAACTCCAACTTTTTACATGAAATCTGAGCTATATCAGTCAAAACTCGAGCGTTTTACATGAAAAAATCAAATTTTGTCATATCACGTTTCTGGCCAAAACTCCAATGTTTTACATGAAATTGACTGGTTTCAAGCTAAAACTCCAACTTTTTACATGAAATCTGAGCCAGATCAGTCAAAACTCGAGCGTTTTACATGAAAAAATCAAATTTTTTCATATCACGTTTCTGGCCAAAACTCCAATGTTTTACATGAAATTGACTGCTTTCAAGCTAAAACTCCAACTTTTTACATGAAATCTGAGCCAGATCAGTCAAAACTCGAGCGTTTTACATGAAAAAATTAAATTTTGTCATATCACGTTTCTGGCCAAAACTCCAATGTTTTACATGAAATTGACTGCTTTCAAGCTCAAACTCCAACTTTTTACACGAAATCTGAGCTATATCAGTCAAAACTCGAGCGTTTTACATGAAAAAATTAAATTTTGTCATATCACGTTTCTGGCCAAAACTCCAACTGTTTTACATGAAATTGACTTGGTTTCAAGCTAAAACTCCAACTTTTTACATGAAATCTGAGCTATATCAGTCAAAACTCGAGCGTTTTACATGAAAAAATCAAATTTTGTCATATCACGTTTCTGGCCAAAACTCCAATGTTTTACATGATATTGACTGGTTTCAAGCTAAAACTCCAACTTTTTACATGAAATCTGAGCTATATCAGTCAAAACTCGAGCGTTTTACATGAAAAAATCAAATTTTGTCATATCACGTTTCTGGCCAAAACTCCAATGTTTTACATGAAATTGACTGGTTTCAAGCTAAAACTCCAACTTTTTACATGAAATCTGAGCTATATCAGTCGAAACTCGAGCGTTTTACATGAAAAAATCAAATTTTGTCATATCACGTTTGTGGCCAAAACTCCAATGTTTTACATGAAATTGACTGGTTTCAAGCTAAAACTCCAACTTTTTACATGAAATCTGAGCTATATCAGTAAAAACTCGAGCGTTTTACATGAAAAAATCAAATTTTGTCATATCACGTTTCTGGCCAAAACTCCAACTGTTTTACATGAAATTGACTGGTTTCAAGCTAAAACTCCAACTTTTTACATGAAATCTGAGCTATATCAGTCAAAACTCGAGCGTTTTACATGAAAAAATTAAATTTTGTCATATCACGTTTCTGGCCAAAACTCCAATGTTTTACATGAAATTGACTGGTTTCAAGCTAAAACTCCAACTTTTCACACGAAATCTTAGCTATATCAGTCAAAACTCCAACGTTTTACATGAAAAAATCAAATTTTGTCATATCACGTTTCTGGCCAAAACTCCAGTGTTTTACATGAAATTGACTGGTTTCAAGCTAAAACTCCAACTTTTTACATGAAATCTGAGCTATATCAGTCAAAACTCCAACGTTTCACATGAAGAAATTAGCCGAAGCCACCACTGTAAGTAACTAGCTGGGCCGAGTAAGGGAAATCAGATAAACGAAAAAGTTGGCTCAAGAATACGAGTGATTTAACCAGTGAAAAACATACTACCCCCACGCCCCACCGCTATTATGGAAATACTAGCTTGGCGACCCGGCTTCGCCGGGGGGTTGCGGTGAAACAAACAAACACATAGCCCTCCCGTCTAAATGTATAGCTCGCCCTTCGAATCCGTTGCTCTTTCTTCGATTCCATAGCTCTAACTTGGAATTCACATCTCAACCGTCAAACCAAAAGCTCCGATGTCAAACTATATAGTATAACTATAAACCACCAAACGAATAGTTCTGCCTTGAAACCAATAGCTCTCCCTTCAAACCTGTAATTCTCAATCAATATTTCTCCAAATAGCTCTTGTTTAAAAGCAATAGCTCTTCCGTCTAGCCTGCAGCTCTTACGTTAAACCTTTAGCTCTCCATTGATGATACTAATATCCTGTAGATGCTCATATTTGCAAAAAGATGCTAATAATTGCAGAGATGCTATAATGGTAGAGATAATGGAAAAGCGACCACTCTTATTCTTTTGCGTGCTGCAAAGCTTCCTTATGTACTCTTACATTAATTATGCGTTTAACGTACTCACCATAACTCGGCCCAGCTAGGTAGTTACAGAGACTTCAGAACCATACGTTTTTAGGGAACGCGATTGGTTTTCCAGTCATCTCTATAACCTTCTGTCGAACCAATAGATGTATCGACAAACCTGTAGCTCTCCTGTTGAATGAATAGCTCACCAGTCAATCTTGAAGTTTTGATGCTACCGTCGAACCAATAGATGGCCTGTCAACATTATAGCTCTCACGTCAAATCAATAGTTCTCCCATCAAACCTTTAGCTCTCAAGTCAAGCCTATAGCTCTACCGTCAAACCTATAGCTCCCCATCAAAGCTATAGCTCTTCCGTCAAACCTATAGCTCTACCGTCAAAGCTTTGGCTTTTAAGTCAAATCTATAGCTCTCAAGTCAAGCCTATAGCTCTGCCGTCAAATCGATAGCTCCCTCGTCTAGCCTATCACTCTCATGTCACCTTTAGCTCTCCTGTGAAATAACAGTACCCCCACCCACCCCATAGGTCTCTCATGAAACCTATAGCTCTTCCGACAAATCTCAAGTTCCCCAGCGGTAGCAACAGCTCACCTAAGATCTTAACATGGTTTTCATCAATTTTTGCACAAATATTCACTGTACAAGCTCCATCATACTGTTCCAGAAAGATACAAATATTTGCAAAAAAATACTACTTGGAAAAAGATTCTAAAATTTGCAACATACGCACAAAATTTGCGTAAATATACTAAAATTCATAGAAAATGCTCAAAATTTGTATAAATATGTTAAGATTTTCAAAATTATAATAAAATTGGCAAAAGTATGCTGAAATTAACAAAAGTATGCTAAAATTGGCAAAAGTATGCTAAAATTGGCACAAATGTGCTAAACATTGCAAAAAGATGCAAAGTTACAAACATATTTGCAACATTCAAACTTTCACACTTTCCAACGTCCGTGATACTTTCACAAAAAGGGAATATATTCGGTGACACCAACAAACTTTCTGTTTTATATATTAGACTTTCTGTTTTATATATAAGATGCGAAAATGGGACGGCCCAATATTTATGGAATTATGCACACTTTGGCGTTTATTGGTAATATCCAAAGTTCTTGTGTCCCTTTTCGATCGTTTTTGTCCGTTTTTGATCGTATTCGTCCCTTTTTGATCTTTTTGCACCTTTTTGATCTTTTTGCACCTTTTTGATCTTTTTGCACCTTTTTGATCTTTTTAGCTTCTTTTTGATCGTTTTTGCCTGTTTTTGATCTTTTGCCCCTTTTTTATCTTTTTTGCACATTTTTGATCGTTTTTGCCCCTTTTGACCTTTTTTGCCCCTTTTTGATCTTTTTTGCCCCCTTTTGATCGTTTATGAACATCCCTTTTTCTACCCCACACCTCACCGCTATTATGGAAATATGCGAAAATGGGACAGCCCAATATTTATGGAAATATGCACACTTTGGCTTTTATTGGTCATATCCAAAGTTATTTTGTCCCTTTTTGATCTTTTTTGCCCCTTTTTTGATCTTTTTTGACCCTTTTTGATCTTTTTGCCCCTTTTTGATTTTTTCCCCTTTTTTGATCTTTTTTGACCCTTTTTTGATCTTTTGTGACCCTTTTTGATCATTTTTAACTCTTTTTGATCTTTTTCAAGGTTTTCTTGTTTTTCTTTATATATGTCAGTGATTATAATTTTGTCATATCACGTTTCTGGCCGAAACTCCAATGTTTTACATGAAATTGACTGGTTTCAAGCTAAAACTCCAACTTTTTACATGAAATCTGAGCTATATCAGTCAAAACTCCAACGTTTTACATGAAAAAATCAAATTTTGTCATATCACGTTTTTGGCCAAAACTCCAATGTTTTACATGAAATTGACTCATTTCAAGCAAAATCTCCAACTTTTTACATGAAATCTGAGCTATATCAGTCAAAACTCGAGCGTTTTACATGAAAAAATCAAATTTTGTCATATCACGTTTCTGAACAAAACTCCAATGTTTTACATGAAATTGACTGGTTTTAAGCTAAAACTCCAACTTTTTACATGAAATCTGAGCTATATCAGTCAAAACTCCAACGTTTAACATGAAAAAATCAATTTTTGTGAAAGCACGTTTCGTTCCAAAACTCCAATGTTTTACATAAAAATTGACTGGTTTCAAACTAAAACTCCAACTTTTAACATGAAATCTGCGCTATATCAGTCAAAACTTCAACGTTTTACATGAAAAAACCAAATTTTGTCATATGACGTTTCCGGCCAAAACTCCAATGTTTTACATGAAATTGACTGGTTTCAAGCAAAATCACCAACTTTTTACATGAAATCTGAGCTATATCAGTCAAAACTCCAACGTTTTACATGAAAAAATCAAATTTTGTCATATCACGTTTCTGGCCAAAACTCCAATGTTTTACATGAAATTGACTGGTTTCAAGCTAAAACTCCAACTTTTTACATGAAATCTGAGCTATATCAGTCAAAACTCGAGCGTTTTACATGAAAAAATCAAATTTTGTCATATCACTTTTCTGGCCAAAACTCCAATGTTTTACATGAAATTGACTGGTTTCAAGCTAAAACTCCAACTTTTTACATGAAATCTGAGCTATATCAGTCAAAACTCGAGCGTTTTACATGAAAATATTAAATTTTGTCATATCACGTTTCTGGCCAAAACTCCAATGTTTTACATGAAATTGACTGGTTTCAAGCTAAAACTCCAACTTTTTACATGAAATCTGAGCTATATCAGTCAAAACTCCAACGTTTTACATGAAAAAATCAATTTTGTCATATCACCTTTCTGGCCAAAACTCCAATGTTTTACATAAAAATTGACTGGTTTCAAGCTAAAACTCCAACTTTTTACATGAAATCTGAGCTATATCAGTCAAAACTCCAACGTTTCACATGAAGAAATTAGCCGAAGCCACCACTGTTAGTAACTAGCTGGGCCGAGTAAGGGAAATCAGATAAACGAAAAAGTTGGCTCAAGAATACGAGTGATTTAACCAGTGAAAAACATACTACCCCACGCCCCACCGCTATTATGGAAATACTAGCTTGGCGACCCGGCTTCGCCGGGGGGTTCCGGTGAAACAAATGTTTTATGTACAGGCTGCTGCCCGTTGATATCCTGTTCAAACTTGTCACAATACCGTCAACCTATAGCTCTACCAACAAACACGTAGCCCTCCTGTCTAAATGTATAGCTCACCCTTCGAAGTTGCTCTTTCTTCGATTCCATTGCTCTAACTTGGAATTCACATCTCAACCGTCAAACTAAAAGCTCCAATGTCAAACTATATAGTATAACTATAAACCACCAAACGAATAATTCTGCCTTGAAACCAATAGCTCTCCCTTCAAACCTGTAATTCTGAATCAATATTTCTCCAAGTAGCTCTTGTTCAAATGCAATAGCTCTTCCGTCTAGCCTGCAACTCTTACGTCAAACCTGTAGCTCTCCATTGATGATACTAATATCCTGTAGATGCTCATATTTGCAAAAAGATGCTAATAATTGCAGAGGTGATATCATGGTAGAGATAATGGAAAAGCGACCACTCTTATTCTTTTGCGTGCTGCAAAGCTTCCTTACATATTCTTACATTAATTATGCGTTTAACTTACCATCACTCGGCCCAGCTAGGTAGTTACAGAGACTTCAGAACCATACGTTTTACGGGAACGCGATTAGATTTCCAGTCATCCCTATAACCTTCTGTCGACCCAATAGATGTATCGACAAACCTGTAGCTCTCCTGTTGAATGAATAGTTCAGCAGTCAATCTTGAAGTTTTGATGCTACCGTCGAACCAATAGATGGTCTGTCAAAATTAAAGCTCTCACGTCAAATCAATAGTTCTCCAGTCAACTCTATAGCTCTCCCGTCAAACCTATAGCTCTCCCATCAAACCTTTAGCTCTCAAGTCAAAGCTATAGCTCTACCGTCAAAGCTATAGCTTTTAAGTCAAGCCTATAGCTCTGCCGTCAAATCGATAGCTCCTTCGTCCAGCCTATCGCTCAGTATCCCCGCACACCCCATAGGTCTGTCTTGAAACCTATAGCTCTTTCGACAAATCTCAAGTTCCCCAGCGGTAGCAACAGCTCGCGTAAGATCCTAACATGGTTTTGATCAGTTTTTGCACAAATGTTCACTGTACAACCTCCATCATACTGTTCCAGAAAGTTACAAATATTTGCAAAAAGATACTAAAATTTAGAAAAGGCTTCTAATATTTGCAACATATGCTCAAAATTTATACATGTATATATACTAAAATTCGCAGAAAATGCTCAAAATTTGTATAAATATGTTGAGATTTTCAAAATTGTAATAAAATCGGCAAAAGTATAATGAAATTAACAAAAGTATGCTAAAAATGGCAAAAGTATGCTAAAATTGGCACAAATGTGCTAAACATTGCAAAAAGATGCAAAGTTACAAACATATTTGCAACATTCAAACTTTCACACTTTCCAACGTCCGTGATACTTTCACAAAAAGGGAATATATTCGGTGACACCAACAAACTTTCTGTTTTATATATTAGACTTTCTGTTTTATATATAAGATGCGAAAATGGCTTTTTTGCCGGTTTGAAAAATAGGCTAATGCGATCGGTGAAAGCCGTTAACAATTTGGTATACTAGTAGATATACATTAAATTAATAGAAAAAATCTATTACTATCTATATAAATCTACTATATATCCGAAAAATGAATATAGTATATACTATGGGGCGAAATCGCTATTGCGATCGGTGAAAGCCGTTAACAATTTGATATACTAGTTAAATATTAGTAGACTTGAATGAAAACTATAGAGAATATCTTATAGAATTAATATATATCTACTATATAGCTGAAAAAACAATATAGTATATACTATGGGGCAAAATCGCTATTGCGATCAGTGAAAGCCGTTAACAATTTGATATACTAGTTAAATACTAGTAGATTTGAATGAAAACTATAGAGAACATCTTTTAGAATCAATATACATCTACTATATAGCTGTAAAAACAATATAGTATATACTATGGGGCGAAATCACTATTGCGATCGGTGAAAGCCGTTAACAATTTGGGTTACTAGTAATATACTCGCATATATACATGATATTTGTAGAATATATTGATTGCAATCTATTTAAAATCTACTGTATAGAAACAATAGGGATTTAGTAGGAGCTATTGCTATCGTTGATTGGCCTTCCTAAGCACGGTTTCTGTTGTAACATTCGTTAATAGATGTAGGATAAGGATATGCTTGCAAAGTAGTGACTTACATTATCGCTTAAAACTTAAATCAAATATTTTTATATACTGCGCCGGCTCTCCTGTAGCGTCGTTTAGTTCCAGTAGTTACCGCAGGAAACACTGCGAAGGTAACGAAAAAATCAGACCAATAGATAAATTAACGTTTTTACAGCATACAATTTTACAGTTCCATTACCTTTGCAAACCATTATGCATTACCGTTCACCAGATTTACTGTTGTAGTGTCTTCATTACGTCGTTTCGCACTACGGTGGTATTACAAGAAAGTACGCGAGAATGATGAGTTTTCAGCAGCAAATCGGCCCGCCATTTCAGCGCATAGCAGTAAAGAACGAGGAACCATGGCGATATGAAAGAATTTATCCGTTTTCTGATTTTTGTGCTTTTTTCTTGAATAATTTCTTTAAAATGTATACTACCAGGTGTTAAATTGTATTTCAAACCGGCAGAAAAGGATAGCTTCTTTCCTGCTCCAATTTTTAACATCCCTTTTTCTACCCCACACCTCACCGCTATTATGGAAATATGCGAAAATGGGACAGCCCAATATTTATGGAACTATGCACACTTTGGCTTTTATTGGTCATATCCAAAGTTATTTTGTCCCTTTTTGATCTTTTTTGCCCCTATTTGATCTTTTTTGCCCCTATTTGATCTTTTTTGCCCCTTTTTGATCTTTTTTACCCGTTTTTGATCTTTTTGCCCCTTTTTGATTTTTTCCCCTTTTTTGATCTTTTTTGACCCTTTTTTGATCTTTTGTGACCCTTTTTGATCATTTTTAACTCTTTTTGATCTTTTTCAAGGTTTTCTTGTTTTTCTTTATATATTTCAGTGATAATAATTTTGTCATACCACGTTTCTGGCCGAAACTCCAATGTTTTACATGAAATTGACTGGTTTCAAGCTAAAACTCCAACTTTTTACATGAAATCTGAGCTATATCAGTCAAAACTCCAACGTTTTACATGAAAAAATCAAATTTTGTCATATCACGTTTCTGGCCAAAACTCCAATGTTTTACATGAAATTGACTCATTTCAAGCTAAAACTCCAACTTTTTACATGAAATCTTAGCTATATCAGTCACAACTCCAGCGTTTTACATGAAAAAATTAAATTTTGTCATATCACGTTTCTGGCCGAAACTCGAATGTTTTACATGAAATTGACTGGTTTCAAGCTAAAACTCCAACTTTTTACATGAAATCTGCGCTATATCAGTCAAAACTCCAACGTTTAACATGAAAAAACCAAATTTTGTCATATGACGTTTCTGGCCAAAACTCCAATGTTTTACATTAAATTGACTGGTTTCAAGCTAAAACTCCAACTTTTTACATGAAATCTGCGCTATATCAGTCAAAAATCCAACGTTTTACATGAAAAAACCAAATTTTGTCATATCACGTTTCTGGCCAAAACGCCAATGTTTTACATGAAATTGACTGGTTTCAAGCTAAAACTCCAACTTTTTACATGAAATCTGCGCTATATCAGTCAAAACTCCAACGTTTTACATGAAAAAACCAAATTTTGTCATATGACGTTTCTGGCCAAAACTCCAATGTTTTACATAACAATTGACTGGTTTCAAGCTAAAACTCCAACTTTTTACATGAAATCTTAGCTATATCAGTTAAAACTCCAGCGTTTTACATGAAAAAATTAAATTTTGTCATATCACGTTTCTGGCCGAAACTCGAATGTTTTACATGAAATTGACTGGTTTCAAGCTAAAACTCCAACTTTTTACATGAAATCTGCGCTATATCAGTCAAAACTCCAACGTTTAACATGAAAAAACCAAATTTTGTCATATGACGTTTCTGGCCAAAACTCCAATGTTTTACGTGAAATTGACTGGTTTCAAGCTAAATTTCCGACTTTTTACATGAAATCTGAGCTACATTAGTCAGAACTCCAACGTTTTACATGAAAAAACCAAATTTTGTCATATGACGTTTCTGGCCAAAACTCCAATGTTTTACATGAAATTGACTGGTTTCAAGCTAAAACTCCAACTTTTTACATGAAATCTTAGCTATTTCAGTCAAAACTCCAACGTTTTACATGAAAAAATCAAAAATTGCCGTATCATTTTTCTGGCCAAAACTCCAATGTTTTACATGAAAATGACTGATTTCAAGCTTAAACTCCAACTTTTTAGCTGGACCAAGACGAAGTCTAAGAGAAGCTTATCTCGAACCCTTCGATTTGAGTCAGACAATTGGGACAGCTCAAATTTAGAAGGCAAAAGTTAAAAGGCACAAGAAGAATGAAACTTTAAATAATTCCAAACATATAAGATATGCAAACACTCCAAATGTGAAAACTCTTACAGTGACCACGCCAACGGTAAAATGACCGAAAGTAAAAACTTCGAATCTACTAAATTTCTTTTTAACCTCTTCCCCACCAAAAGTATAGACGCTGCATAGTTTTAAAACCAGTTGTCATGGACATGAAGATCACTGGTGCATAGTTTAATTTCTATAGCGCGGGACTTTAAAAACAACGTTGCATAGTTGAATTCCCGCATAATCTGACCATTAGATCAGTGTTGCATAAATTCGAATTTCATTCCGCATCTCTTATGCATAGGATATGTAACTATAGCTAAAACTTGTGAGAGCGGCAAAGATAGAATGTTCTTGAGATGGACTTTGGCGATGCTTACATCTAAGTTTACATTCTGATACGAACATATTCTCCCCTTCACTTTTCCTATATAAGAAGCTTACATCCCTCAATAAAGTAACAGTATGGTTTAATATCTCAAGTGAGCTAGATGCTCACTCTTTACTACCATCATTCCATCCACCATCCTCACATAGTAACCCTACCATGGTACATAAGTATATTATGTATCATCTGGGGGCTCAACCGGGATCTCTTGTTAAAATATTTTGTTAACTATGCAAGCGGAATAGTCACATCATCTTTTTCTTTGCTTGTCGGCCTACTTTCAAATGCATTGTTGCAGTGGCCTACTTGAGGACAAGTTTTATTCTCGTCCTCGTGGTGAATTCTCAGCTATTCTTGATATACACACACAAGTATATATACATTATTAATTTGATTGTATGTATTAATTGTAAAGCACTGTTCTGTTCAAAGATGTTAAATTTCTCTTTGTTAATTTTGCAATAATCCCATCACCAACAACTGAAGGACCTTTGCAATCATGATTACAAAATGTTTTCTACGTTGTTTTACCTTGTAAATATAGCTTGGGGACAAGCTATTTTTTTGCAGCGCGGGTATATGATACGAACATATTCTCCCCTTCACTTTTCCTATATAAGAAGCTTACATCCCTCAATAAAGTAACAGTATGGTTTAATATCTCAAGTGAGCTAGATGCTCACTCTTTACTACCATCATTCCATCCACCATCCTCACATAGTAACCCTACCATGGTACATAAGTATATTATGTATCAATTCTTCATTGAATTATACAATACAAATATTTAATTTAATTTAATATAACTTAGTTTTAAAATTTCAATGCTAGCCTAGCGTTCTAGAATAGATGTTAGAGCTTGGTATACATCGTGCACAGGAGTCATAACAACACGGTCACTAAGTTAGAGAAGGCTTCTAATGTGTTGGTGGGGAAGAGGTTAAATATTCAATTCAAAGTAATACCTCCAAATGAATCCAATTACTGCATTTATCCAATTATTACCAAAAGTAAAAACTCCAAAAGTAAAATTTCCAAATGCATAAATCTAAAATATTTAAAACTAGGCCGTCGTCATTGTCATTCTGACCCTGGTGTGGCAGTAGAAAAGGGTAATGTATCCAATTATTACCAAAAGTAAAAACTCCAAAAGTAAAATTTCCAAATGCATAAATCTAAAATGTTTTAAAATTGGGCCGTTTGAATTGTAATTCTGACCCTGCTTTGGCCGTAGAAAAGAATAATGTATCTAATTATTACAAAAAGTAAATCCTCCAAAAGTAAAATGATGTGGTGATGAACTTAGCAGGTTTGTCGGAAGAGAAACAGGTTTGACGGAAGAGGGACAGGTTTGACGGAAGAGGAACAGGTTTGGCGGAAGAGACACAGGTTCGATGGAATAGGAACAGGTTTAACTGGAGATGCGCAGGTTAGACGTTCGAGCTATACGTTTGACGCGAGAGCTTCAGGCTTGACGGTAGAGCTATATGTTAGGCGGGGGAGCTAACGGTTTCGCGGTGGAGCTATACATTCGACGGGAGCGATGTAGGGTCGGGGGGAGCTAAACGTTTGAAAGCGAAGCTATTGATCCGATGTCAACAGTAAAATTTAAATAATTAATTCCAAATAACATCCATCTTCGTTGCAGAATGATTCATAAGATGGATACTTTTTGCCTATGACTATAATATTTTGCAAGCAGTGATCACTTTTGTCGCAAAAATTAGTTTTGCAAAAGAAGATTATACTCCGCTAAAGATGGTAATTGTGTCGGGGAGCTTTTGGTTTAACCGTTGTGTTATGGATTCGAAGTAAGGCCTGTAGATTCGAAGGAAGAGCTATGGAATCGAAGGAAAAGCTATGGATTCGAAGGAGAAGCTGTGGGTTCGACGGGGAAGCTATGCAATCGAAGAGGAAGCTATGTTTCGAAGGGAGAAGTATGGATTTGAAGGGAGAGCTTTGGATTCGAACGGAGAACTATGGATTCAAAGGGATTGATATTGATTTGGAGGAGGGCTATCAGCTAGATTGTGTATCATTTAGGAAACATCGTAGATACGCTTCCATACATACTACAAGTTTGACGTAAGATCTAAAGGTTGGATGGGAGGGGTTTTTGAAATGAGGGCAATGGTTTTGACGGTAGAGCAATAGGTTTGAAGGGGATGGATACAAGTTTAATGGGAGAACTAAGGGTTGAAGCCTGCACATAAAACAATTTTCCCACAGCAACCCCCGGGCGTAGCCGGGTCGCCAAGCTAGTTTAGTATACGGGAAATTGTGGACGGCTTCACCAGTCGCAATAGCGATTGCGCCCCATAGTATATACTATATACTATGGGGTATAGTGACTATATAGTAGATTTCTATAGAATCTTATACATGTATACTATAAATATACACTACATTTACGAATATATATAGTATACGGGAAATTGTGGACAGCTTCACCGATCGCATTAGCCTGTTTTTCAAACCGGCAAAAAGGGACTGTGGCACTTATCCATCTTCAATACCTTCATTAGCCTTTACGTAAGGACAGCTCCCACTTTCCCTAACAGCGGTACAATCGCTGCAACCTCTGTCTTCTTTCCATGCCGTTGCTTTCTTTTGCTGGTAAAACGTTGTGTGCGGTCCTTAGCTTCTAATATTACTTAACCGTTGCACAAATTACTTGCGTACCCTAGAGCAGTGTTACACTACGTTTCATGTATTTCGGGTTCGGTCTTTACGTGACACTAAAAATTGAAAATAAAACCGGATCGGGAAAAAAGCATTCCGGACAAGAGCCCGAATAAAGTTTAGTAGAAAAGTACTACTACTTCCAAAACAAGATTTTCTAAAGTGGTACATCATTTCTAGGCATCCGCAGATCAACCAAAATTTTTACCACGATTAAACTAAACTGCGCGCAACTTTTTCATATGAACCGTAATGCAATAACGCGCAGTTTTGTTTAATCATAATCATGGTAACAATTTTGGTTGTTCTACGGATGCCAAGAAATGATGCACCACTTTAGTAATTGTTTTGGAATTGTTAGTACTTTTCTACTAAACCTTAGTCGGGCTCTTGCCCGGAATCCTGTTTTCCCTCTCAAGTTTTTTTTTCGGGATTTCCATCCCTATATTTCAAAATTTGTATGTGTTCCTCACAATTATGTTGACACCACCCGCCCACAGTTTTACTGAATTGTGTAGAATAGCAGTGCTAGAATATAACTTTAAGGATGTATCCAGTACTATCGAGTAATTTTCCTAAAAAGAGTAACCATCAATGCGGGTGTTTTTTCCCAAAAATAGCATTGATTCATATGCACCGTACGATCTATCCTCCGGACAAATAGTACTTCACAGGATTAAGACTTCATCTTGATTTTACTATGGTCATAGCGCGTGCACTTCAAGCTTCAAGATAACTACAGGAAAATCGGATCTTCGGAGATGATTGCAGCTGACCTCACGCGAATAACATATGGAGTTGGGTGGCGGCAGTGAACATATAGGCCGCAAAAAATGTGAAACGAACTTCCTTGGTTTGAGTGCCCAACGCATTCAATTCATTTCGGATCCGCCAGATGCCGGGAAAGATTCTATCAGGCGAGAAGCGGAAAAAGTTTGTAGTGACGTATCCGTAGAATTTTAGCACGTGGAGAGTGGAGACACTGTCTCCTAATCTTGGATCGAGAGAAGAGAACTCTGTCATGAAGTTTGCGAAAAGAAATGTGTTGAAAATCCTGCAGCGCTATAGACGCAGAGAGAGTCAGAGAGGTACTAGTAGCGAGATGTACTAAAATAAACATAGCCATTTGTTTATGTTACATGCGATCATTGGGAGAAAGCGGGAGACATGGGAAGGAGCTTCCCACTGGAGACAACTGGAGAAAAGCACTTTCATGTTGCAGCATTCGTCTTGATTTAGCTCCTTGACAGCTCCCTCTGAATTTCCCTAATGCTCTTCACCAAAGCCGGTATGTTTATCCTTTTTATCCTCCATGTCTCTCCCACAAACCCAGCGACGTACAAATATCTTTCTGGCTACGAAGTTCAGAAAAGTAACAAATGTGAGGCTGAAAAAGTCTAGCACAGTATCTCCAATCGCATCTCGATCTTCATGTATGAGTTACTACTAACTTAAAGCTAGGGGTAAGTCAAGTCATTCGTTTGCAACAAACACAACTACAAAAGAGTGCCAGGTAATTGGAACGTTATATTAATATTACACTGGGCACGAAAGTGTAGCAGGAACACACCACTGCTTTCTCGATGGACATTTGATCATATTGGAATCATTTGATTTTGTTTTTTATTCTTTTGATGAACAAGTACATTATTTGATGATGCATCTTCTAAATAGAATGCTCAGCTGCATGGAGTATTTACGACACAATGAGTCAATCATTGAGAAGGATAAATGAAAGGATGACAGATAGAGAGGGAGCGAGTGAATGTATCTGACTCTGACACAGCGATAATGTGAAGAGAAAAGAGTGTTAGAGACATACAAGGCAGTTATGGAGTTGTTTGGAAGCAAGCAGTTTTATCCGAGTGGTGTTAGCTATTACCCAATTGTTTGCAACTCTACTAAGTCCGGAACTGAAGAACATTTGGTCAGCCTTGAATCGGGAGTAGATTTTTGAGGTGTCAACTCAGAGATTGCATTTTCCTGTTGTATAGAGTGCTAGTGAAGGAGAAACGTCTCCCATGGGAATTACGATTTTCTCAAATGTGTCAAGCACCAGAACAAACTTTGTTTCCATTTATTTGTTTCATGGCCCCTCCTCGAAGTCAATCCCATATATGCATCCCTCCTGCAGTAAGCTCCCCAGACATATGCCTATTATACAAGAACCAGTTCTTTTCAGTGTTGTACCAGTGACTTTCAAGTAGCTTGATACATACAGGTTAAGGACTTTAAGCCTTCAATGGGAGTGGATGAGGCTCGTGTTCTCTAACCTCAGAAATTATGCCGCGTGTGAATGGGTTCAAATGCAATAGTTTATTAGGTGTTGTGGAACGGGTCCCATGGAAACGTTCCAATACGATTTTGAATAACTGGAACAGTAAATAAAATTATTACGATTTAATGCCGAGAGAATGAAAATTTTGCCAGACTTTTCCCTTGCTTTCTCCCTTTTTTGAACACATGATAGTTATTACGGTAGGGGAAAAAGATTACTTCAGCTTTCCTCGCAGAATCCAATTGTTACCACGTTTTAGATATTTTTGCGCGTATAAATATATTTTTCGACCGTGTCATCTTTCTCGCTGCTGGAATCCCCGCTCTCTCGTTTATCCATTCTGTTGATATCGCCCAAAAAGAGAAAGAGAAAAAGACTATCAATTTTCATTAAATATAAGATGGCCTAGGACTCCATTTAATGAAGGAGAGAGAGGAATACGCTTCTCAACTAGTTTTCGCCTCCCAGCTTGTTTCTTTGTCTCCCAACTTTCCTATCATCCCCTCCCTCTCGCACTATCTCTGCCTCTTTTCCAGCTTTCAGCTCCCAAAAACTATTTCCTGTCTCCTCGTAAACTTTCTCTTGAAGATTTACTTGTTTCAGAAATAGCTAGTGAGTAGCAGTTAGTATGCTTTCTCCTCCAATTCGAAAGTAAGCACACAGCGCACAATTCAAATTAACGTGTTTCTTTTGTTAATCCAAGTAGACAAGGGGATGCGGTAGCCGTGGGGTTGGAACGGAAAGAGAGATTGCTTAAAGAAAGTAGGGAATATAACCCTGTCGAAATGTGAACCGAATTCTAATTTCTTATTGGCAGCGCTTCCTTCTTAAAATCTATTCTTTTGATGTGCCCAGAACACATCAAAAGATCTCCAAGATTATTAGTTTTTGGGACTCTAACATTTGCGAGAGAAACTCTGCACTCGCGCGGTATATTTTATTTTCTTGTTCATTAAGGTTGCTTGTGTGTAATAAGTTGGGAGAGACAAACAAGATGTGGGACGCCATGGAAACAGAATGTTTCTCAGATCACCTGCCCTTGTAAGCAGCGCTGCTGTATTTTTGTAGAAAACGTAATATTCCCTGTCTTCTGTCTTGTCGCACGTGTCGTAACTGAGCCTGAGCCCTTGTCCCTCTGATAATACCCGCAGTATCTTTGAGACTTGCCGCAATATATAACCTGAAAACAGAGGGGCATTTTCACAACCGCTTGCTTATTAACCCTTGCCGGCTTCTCTTCTGTAGAAAATCGGTGGCCCCGAAGAGAAAACAATATGTACAGAAAAAACCCGTTATCTAGAACTTATTGTTACTTGTTCCAGTGTATCCTACCTTACCTAAGCCTCTCTTGACTACGGTTGTTGTCATGGCAACAATCGAAATAACCTGAAGTCCGGACCTTACTACCTTACAAGAACACTTCACTTGCTTACCCCCTTCCATATTCTTCTTCCTAACATATGTACGTTTGTGAAGAGTAAGGCTAGCAATATCGAACTTGCAAACTTGCTCCCTCAGTTCCAAATTCCAGGCATTCAAATTATGGAGTTACCATTTTCATCCCAAGCTGTCACATCCACAACTAAAACATTCTAGGAAGATCCCAAAATATTCGACCGAAACTATATAACTAGAATCTGATAAAACTGCTGTTGCTTTTTCTAGAGCTTCTTCAACGCATGTGAGTGTGTTCTTAAATCTTCGTGAAAGCAGGACTCAAAAGGTCAAAAGTAGAAAAGAATCTGAAATTGTTTCTCGTTTGGTTCCACTTGAAAAACATAAAAGCATTGCTCTTCTTGTAGTCAGAATACCTTGAAAAAACCTATGCTCCAGTCCAACGTCCGGGCTGTTCTACACAGCGCTTATGAAAGTCGTTACCTGTTCTAGCGTCATGGGTTGAAGATCAGAAATTGGAGAGTTTTCAGGCACTTCTACCCGCCAGGATTCATCTTTGAAGAGAGGCATACATCCCTTGTGATCCTCCAATCCGCCCACTTGTCTTTCTCTCATTACGAAATTCCTTGGAGTCAACAAGGTGGGAAATTCGTTTCCCTCATCAATTATCAAACTTAATTTAATGTTCCAGCATCTCATCTCAACCGGGTTTTCTTGTTCTCCTGATTCCAATCTCAGTATCAGGCCCTTGTTCTCAAGCTTTGGTACGGCCGGAAGAAAATCTACGAGTAATCTGTATCGCTTTGTATCTTTCCCAAATTACCCGCCTGATGCTCCCTTCGTTTGTCTGTGTGATTCGCGGTGCAGATTCAAATTTTACCTGCCTTGTGAGTTGTGACCAGCTTGGTTGATTACCACAAGCTGAGGATATAAGCCTGCAGGGATACAGCTGGAGCAATGATTGTGGAGAAGAGATCCGGGATGATTCTGGATGATGAGTCCTACAAATCAATCAACCCCTTGATTATAATGTTAGCAGGAAGAATCTAATGCGTGAGGAGGCTGTGAGGCACGTGCGGCACGCGCCTAATAAATAACATGTACTACGGATATTGAAAAATATTCCCACTTGCCTCCTATCAACTATCTACTAAATTCGACCTATTAGTCCCACCCACCAATCTATCCACTTCCCTTGTCTACTGGCTCCTAACCCACCTTCTACTCCTAATTGCCAATTGCCTCCCATTAAACATATTCACAGCTTGCTTACTTCCGCACAGCTATTGCAGGGTTATCCTTAATCATTGGTTTGGCACGGCCGATTGCAGGAAGCTTGGAATGCTTTGTTTAAGCTTTAACTAAATTTAATGCCATGAAATATAGAGAGAAACAACAGGCACAGCGGCAATATAAAAGTTACGACATTAAATTGCATTACAAGCATATTGAACTCATGATTTTCCCCCTCTCTACCCTCATTATCCGAAGCGGAGCTGGAGGACGGCAATGCGTACATGGTGGGCCTCCTCTATCGAGTGTACTGTGTTGTTTGCTACCCCGATTCGAGACAGTGAACGGAGAGTGAATGGCTGGAACTGTAAAATAAATAAATGTCCAATGAATGTGAATTTGGTGGATTTTGACATCCTTCCTGAATAGCTAGCCCGTGTTATTCTACACCGATTATTCATCCATCTTTTCAGACCCTTCACCACACACCTTTTCAATCCCTTCTCATGCAAATATCATATAGACAATGGCTGAAAAAGGAATGACTTTCACCCTCATCTATAAATTGATCAAAGATGAGCAGCTTTTATTTAGTTTAGTTTCTCTGGAAAAAGTGTTCGTTCTATGCACGCATTTATTTATAAACTCTTCAATTCCACATAGTTAGTAATGATGTTAAATCAAAGGGCAAGGAAGTACATACATATGAACGTGACTGAGCAAAGTATAGCTAGCTCTTAAATCCGTTGACACAATTCACACGGCAAAATTATAGATTGGAGCAACACCAGGGGTTCTAAGGGGATGACTGATGCATTTTCAGACTGGATTTATTGTTTGAGCAGCGGTGAAAGCACTAAGGCACTGCGCTGGAAGGTAAATGGAGGCGAGGGTGCCCGGCGTTAGCGGATATCTTCATGTATTAGGAAAGTCCCATCTTCCCCCTATTTTGAATAAAGTCAGCTTCAGATTATTTGGTCGGAAGGGAAGAGAACTGGGCGGGCTGGGTACTGCATTACTGGAGCCTGCAAACATTTATTAGAAGCGAACGCTGGTGAAAATTGTATGTTTTCGACTTAACCCGGCCTCAACATATGTTTTTCTAATGACTATCCGCCCAGGATTAACGTCAGATTAGGATCTAAACCATCTCTCAAACACAATTTTAATCAGATATGCCCAGTCAATCCCTCAGCTTGTCATCAAAGCCCTCCGGCTTTTATTTATTAACCCAAACTACACACACATTTCCCGCTCGGTGAAACCCTAAAGCAATTTATGCACGCCCAGAAAACCTAATATTCCCCGGACATTTATCTGTACTGACGGATTCTCTGGAATTGTGTTCTGGACTTTTCCTGCTTTAAAAATATTTGGAAGTAATTTGAGGATTCTTGTTTTCTGTGTGTCTAATACTTAATTTAATGCCATGAAGATTAAAGGATGTTTAAGAAAATTTAAAATATTGGGATTTATCTGGAAGAATAGCTTACTAAAACAGAACGGGTTTATGACTTTGAATATAATACACTTTTAGGAGATTCAACCAACCACCCTCACTCGAAGATTGGCATACAGGAGCAGCGTATCGCTGTAAATATTTTTATAGCGTATTGTCAACCTGGCTCTGTGTCTGAAAAAGTGGTTTGTGATTTTTTCTGAGACCTTATGGTGATAACGTCCAATCCAAATGACAGCCTGGAACGAATAGGTAAAATAAACTAAGTTTCTCATGGTTGAGGACGCTTAACATACTACTGTATTAATTTTAAATTGCAAACAACAAGTAATTTCGTACAGAATTGTAGAAATATCCTTTGTAATTGTTGTAAACAAAAATAAACGCTAGACATCCGTACATGCCACCCTCATCGAAAAGTCAAGTTTGGGATAAACGGAAGAAGACTTAGAGGACGATTTGATTAAAATCCAGATACCCCGTAGACTTTTATAACCTACTCTTGCCCAGTCCCTAATTTTACTCCTGCACATCCCTCCCGCCCGTCAGCCCAATAACTTTTACTCGGAGTGAATCTTACAGAATTTAGCGCTGTTCCTTACTCTGATTCTGAACTGCTGGGGCTGGACTTGAAGCTGTTCAGATTTTTACAAGCTGAGGGGTTTCGATGTTAGATTTGGATACTGGAGAAGAAGTGCGGGTGAAAGGCAAGGCGGCAAGGCTACAAAAAGAAGGCAAACTAAGCTTAATCTATATGATTTCCTCCGTTTTCCTACACCTCTTTCATGACGGGAGAGGAGACGCCCATCCGTTTCACTTCCTCAGTAAATTACTCTAAATTCAACTTCTTTTACTCACTCCCGACTCATCCTCCAAATACATTAAAACTCCATCTACAACAAACTTTCCCTCTCCTGTCTTCACTTCCATCCGTGAGGGATTTAACGGCTTGGATCGCGGTTGGGACTGACTGGAAGGGAAAGTTTCATCCGGGAAGTTGATGCAGCCACTGGATCCACTAGAACTTACCCGCTTCTGGTTTCTCAGTAAAGTAAAACTCCGACTTGGTTCCTACCAACACTTCCACTTCGCATCACCTGCCTGCCTTCTGAACTACGATGAAAATCCAAAACCTTCAGAGAAAATCGTTTAACGCCAGGCTATCACGCTATCAGGAAAATCCAACCTAACCCCATACGCTCACAATTTCAATCAATCTATCAGTCAGGTAAATACCAAAAACAATTATGTGGGTGGGAGTGGGTAAGACAGAGAGAGGTGGCAAATGCTTGCCTGTATTTCAACTGATGGATTGAGAATCATAGGAGGACAGGAACCAAAGGAAGATCAAAGATTGAATAAACTAAGTTGTAGCCGTGGTTTTTGTTGAGCAGGATTTACAAGAAGTGGTCGCGGCTACGCCTTTACTTACTACGCGTTTGCTTGTGGTACGTTGCCGGCGCCAATAACTCGTTATAATAGAGTATCAGTTTGAAGACGAAGAAGTGTTTGCTTACCACATCACATTCCGCAGTCTACAGCGTCAGCCTGACGGCTCGCGTATTTCATTAAAATATTATCATCTATACTCAATACTAATTTTTAACCTCTTCCCCACCAAAAGGATAGACGCTGCATAGTTTTAAAACCAGTTGTCATGGACATGAAGATCACTGGTGCATAGTTTTATTTACCTAGCGCGGGACTTTAGAAACAACGTTGCATAGTTAAATTCCCGCATGATCTGGCCATTAGATCAGTGTTGCATAAATTCGAATTTCATTCCGCATCTCTTATGCATAGGAAATATAACTACAGCTAAAACTTGTGAGAGCGGCAAAGATAAAATGTTCTTGAGATGGACTTTGGCGATGCTTACATCTAAGTTTACATTCTTTATTGAATTATATAATACGAAGATTTAATTTAATTTAAAACTAACTTAATTTTAAAATTTTAATGCTAGCCTAGAATAGATGTTAGAGCTTGGTATATGCCGAGCACAGGTGTCATAACAACACGGTCACTAAGTAAGAGAATACTTCTAATGTGTTGGTGGGGAAGAGGTTAAAACTGACACACACCTCTATGCATTCTGCTTACAGATTTTACGCCAAGATTCTTGAGACGGTGCAAAACCAAACATGTTTAAGTTACGAAGGATCAAAATGATGATTTCCGTACAAACTTTGGGAAATGCTGGAAGCTCTAAGCTTGTGAAGATTTTCACAGACATAAATTAAATTTCTCTGTAAAAATATTCACGAAGAAATTGATGTATTCACGAAGAAATTGATTTATTGAAAGCCCAAAAATAAGCCTTTTTCAAGCCTTTACACGGCTTTCCAAGAACCTTTTTGACTTTCAAGCGCAGGGAAATACATTCTTGCTGTAGTTTTGCAAAAAAATTTAAGTAATATATACTGAAAACTGAGTAAGTTATACTGTGGAGATCCAGCTTAGCTCCGGCCCCGGCTTGCGGACATTTTCGTTTTTATTCCCTTGTTCGCGAACCTTAAGACTGTAGCCAGTCCCGTCGTAGAATACTCTAGCTGTGTAAAAGAAACAGCAGCTGTGCCCAAAATGCAACAAGGCGGGTGGCCGTAGCGTACAAGAGCTGTCACCACATGAGCAGGAACGCGGGAAAGTTGGACGTTAACGTTGTTCTTACGTATACCTTAAAAGTTATAAACTTTAAATAGGTTTTCCCTGCAAACATAAAATGCTGCGTTTCCTTGCACCCCGGATTGTTGTGACCCATAACATGTAGTTATGATTTGTAAAAACAACTAGTAAAATCCATGCGTAATTAAAATGTCCACGGCATTTTAAGCAAGAAAATAGGATTTAGCTTACACCTAATGCGGTAGGTGACACCATAAGTATGCGAGAACACAAGAGCAGCGGTCTAGAGTACAGCACATATCCCTAATGGTTGGTGACAGTAGGTGTACGCTTACTTGAGACTGGTAGCAGCAGCAGCAGCTCCATAACAATGTAATTACTATTTCAGGGCTCCTCCGCTTTGACATGGAAGTGTGGAAAGAATTAATCTTGATGATCGAAACATCTGCTTCTGTATTGTATATTGTATCCCGCAGTTTACAAAGCCACAAGCTGCATCTTCCCAACCCCTCCTTACTCTTTGATTCTTCTTGATGCTAACGTTTCTTCCTTTAGAATCTTCACTCTGAATCTGTATTCATCGTGATCGTCTTGTCTCCTCTTCATAGGCAGATGTAATACACGTCTATGAAATGTTTGAAATGTAAAGTCAGTACTAATTGCTTGTGCACAACCATCGGTGGTTTCAGAGCCTAAAATCCTTTTTTTGTTAGATAAGAGTCCCGAGTATATTTCTGTTTTAGTCACTACAACTACTTGCGCACTTTCAACTAAGATGTTACTACTAGAATACTGCAGGTAAGTGGTTACTTTACAGAGTGAAGTTTTTGGAGCACGGTAGCTCTAAATGTAGTAACATAGTCGGCAAGCCGCATTACTAAATAAGAATAATTTTGTAATTTTTTGCCAAACTGTACATGTATAGATCGGATCGGATCTGCTTAAAATAATGTATAGTATACGATTGCTTACTAAATTGTTAGTATGCTGCCGCTAATAGTTTGTAAAAATATTTCGACCTCATTGAAGAGCTAAACAGATTGTAAAAATAAAAACACTGATATTGGCGAAATAATTGGCGGAATATAAATCTGCACTGCAGTGGTAAAATAATCTAACGCATAGACAAGACATACTAATTTCGAAAACTTAGGATGTAACGGGATAAAAATATCATAAAGTGAAGAGGATGTAGTTTGGGTGTGTATGTGTGTAACTCACGTGGGACGAAAATGCTTTTTAGTGGTGTGAGCTCTGCCACCACAAGCCACTTGTAGTAGCGTGCCCATAAATTTGTTTAGAATGAATAGAATAAAACCTTATAATGAATGAATGTATGTAATACAAAGAGAACTACGGACGGGTTATTTTACCCTACGGACTTTTCCAGGAAGAATTCCCAGGCAGGTCTATCTTGTTATTTTGTTAAGGCGACGGCTATAGCAGCTTCTAACATACGCTCTCATGTTTTATCCAAGGAAGTTGGTACGGCGGTGGTGCCTGTTGAAAGCTACATTTATGCGTTGTAAATCTAAATCTAACACAAACTAATCTCATTCATTAGGTCCAATTGCGATAGGTATTACCCAAAATTGAACGTAATGAATTGGACTTTCAAGCCATAAAGGTTTCTTGATTGCCCAGATGAATAGATATCTAACCAGGGATTTCACTTCCACCATCATGGCTTGTCCTCTCTCTCTCTCTCTCGCTCATCTCCTTTCCTTCCTTCCTGCTTACTTTCTGTTCAACTTCCTTAGACCGAAGCCACAACAAGAGCATAGAGCTGCTTACTACGGTTTGAATGTCGAAAATCCCGCAACAAAACATGAGCAGGAGGAAGGAAGGATGAGGTAGCCACCCCCCTCACCTCGCATATGCATTCACCAATCCCCGCCTCCATCTCTCCTCCGAACAACTTGTGACACTGCTTTCCCCACCCACTTTCACCCGGGTGTTTTCCTTGCCCGCTTTAACCCATCAACTATGTACCACAACCCACATGCATGCACTATATCCTCGGAAGAAGATTCAGGCATCCTTACCTGAATTTACTTTCATCATCTCTCATTACCGGGCAATTTCATCCAAACATTTACACTCATCTCCAGTACAATTTTCTCCAGGAAATGCTTCATCTCCTCTTTACAAGGAACGACTGTCTCGGATGGATAGGTTACAGTTACAGTATAAATTCAAACATCATCATCTTATCTATCTGGTTGCAAGCTAGCTGAAACCCGGGGTTTTACAGTGGTAAACTTATACGAAAACTGAAATGTTGAGGTGAAAGCTGTAGGAACCTCTTTTGAAAGGAAGGGAAAGGCGGGCGTTGTTGGTGGTGGAGGTTTGGAAGAGTGGGCATAGGATCTGGAACAAGTAGAAGCTGTTGCAGAACGAGGGAAACTGCGTTTTTGGGGCCGGGGCTGGGCTATTGCTACTGGGAGATGATGATATTGCGCGAGATTGATTCGCTCCCTAATTCCAAGCGTTTCACCGCCCATCCCTTGTCTCTGTGTAGTCATAGGGTGATCTGAAATGCACGCCTCCAACCCTCAGCCTTGCTGAACGTGTATGCTCTCTTCCACTTAACTCCACATGCATTTCTATCTCGCCCATAGCGTCTCTTACTGAGAACAACCAATCTTGTTCTCCACTAAAAATTCATCTTCTTTTCTCCAACCCCAAATGTGGGAATATCTTTGCCAGCCAACACCATTCCCACTATCTACACACACAACTATATAGCCTCTACCCGAATTTAATTCCTCGTTAGTTTTGTCCCACTACTCCAACGGATTTGAGCAACTCATCATCAATTCATCCCTCCGACAAAGAGGTATCGATACCCCACCGGCCTAGGACGAGTGGTGAAAGTCGCAAAGGGATACTTTGGCTTGAAGAGTGGGGACACGGGAAAATTTGTCCGGAGACACAAGGCCCAAAAAGAGAATAGCAGGTAGGATCTGTTCAAGCTCAGACTGTGGAGCCTGTGTTTACAAATGTCCCAGTCTGCCCCGAAATCCTAAAGTTGTTAAAAGTTTCGACAAGTGTTTGAAAAATTCAAAGAAAACCTTTCGGTTGAAGCTTCAAACTGGAATTGCTTGCAATGCTTAACAATATCGGAGCTGTTGGTAGCGGTAAGTGGGAGAACGTTATCTATCATTTTTTAATACATTCATAATCGAAGCACGTAGCAGAATCCTTAAGATACCCGGATAGCTCTAGGGTGGGGTGGATGTGGTACGGATAGAAAAACTGTTGCATCAGAGTTTCAGGCAAAAATATCGTATTTGAATTCTGGAATCGTATTGAAAATAAATAATTTAAAACTATAGGTTATGGGCCAGCGCTTCAGTCTACTTACTCCCGACAAAATAAATTTAGCTCCTTTGAATTTCAAATATACGAACCGCTGGAGCAGATATCAGTTCCAAAGGTTGCGTGGACGACTAGCGAATTGCAGCAGTTGATAGGTGTAGGTTGAGACAAAAAAACTGAGAAAAACACTGAATCGAGGAAAAAGGGCGTTGATGTTGGCAAAATTTCCATGTAGTTTGTTCATTACACTGACATTAAAGACAATTTATTCCAGATAATTAAGCGAAATTTGATTTTGGTACACGTGGAAAACGCTACTGGTATCTTTGTGAATGTTATAGCTTGTGAGATTAAAAACTAGTAGCATGTAGTGTAAGTTTAACCCTAATTAAGTCAGCTGTTTGAAGTCTCTCGTGAATGGCAAATAGCAACCCCGCTTTGATCTTATAATAAATAGGAGTGGGGAGATTGTACCAGATTTTTGAAAAAAAGGTAGCTTATTAGGGAAGTTTTTCAGCCGGGTAGAGACAAAGGGAAAGACTGAGGGTAGATGGAATGTAATCCTAGCTATTTACACCCCATTACCTCTACTGTCCGCCTATTAAGTCAAGTTAGTGCCATTAAATTAAAATTAAACGTCATAATTGAGTGGTGATAATCAAAGGAAATTGGCATTATGGATTTTATGAAAAAGCAAATCATTTCCAGCATGCCCGGCACTCTTCTATAGTCATTACTTAGGATCATGTAGCCTCGTTAACCTAACAATATCACAACAACTCCTATCCTTTATCCCCACCTACTCTTAATTATACTCGAGCCATCCATGAGGGAAAGGCAAGACGCCTCCAAATTATTTTTGGATCTTCTTTGTCTTCTTCAATCAACTCTTAATTTGGAACGTTTCGTGGCCAATTTAGCCATTTCCGAGTTTTTTTAACGATCCCGAAAGCTGCTGCATCTTTTCCTCCGTCGTACCTGATTTTTGTGATGCATTCATTTTACCTTTGTACTTGAGAGAATAAAGGGGTATTTTCATAGAATACGTTTATTTTACCGCAAAGGTTTTGTCATGGCAATAGATACAATGTACGTGTTTTTAAAACCCGCCTATTTATCCATCGCTATGATAAAACCAGTACGTAAATAAACGCATTCTATGAAAATACACCTTAAAAGAATACGCCCTGACATTTGCATGTTGCTAAGAGATACATGTCTTCATTTTACAGTTTCTCTGAAAGGTCACGGTAATTCGGGCCTTTGCAATGTCAATGATAGCAGATCTTCTGGGTTATCGGTACCAACATCTGTCTCTGGAGCCACAGCACTACAGGTGAGAGGATTTTTAAAGATTTTAGACTATTTTCTATACAGTTAAGCCTCCTTTTCACTTATTCGAAAAATCAGAAAGTAGTTCAGCAAGACGGTTTATTTTATAAAATTGCTATTTATACTCAATGTAATGGTAAAGGAACATTGGAAAAGTTTATTTCGCGCTGTAGTGATTTAGTTTGCGTGACATTCGCTATGAAATAGTTTTTCTGTTTTCGAATAATTTTCGAATAATTTTTTTGAATTCTCTTTTCGAGGCGTTATAGTTTAAAAAGATCTTTCAGGCCTGTTTTCTCCTTTTCTATTTAATGTGTAGCAGTTTAAATGGATTTAAGTCCAGTTACTTGTATCACTCTAAAATACAGAATAAGATTACAGATTTAGTTGATTGAATGGTACTGTGATAAGAAGAATGCTCTGTTTTAAAGGTTTTTACAGCTGACATTTTAAAAATACAACAGAAAGTTAATCAAATTATGCTAAGCTTTACGACTTTCAGCTCTGTGCAGGAGGAGGAATTGGAACCGGAGCATCAACGCCCGTATCATCAGACAGTGACAAGCCAGTCAAGCAGAAAAGACATCGAACGCGATTCACCCCTGCTCAATTAAATGAGCTTGAGCGGTGCTTCTCCAAAACTCACTACCCTGATATCTTTATGAGGGAAGAAATTGCCATGAGAATCGGTCTCACTGAATCCCGCGTTCAAGTAAGCATCAATGTCAGTCGTTTACGATAATATATATATTTACTTTCTTCTACCTCGTTTCTAAACTCACCCCCTACTTTCTCCGATCATCCTCTCCCCTTTTATACCCGCAGTCTTAACTTGCCCCGTTAGCCAAGATTTCCTTGAATGGTTCTTCATTCCTACTAAAAATGTGATCTCTTCTTGTGCATTCACCTTAAGCATATTATACTCAGTCCTTCACTTTACTATATACATATAAAAGAGAAGTTTTCTCGCAAGAATTATATTCGAGTCCAGTCTGAATCCATCAGGAATACATCACATGTCCTCCTCAAAATCCGGAATAAGGTGGACTCAAAAGCGGTCATTATCATGTTCTGTTGGTCGTTACATGTTTTAAGGGTTTGCTAATGAATTATCGGTGACTATGTGTTATAAAAGCTTAAATTTAATAATAATATTCGTTAGGTCCAGTGCTACTGAGAAAATCCCTAGAGAAAGAGAGAGAGAGAGAGAGAGAGCATATAAAATAGAGAATATTTCACGTTTATTTGTGCGAGGTGGTAATCAATGTAAATTAAGAGGCGCGTAACTCGGTGGCTAAACACGAAAGAACGTATCTCATCTTGTTCTTTGTAGCTTCAGTATGAAAAACACGTGGACACGAGAGAGCATTATAATGGCCACAAGCTATCCTGAGTCTTTAGTCTTCTCACCTGTGTGCTATGGCTGGCTACTGTCCAGTAGACGCTGCAGTTGTCGCAGTCTACGTTAGTTTCGATTTACTTGTTAGTAAAATGACCTCTTGGTTTATTTACTCAACAAAAAGCCCAGGGAAGGGGGGACTTGATTTACAAGATCCTGTTGAGTGGCTCTATTCGAGATTTAAAACAGTAAAGCTGCATCGTTAACATCCCGTATTAGTTTTATATGCAGTATGCTGAAGCTATTATAGCTGACCACCAAAACAGCGATTTACGATATAATACTTTTTGGTACGCCGCATTCTTTCATAGAATCATCTCAGTACAGTAGCAACAGTAGCTTCTTAAAACTTTAGCATCCTCTGCAATACGGATGCCGTGTCCTGATGAGTTAAAACTGCTGCTTCAAATAATTCCTTGAAGGTACATATTTGATAATATTTAGGAACTTAAAGGAGTTTTCAGAGATGCAAGCGTGGAAAAGTCAAAACGTGCTATCTCATTTGCATACCCAACCAAACATATCCAACCTTAGCCACATAATAAATACAAGGAGAAGAACAAAGGCTCAAAAGGCCGTGTGCTATTAAATTTCAGGCCCTGGCTTAAAATGTGTGAAATCCTGTGAGGGTTTCAAACATAAGTTAGATCCAGGACTAAAAAAGCCTTCCTTCTGCTATCTCTTGGAAGCTTGAGGGGCGGTTCTTGAGAACTGTTTCTAAAGCAAAAGCAAACTCAGAACATATTGGTCTTACAAAGAGAATGGAAACTACAGTTGAGCAGAGAAAAATGTAGAAGTTTGTGTACACAGAGAGATGTAGTACAAGAAGATCAACAAAACGAATTGAGAGATAGAATAATTTGCACATGCTTGGTCTTCACGTCATCACGGTCTCCCAAATTTCATCGCACCTTTGCCAGGTTCAAAACACGACAACAGCATACATACAAAAGAAATATTTTTATTTATCTCATACATCAACTTTCTAACACTTACCTGCAACTTTGAATTTTAAATATCTTTGCGTAAACATCATCTTACAATTTAAGATTGTAGGACCCAAGTTTTTAAAGTTTTAAACTACTTCATCTATATCCTTCATAGCTGGTTTTTAGTCGGGACTATTATTTTTCTCGCGCTTCTGTGGCTTTGTCTTGCTATTGTATTTTGCCTTGTTCGTAGCCTTCTTTAGCCTGGGATGAGAGGAAACAGACTCTCTTGACAAAAATGGTAGAAAAAGTCACGTGCAGCCCAGCAAGAGGGGGTGAAAACTGTGAACAGAAGAAGCTTTAACTTTGAATGTTACCGCCACCGATTACATATTTCAGTTGATGCGGCTACTTAATCTTTATTTTTATCAGGCTCAATGTGTCGAAAAAGCACGCGCTTTGTAGGCAATATCGCACCTCTGAACTTCCGATTAATGTATCAGAGATTTCATTCTCTGTAAGACACACAAAAGGGATGAGCAATGGAAGGGTTGAAGTTCGGTTTAGAATCAGAAATAGAACCAAGCCTTTTTCTTTTTTACGCCATAGTGTCAAAATGTTTTAGGGCTCTCTTCACTTTATGCCGCTATGTTACTCCAACTATTCAATTTTGTGGTTCTTTCCAGTAGTCCGTAGATGTAGGATTGAGGATTTGTAAAACTTGCCGCTGTCTGATACCTGGTGCAAGTGAATACTATGAGCTACTAAACAAATAGCTACTTATTCTTCTTCTATTTGCGTACAGAAGATAGAGGGGTGGGATAGGCTTTTATAAGGGAAACCGTCAAGAAGGAAGAGAGAGAAAAGGGTGAATATGTGAGTCTGATGCGGAAAAGTGACAGAGTTTGGATTGAATACGTCTATAAATCTGAGAATCTGGCAAGAATTTGAATCCGTTTCCCCATCTTTTAAAGCTAGATAAGACCACACAAAGTTGGGGGGTTTCAATTTGACACCCGCATAAAATTTTACACACCTCTTTCTCCGGCTTTGTGGAGTTTTTCGTTGCTGTGTCTGTGTGTAGAAGGAAGGGTTTGATAAAATTCCGTAATATCTCCATTGCTTCCTTGCCACCATCCGTTTGTCACTCCCTGCCAGCCGCTGAGTACAATCTTCTGTACCACCCACCCTCCTTGTCTTTGGATGAAAGTTCTAAAAGTTTCCAAAGCCCATCAATCTCTCAACCTGTCAAAGATGCTCTGAGGCTGACGACATACAGTTACTTAATGTAGTCAGCAACCGATCCATCATTTCAGGTGTGAGGGCGGTGTCTCAGCTGTCAACAGGGACATACAAGATATAAGCTTAGTGGGGAGGTTGAAATCGAATTGGTATAAAAGTTTCAGAAACTTTTAAAAATGACTAAACGTTCATTTTTACGTCGCTTTAACTACTAAATTTTAGGGTTTCTATTTAATGTTCAACACAAGAGGTCGAAGGAGGAGTGAAAGTGGCAGTTATAGCAGAGATTTTGCTTTTTTTTCGCATTCATGCAGAAAGATCTCTAAATGTGTTTACTTACATGATTCAAGAATCTTAAAGACAGGAAATTATAAGACAGTTCAGAATTATGTGATAACTTGTAATCTCGTAATCGCGTTGTAAAAAACGCTCATGATTAGCTGATAGCTGATTGTTGTTAGATTATTATAAACAAATTGTGATTCATGGGTTGGTCTCCAACTGGTGTGACTTTCACCTCTTTGATTCTTACCCAGCCGTGAAGATGAGTTTAGCAAGCACAAGGAAAGACGTCAAGCTCCGTTTAGGTTACATTGCTACAAGCAAGTTGGCCTCTTTCTCCCCCTTCGGCTCTCTAGCTGACAGATGTTGCACGTTTTCAAATGGCAAAGTGGGGAAAGCGACTAAAGGAAAGGAGGGTGTGTATAGCGTATTTTCTCCATGAAAATCCAGAGGAAGGAGGAATCGAGAAAGCTATAACATATCGGGGATGGGAAGTCCCAAAGGATGGTGGAGGACATAGTGGGAAAGCTTGTCTGTGTTCCGGGTTTTCCCTCCACCAAGTTGTAAGTTTGGGGAAGGGCGTTTTGATGTTGCACTGCGATGATCTCTGGAAATCCGGGCAGCTTTCATCCATGCGCCTTTGGTTTAAAATAGGATGGTGTTGCTGGCAAAATCATTGTTGTTAGTATGTACTTTTTTGCTCAGAAGTTGTTGGTGATGGTGCAATAATTTATTCAGAGAGTGTATAAGAATGGTTTTGCTTCCCCGAGTTAGCTAAGTTACTCTCACTCCTAAGCTTTTAGTGTTTGACTTTTTTGGTATGCAAAGTTATTGAGGCTTGCACCGGTAGTATTATAGAAACTAGAAGGAAATTCAGTGTGGTTGGCCGTGAAAAAGTCTTTAATTATTGAAAAGTTGCTCTGGTCCTTCATACATCCCAAGCCGCTAATCTTAGGCATGAGGGAGGGAATCACAGAGTCAGTAGATGGTAACATGAAAGAGGGTATGGTAGACATTAGTGTCACAGCAAGAACCCTTGGGTTTGAACTCTAATGCATTGATGAGAAACATGGTGAAAAATTCTACATATTATACGCTGCCTTTTCATTATAATCATCATCTCCCTCTTTTTCTCGCTTTCCGAGGTTAACACCCGGATACCGGGGAGGGACATGCATATAGAATAAAAAGTTTTCCTCTACGGCTTTCGGACTCGGTTGGGCCGAGCTAAAATCCGTGCTGCTGAGGGAAGTAGTTTCTGATGCGCTCTTAGTTTCTCTTTGAGGCAAACCACTGAGATGGTGAGAAGTAGGGCCTTGAGAGGAAGGCGGGTATGGTACAAGAGGGAATGGAGGCACGTCTCACTAACGCTGGAATCTGTAACGCCGAGTAGAATCGAAGTAGGAGGGATGCGGTAGGGAATTTCCTACCACTTTTATATTGCAAAGCATGCGTTTATTTGGGGATTTAGAAGAAAGGCAATTTGTGGAGCTGGATGATGTGTTTATGCTCACATTATATCAACTCCCTCCACTTGGTCTATGAATACGAAATGCGGTAAAAGAATATCCAGCGTCCATCCCCCAGCCTTAAACTCCCCAACCACACAACATTATCATCATCAGAGCTCATAAAATTACCCTGATTCCCGCCTCAACTGCCGCAACAGGATCATCATAACTTTGCCACCAACAAATTTATTCCTCACCTTTTCTAAACTCATTTTGGGGGTGTAAGATACTGAAGAAAACTTGGACCGGGCTTTTCTTCAGGCACGCATTTTTGGAACCCGATAAAAATGTTGGAGAAAAGCAAGTGTGTATCAAGCCGACGGAAAGAGAGGAAGTGTTGAAAAATGTAAACCAATTTCCAGAAACTCTACGTCGTTAAGTTCTGAAGCTACTACAAGGTGCATTTTACAGTTAGCATAGCGCTGCTGCGGGGCTGGACTCCAGCCGCTGGAGGTTAATTTGGCGGGTAGATTGTAGAGTTGCACATTAGTAGGGCAAGTGAATGCAAAAGATGCTACACAAAATTGAAATTTCAAATCACATACTAGTACTAACTTGCGGTTTTATAAAATTTCAGGTTTGGTTTCAAAACCGGCGAGCTAAATGGAAGAAGAGGAAGAAGACGACGAATGTATTTCGGACTCCCGGATCCTTGTTACCATCACATGGTCTCCCTCCTTTCGGTTCTGTGTCTGATGGTCTTTGCTCTCCTGGGATGTTTGGGGCTTCGGATGCCCGGTGGAGTGTTGCCGGTATGAATGCAGCAGCAGGTTAATGTTGTTCTTTATTATTAAAGCCTCTCATTTATTACCCGGGATTACCCGCCTGCTTCCCTCCTTCTCAATCCATCCCAAAACTCCCTCAGTTCCCCTAATCCCCTTGATATTACTTTCCTACCCTTCCCTAAACCTCAATTACTCTGGTGTGATATAAAGCAAAAATCAGGGCAACACACTTTCCCTCGCTTTCCCTGATTCTATGATGCAGGGAGCCACATCTAACCGTATGTTGTCCTTGTCCTTGCAACTCTGACTGACTCCGGGGTTTTGTGTCCGCCTAACAACGACGGATTTTGGGACGGACCTTAGCGACTAATGTGATTTGATCTTATTTTCGGACATTTTAGTCGGTCTTGCCGGGCAACTTAGTCAGGCGGGTGTCTCAATGAGCGGATTTGGGCAACTTCAGCACCAATCCTCAGGGTTAAATTCTGGACTGCCAATATCACATTCCGTTCCGACTTCCGGGGGACCTTCCATGTACCAAAGTCATCATTATGGTCTCAATTCTTTAGGTCAGCAGTCACAGTCTTGTTAGTACCCAATTTTTTACATCAAACAAACATTACGATTAATGGATTTTAGTCGTGGTTATACATATTTTTTTATTTCTGCTAGATCCTGTGCTCTACGGAAGCCACGAACATCTTAATTCTGCCCGGGAATCTCATCATTGTTAGAATCAAGAGCTTCTTAGCTACTGTAATATATATAATTAGGCTTAATCTACTTAACTCGGAAGCACGTATTGCACTCTAATGTAAGGTAATTGAACCTTAAGTATTAGACTAGTTGGTAAGAAACTTGGATTAGGGATGAGTGAAATTTCGGTGAAAGTTCGGATTGAATGACCTTGAGAATTGATTGCTTTAATTTAATGCATTTGTGTTATGCAATGTGCATTAAGTATCCACGGAAACTGACTTGATCAGATCTTAAATGCTAAATTTAGATATAAATTTAGAGTAATAATTATGTCCATTCAGATGATTGACAACGTGCGTTTGTGATGGTTGTCAAGCGAAAGCGTTGAGAGATCCTGCTTTTACATACGTAATAAATAACGTCATTACGTGTCCAATATAATTTCTATTAAATAGGTGCGAATGGTTATTTTGAGTGGCTAGGCTAAAATTAACGTTTCCGAGATTCAGCAGAGAGAGCTAAACGCTTTCCGTAACGTCATTGATTCTCCGTACCGTCGTCGAGATGTCGAACATTATGTGCTGTATTGTGGTGTAACTGTATATCCTATAAAATTGTGTCACGGCTAACTTAATCAAATTGCTAATGTACGTTGCATAACTAGGCAGCCATAAACTACTAGATACACGCACTTAAGTTAACAATTATGACTTGATTATCGAATAAAATTTAAAGCGATGGAAAAATCATTGTTGAATGTGTGCACCGATTTTCAGAAATGCACATTTCATTGGTTCCAAACGTCCCATAGCTTCAATGAATTTAGCTTCCCGATTTGAATCCCAAATACAAGAGTAACTGCATGTAATCCACGTCTTAGTTTTATTGATTCCAGCTTCCGTAGGCCCGTCCATGTTTCTTTGTGGATTTTATATTTTATACGTTTCAGAGGCAACAAGTAGTTGCCAAATACCCCAAACCCTCGGAAACTGTTAATTTCAACTAGGAAACTGCGCTTCCTATTTTTTGGAATATTTGTTTCCTCAAAACCCCGTTTCTGCTTGCAATTCAATATCTAATCAGAGTATAGAGAACAGGCAATACGTTTTATTATCTATAATTTTTATCGAGGCTAATTATTCATAACTGAAATTAGCTTTAATTAGCTGCTTCAGCGTGGTTGTTAAAATACAGCCTTGCTTACACACTGACACACAATTATTCATAATCTCAATTTTATCTCAATATTTATTACTACTCGTCATCATTTATACCAGCGCCAGGAAATGTGAAAAGAAACCGTTCACACAAACTGCAAACTGTCCAAAGATACACCAAGAGAAAATTTATCCTACCATAAAATCCCGATATTAGTCCATCCCGCATAAGTTCCAAATTAAATGATTTCTAAGAAAACAAATTTCCTATCCCGTGAACATGACATGTACTTTTTGGTGAAAAAGGGAGCAGTTAAAACCCGAGAGACAAAAACCGGGCAAAGCCCGACAAAAGTTCAGTTAAAAGTACTAACATTTGGAAAACAAGAATGCCCTAGTTAATTGGCTAAATCCATTTCAAATCTTTTCCACATTCAATCTTAACACAGTAAACGCGAACAGTGGAGAAGACTCGCGCAGCTTAGTTTAATTTTATCAAAATTTGGATTGAACTGAAGGGTGCCAAGAAATAAATTTAACCAATTAACTACGGCATTCTTGTTTTCCAAATGTTAGTACTTTTAACTGAACTTTTGTCGGGCTTTGCCCGGTTTTTGTCTCTCGGGTTTTATTTTTCATTTTTAGTGCTACTCTCTAAAATCGTTTTAGCGGCAAGGACTAAAAACAGAAACTTAAAAATCGATGCATAATAGGAAATCAAACGTATGCAAAGGTCCCGGGAATGTAAAGCTAGGGACCATGCACAATGTTTAGCTTTAAAAAGGTTAGCAGCAGCACAGTCGCACAGTGAAGAGTGACACTCATTCCATGGAATATATGAAAGGCGGATGAAACCTCTCCTGCAGGCATAGAGTTTGTAGGGGCTTAAGGTGGCAGTCACAACCAGTAGACATTTAAAGAACTAGGAAAAAAGAGGTAATCTTATGTGGTCGAAAAAATCCAGTTTGAAACTTTTCATTATGTCATGAGTTAGTACGTAGTTAGTGAGCTCTGGCAGGAACACCGAAACAGTTAGCTACTTCGGCTTTTAACCAACCGATGAAGTATTAATCAAGTTTTCTTGTAGAGACAGATTTTTCTTTTGTAAGCATCAATTAAGTTAAGCTTCGTACCTATCATGCGTCAAGAAATGTTACACTTAATATGACACGTATTTTATCTCCTATTTAATTGAAATGTGGGAATAATATTACCGGATGCCATTCTATTTCAAAACCCCTTCTCTTCCGCTTCAGAATATTAACAATTAGTTTTAAATGATGAAAAATCTCATGCTAAAAAGCTGGTAAAAGGCTCCTCTCCCCAGCTCTCACAGCGTACACACCGAAGAACGTAATAATTCTCTAGCTCGGTAATTCTCCAATACCCAGCAACATGTTCACACAAAGAACTCAAGAGGACCATGCCGTTCTCTTGTACAAAATTACGTTTTCAACAATATAGATTCATCCTACGCGCTGGAACCAACAATGTCCCCAACTCTCGCGCAAGAAATAGCTTCTAGCTTTACTCCTACATTACCGTAAACTCCTGAGCCATCCCAGTGCTCGCGACATTCTCCCACCTCAATTATACTCTATAATTGACCTTAAGCTAGCGACACTGGAATACAATTAATCATACAACAATACAACATAAGATTTCAGATACAAAACATTTTAACCACCTTATCCTGCCTCAGCATTCGCTCTAAACACAGGGGAAACCCAAAGAGACAAAACCCTGTGAGAGGCTTACAACTAATAGGTCAATCGCTCTGGAACTCTGACCTGACGTCCACTCCTAGTTACATGCTTCCCGTTAGCTTCTAGCACTACGTCATCATTCGCAACAACTTTCTCCGACTCTCCCTGCGAAGCAACTCCTTCTTTCTCTTCAATCACCGATGCTCCAATCTCAAACGGGACGAGTCGCTGTAGTGGTCGAAGAGTTTCTCCATGACGCGTCTTTACTTTCACCAGTCGACAAACACCATCTAGTCCAGGATACTTCTGGATGACACGAGCCATGGGCCAATCCAACCGCTTGGTATTGTCCGAACTGATGAGTACCACGTCTCCTACGTTGATTTCTCCTTTCTTCACCTTCTTTGAATGGTGGATGAGCTTTGCTAGGTACTCATTCCGGATGCGTCGTCGAAGAGCCTCCTTCAATGTCTGTCGATACCGAAATCTCCTTTGCATCCGATTCTTCTCTATCTCGTCCAGGTCTAGAACGTTCATCTCGACTACATCCTCCATAAACATAGCAGGCGTTAGAGCAATTAAATCATTGGAGTCCTCTGTCAACAGTCAGAGGTCGTGAATTGATGATAGCTTCGATTTCACAAAGCAAAGTCCCCATCTCCTCTCGATTCAGGCTAGCTTTTCCAAGGGTTTTCTTCATCATCTGCTTCACGATCCCCACAAGACGTTCCCACCAGCCTCCCCACCAGGCTGCAGTAGCAGGGTTGAATTTCCAGATAATCTTCTTCAATCCCGTTTCCGCTTCAATCCTGCACCAGTCCAACTCACACATTAAATTATTGCACCCAATAAAATTCGTGCCCCTGTCGTTCCACATTATCTTCGGCCTCCCTCTGCACGCAATAGACCTCTTAAATGCTTGAATAAAAGCTTCGGTACTAAGCGACAGTACCAACTCCAAGTGAACTGCTCTATAAACGGCGCAAGTAAAAATAGCAGACCACGCTTTTGACCCATCTCTTAAAACCAGATACCCTCCGTAGTCCACTCCAGTAGTCTCGAAAACTTTGGCATCTGAAACCCTCTCCTTGGGTAGTGGTCCAATCTCACACTGCAGTGGTTGCATAGCATATCGTTAGCATCTTTTGCAATTTCGGATTACCTTCGAAACTGCTTTCTTTCCACTGGGAATCCACACTAGCTCCCTCAGCTTCGATAACACAATATTAGCTCCAGCGTGATGATTCTCCAGATGGATGGTTAGAATCAATTGCGCAACAACGGGATGTTTCTTAGGGAGGTAAACGGGATTGAGAAAGTTTGCATCGTCTTCCCTCCTTGTGATACGGGTCTTCACACACCACAATTCTCCGACTCGATGCAACTCAATTCCTGTAGTGTTCTCTGACACTCCAGACTCGCTCTGAGCTAATTTCCAAATCCGTTTCTCTGCCTGCATCAACTCCTCCACGCTCAGTTCTTCGCCCCTCTTGATTCCCTGCTTCTATCTCAAAAGCCAAGCCACGACCCGGATGTTGCGTCGATAGCTGCTGCTTGGAAGAAACCAGCAAGTCACAATAGTTGATAAAAGAGCAACTACAGTTTTCTTCTTCTCATCGCTCACTTTGAACTCATCAACTGCAATCTGTTCACATGGCCACATTTGCTTTTCCTCCAAGAGCCAATGTGGTCCCTCCCACCATTTAGACGCAATAAACTGCAAAGATGAACATCCACGTGACGGCAGGTCTGCGGGGTTGAGCGTTCCCGGAACATGTCTCCATTCGTGTACATCACTGAGTTTTCGGATCTCCTGTACTCGATTATTGACAAAAGTCCCCCACATTTCGTACCGTCGAATCCAGGTGAGCGCAGTCATTGAGTCTGTCCAGAAAATCATGGGCCATTCCACTTCCAAGGCTTTCTTCACTGCATGGCCAGGTCTTGCTCCAATGAGACAGCCTAAAAGTTCGAGTCTGGGAATCGTGGCTTTCGCCGGTGAAAGTCGAGATTTTGCTTGAACTAGTCTAACTGTAACTCCACAGTCAGATTTCACTCTCACAAAAACAGCAGCAGCGTAAGCCTCCTGGCTTGCGTCTGTAAAAACGTGAAGTGACCACTCTCCGTCGCTGGGGTTCACACCAGCAAATCTTCTTGGCACTTCAAACTCCAGCAATTTCTCCAGATCCTTACACCACTTCCGAAATTTCTTCTCAACCTGCGGCGGTACTGCTTCATCCCATCCTAACTTGATCACACAAGCTTCTCGTAAGCAAAATTTGGGAAGTAAAGTTAAAGGCGCCATGAATCCAAGAGGATCAAAAAGTGCATGTCCTGCTGATAAAATGCTCCTCTTTGTGACTTTCTCCGGCATTGTCACTTTCACCACCGCCGGTGCCAATGTGTCTCTTCCTTTACTCCATCGAACTCCAAGTACCGATGAAATTTCTTCTGGCTCGTGGAGATCGTCACAAGTTTTCTCCCACACTCTCAAATCCATTCCAGCGTCCGCCATCAGTTTCACTGCTGCATTCTTAAATTGCTGAAACTCGTCATCATTGTTTAATGAAACTACCAAGTTATTCACGTAAAAACCTTTCATCATCTTTGCCGCAGTTTCTTCCTGTCTTCCTTGTACGTCTTTCAGAAGATGCTCGAGAACAGCTGCTAGCTGGAATGGACTGCAATTCAAACCAAACACTACCCTCCGGTGATGATAAATTTTCACTGTTTGTTGGTCTTTCTCCCACCAGAGAAAGCGTAAATATTCACGGTCTTCCGTTGCCACAGAGATTTGTAGGAACGCTTTTCGGATATCCGCAGTTACTCCCACCTTTCTCATCCTGAATCTGAGGAGGATATCAGGAATCAGCTCCAGTTGGTTACGACCTTTTGCTGAACAATCGTTGAGACTGAATCCTTTCCCCACTCTACAAGATGCATCAAACACAGGCCGGACTTTTGTTGTAGTAGATTCCTCTTTGATGACGGCTCTGTGTGGCAAGTAGTGGCACTGCGTTGACGTTGGATCCGTGTCATCAACCACTTTAATGATTCCCTCGGCCAGCCACTCGTTGAATACTGCTTTATATGCTCCCCATTGTGTAGTAGCTTTTAATTTCTTGGAAGCCGAGATCAGTCTCTTCAGCGCTTGCTGCCAGTTATTGAGGACGTTTGATTTTGATGCAGTCCAAGGAAGATTCACCTCGTACCTTCCTTCGTGGTTTCTTCTCAGGGTCTGGAGAAAGTGACTCTTTATATCTTCTTCAAGATCCCTCTTACTCTTTGTCTGAATAGGATCCTTGATGCCGATTAAATCCAAGTCCCACAGTTGGCTGATAGTGATCCCATTCATCATGGATACTGTAACTTCTTCTGCTTCCCTTAGGTCCTCACTTTCTCCGCTTAGAACATATCCCAACTTTGTCCCGATAGCTGTTAAACCAGAGCTGAGTTGATGCACTTTTCCAGTTGACAGAAGCCCGTACACATCATTAGCTTGTAAGAGTTCAATCTCTTCTGCTCCATCAGACTCGTCAAATTGTAGAGTGATCCCTTTGAATTCCTTCGGCAACTCCGATTTTCGCACTGTCGGCACTTCGGTCACAATTTTCTCCTCGTCGATTAAGTTGAGCTCTAATCCAAATTCACCACTCAGACTCTCTACAGTAATTCGGTGTACACTGTGGTCAACAAATTTAGTCTCTACTCCAGAATACAGTGAATGACCCATCATTACTAAATGCTGTACTGGTAATTTACTACCGTCTCCTTGGCTCTAGGTTTTGAAGTTGTGGGTTGAGAAATATCCGTCTTGTTCCTTTCTCCCGTTCCAGAACACATTACTACGTAATGGTTGCCCTTGCAGAGCTGACACAATGCTCTTATACGACACTGGGCGGCCCGATGATTCTTCCGAAAACACTTGAAGCATCCTCCAGCGAGCCTCAGTCGATCTCGTCTTTCCTTGAAAGGCATCTGAAGAGCTTCAACACAATCCTTGCTTGGATGTGACTTCCTGCAAAATATGCAATCATCGTCTCCCTTGGTCCTCTTTCCCGTGTACTTTACCACTCTTGCTCCAGCCGCAAGTCCTGCTGCCGTTGGTATTGGCTCATCATTATAATCACCGTACTGGACTCCTGGTGCTGGATACTCTACCCACTCCACCTTTCGCTTCCGTCCATGTCCCGATGATTTCACACTAGCTATTGTTGCAATATCCTCCTCCCGCTGTGTCTCGTCCTTTAAGAAGCGCATCAAAAGCTCGAGCTTCACTGTTTCTTCTCCTTTTTCAGCCGCTTCTCTTTGGTATTTCTCCAATACCTTCTTCCAGGATCGCAAAACCTTTTCGGGAAGAGCTGCTTCTATAGTTGGGTACAGAATTTCACAATCATTCTTTTCCATCTCCCCATCGATTCTAGTGAATGTAGCTTTCCTTCCAGTGTGTCATACAGCTGGGTCAAAGGTAGTTTTTCTTTCCTGGACACGAGCTTGACAATTTCTCTCAGCAGCAATTCCGTGATGGCTTCTTCGTTTCCACATCTTTGCTTGAGAGCCAGGATCGCCTTCTCGTAATTTTCGTCCGTGCACTTATAGATTCCGACTACATCTGAAGCTCGGGTCCCCTTTTCAATACTCTGCTGAAGATAGCGGAATTTCTGCGCGCCCGTCAATGAGGTCGAATCGTGTACAGTCTTATATTCTGCCCACCACCCAAGCCAATCTTCCAGCTTCCCGCTGTACTGCCGTATCTCGAGCTTGGGCAGCTTCAATGGCACTTTTCCAAGGTCTGACCTCCCGTTATTCATCGCTATAGTCTCCCCGGTTTGATCTCGAAAGACCGCCCCGTTCATCTCACGAACGTCGTAGTCGACACGGTTTATACGGTCCTGATAGGCACCGATCTCCTCAAACTCCATGTCGACTTCCGGTACAGGCGCCTCCTGATCCATTAAAGTATTGATGATGACATCGTCAATCCCCTTCAGAGTAGCGCCCAATCCTTTCAACCTCTGCATCATCACATTGATCCCGTTGAGATCAATGGGTCTCAGGTCAAGTGCATCCCGAATTTCCCGATCCAAATTATCCACCTGCCTTCTCAAGGCAGTTTGCCGAAATCTTGATCTTCTCAGATCCACTGGCTCTTGATTTTCTTCTCGTCCTCCTCCAGGACGTGCTTCAGTCGCCGCAGGTTCCGGCCTTCTTCGACCTCTTCTCGGTCTTTCTTCCATTTCCACCAACACCTGACCTGATACAACACAATCACTCACAAATTCACTACACCTCGCGTCCTGTCACGGTCGCCAAAAATGTTGCATGCACAGGTCCTACCCGGACGTAGTGATGCCCTGAAGAAATGTACGCGGGGGTAGCTACTAATTATGGTCAGATAGAATTAAGCCAGGTAAGGGTCAACACACAAGGTAGTTAGTTTAGATGGTAAATTCAGACACAGTTTAATTAAACTCAAATATAGTTTCTCCTCGATCAAAATTAATCCCAATCACAAACACATAAAACTCTCTTCTTTGTCCCAACAATTATACAGCTCTCTAGCAACGTCTGCCTCTCCCCAGCTCTCACAGCGTACACACCGAAGAACGTAATAATTCTCTAGCTCGGTAATTCTCCAATACCCAGCAACATGTTCACACAAAGAACTCAAGAGGACCATGCCGTTCTCTTGTACAAAATTACGTTTTCAACAATATAGATTCATCCTACGCGCTGGAACCAACAATGTCCCCAACTCTCGCGCAAGAAATAGCTTCTAGCTTTACTCCTACATTACCGTAAACTCCTGAGCCATCCCAGTGCTCGCGACAAAGGCTATCCCTATAGCCTCCACAACTGTATTGAAATGAGGTGTGTGGGTCCCGAAATGTGAAACTGCCCAGACCCTTACATAGGCAGGTAAGGCAAATTTCAGTCTATGTTCCACTTGGTCTAATAGGAAATCTGTTCTCGCATTTTTAGGGTCAAAACGACTTTATCGACCCTTTCTTCGGAAAGGGGTGCAAAGACACTCGACAAATTTAGCTTTAAATATTGGCCATTAAGCCCCGGGTACAGTCTGGCATAAAGGAATAAACGGGCAACCGAATATGCAATGGGAGGAGCTTTATTAAAAAATCTTGGATTGATAGTATATATAGAAGTTTAAGATTTCATAATAACAATTAATCCATGATTTCATACTAACCAGGAATGTTGTATGCTCGTATTTGCTGTAAAAAGTAATTTCTCTTATCGCCCAGTAATCTTCACAATTACTACACTGCATAAACTCAATGGCTCAAACTATATGACTGAAACTCAATGGGTTGATGGGAATGCTATTCAAAAAAACCGAGACTTAGCCGTGATTCGAACTCGCGCCTCTCACATTTACCCTCGCAAGCTCTAGCCACTAAGTCACGGGAGTGTGAACGTGATACTGTTTTCCTTCCAGTATTGCTCCACTCGCTAGTCACGGGACTGTGTGCTTGCGCGCTCCTTTCCTTTCTCTTTTTCACTCTCTGCCTGCTGAGCGTGCTTGTGAGTGGAACGTATGTTTTTCCATGTAAAAGATAACTAATTGACTCTTAAATTATCTCTAACTCTCATGTTAATTAATCAATATGGACGAAATTCAATTGGGATGGTCCTGGGTGGGTTAACTACCTATACTGAAAATTTTATGTAAATCCGTCAATTCGTTCGTGAGTTATTGTGCGCACAGACGGACAGACGGACCGACGGACGTCACCCAACCCGGTATAGGAATGGCTCCGCCCATTAATAATTTTTCATATTTACTCTAACCCTATCTATCTAACATTTATGTTTAGAAAGTTTTTCACAAATGTTGGACTGTACATCCGGCACTAGTACATAAGATAAGATTCAAGATGCCAAAACAGTCTGCGCTACCCTCCAAATTCAAATTTGAAATTGTGCACAGAACGTGGGTGCGCGCAAAAGCTGCGGGTTTTGTGGAAAATATATTCTTCCAAAATTCCAGTGTACACAATATCCGGCTGCGTATTGAAGAATCTGAATCTTTAGGGTAGTTATGATTTTACCTTCCAACATATGAATTACATTTGTTTACATGTACAATCTTTGGTTTTTGATGGAGTGATTTTGCTCTTAGTTCCCGTTAACATTACCGGAGACAATGTGCATGCTTAATGTCAAATTTCTTGTTTCGCTTCCGAAAGGCATAAAATGTATGTACATTTGTACGTGTAGATATGGGGAGTGAGTTGTACGACCTATTGAGGCATGAAGAAGTAATCACCCTGTAGTCAAGGGAATCGGAGACTATAGTGCACGTGAAAGGAAATGGTGTAAGAGCAGATGAGAAACTGTAGTCCTAAATAGTGAATTTATTGAAAACGTATAATGTCACTCTCATTATTTACATCAAGTTGAACATGCAGAAATCAACTTCCGTCACCGCATTAAGTAATAATCATTATTACGAACAACAAATGTAAGCAATGCATTGCACACCTCGCTATTTTTACTTACACGAAAACAAGATTTGAACAAAGTTATTCCATAAATGGTTAACACATAATCTGAAAAAAGCCACACTTTGTTCCTACAGCAAAGTTGGTAAAAATAAGAATGTTAAAATACTAACAAAAGTTAGTATTTGAATTCCTGAACGGTATACAATTGCGGGTACATTGGCTCGGTTCAAAGCCGTGCAGTTAGTGGAAATCTGAAACTTGTTTTCGTACTAACATAGCTACCGGTCTGGTGTTCTACATCAAGTTAGATTGGCAAAATATGAATCAGAATTTAAATGCATCCCTCCTCTAAATAAGTTTTTTTCACGTTCCCAAATGGAGGTAGTGTATATTTTTTAACAATTTGATAATTATATGCCAGGATATTGTTGCGGAAATGTGTGGAGTTAAGCAAACTGGATCCATTTATCTTAATTATTCTCTTTTGCTCAATTTAGCTATTAATTATTATTCACTCTTACCAGTCACTCTCAATAACTAACGGATATTAAAGCTTCGGAGTCAAATAATACAGTTTAATGATGACAAGAGTTTCTTTAGTAAACCGTAACTATGGCAACTATGCTATAATAGCATCATAGTTGACCTTGGGGCAAAAGTAAGCCAATGTTCCTTTTCCCGCTCTTCGGAACTTTTACTTTAGTCATTATATTTTAAGTTTATGATATATCCATGTATATATGCTGTGGTTGCAATTACTTAGAATAATCCATTAAACTGCCCATTTTTACGCAGAGTCGCAGGTAATGTGTGAAATACAGTTTTTGTAAATCACAAAGGCAAATTCATCACAAATATGCCACATTCATGCATATTAAAAATGATAAAATATACAAGTTGGTCGCTATAGATTTTCAGCAAGAATTTACGCAGTTCCCATCCAAGCACTACTCTTGTAGCTTGGATTACAAGTTGTAATCAATTGTTCCGAAACGCTAAAGCCAATACTTACATACATTTGTGAAGCCGTCATTGTAAATTCTCGAGCATAAATACTCTCGACGTTAAACTATCGTAGCAAAAGCATGCAACATAAACGTTGTTACGCATAACATTGGCAAATACATTATAATATACACGAACGTGTAAATGCGATTAGCTAGGATTGGATAGGAGATAGGGATATTAGTTCATAAAGTAGATACATGTAGGCATTATGCGTTGTTAAACGGAAGAAAATATTTTCAGGAGATGCACGTTAATTAAAACTAGCTAAGACTATGAGAGATAAAACATTTAACTAATAACGGTTGAATCGTTAGAATAATAATAACATTCCAACTTTGGGAACGAATAGAAGGCCTATAGCTTTCTATTAAAGAAACTTTAAAAATAACTCATGCTCGGTAATTCGTACTCATCGATTAATATAATAATAATTTGAAAAAAGCAATTTGCGAGAGCACTGCTAAAAAACCTCGTCTCCAGTCGCTTCTCCGTGGTTACATTACTAACGCGGTACATTATAGAATATGTTCGATAATGTATAGAGCAACAAAAATGTTAAAAAGTCAATACGAGGCTAGATATACATAGATTTGGAGAAAATGCGTTTTTCTCTCTTAAGATTATGATTATTACTTTTAACTATACATTTAAAATGCAGGTTTAGCTTGTCGGGGAGCGAACGCAAATTTTAACTTCACCATCTCCAAGTTTCTTCATAAAATTCCACGCTTCAGTTCTGGACTTGGAAGACATATTGACACTGTTAATGGATACAATGAGATCCCCAACGTTTAGTTCTCCACACTTTTCAGCTGGTCCACCTAAAGATAGCAAGGTTAAGAGAGAGGCGGATTAGTTATGGTCCATTTAAGTTGTAAGTTGAAACAAGGCGTGAGACATGTTGTTATGTTGTGGCTGCTGCATGATATACATGATTTGTTGATAACTTACCCACGAAAATCTTTTTCACAGTTAATGGTTTATCACCATGAATCGAGCCTTTCCCGCCCTCTAGACTAAATCCAAGCCCAGCTCCATCTTTTATGAGCATCACAGATTTCATAGATCCCCATTTAAAAGTACCCTCTTCATCCGCCTCCAAAATACTTGAAGTTCCTATCGGCTCCGTGCTTCGACCCGTTGTCACACTGGATTCTTCAATGGTCTGAAAACCATTCGTTCCATTTCGACCTCGTGACACAACTAGGACAACTTCTGTTCTTGGGGCCTACAGAAATAATAAAAAGTATCCTTGAATAAATACACACATCTCGGATCGACTCACAAGTTGTATGAAGGCACTGTATTTTTTCGTTCATCAATCATTCATCTCTCTATCAACCCATCCATCTTGTGTCGTGCAAAATGCATTCCTTCAGCGAAGTTAGATGAGAAAAAGCGTCAGAGGAATAATTACTACAGTAAAATTTCACGCTTATCCCGTAGCCGTAGCTATGTGTGACAATGATTGGAGAATCGTCAAAGGATGCAACGACACATACCTTCAATAACGTCAAAGCCTCCCGATGAGTCAATCCTTTAGTACTTTTGCCATTTATCGACAATACCCTGTCCCCCCTGTGTACCCGCCCATCACGATCCGCAATGCTTCCCGTCAACACTTTATGAACCTGAAACAAGTACAAGAATTCCTTGTGTTTTCACATTGCATGACAAGTCTGATAGTGCATCGATTCTAGTGTATACAACCCTTTGACAATGATTTCAAAGAGGTGTTTAAAAATTTAACAACTTACAGTAATTTCTTTTGTTTCATAATCAGCTCCTCCAGCTAAAGTAATGCCCAAGCTGCCGCCTACATACTCCCGGTGTAGGATAATCACACATACTTCATGGCTTGGCGTTCCGGCTTCTTCCAGTGATTGATTTGCTTCGTCAATTAGCTGTTGCAATTCCTGTAGAAGAAGACAAATAATAAAAATATTTAGTGGGAATTCTTATAGCAATCGTTGATAGTTGCACGGCCTAGAAATATTCCATGGAAATGCAACACCCTGTCTCCACAGAATTGGATCATTGGACGCACCATCAAGTGACTTGTATATGTCATTATCATGTATGTCAAATGTCATTTAAGAATATGGATAATATTTAATGTAGGGCAGGGATTTATTATGCGGGGAATTTGGATATGCACTAATTAGTTTTTGTTATTGTAAATACCCAACGTCAAGGCATTCTGGATTTTAATTTGCTATTGCGAGACTAAAAGCTCATCCATCATTTCACAAATATTTTACGTCTTCCAATTTCCTGCATAAAAATCCGCAAGCTTTGCTTTAACAATGAAGTCAAGGACAACAAGGGAGGGAATTGTAATCAAATTCACTTTTTACGATACATTCCAAAAGACATTGTTCAACTTAAAAACTAACTCGTATCATTTCACATCAAAAAGACATGATTCATTATCTTCTTTTACAATTCCTCCCGCATTGTTCCTCTCGCTTCCTCTGCGTTAACACTACTCCGACAATATGTGCTGTTTATATACACTATTTGATTATTGAACCTATCAAAAATTTTCCAACAATTCAATACATAGGTTGTATCCATCTATTTTTCCATCACCTTCCTTTTTTAATCATCATTATCATTAACCACCTATTCTTCTTTGAGGTTCGGTAGGCGAATGTCCATGTCCTAGCACCCAGCACCATGCATGCGCATAGCTACATAATTAATTCAAAGCAGAATCTCAATCTCCACTAGAATCTGTCTCCTATGTGAATTAACATTTACCTTGGCTTTTATATTGTAAGGAGTGGAGTCTGCAAAAGGCGGTTTCATCCTCACCCGCCCGCCTTTCCCTCCAGAAGGTGATGATGATTTGCAAAAATGGGCTCACACTTCTCTGTATGTAAAGGAGCAGTGAGGAGATTAATAAAACTCTAGGCAAACTAAAAGTTGTTGCACAAGACCCTACAAATGAGTTAAGTGAATCAAAGAGTTGGAGGCTTGGGTTTGGTAGGGATAAGCTTGGAAAGATCCTGAATCCTGCAGCAGCTCGAGATGCTCATTGCATAGATTAATAGAGGACAAAAGCCTCGATTAATCTATGCAATGAGCCTCGAAGCTCTGGAAATGATTCTTCAATTAACAAATCACAAATCATTCTCACATGATGATGATTGCAAGAAAATGTTCCCACCTAATTGCTTCATGCATGACTATTTTATCAAGTCTAAAGCCGTGTCTAAGATTCGCAACAATGTTATTAGGCGACTCCATAACTCTGTCTACGATAGGCAAGATTAGACGCCACCGACTTGGCTTTTTGCATTTACTCATGCACCTGCTTTAGTGTTTGCAGTTAAAATTCCTAACCTCCTCAGTATATGTATGTAGTGTTGGCTGGCCAGGTAAAATTAATTTATTCGCAGTGGATTTCCATATACAAGCTTGAAACTTCAGTAATCCTTTTCCCGTGCATTGCTAGGGGTGGATGGCATATTTGCAACTGTTTTCCAATCACCTTCCTGTTTGTACCATGTGTTTCACAGGAAAATTAAAAAATAAGAGAAACGTTTATAAAAAGGTTTTTTTTCTCAATCCAAGTCGTACAAGTCTGGATGGATGAATGAAGATGGAAGAATTCTTTTTGCGTCCTACGTTTCAAGCCTTGTGTGGAATCTGCAAGTGAATGCAGCAAGCAAGGAAATTGAATGTTCTTGGAAGATTTGTATGTATGAAAATAAAACCTGGACACACACGCTCCCAGATTATCTTCAAGTTTATATGAATTCCAAATGTAAACAAGAAATGCATTTCTGTAAAGCACTAATCTCCGCTTCCATCTCTGTCTTGTCCATATTTGCAAGTTTACTATGCCACTACTTACAATTTGAAATGACTGCCTAACACGACAGAGGCAGAGGAGCCGTAGAAGAGAATACATGAAAGATGGAACCAGATACTAGGAGGTGTAAAAGGTGGGTGGAAGTAGGTAAAGATGTAGAACTTTTCTAGAAGCGATTATGTGTGGTAAAAAATTGTTACATGATGTTGCATAAAAGAAGAGATAATATTTGCAGGAGTCCTTAGAGAAAATATAACATGCAAGGAATTTAAAACTTTTGCGAAATGCGGTAGGTAGAGCAGCAGCAGGTACATATTGGAATAAACAAGGTGTGAGACACAAGACATGCAATACGATGCTAAAAATTCTCATAATCCTGGGTTCAACTTTTCTTAACCATTATGAGCATAGGTCCAAAGTCATCCACCGTCCGTACGCCATAGCTTTAAGTTGTCTCGAGCGCGTGGAGTTTGAGCGGCGGGTGATTGTCATGATCTTAGCATTATTGCGTAGAGGATGATGATGATTATTATTTTAAAAATTGCATGACTTGAATGATTCTGTTTGAATGAAAGGCAAGCCCTCCTTTTAGTTGTGGAGAATACAGGGAATGTGATATGGAAGCTATTGTTTCATCCTCAAGTGAGTTTGTTTGACGGACAAGAAGAGCACGACGATGGACGGGCACCAGAGATGCACAGGGGCTAGCCTCATGTTTTTGTGGGATATGCCTCACGAAAGGCCGATACTGCACCAGCCCCCTAGAAGTTGGTCTCCAAAAACGGCAGAGTGCAGAAAAAGTGAGGCGGGCCTCTCGTGGGGGGGGATGGAAACGGCCTCAGGGATTCATGGTACGTTCTTGGTGTCGATTTGTGGCCTTTGTGGGTAGAAGGAGAAGACGAAATGAAATACAGTTTCGGTATTTTATGACTTTCATAGCATTAGTGGCTAAGAATACATACTGTGATAAATGGGCTTGATTCAAATAGATGGCGAAAAACGAAAAGAATGATGAATGTTTAACCAAGCAAGTAGCAATGTAGCTAGGGTTAGGAAAATGTTGGGACCACGGCTGCAATGATAAGATAAAATATGCAGAATGCTACAGCGAGAGTAGCTCGGAAGAGCAATGATATGGTAATAATGATAACCCAATTATTAAAAATATACCAACTAACGTACCAAAAAAATATACCAACTAACGTACCAAAAAAATATACCAACTAACGTACCAAAAAAATATACCAACTAACGTACCAAAAAAATATACCAACTAACGTACCAAAAAAATATACCAACTAACGTACCAAAAAATGTTCCAACTAACGAGCCAATGGAATGGTGTCGATTTCATGTTTTTTTATCTGGTTTCTGACCTGGAGCTTGTCCCACTAGTGCACAACTTGGTCAGGGACTGGACGCCTTAAACAGTGAGCTACTCATATTTTTCGGAACAATAGTTGAAATAAAAAATGACGTGAAGAGGGCGAAAGAAGATGTCAAACAAGCTATACACATATTTTTGGAAACTAAGCTGAGTATTAAATTAGTATTAAGTAGATATGGTACTTATATAATAGAAATGTGGTGTCAGGAAATCCATTTAATGGTACAAACCATGATCGCAGTATCATTACAAGGCATATGAAGTAATGATTAATTCGATTGTCCACAATGTATAACTGCAAACACTTATTGAGGATCACAGTGTACCAAGGCTCAGGCTCACTAATGGTATGCACGCAATTACTATGGTTATGGTGAGATCCAAGTGCAGTTGCTATTGACTGCTAGGAAAAAGAATTTAGACAATTTAGTTACTACCGTCATATTTTTGTAATGGCAGGAAAGCAAAACTATTCTGAGAACAGGGTAAAAATAGAATTATTTAAGAATGTTATACCTTTTGACATACAAAATCTTAAGCCATATATTTTCCAGGAATTTTGAACCTTTCAGCCAGCTTGACCTTAATTTTATGCAAGCTTCGTCAAAGCAAACGACAGGGTAAATGCAATTACAGACAATCATTTTAAATAACATAAAATTGTATCAAAACTTCATGAAGTAAAACTGTGGAGGCAATATTTGGACAGTTTTTGCACAATTATTATGCGACTTGCTGATGCTTTTAACGTATACATTAGAAACAAATTTAATTACATTCACAGGGTGCATTGCTATACTGTAGCAGCTGTAACAAAAGATTTTGTCGAGAATTGGTCAATAAAGGAAATTTTTAGAACAAGTATACCTCTGAACTTCAACTAATGTGCTAGACTATCATGCTTTTACCATACACTTATAACTATGAAGAAGGCAGTAAACGTACAATATTTACTGGCAATTATTCATTACCGAATTTGAAATGCAAGTGCGTCTCTTCAAAATTTGGAACTTGTGCAATCGTATATAAAACATTGCGACAAAACGTCCTATGTCTTGGTGACGGTGCAGGTACTGACAGTACCTGCACCGTCATCGTCACACAATGTTAATGCTAGTGTACATATGAGCTTGGTGTTACATCGTGTGTTCCATGCATGCGTATATCACCAAAATACTTGTTGAATAATCTATCATATGGATTCATTTGTACGTCTTGATTAAACTGTAACTCAAATATTAAACACACATCACAATTTGGATCCCATTTTTGTACAAGATAACAGGCTAATTGTTCACCTAGGTACATTTATCTTATCTATGTTTCAGCGCTATGCTCCTTAAGCCCCCGGTAGAGTCCGGCAGAAACACGGCATAGAATAAATTTGGCATACATTTTCCTTAGCAACCCGTTCATTTAATATTGGTAATGAAATATGGTTGTAGCTGGATGTTCTGCTGGTGTCGGGTAGCGAGAGTGATAGGAGTTGGGTGCTGGTGCAGTGTGAGGTAGGATCGTGCTGGTGTAGGGTAGGTGTATGGGAATGCTTGGTGTGGGTGCATCTATCTTAGTTCCATTGGTACAATAACTTCTAGGTGGTGCCCCTTGTTCCTAACTGTACCGTAGTGTAGTAAAGATATGCTAAATGAATAGGCACGGTGTGTTGATGATTAACTTAAAGTGTTGTCTATTGAATCGGGCATAGTAACTGTCTGACTGCGGAAATACAAGTGACACACTAGTTTCAGGCGCGAACAAAATTACATAGGCATTAATTCCCACCGTGTTTTAAGATAGGGCTAGTAGCTACGACAAAGTTATTCCTTTATGCCAGATTGTACTGAAGTCTTTAGTGCATATTAAATGCGGTCGAAAATCATAGAACTCTGCTCGTTCGTATAATTCTGAGCCTAACGACACAGATACAAGTCTAACGAAGTAAATAAGTGGCACTTATTACTTGGTGCCAGGTACATATTTGTACTTGACACCAAGACTAGAGTCAAATTACCTGCAAGGATGCTTTATTTCAACTCCTACACTTTTCTCTTCGAACTATGACATTCATCGTTCCCAGGGAATATGACAACCGTTAATGACCTTGGTAGTGGCTAACTCACGTTTGTGAGTTAAATTAATTTAAAACATAATATTCTTACAACCAACTGCATTTTGGAAAAAGTAAAAGATCTCTAAGTGTACTAAGATTTCATTTCAGTGCCGATCTTACTTGGAGTACCTGGTTTTAAAAAACTTCAGCGTACCTGGGTGATACATTTTTTTAGTGGGTATTGGTGTAATATTTTATGATGTCCTATCATTTAACTGCATTCAATAGCAATTCAAACTTCAGGAATCTTCCAGTTTTAAATTTTTTAAAGCATTATAGTTCACAAAGTAGTATTCTTTGCACTTCTCTCGATGCAGACAAGACGTTAGCAATCAATTTGCTACATGAAACACAACGTAAGCTAACTGGACCATGTTTAATATTTCCAACTGCAACAGTTGTGTTGTCCAGGTAATAAAGTGTAAAAATACCTGGAACATGCTTAAGACACGAAGGGGGCACGGGCAGATAATTTCCCCATGAGGGGTAAGGAGCATTTTGAGGCGTATCCCAAAGGAATCGGTCTCCCAGAGGATTAATTTTACCCTCGAAAAAGGTAGCCCTTCCCACCCAAAAAAGGGTCTATAATCCTACCCTCCTGCCCCTCCATGGGGATTAACCATACCTCGGCCCCAGCGAGGTCGATCCTTGTGCATCTCTGACGGGCACGTCGACTCCGTATAAGAATAAGAAGACAATCTTTTTTCCAACAAGAGGATCGTATCACAGCATCCTTCATAGAAGACGATGCCTCCTATGAAGCTAAGAAGGCCTTCCCTCATATTGCAATCTTTAGAATTGCAACTTATGTAAGATAATGCATTAGCATAATTATTTTTAGCAACATAATACATCTCCTCCGCCTCTGTCTACCTTTACTTGATGTATAGCATAGCAAATAGTACCGGCTCAAAGAACAAGGATGTGAAGGTGTTGGATTGATACACTCTATTTTGAATAGAGCGCTTTGTTATAACGAAATAACAAGTAAATAAGATTTGTTAGAAATATAATATTGCAATCGGATCAGATCTATCTAGTATTTACCTATTTTTTGTAAGTCTGTGTAGTATGTAGAACCAAACGCAGAGCTGTATATATCAACGTATCTTTGTAATAATGAGGATCGGACCAGCCGCTTATTCATGCCAGTGAAGAAGGTGACAAAGTTTTTGGAACGAGGCTAGGAAGACTATGAACTGATATAAAATCCCATTACGTATTCACATATCACACAGATTGAGGGAATGGTGGTGGCAAAAGTTAGGATGTTAGGACGGAAAATGAGGATTCTTTTTCTCTAAAAGAAAACTGGCCAAGAGACCTGTGAGTTGCGCACGATTCGCTGTAAGGGCCAAAGGCAGTGTCCCATGAACATCCTTGTAACCTTGTCAGTCAACAAAGGATTAATGTTTGGTGATGGTGGTCCTCCGAGGACGATGGCTATTATTACCGCAAAATAACGGCATACATCACTAGGCACGGATTTTATTTCTCATGGTGTTCGCCTTCTCTAATTGCAAGTTATGACATGGATCAGTAATTGCTGAGCATGAAGTTAATGAATTGAGGAAAAGTTAGGAGAAACCTGCAATTAAGTTGTCACTGAACCACACAAATACACAAGTTATAGCACAGTGAAGCGATTGGCTGGAATGGAATCCTTTAAAAAGTTGTAACAAGACAGACTGAAGTATACATACGAAAACGCGTTCACGTTAAAAGAAAACGTTAAAATAGGGAACCGGACATAAATATTTAAGATCTATGGGATCCATCTGGGGGATACTGCTATAAGTAGACTTACTTGGAGACCATCCAGCAACCTTTTTAGAAACCTCATACATTACATGATGGTTCCAAATTGGTGGGTACGTCAGCTGTCTGATTTTATGTACCAGCTGAAAACTCCTACTACTCTGTACTCCTACACAGTATAATCTTGGAGATGTAAGAGTCATGAATCAATATTAGTTGATGCTGTAAATGCTGAATCGATAACTTAATTTGGAGCGACCTCTGCGTGAGGGAGTGGAGTCTCCTGGAATCTCACATGTAACCAACAAAATAAGTCGTGCTGTTGTTATTTTAATTGACCTATGCCTGACAAAAGTTTTATTGGGGAGAAATGCCGCATTTAGTATTTGGACAAAATAACTAAATGCTTGCTGTCTACAACTTGGAAGGTGTGGTGCAAGATTTTGGGGGGATTAATGACAAGTAATGATTGAGACCTGCTCCTGATGAAGCCAAAGGTGTCTGACAAAGCATCCGATCTGTTAATTAGGATGCAAGGTTAATTAATAGTTGGCTGGTTGGTGTAAATTTTGAGATTTTCACAATAGCAAGATGTGAATGCATGAGGGTGAATCTGATACAATTAGATATGGATGCAGGAAGGCAGGGAGGAAAAGGCCACATTAACGAACTGTGGTGGCGCTGTTGGAAGGTGTGTAGAGAATATTGTCCTGAGAGCATTAGTAAAAGGCTAACTGTTTGCGTACCTGTGGTGAAATTAGGCTTGTGGAGGAGGCGAGGGATGTTATACTTCCATAAGGATCCCTTGGGGCGGATGAAACGAGGCTGTTTACAGAGCCGTAGATACCACTTGCTGGGGTGGTGGCACTGCTGTCCTCGCTTGTGGTACTATCAAAAGAGCTCACACGGAAGTGGGCAGAGGGCAATGACAATCCATTCGGATCTTGCTTGCTGTTTTTGATTCCGGAATTATCATCTCGGCCGTAGCTGTTGACTGCAATCTCAGCTTTCTCGAAAGCTTTGCGAATGTCGTTGACGCTGACAGAGCGCTTTGTGGAACCCATGCTCGGCATATGCATCTCCGAGGGTACTGCAGGGCTGCTGGATGTTGCGGAATTTGATTCTGTTTTGCTAAGACGAGCAGGACGGGGAGGCTGAGACTCTTCGGGAGTTTGTATTGGCTTTTCTGAAGAAAGCTGCTGGTCGCTCAGAGCGGCAGCGCTGCTGCTGTTATTTGTATAGCTGCTAACTGCTGGAGGAGTTGTGCCAGGTAAATCTGGAGTTATGGGTGACGCTGCGCTTGAAAGCGGTGTGCTTGTCTTGCGGTGAGTGTATTCCGTTACTTCTTTCTTGGGAGTAAGGGGGGAACGGTAAGATGACGGAGTGGCAGATGTGACGGCAGCGGGTTTCTCGGCAACTGCCAAGGATTTTGTAAAGCTTGCTGGCAGTGGTTTGGGAGATGACAGGGTTGAGGGTTTCACAGCAATTGGGCTAGAAATCGCTACAGGAGCGGCGGCAGAAGTTGACGTACCGTCTGTGGAAATCTGTTGCCATTTTTCTGATAGGGATTTGAAATCGTTTCGGCCACGAGGAATGCTAGCACTAAGAGTTTTATTCTTGTTACTGTCGGCCATTGTCTTTTCTAGGAGCATTTTGTCAAAAGCCTTTTCAATTCCAACATTGCTTGTTGAGAATTTTGAGACTGTGCTAGGGCTCACAGTGGTGCTGGAGCTGGAGGAGATTGGATGCTCTACAGCAGATAGTTTTGTAGCAGTGGTTGAGGATGAAGTCCCGAGAAGGTTTACTGATGTCAGGCTTTTTGAATACTTCTTCTCGAGCATTGTCCATTTGTCTTCTGGTAAGCTGTCTTTTGATTTGGTTGCTGAGGATGTAGAGGTAAGGTGAAGAGGGGAAGTATAAGCTGAGGACTTTTGCTGTGGCTCCATATAGCTGCTGTGTTGACTCTGACTTTGACTACTTACTGAAACACTACTCGAGAAATCTGACTCGTTTCCAGAACTGCTCCGATTTCGGGCACGGCGGTCTGCCGCTGAGGAACTCACGCCGGACGGTACTATTAAGGCACTGTGAACGTGGACAATGTTTTCGGCGGCAATATTGTCGATGACATCTCTGGAGCCTTTACGTTCCTTGATGACAGGACGTTCGATTACCGTGGCTTCGGAATCCCGTCTGCTAAAATACCGACTGTTTTCACTACGGGCTGGAAGTGCGTCACATATTTCGTTAATGTAGGCCATTTGAACTTCCATATCGAATATTGCCTGGAGCGGGGATTCGGTCAATTCTGGAAGGATCATGTCATTGACATCGATAGAGGAGGAGGCGGAGTGGGAGGGAGTAGAGCGAGGGGGTGGGGTGTCTTCTTCCTCTTCGGTATCCGCATTTGGAGCAGATCCACGTCTCAACTGTACCAACCGGTTGGTTACGGATGATCTTCTCCGGCTGCTACTCACATCCAGTTCGGAGCAGGATGATTCCGTGTCCTCTGCTTCGGCGTCAGCGTAGCCGGCTTCCTCATCGTCACTTCTCCGATGGTTTTTGTGATGATTGTTCTCTTCCCCTGTTCCTGAGGGCCGACGGCCGTCAAGGCCTCCACCGGAGCTGAATTTTGCTGAAGTGAGGACGTTTTTCCTATTGATGGCTTCCACGCTCTGTGGTTTCAATATTCTCCATCCTTCATCGGAATTAGTAGAATCATCTCCCTCAGCTTCACGTTCGTTGTCGTTGGAGGAATCCTGAGGATTTCTTTCGGGATCTGGTGTAGTTGAGGAGGATTCTTCCGGTGTTGGTGAATTTGGTGGAGACAAGCCATGGGAAATGCTTGAGCGGCTGGAACTCACAGCTGAGTCATTATCGCTGTCTTCAAGTTTGCCCTTCCCATTGTACTTGTTTTGGCTGGGGTCTGCTTTGTTGTGGGTGGGTGGTGATGGGGGGAGGCGGGAGGATTTGTCAACGCTTGGCTGATTTGTAACAAGAATTTCAGTTGCAGTCTCAAGACAATTTCCGTTAGGCTTTCCGAACGAGTTCCTACGATTCATAGAAGCTCCTGAGGACGGAGCAATGGACCCAGGGAGAAGAGGAGGCTGCTGCTGGGAGATGGGATTGTTGGGGACGCTGTGTTGGCTGTGGCTATGATTTGATGAATGATTGTTGGATTTTTTGGAAATCGCGTCTCCGTGAGGTGAATTTGATGATGAAAATTCGAAACTTGAATCTGAATGAGGCGAGGTTAAACTCTCAAGACTCTTTGGCTCTGGCGTGAGTTTGTAGTTTGTTGGACCATTGTTGAAAGCTACGGGAGGGGTTTTATGCGAAGAATTGCTGGTCACTGTTGAGGAAGAGGAAGAAACCTTGGAGGAAGTCAAGGGAGACTGGTAAGGGGTCAAACTTCGACGCTTAAAGGCAGGGCTGTATTTTGGTAAAGCACAGGTTGGGAGCTTCCAATCTGAATCTGAATCTCCTCCACTTGTGAATTGACCGCTGTGAAGCGGGAGGCTAGCTGTTTTGGCACTAAATAGCTGTTTCTCTCCTGTCCCCGTCTTCTTGTACGACGAATCAAATGTGTCAGGTCGTGGTGGGGCAGAGGATGGTGTCGTCGTTTTGTGTTGATAATCCGAACCGGGTTTGCTTAAACTACTGCTCGTCGTCGTGAGCACCGCATCTTTGCTAATTATCGTCGGAAGATCAACTACCGATACAGAAGAAGAGGCGGTATTGTGTTTGTCTGGTATAACAAGTCCACGCAATTTACTCAAATTCGTGCGTCTGCGATGCTCCATCAGAGTTGCAGAACTTCCGAAACTATCAATCTTAGATCCGCTTAGGTTACGATTAAATCCTGAATTGCCATTCATGTTACTATTAGTGTTGTTGTAGCGCAGGGCTGAAGAAGACAATCTCTGGTAACTTGATGAAGGGTCTTGGCCAACGTTAAGCATGCTCTGCGACCTCTCGCAGCTAAAGCGAGTAGGGGTGCTGGTCATGATTACGGCGGCGGCGGTTACTGGCTCAGGCGTTGCGTTCAAATTAAATGTTGCTTTGTTCGTGTAACTACCGGAAGTTGAGTCTATGGAATTCTTACGCAAGTCAAAGGTGCTTTGGGTAATCTTCCATTTGTCCATCCCATGTACAGATTTGTGGATTCCAGGACCATCTACTAATGACATTGAACCTCCATTAAGCAAATTCTCTGAGCTCTTGCTAAAGCTCCCAACCCCAGCTCCACTTCTTGGAAGACTAGATGTTGAGGAACGGAAGCTCCCGTTCATGTAGCCCAGAGAAGTGGTGGGGACTGCTGGAGGAGGGACTGGAGTCTCTTCAGTACTTGAACTTCTGCTGGAAAACATGGCAATCTTGTCTTTTACACTCTTCTTGCTTGGTTCATGTCCCCTAGGAAGGGGCGAAGGGAGCTTGAAACTTCCGCCAGATGTCCCGTTTAATTGTTGTTGTTGCTGCTGTTGTGCAAATAATCGTTTCCTGTCTTCCACGCTGCTGCTGCGACGTGTGAGCGGTGCTTTGGGCATCAACACCGGAGGGACTGTTGAAGGGAGGGGAGGAGGGAGCTCATCCTCTGCTGGCGGTTCGGAGGAGGGGATGGGCGGTGGCGGGGGCAAATTACCGCCAATCATCTTCATGTCACTTCTGTAGAATTTCTTTGGGTCGCAGCCTATGATCCCATTACTTTCTTCGTCCGCCCAACTATTCGGAAACTCGTCACCGTCTGGTGGGAGACGGGAGAAAGTTGGCGGAACAAATGAATGGTGATTATACAACTCATGAGAACTATCCATTCCTTTCGGTTCTGTGTCAGAGCCTGTAAAACAAAGAAGAAACGAAATGGAATTAAAATACTGTTGGATAACGTTTAACTTTGGAAGTTCCGCAATGATTGAGCTCAAGATTTCGCCTTCACCGTTGCAGCGTTATTTCTTTTACTACACACTATCCTCATCACCATCATCATCTCACGATTCAGAGAGTCCAAAATACAACCGCGCGATCACCTTTTACCTCACTCTTTGCTTGCTCCTAGTTAGTTCCTAGTTCCCTTCCTAGACTCTCAGGTAATTACACATTATATTGCCTCATTCTATGCCACAGATGCGCTGCAAATGTCTTAAGAAAATACATGCTAAAAATGCAATCACCTCTTCAAACTCCCGCGTTGCTGCCTGCAGGTAAATGTACCAACTTAAAATAAAATTTGAATCGCCTCTTTTAAGAAACAAACAAGTTGGAGCGCCTCACATAAGCATGCTTCACCCATGCTAGAAATCTCAATCAACCCATCAGGGAAATGATTGCTAAAGTTGCGAGTACCTGTGCTACAAATCAGCTAATGCCCAAGAACTTTCTATTTGGCTCTCCAACGCAATTACGCACTAAAGTTGCTTTGCAAATCATATAATTGATTTTAAAAGCAAATAAATGCTTTTATAATTGCTGGATTGAAAACGACACTGATTTTCATCGCCTCGAATCCGCTGTACATGCATTAAATCACGCAAGTGACAACAACAACAAGAACGGATAACAGTACCGATCACACCATCTAATATACAAACACAATTTGAATGCCTAAGCAACCCTCAGGTCTAGTTAGTTTTACAGCTGAAGAGATGGATAGAAATTTCAACAGATTTTCAATTGACTTTGCCAAAACATTGAGTAATCTCTGATTCAATTACCTGCACGAAAGCAGGTGGAATGAGTATGAGGATGTTGGATTTGAGGTTTGAGCTGGTCGTAAAACTGGATGGAAGCTAAGGTGGAATCTGAATACTAGTAAAAATAAATACTCTAAAAATTATGTAGATTCGACCAATTAACCAAGCCCAGAAAAAAGTGTTTTGTAATCTAATTGAATCTCATTTCCCTTTCTGTCTCCTGTATTTCATCACGTCATCCCTGTAATTATTTCTTTCCCTCCAAAAATACATTTACTGTCACCCAAACGTGCCCTCATCTGCTCTCAACCATGTAGGGGAGCTAAACTGCTAAACAGTATAACAAATACAGGTTGGGATTGGATAGCAAGAAGAATGATTATATCTATTAAATATAGCTTTAATATGATCATATGCACAACCCTCTCACAGCGAACGAAAGAGATAATGATACAAAGGCTCACTTTTACTTTCCATCTCTTCTTCTTCCTCTCAGAGAACAATATGATGAGTCAGGAACAGATCTTATTTCCCATACAGGCCTACCGACTCTTCTTACAATGCCTTCTCCGTCCTGACTCAATTTGAAGACAAGACAATCTACATATTGAATAGGACAGGACGGAATCATCATTATTACTGTCATCCAGGAGTCAACCAGTAGCTATGGATTCCCTGGCATGCAGTCATTAAGAAGGTGCAATAAAAAATAATGATGTACTTGAATAACACGTTCTTGTTATTCCCGCACAGGAATCCTCACACACACGCCAACCCACATTAACTGCAACAGTAGAAGCTCAATAAGTCACGAGTAAGAAGGTGTTGGAATAGAAGCAAGTAGAAGGAAAGTAAAAATAACAGGCCTTAAGTACCGAGAGTTAAAAAATGTTCATGCATGTAATTTTCAAGTCAATCAAAATTATCACTTCCCTTTAAGTAGTGACGCAGGAATCAATCAGTTGATACTAGACACATGCTATATTTAGTTATGAGGGTCAGCAGAAGCACTAACTTTTACTAATAACTATAAATATTTCAGTCGATTTTGGGCAAGCTAACGGTAGCTTTATGAAATTGAAGTGCTGATTATAAACAGCTCCAAGTTTTTGCAAAGTTTCTTATATTCTGATAATATCAACAGTTGGTCATTATATTCTTAGGGAAACCAGAATTGGTGCGGCTTGTTATAGATGGCTTGCCGTCTAAAAGGAGGGTTACAGGATTAGATTATTTAGTGCAATGTTGCAAAAACGTTGGCGATAAATTCATGGGACGCTCCTACTTAAAATGCAATTTTCCTTAAAATAGGGAAACGAATCTTGTGAAGCAGCTTTTTTGAGGAAATCCATGGAGTTTATTTAAATTGTTACGTGATGCAAAAGTTGAAACGGTTAAATTAGTTGTTACATAAACGAAAGGAACTTGCTCCAACTACTTTTGAAACACACAAACGTTTCTTATTCAGGATATGGGTAGTTAGGACTGCAGAAACATGTTGTGAGGATGGTATGTGAGGACTGCAGGAATAACTACGTTTTTTGAAAATTTGTCACACACGGCACAGAAATCATTACTTGCATGGATGGAATCATCCCTTCCTCTTTCTCCTTTCTCTGTTTCCTTACATAAAACACCCTTAGGACAGTTAGTCAAATTTTGCACATTTCTTTCTTCCTGGCGTGTAAAAAAGTGTTTGATATTTGGGTGCAAACTCTTTGAACAACTCACAAATTATCCATCTCTGTCACCTACCCCTATCTTATTCCCACCAGCTCTTGCATGTGTACTGTACACACACACTCTTTAGTGTAGCTATTCTCCTTCTCTACCTATAACATTTCATAATCGCTGTTAATCTTGCAGAAGCTGCTGCTGCATAAGGATAAACGTTACGACCTTATTTATCAATTTGGACAAACAAAGCTCCACTTATTTAGGACGCATGATCATATGATTCCTTGTTCCGACTCGTCCTAAGGACTACAAGAATGAGAATTAGGGGATAACCAAGGAGCCAAAAAGGCAGTGCTGTACTAGCTCTGACATAAAAGTTGTCAAAATCATCCACGAGAGAAGTAATTTAATACACTTTCGAAAAAAGCAAGCGAAATGGGTAAATGCAAAGCCTTTAGTTTGGATTGAAAATGGAGGAGTAGTTAAATTCACTCACTTAACAACAAACCTACCTTCCCATGATCATCTAGCGTAGAGGAAACGAGAGCTTTTGCTATGCATCATGATCCTGTAATCAGTATGACACGATGCTTTGACATTACTCCACTCAGTCATGGAATTATTGCTCAACTTTTTCAACTATTACGGAAGCTAGCTTACCTCTCTCTCTTGTATTCTGGTTAGTAGTAGTAATAGCAGTGGGGAAAACAAATTTAAATCCTTGCAAATATTCATCCTCTTCTGTATACAAGAACAAGAGGTTTCGCGGATGGGAAAAGCTTTGGGGGACGCAAAACTGCTTCTCACATTCCTTCCTACTAAGACGCTGGGCGGCGCTTACGTGATTTGCAATCGTAAGCGATTTTAATACTCTGTAAACAATCTTGTTACACGCTATCCAAGATAGCTGTTTGTCTTCAGACTACAACCGTACTGAGTAGAGCCAATAACTCGTATGATTATTTGCTTGAATCCAAATTACTCACCACAAAGATTCACCTAATCATCCCTAAGATTGACTAAATTCTTTTCAAAAATTCCACTACCATTTATAGCCAAGAGGATTTTGATGTAACGCTTGCATGCGTTGTGTTGTGTGGGAACAAAATTCACTTCTTGCCAGCATTTAACTCCAATCCACAAATATATTATTTTAAAAAGTGTAGCTCCTAATTAGCACACTAAACCCTTAATCATTCTTACTCAGTGCTGTCATAAATAAAGAAGTAAAAGTATGAGATAATAATTCTATTAAATTACAAATCTTCCCACACTCTGAATCAAAAAGGGAATGTTGTAGTGCAAATACGCCGCTTGTTTGGATCTGCCGTTGGCACATTCGATATTTGAAAATTAAATCGTAAGCAGTGACACATGAAACTATCCTCCACACAATACAACTTTCCTTAAAACAACCTCCACATTCTCATAAGTCAAGTCACGCTGAGCGAGTGAAACATATTTACAGGTCGTTAGAAATTTTACAGCGTCCGTGCGGAAGGATCCTCTCTTTAAAATGATCTTCGGCGTCTTCAAAGAATCTTAGACTTGCAATGCTATGGCTAAGGGGGGCGTTGGTATGTTTATAATTACCCATAATGTTTATCTATTGTATTCACTCATGTTGAATACTTCTTTCTCTATTTATTAGCTCCTTGTGTCCACAGCACAATTAAATCTGCAATCCTGCCAAATCCAAACTAACTGACTGCCAAACAGAGATCAAGATAAGGGTAGAACAAGTTGGAAGAACAAATCATTCTTCTAGTTATGCAGCGGGGGACGTAAATTATTTTGACGTGGATTATTACAGGTCACTCCTGTGTTTTCCTTGGAATCAATAAACGTTCCGCTTCTTTTGATTGATTTTTACATCATGCCTACAAAACGTTCCGGCTTTACAGTAATAGTTACGTAGGCTTATAAGACAAAGCTCAAGACGACCACTATGCCACGTCTTAAATGCTCAAGTGGTGACTCTCGTTTCACTTTACAAGCGACCAAATTAACATTATTAGCCCCCCTAGCCTGACTCACTGAGCCGAGCTGAAGGAAAACTACGTTTGTATCCAGTACGAGTAAAGCACCCGAAGAAACACCACCCACGCATGATTATTATCGACAGAAACTGGAATTAATAATAAGGGGGTATTCACACAACGTTCGAGACCTACTCTTATATTACCGGGCTTTCTAGGAACAGGAATTATTTTTTGGAATTCATCAAAGTATTATCTAAGCAAAGGCACGAACTACAATTATTTCTTTGAAAAACATGAAATGTTGAGACTTGAAAGAATCCGACACCTGCTTAAAAACAATGTTGCTTAGTTAAAGTTTTAAAATGAGAGAAAGGCTTATCCTGGTTTAAATTCAAACAAGTTTAGCTAAACTTGATACGTCCGTATGTATACAGTTAACTGACAGGCTTGGAATTCCTTAGTTTGGCAACCTGAGCCTGGCGGGAGGAAGGATTCTTATGCAAATGTGGTCCCAGTTTTAAATTTCACACATGCTTAACACGATATTCATCCATATAGAATTGGCAAGCAAGTACTGAGCCCATGCAGAATGCAGGAAAACTTGTGCATAACCTGAGCTGGAGGGAAGACTGTGAAGACATGGAAGAAAGGGTATAATGGGATTTAAATTTTAACAGATACTTAATTCTTGGGTAGAGGAAGACGAAGGTGGAAGGAAGTTTTGTTGTTGCAATACTTCGGACTAAATTGTTGCTAAAATTTACACGCTGCAACTCAGTTTGTAGCTTATACAGAGGAAGGATGACATGGTTGAAGAAAAATGTTTCGGATTATGTAGCTATTTAGCCTCTACTTTTGCGAAGAAACAGCTGGACTAAACGATTTTCAATAGCCGAGATAATAAAATGAGGTGAACGGTATTTTTATTTTTTTACACTTGGCTTTCTTTGAAAAATCTTAACAACCGCCGCACGTTTTCCACCTCTCATCCCCATTATTACAAGCATTATTCATAATAATAACATGATCATCACCGACTCTTGGACATGGGGCCAATATTTTACAAACTCATTCTCAAAAGTGCTAAACAAGTCGACAACAATGGCAGACGCTTGCTATGCTAAGTAACGCTCAACGCTGCTCTAAACTCCTACGCGAACTTGAAGCTACGTAAAGTGAGTTGAAGCTCTCTTTACAATCGTCCTGCTCTCTTGCTTCTACGTGATTCTTCAACACTTTTAATCATTATCCCAAATCAATGTCAAATTTCTCAAACCTTGCCTCATCTCTCCCCGTTTGCCTTTATTCGTATACAATGATCATTTAGTTTAGTTGCTACGAACGTCAAAACAACCCATTCTCTAGTTTCTAAAGAACCGTAAAGGCTACCTTCAACTTGTTTCCATCCCAGCATATAATCTAACCGCCGAAACAAATTTTAATTTTACGAACCCCCGATATTATCATGCGTACACACACATACACTTCATTTTTGGACAGTGCAAGGCGAGCATGCTAGCACAACAGATTGTAGCAAGTCGTTCGAAAACAGCAGAGAGTCAGGAAGGACGTCAAATTCATAGGATATATAATTACCTATTGTCCCGAATTATTTTCGGTCATGAAACTTTTGATGCTACTGAAAAAAAAATAATTATCCGGCCAAGCAAGATCTGCAGTGTAAAAAGCTATCCCCCGCTGTACGAGAAAATGGCTCATATCGCAAAGCTCCTGTCCTGTGATAGCTTGAAACTTTACTGCTGTGAACCGCAAACTCCACGAAGACTAATTATCCGACGAGGAGGTTAGTAGCTGCAGCAAACAATACTAAATGTACCACCAAGGACGAACCACCGTGAAGAGCCAACAGCCAACACTAAGCCCGTAATTTACTAACCTTCTTGGCTACTAACTCACTAGGAATTAACGGTTACCAAATAACCAATAACCTACTTTACCTATCAGAGTCCGCTACACCAAAGATAGGAAGCAGACGTATATAATTCATGAAAGGACATTTCGTCTCTCGTCTCCTCCCTCACATAATTCCTCAAGACATCTATGACTAACAAACGAACCTACCTGGCCATTGAATGGGTTGATTAAAACCCTATGACCTAATTGGATTACTCAAGAGTTACTCACGATACTCTTATAATTAATAATCCTTTGCTCACAATCCATTCCAGCTTCTAGCGAGCTGGCTGTCACATAAGCCCGTACGAAACAGCCTAATAGCTCTTCCCCCAGTATGATCATTCCATTGAAATTACAATTCATTGACTGCATGCCATGCATGGAACCAGGGATTCATTTACTACGTATTATCTTAGCATGTGACAAGTTTACAATTAGGGAAATGAAACAAATTATTATGCAATAATGTTGTTTACTAATTGCAATTCAGAAGCGCAAAATGCAATAATTAGACATTGAGACATGAACAATTCGGACGCAATGCCATGTCAAAAATATTAGGGTTATTAATATACCTTCGGAGGACACTTGCTCCCCCTCCCGGTCATCCTGTCCCACATACAGATTGAGTTGTGTAGTATAATTATTTTCATCAATCATATTAGCACTATCCGTTGCCATATTAGCTCCGTAATTTGTTTTCAGCAACCAAACACATTAACTGATGGATATTTAAGGAATACTACTGTATGAAATAAGGCGCAGGGGAAAATGCATGTGGACACAATTTCATTCAAGTCACTTCATTTGTCAAACTGTAAGATATAACTTTGAAGCAAAGGGTGTTTGCTCAGACGGAGAGATATGGCAAAGTAATTATTAATTACTCGAAAAACTTTGATCACATAAGTGAACCTGGGGAATTATCGACTTTCTCAATGATGAGCGGATGCTATCATTTCAATTCAAATGTCCTCCTAATATCAAATCCAAAAAGGCATCCACCATAATCCTGCACACCCTTTTCCAAAATCAATCAACAGTGTGTGCCATCCAGAGGAATTGCAAGCAGCTAGAACAAACTGGATGTTGAACACAGCGAAGAAGGAAATTAATAAGTTGATATATTTATAGCTGTCTTGCTGCGAATATATCACCAGAAAGTTGAAGCTATCACATGATCACATGTATTTCATTTCCGAGATTGATATCACAATATCACCAACTCCGGTACGGACACATGTCTGTTGGTTATTAAAACAAAATTTCACTGGATTGGAATCATGTAATTGCAGCATGTATTAAAACAAGATTCATGTCAAGCCAATCATGTAATTAATAACATGTTTATATCAAATGTCCACCCTCGGGTTTGCTCCAAGTATACATAACACAGAGACAGACAGAGACAATGTCCGTAAACTTTTACTCAGGTCTTAGACAAGAGTTTATTACAGGCAAAGGGCTACAAGAAGCACAGTTTACTCCCTAACTCCTTGACATTTGACCCACTTCCAGTCTCGTTCAATATATCCAATCCATCCTCCCAATCATGATTAATGTCTTCACGAACTACCAATCTCGAAGATAGTGTCTCCCATCTTCACGAAACGAAATTTCACCAAACTTATATTTCCCACACACACACACACCACACGTTGCTTTGACGCGAAGAGAGAACTTTTCTTTCAAGAGACAAATAAAAGACAAGACACTTACGTTTTCTCTTCAACACACTAATAACTTTTCAAAATATATATCCGGTATCTATTTCGCATTTAATTCTTCGACTTCTTGCAGTCCGCAGTTCTTGTCAGCTACTACTGCAAGCTTGGAATCGTGAGACAAATTTGATTTAAATACTCTTCAAGGATTGAAGACGATGAACCGACTCGGAATAAATCTTACTCGTAACTGACCCCTGCTCATTACGAAGTGTATTGATATATTGTACTGTGGTTCGTCTGCCGTCCGTTCTAGCTTGCTTTTGCACCAGGCTAGCTTATGTACACATAGGAGCATTGAACAGTCTCTGCTTGTGAGTGAATATGTATTGTGAAGCCTCTCGGTAAAGTAATTATCATTTCACCTCGTCATCTCCAACTGACACCAAGTCCGCTCCGCACGACGTTCTCGTATAACTTTTACCTTTTCCCTCGCACCTTTGGAAGAAGAACTGCTTGTGAGACGTAACACAAGCGTCTTCATGTGTTTGCGAATAATTAACACGCTCCTCAAGCTACAAGAGTCACCTCACTACTAAACATACATGATATGAAGTCAGTGGTAAAAATATAACGCAGAACGAACGATACTTCTGTGATACATAGGACATGAGCGAAATCCTCTGCTGACTGATGTGACTTTTGAGTGAGTAGGGGTTTATTACTCTCTCCACAAATGATGACTCTGAATGCAAACATTGTATACCTACCTTGCAGAATGAGAATAGTAACGACCAGGCTGAGGGACAGGAGAAACAGGCTATAGAAGAGAGGAAGAATATTGCCAAATGCAACCACTCTTTCTACGAGAAATGTATGTCCAAACAACTTTGGTGATTCCTCACTACAGATACCATATCAAGTCAGCAGAGCTTGGGATATGTCATCCGTTTCCCTTGTGTCTGCCCAGCATTAATGCAAAAGTCCTTCAAGCTGGATGAATCATACCGAATTACAATCCTATTCTCTCATCCTTATTTATTCCTTGAGTACATACAAGTTGAAGCAGAATATTCAATAGAATGTGGCCATACAGTCAGAAGTAAAGCATACAAAATAGAGTAAGAAAAACATAGCAGCGCTATTTTACTCCAGATTCGCACTAAACTCAGGATCTATGGGATTAATAATTATTCTGGTGCTCGGCCTTTTCATGTGGCATGCCGACCTTGCTGTGACGGTTAGCAGGTAAAGGGTTTAGATGTTTTGAGTGTACCGGGTGGTGGCGAATTCGTCTTCTTTTTAGAATTAAACAGCTTTTTTAAAATACAAGGAAGCTTCAGTCAGAATAGTCAAAAAAGCATTGGTTTTGGAAATGACTATGGGGTATGCTGTACTTCTCCTTAGTTGACCCCGTGGTGAGAGAGATTTTTCTGTAACTTAATTCATTTTAAGAGTCAAAGTCACAAGGTTTGGGATCATCTATTAAGGAAGCATGACGACTCTGCCAAAACTTGAGACTTGAAAGGAGGAGAAAATCTTAAACAGGTACTGCAAATTCTATCAAGATTTCCTCAACAAGCACGTGCAAAATTTTGCACGTCTATTCAACATTGTCTAGAATAATATTCCTACCCTGGAGACACAGTTCTGCCCGTTTGCTGGCAGGTAAACCCTGTAAAGAAAGCATCGCTTCTTCGAAATGAAAATTCTAGCTGCCATTAAAGTACAGAGAGTCGTAGAGGTGCAAGTCACAAGTGGGGAAATAGTGAGCTTATTGCATATTGTGAGTTATTTATTGTGAGTTATACACCTAAGGCAAGTAGACTGTGGATGAGCCAACTGTATGAACAGGTAGACGTTGGCGAACGTGCTCAAGCAATTAAATGCATTAATGAATCTCATTGCCAATGTTAATGAAAACGCCTACATGGAACAATACACTTCAAGTTATTAATTTCAGAGGCTGAATTGACATTATAAATTGCTGTCATTTTTCAAATGTCCTCTCATGAACCAAACTATAATTTTGTAGTGACGCTTAACACCTCAAAGTGTGGCAGTGGTGAGCAAAGTGGATTCCTCTGATTGCTTGACTTGCTCTACTCTAATATTTGTTACAAAACAATTTTTTTGGCTTGATATTGCCGCATCAACGCCTACTCCAACTACTAAATTACTTGGCTTAATTAATTAAATTGATACGCCGCGTCACCTTCTTCTTTCACGCCACGCCACAAGAGATCAACAGTTTTTCAACAGTGACTTTGGGAGGAAACTATGATTCACATAACTTCATGATTACATATAAACTATATTTAATATATATATAGACTATAAAGGTAAACTACCTTTACGTGGTCATTTTGGTGGACAAAGGAAAATGACTATTACTATGCTGCTTTTCCCTAAAAGTCCAAAGAAATAAACTAATAGATTAACAGATAGATGACTAAGTTTAGGCTGCTTGGTTATAAGTTGTTTTAGAGACATTGTTGGCTTTGGGTTTTGGGGTCAGAATTTAAGTTTCCCTTTTTTAGAGAATTACCAAGAAATAAGGCACCCAAAAGGCATGAGTTGTACGCGTCGTGCTACAAATGCACTGACCAACAGAAAATATAGGGAATAACAGAGAAGTATAACGATGCTCTTTTTATAAAATCGTGTCATGTCACTAACCTCTGTTTAAAAATTTTGCTCATCTGATAATTCAATTTACACTATCTTAAATTCCTTAAACGTGTTCATGAACATAACAGTTCGCGCTGGGCTGCAGTTTGATCACTGATAACCAAAGATTAAGTACGGAAACAGTTTGGAGGATAATTTCACTAATATCTGATGAAAATTGGGTGCGCTTTAAAAATCAGTTCCAATTTTGACTGAACGTGGAGTAACGGAAAAATAGAGAAAAAAACTGTTAGCTGAAGCAAGCGGAAAGGTAATGCAAGTGTCAAAAGGAAGCGATGTACCTACATCGGTACATATGTGCTTTCCAAAAGTCCAAAGTAGATCAATGGTCAATCCTAAGAAAGCTTAACGAAAGCCCCTAAATATTACGGCTTGGTACACAAGGATGAGCATTTTAGCATCCAAGAATCATAGATCACGAAAGTTTATTGTAAAAAACGGAGAGAAAATCAACGTAATTTAAGGAAAACAACGCAGATCCAATTAAGTGAGTACAGAAAAAGAGCTTACGATAAATCCCCCAATTTACATTTTCATTTAGTCTTATCAGAAAGAAGAGGGTTAACGCTGCGATGGCTTGAAAGGAAGAGCAAGCGTTTAAATCATGTTGAAAATATAGCGCGCTGATTGTTGCGCTTGCTTTTGCAATTATAGCCGTGAAACAAGACAATTTAAAAGAATGCTTTTACTCGAAGCTGACCGGGTGACTTTAATGCATTCCTGGGCCAGAACAACCTACTCGTTAACCTCCTTATTGGTTCCTTCTTCTTAGGGGTTCAGAGGTCAAAGTTTAATCTTGTAGCAACTACACACGCTTTAATAAGCTAATGACACATGCTCAAATGTGGAATTCCAAGTGGAGGAGTTGCCGCGCTTATATACTTTATTATATTATGTTAATCAATAATCTTCGCTGATGATTATGTTGTATTACAAGCTGTCAAGGGGCGGGTCAGTCATAGTGTAGTGACCAAAATGTGTGAAATTCAAATGTCATTTCTAAATGAATTCCCTCACACTCGAGTCTCTTTAGCACTGAACACCAGAGCGTTCTCAAGAGTCTGGATATGGCTTAACTTCTCCACCTCCTCCTTGCTCATCTGTCATGTTAGATAATCTTCAAAGTTATCGTCGTGAGTCGCGGTCATCTACTAATTCAGCCATTGGTTACTTATAGTTAGAGCCGTGTAAGCCTTGCTCTCAAGTGGATGAAACTATGTGGCCATATTGCAAATTTCAAATTATGCAATCAAAGAACTAGCTGTTCCAATTATCTCATGTCAAGTTGAAAAATACTTTTCGTGTCATCATCACCACATATATCAGATCCGTTTTCGATTTGCTTGTTGAACACAGCCCTTGTGAATCATCAAGAAATTGCGCATATTTTCCAGTAAACGTGCTTGCTTCCTTCTTCACGAGACTACACCATACCATGGTTTATATACCAGCATCCTCTGACGGTCAGAGGTCCGACATGAGCTGACATGTTGGGTCCAGCGTGAAACGCATTGGATTCGCTTATACTGTTAATCTAAATGATATTTAGATAAAAAAGTGCCATGAGGTAGACCCTACCTGGGCAGGTATACGTAGATCAGCTTTGGAAAAGGAAATGAATGAGACTGTCTATGTACACGCTAGAGGCGGACACACTTAACTCTTGAATTTAAGTTCCTCTTGTGGGAGGAACAAACCCAGGTTATGATATCATTACCAGTTATGCACTGGTTAGCCAGCTAGTCTCATTTGCATTAATTTACTCGTGGGAAATTGAAGCTCATGATCTTGAGCGACTGGAATTTTGCAATACTAATTTTCGCACACTCATCTCACCTAAGTGTATTTACTTAAAGTAGAGTTATAAATTTAAGGACCAGGTTCTCAAGTGGGACTGATGTAACTACGTTGCATTTTTGAGCGTATACATGCAACGAGTGAGGTTCGTGGTGAGGTGATACAGGAAACTATTAGGAGATAAGATGAGAGGACCAAGGCAAAACCACTTAAGTTTGACATTTCATTCACTTTACCGCCACCACCACGAAGCTCTCGTATCTTTCGCTAAGTCTGACTTCCCGGATCAGAATACTAAAGCCTCCGGGCTACCACACACTAACTTTGTACACAATGAAACAATGAGCAAATAGTGGAGATAATGTCAATGTTAAACTGATAACCTCGCTCCTCACAACAATTAGTCACTAAACGTTTACAATACAAGGCTACAAGCAACAGTCATGGAAGACAAGCTAGGTTAGGACAGCTTGCCAAAGTTGAGCTTAGATTGAAAAGGTAAGTGAGGGGAAAATATGTGATTATTATGAAGGGATTCTGGCAAAACTACGCAAGCTGTTTGAAGCTTATCGGAAAACACATCCCACGCACTCTCATATTCCGCAAGTTGGTGTCCAAACTATTTGCGCGACCCCAAAATTCCCGTAATTTTTTGCAAGTCCATTCTCTCCAAGTTGCACGCAGTGGTCTTACTTGTGCTGAAGCAAAGCTAGCTGCAGGACGAAACGTCGCAGTCCCGAATAAAGACGGACAGATTTGTATCACAGAGTGTCAGACAATACTCGACTCTTGTGAAGACTGAGAAGGTTCAAATCATAACCCGTGGCTTTGAGCCAAACTTGGATTCATGGTGATATGACGAGCAAAGCAAGGGAGGATGGATGAATGGAAATGGTTGTAATCTGATTGTCATAAAATCATATTGTTGCCCCAAGAAAATCAGCAGGAGTCGTCTCTGGGAAGTCTAGTTTCTCCTTCCTCCTTACAATGTCTTCCAGCTGGCCGTTACAACTATTCATGACCATCCTACCCTCTCGTTATTAATTTTACCTACTCCAAATCTAACGGGGATGGACAGCAGGCAGAGGAGACACAGGTTGATGAAGGGCATTTAGAGGAAGCTAAGGTAGAGCTCCTGAAACTGTGTTATTCTACTGCTGAGAGTTTGTCTGATTAAGTTTGAAAAAAACCATTCGCTCCATATCTTGGAGAGATTAGCCTAAAGAAAAAGATTTTGCGAATAATACGCGAATAAGCTGCTTGGCAAAAAATTAGCAATTACATCATCTTCTCCTCCTACAGTAAGATGCGAAGTGAAGCTTTTGAAAAGGAGGAACCGTAAATAATATTACATGTCCAGAATCATTGCGCGCATATATTTATCCTGTCAATCCAACGGGAAATGCTGCTCCGATACGTACCTACGATCCTACTAAATTCCTCGAGATGTAAGATTATGGCGGAGAAGGAAATGCGGACAATTAAAGACATTGATTGAGGACAAGTGGAATAAAATCGTGAGGAAGGCCCCTCCACATTACCCATTGTTGTTCCTCCACTACCCTATCGGAAGATCTTGGAAAAAATTCGCGGACAAAGTTTAGCGGAACTTGTTTAAGCCAATCACTTGCATAATCTTGTGCTCAATCTGAAGAGGGATGAGAAGTAATGAGAGCATAATTTAGAGAAGTTATATGGGACTGTATACACCGTATCCCTGGTGCACAGGGAATCACGAGTTTCATAGGACTTATATATTATTCACCATGTGCTTGAAACACGCATTCAAATACACACGTCGGTCCACGCTTGTCACTCATGTTCGACTTTAGTTAATGTGCACTGGGCATTTGGGCAAACATTTCACTTGTTTCCTTGACGGAGGAACTTGAACCTTAAGCGGCCAATCCCTTAATACTTGTCCTAGTCCGTCCGGTAGAAGTCAAGTGGATTCGCCTGATATGACTGAGTAAGTCTAGAGAGACGGGAGGCTTAGCTAGTTAGCCAACTTACCGCTATACCTTATCAACGACCGCGTCTGTATGTTCAAGTACAATTTAAGATGATGGAGCTTAGAGGCTGACTCACTCAGGGATTGGCGGAGGATTTGGCAATATGCTGAAAATCGGAGGCTTGATGACCGGAGATGGATGAAAAATAATTCCACTGTTTTGTCACTCTCTGACACCTGCGGTGACTCTTAGACTGTAGCTCAGTGAGGCACGCACAATCAAACCATTCATTGACGGGGAGAATGAACGGAACCTCCCGCTACTCTGACAGCAAGACATGAGTTAACTAATATGTTCGCGACCTACGGAACAATTTCCGAGGATGTCCTATACTCGGCTTCTTGCCATTGATTTGATAGTTGCGGTCCTAACAGCAACCGTCTGAGGGTGGCTTACTATATATGCGCCCTGCGTCGCAAAATTAAATACCTGGATGCAGAAACCCTTCCATCAGCGTTAATTGTTCTTTAAGAGACGACACCATCACAGAGTTCCACCGTCCCTTTGAACTTGAGCGAAATTAGAAACGAATCCAACGAACAAGTAAGTCACCAAGCACAAACCCCTATCTTCCCGCTATTCTTGTCTCGAATTTCTAATCTCTCCCAAAGCCAACGTCTCTCACTTCTCGTTCGTCTCTTCGATTCTGTAAGCTAACGGTAACACACATCCACCTTTGTCTCTGCTTATTCGCACACATCACAGAGAACAACCAAGGATCCATCTCTTCTCTATGCTATTCTTCTCCCTCGTCTCGCTTCAACTCCCTTATAATTTCACAAAGTTAATCGCTTCCTAAAAATACCCGATTACTCTACTTCCAAAAGAGATACATTTATCTGAATGCATGATGCATGTACGTAGTATTCGAGGAAGACGAGGGAAATTTACATTCTCCAATCACAATTACCTACACATAACAACAATGATTAAGCAATTCAGGAAGAAATTAACTAGTCCTGAACTTGAAGAGAAAGGCGCACCACCATCGCTGTCACCTATTCACCTCTCTGTGTTTTCTGTGGATGCTTTGGCGCTGGCATATTGCATCGCTTTAATCATGACTGTCACCGCCACGAACACTCTGTCCCAAAATCTCTAGTAAAGCGCTTTAAAATACGACGCTGCTCCGCATTTTCCCTTGTGCAAGCAGAGGCGGCGCGCTGCATGGGAGCTTGTTTGAACCACTGTTAAACGAAAGGCAAAGAGCAAGGAAAATATAACTATTAGCTTTGAGCATTTGTTGTCCTTCGAATGGTTCATGTATAGTTTTGGTGAAAACATTTCTCCACCTGCATTGCATGAGAGCTCTTGCATACTTAATACCGTTCCACTTGTACAATCTCAATGAATACTTAAAATACAATGCTAACCTACAATTATCCAATCTTCTCTTCCTAGTAGTCCTATTATTATCATCATCATAGAAATACACCCTCTTAACATTCAACGACATGCTTAATAGCTACCTCCCTATTCTGCATGCTTTGCTGCTAGCTAAAATAGTACTGTGTGTACTGTAAAAAAGACCTTATACAGTACATACAGCCTGTTTTGAACTGCTGAGCTGACTTGACTAAATGCAGAAATTTTTATTATTTCTATTATTACTCTCTTAACTGCTTCCTTCCTTGCTTTCTTACCTCCTGAATTACTTGCCTCTGTTTTTACATGCACTTTGAACAAGATAATAACCATTACATACTCTGTGTACAACAAACTTTCTTTTCCTAAGCAAATAAAAGCGGAAAGTAAATAAAGCAATTCACTAATTAAATAATTAAATCCTCTCCTGATTTGAACATCCTCCTCCATAGTACGTATGCATAAAGCAACTACAGCTTTCAGCTTAAGCTACAGCCGCCAAAGAAACCACTAAATAATTAAAGACAATCTAAAAAACAGAGCCAGAACCCATTCTTGCAGTGTTCAATTATTTAAATCCTCACTCGAAAATATTAATAAGTCATTTCTTTATTAGTCAGCCTCTTCAACGCCTTGCCTAATGTAAGCTAAAATAGACAAAGATGAAAGATGTATTCACAAAGAATGCGTCTGGGACGGAAGGAAGAAGCTCAATAAAAGAGCTAATCCTATAATGTATAAACAATTCATATAATTTTGCATCGGTTTAAAATAGAGTTAAACTTTTCACAAACTTTCACCAGTAATAATTCAAAGAGCTCTCAATGATTGTGTCCCCAGTAATGCTTGCGTCTTAACGTTATATATGCTTCCTTACCATTATACCATCTATTTTTCTAGCTATCAGTGTATATGCCCGATAATTATTTTCTAAATATTTTCACTCCCTAAAGGATCGGAGAGGATAAAGAAAGATGCACAAACAAGAGATTCAAAAATACGATTTAACCACTACCAATTATTTGCCTTAAACAAAGACATATTTTTTTTATCGCAGTCCTCCACCTGTGTTTGTCATAAATTCGAGACATGTTTGTATACATCTTTTAGCTACTTCATCTACCCTCTGTGCGTGTTTTACAACATTATTTTCTCTCTCTAATATACTTTGAAAGCCAAAGAATTGGTATGCAATTTATGGCAATCTCTTTAAGGGCCGAATATTAGAATAAAATAAGAAATCAATTCCTTAGCTCCTGTATATGTTTGCAAAATTTTTAAACAGGACAAAACAATTTTAAAACTTTCTTTGCCGATTCCAATACAAGTGGCACATGACGCAGTTAAACCGAATAGTTATGCGTCAAATAGTATAGTAGCAATTCTATTAATGTCCTTTAAGAGCGTAAACTTCATATAGCTTCTGCAACGACTTTGCAAAAAGTTGTGCACAAATCTTTAAAGCTCATGCTACCATAGAAGCAAGCAAATAACTCAACACCCACGTTGCATTACAGTTGAATGCCTCAAGGGCTTATGGCAGTTATCCTCAATGTGTGTCGATTTGATTCGATACAGATTTATCTCTTCCTCATGATTTTCGCAATAACCCTATTAGTAGCTCTCTGTTTTTATGTCTCGAAGGAAGGGAGAGTGGATGCGTCGAGATATCACAGACTGCTAGACATTTCCAAATTTGTAACCCTATCTCCATCAATCCTTCGTCCTTTCGGCACTATTACTTACTCCTGTAGGTCCATAAGGTTTCTCTGGGAAGAAAATCAATAAATAATCCTCCTGGTTAGATACATTCTAATTTTTGCAAGAATGAGGATAATAGGATTATCATAACACCAATTCCACTTTAACAATATCTATTCTTCATCTCGACAATGCAATTTCAATCATCAGGATTAGAAGGGCACACTTTTGCTCAACCCTCCTCTCCCCTTATGCCTTATATTAGGGAATAATGATGAGGCTTATCCTCCTATTCATTTCTCCAACATGAAATATAAGAGCTAGAGAGAGAGAAACGTTATTCATAATCATAATTATTGCTTGTCTACAAACTGTGAATGACTCTTCACTCTGGATTTGCAAGCAACTCGCGACAGATTGTTATTGTTTCAGCTCGTTATAACAATCAATCCGTTTTGTAAAAATCTGGGCTCAAGAAGCCGTGTGAATTTAGGATTCGCGAAAGGATAAATTGTGAATCGAATGAATGATATTCAGAGGAATAAGAACTGTAAAGATTCTCATTTAATAAAATTATACATAATCATCGTTGAGAATTACTTAAATATTCCCGTCAGGTCGGATTTGACGATTTGAGCAGAATTGATGTGAATAACAAGCTTGTTTAAGATCTCATGTGATGAATAGTTTCGAACGAATGCGCAAAGCAAACAACTACATTGATCATTGATCGCCAATCTTTGAACCTATTTTTCCACAGGCAATAGTACTTGATAAAATCGTCATCGCTGTTCTACCCTAGCCTTATTGCTGATAGGCTTACACACTGCTAAAAGGAACAAAATGTTGGCATGAGACGCGCGAAACATAATCATGAGCGTCTACTTTTAAAAAATGTATGTATATGCTCTCAAAACTAGGAGGAGGAGCATGAAGGAGGATAACATAATAAAGTTAAGTTAGAAATTTTATTGATCACGATACTCACGAAAAGCGGTCATTATTTCTGGCGTAATTGTAGGATGGTTGAGATTAAAAGTATTTGACTTAATCAGATTAAGCACCCGCCGTTATGATTCCATGCCAATTATTCACTCAACCATGAAATAATTTGCAGGGGAAAATTTCACAGAAAACTATAAAAATACCCGAAGGCAATAAAAAGAGGAAAACTATCATCAAAATAAGGTACAATCAAGCAAACAGGCGGCAAAAGAATTACTGAACCGACTCATTCATGCACCACACTCATAACTCATCCTTGCACAAGCGTAGCCAATACTTTTTGAAAAAAATCAATCTCCAACGCTAATACTATGAATGCTTGAATCTTGGACCACTTAGATAATCAGCCCTTGCCTCCTACAACTATTAAGTCTGTATGTGATTTGGAAATCAATAAAATTAACACCATAAATCTTCAAGACAGTCCAAGAAGAGGGAGACGTGACAAGATGGATACTCCTGCACCTGCATCCTGCCTGCCTGCCTACTCCATCTCAGGCTTTATTGCCCTATATCTGCCATTAAGATTACTTAGAACATACAAGCTAATGTAAAATATATGCTAATTAAAATGGGATAGCAGACGCTAAATACCATGTAATTGCATTCATTACCGTAATAAAATTACACACTGTCCACACTTTTCGTGATGATGTAAAAAAGCAAAAATTCCTAACAACACATTGAAACAAAAGAATATTTCGGTTTGGATCTGAATATGGGAATGAATGTTGGCTTGCATATGAGAAAAAATGCGAATCAGGGATTCACCAATGCGCAAATCTATTAAACCATTAAGGTAAAAAGCAAAACGGCGTTTCTTGAAACCCCATAGAGAAAACGAGGGTTGAAACACTCACGGAATTTGATAAGTTTTTTCAAGTTGCGTTGGGATAAAAAATTGGAAACACAAATAAATATATTTCACTTCCCGACCTCGCAAGTTCCTTACCCTTGGGACAGTATTCGATTCAAATAGTTATGTTTCACGCATAAAAAATATAGAGCAGTTCAAAAAAATACGTAAGCTGTGTCCTAATACTGCCATCACCTTGGAAACATCATCAGAAAGAGCAAAAGTAACAAGGAATCCTCTTGAAACAAATGATCTCATTCTTCTCCTCTAATATAAGAGCGAGTTCACTTGGACGTTGCAGAAATCATTTATCAGTTATGCCTCCAGGCTTGTTCGGAATAAGTTAGATCACGTTCATGTAACTAATGTACTTGGAGATGTGCTCAATTCCCAACGAGCTACATTAGCTTACTGACTGACTCTTTATGAGAATGAGTCTTTATCAACTCCTCTACTTCAGATGATCTCCTACGCCAGGATTCCGTGAGATGGATGCGAAGAAAAACTGAAAGAGTTGATTACATTCTCTTGTTTCGAGTGAAATGATGATCATCTGACATATGAAATGGTTTGCCAAGATATGAGCTGGGCAAGAGGGAAGAGAAGACTGCAACTTTTGAAGTATACATGTACATTGGACACGAGAGGATAACGTCACCCAGTCTACTTTATTTCTTAGCTGGGTCTACTACGGCGCTAATAGCTCAAGGAGCAGGTCAAAACTGAAATAGGGCTAAAACCATTCATAAATCTGGTACCTCATTTTTGAAAAATTATTCCCTGTATTATGTGAACTTTTATGGCCAAAAAATACAAGGCCGGAGGATGATATGAAGATGCTAGTTTTCCTCACAGATGAATGCATACGAAGGATCCATATTCAAATTTTAAAGAAAGATAATCCTCTTCGCGCTCGCTCTTGGAATAAGCTGGTGCAAGTTTGGAAAGATTTTAATGAAAGATGAGTTTGAAGAAGCAGAGTTTGAGAGGCCACAATTATAAAATGCTCACAGCAAAAAGAACTCGCTCCCAGTATGACATTACCTGTCTTGGAGAAAATAACAAGTATCGTTCCTTCTTCATTCTGAACTAGCAGTTTAATACGGTGGTGTTGTAACATGCCAGAAGTTCAAAGTTACGTTAGCTTGCAGAAGGTAATAATGCATAGCACACCTTTGGGGATGGTTATATTCGCTAATAATCCGCATCATACGTTTTTATAACCTCCTAATCCGCCTACAAATATTAAGAAGAGACAGGAAGCTCTTGAGACTAGGAGAGATGGTATCTATCACCCCCATGTGATGCTACAGTTTGATATGAGCAGCAATATAAGAGCTGGTTGGGCTCAAGATCGGGATAGTTTACAAGGGAGATGCGTGCGTTAGTCAGTTGAGGTTTTCTAGCTTGGTTCAGCGCTCCAAGCCAAATGCCCTCTCATCTCAAAATTCTACCGTTTACTTATTGCGGTTCTCCAAGACATTGAAAATTAATCATTTCTAATGAGCTACACAAGCTAATCATCCCTGCTAAATCTCGGAGCTTAAAGATTGCTTACAGCTACTCAAAACCCAGTCTGATCGTACTCTTCCTTCTCGTCCTCTTGTCGACATAAGAGAGAAAACGCGTTTACAAATGCTCGTATCTTCCCGCAATTTAAGCTAAAAAGTTAACACGAAAAACATGTTCCTACTTTTCTGCACACTCTTTTCCCATAGATTGCAATTTAAAAAGAGTTATACCCATTCTTAAAATGTTAACGTAAAATCCATCGTTTATGCAACGGGAACGGGATGATCATCATCACCCGTATTCTCCATCCTCTTTCTTTTCTCATGTCATCACTACAAGACTTATTTATCCCAAAGGAACCACGAGCCCTTGGTTAAGTTCTTGCTCGGTTCGCTATGCTATGCTACGCCCTGCCCGCGCCTCTTTTGGCGTGTCTCTTCACCTCAACCCTGCTGATTATCTCGAACAACTTTATTGCCCTCGTAAGGCTTTAATGCTCCCCTCGGAAATGCATTAGAAGATTTGCTACATTTGGTGGTTACAAGGCCTAGGAGTAGATAAGCATGGGTTTTGAATCTTTACTCTTCGGTGACATTCTGGATTATTATTACAGTCACTCGCCACAAATGATCCTACATGGAAGCAGTAGAGACTGAGACAACTGAGAAGGGGAATGTTTCGGATGATAATTCCTTTAAAAACAACCAGATAACACGTGTACAACCACCAATAATCAAGCAGATACTGTAAAAGAGAGAAAAGAAATTACGTTGCTTGTTCCAGAAGTTAAAATCCAGCTGTCTGTCAGTCGGATTGTCTGCAGTCAATCTCAGGAAGGGGTTGCAGAAATGCCAACACTATAGCTAATGCAGCTTGAAGCTGCTCCTCACTAGTTAGCACCTTGGCTAGAATCCTTATTACAAGTTTATAACCGCACTTTACGTCACCCACTCAAATCAATACCATCAACAACCCTGTCTGGAGATGTGGCAAAGGGAGGAGTAGTCTGCAGCAATACTTCCTGAAAGGTTGCCAAAATATTTTTGAGACTGCAACACAAAAATCCCACGGGATTCGACACGAAAATCCCTAAAGAAGAAGCTTTGTACAATAGTATTTATCTTGGTGTTCGTTAGGGGAAAAACTGTAAACGCAATGCTGCATCCAACTTCCTACAGATCTTTGGCAAATAACGACACAATGTACGAGAAGCTTGACTGTACTTTGGGTGAATTGTGACTGACGGATGAGAAGTACAGCAAGATGAAGGGGGTTGCGTAACTTAACTCGGGCTTGTGGAGAGTGTAATTTGAACTTGAAGAACAAGAAGCTATGATTTTAAGGAGGAAATTCAAGGAAGGGTAAAACACAGGTCGTAATTTTGGTGTCTACGCAAAATGTTGTGTGGGAACACAAGCTATAAAAGTATCGTCATCATCGTATAAACTGCAAGAAGGCTCAACTCCTCCTGCTCTCTAAACCAGGGCACTAAATTTTGGTTAAGGCCATATTTTAGCTTTGCCGGTTTTAAAAATCTTGTGCATTAAGTACATACACTGATGCTCATTTACTAGAATACACGGCTACCCCCTGGAAGCAAACTGAATTACAGGCCAGCTATTATATCAGAGAGAAACAAGCTTGATTCAGTTTTCTTCTTGTTGTTGCTTTTGCACAGAGTATAAAAACTGTTAGGCCAAAAAGAAGATAATTAAAGGTAGGTATAAAAGAGGATACGATGAATATTATGAGGATGCAGTCGGCGGAGCATTGCTCTTGTTTGCTTCTTGTGGCAGAATGGCGACAGGAGGAGCAAGGTTGGGGAATGAGTAAAAAATACATTATTATTATTATGAGGAGCATGGAGCTTTAATAGCTTAAAGGATGCGCAACTCTTGGCGAAAAATAACGGGATTTGAATGCATACCCCTCTTTTTACTTCAATATATTCAACCCTGTTAAAACAATGGAGAGAAACCAGAGCACTCATATGCTCCCTCATCCTCACCTCCTTCATACCGCGATACCCACAAAGCGACCGCAGATTATAGCGTTTGCAAAAATTTTGCACACACGCACCACCCTTTTCCCAGGATTTACCAAGGATTAAGAGAAAAACTAAGCGAACCATAAACACCGACACGCAGGCAGGCTAACTTCAAACTGCTCTTCAATCAAGAAATCGAAGATATAGCCATGAAGAAAGCAAAGCATCGTGCATCCACAGCCACGTCAAATTCGTCAAAGTTTTAACCAAGAAAAAAATCAACTTGATAACAGAATCCAGACGGATTCCCTTCCGTGTATCATGTAAAAGATCCTGTCTCGTCTTCCCTTAATTTACTGCGTTACACCACCTACCTGTATCTTCCTCTACCCACCAAGCTAACTGTTACTCCCAGACGTACCTCAGCCTACTCCCAACAAATTATAAAACCATGCTTAGGTTTGAATTTAATTCATAGCAGTAACCAAGAATTCGCGAAGAGTCGCAAACTAGTTGGTCGAACAGCAAAAAGAAATTTGCGACATGACGTAGAACTGCATGTCTGATTTTGAGGGGTTTGTTCTCATGACTATAGACAAGAAAGCGGCTAAAGAACGGCTGTTCTCTTAAGGGTTTAAATTTCTATTGTATTCTACCCGCATATTTTAATACTTGGATGCGAAAAGATTTTGCTTTGTATACATGCCATCCTTGCAATTTTCTTGCATCCCTAAATACATTCTATACCACGAACATATGATGCATTTTTGGTAACATTCTCTTACTGACCGATTTCATGTACAAGGCCACTAAAGTTTATTATCTTTTCCCACGGGACGGCGGGCAGAGGAAGGGCAAGAAGATTGTCAATTTTGCAAAATATGCAAAGGCAGGCTTTTAAATTGCTTGTAACTCCAACATAGCACAATCCGCAATCTTAGCACCATTCTCCTCGCTCCCTGTAGCTCCCTGTCGCTAGCTGTCTGTCAATGTGCAATACAAAGGATACCACTATCAACGTATCAACTATTCAGCTCTCTTTATCCTGGCTGATTAACATGACGCAGTTGAAAATCGAAGAAGAATAACAAGTGCAGAGGAGAGGAATACGCGGGAGTGTTGCGTAGGGATAGGAATTGGATCAAATCTTTTTGAGAGCCTTCACCCAGTGAGAAGGAGGGAATAATTTCCATCCTTATTATTATTATCATCATCATTATTTACACTTACCGCTAGGCTCGGAATGATGCTTGACGGTTTGACGAGTACGATTTCTAACTTGGAGCTTCTTCTTCCTCAATTCTGCACACTTGAGTTTCTTACAATTTCTCACAATTTATGAACTGTTTTTTTTCCACATTCCCGTGAAAATCCCATCTCTCTCTCCCGCTGCAATTCGCCACCCTTCTCAACAACTGGGTGGATTTCACACCATGTAAAAACAAGAGATTCCTTACAGGAACTAAATGTCCTCCTGCTCTACAAATATCAGTTACAAACACGTTCGCTGCTGTAGAGAATCAAGCACAGGATTCCATCATATCGTTTTCACCGCCGGTAGACGGCAAGCACGCTCCCGCATTCGAACGTCCGTTCTTCGTCCTTGATTTAATTGCTATGCATAGTAAAGCAATTAATCTTATAATTCACGAGAGGAATGTCGGCTCACTTTAAGTACAATTGCATTCCAGGCGATCAAAGGCCTTGTTCTCAGTCCCTTTGAAGTTTCACACCTAAATCCATATAGACAACCGCGCTTAGCAGTTTCCGCTCATCCCCTCTCCCTTTTCTCACGTTAAAAATTAACATTGAGTGAGCGGCTACAAGGTTAAAAGGCTATGGGGCTACTAGGCACTGTACTAAGCTCTGAACTAGAATACAACGTCCCGTTTCTCATATCAGTGAGTTGGATCAAAATTCTTTGTGGAATTATTTCTCATTGGGAGGACTTATCACGGTTCTAGTAGGAGGTTGTTGAAAAAGGCAGAGACAGTAGTAGCGGGTTTGTGTGAAAAAGGAGGCGAGTGTCTCTATAATTCTTTCACGAATTCCGTGTCACTAGTGTAACGGGAGGAGCGGTAGGACGGTAGGAGTGATGATTGCAGACGAGTGAGTTAATAAAAAATCCAATGCATAATTACCAACACACTTTCTTATCTAAAGAATCAATTCACTATAGGATTCAACAATGCAACGATTCGAGGATGACCGAAAGAAATAACTCTCTTCAAACTTACACAGATACTCGGCTTTATACACAAGACGTACCAACTCTGGGTTAGAGCCCATCTAAGAACAGAACAGTAAATAATGAGCGTTAACACTGCCAATCCAGTAACGTAGGTAACCAAGCCTGTATTTTGAAAATAGCGTTACGCTAACGCTGAGCTGTTTGTTTGAAGTAGTGAAGGACAGGCACAGCCTTAATGTCTACACTGTCCCTGGCTCAAAACTCAACTGAGGAGAAGTTGTGGGAAGAGAAATGGGAAAAAGGTAAGGGATGGAAAAACTAACGTTAGATTTCATTCTCACGTTCTTCCTTAAGCCTGTTTCTCTTTAGCTATTGCTCTCTCGAAAAGCATGAGATTTTGAGGAGAACACCCTACCCTACCTAGCCTACTTGACTCTCTCCCCTGAATCCCTCAAAAGAGAATGCACCTCATCCTCCTTAATACCTGTAGTGGAGTGGAGCTTCATTATACAGCTTCTATACTACCTGTCCTCCCTCCCTATGCCTCCTCAATTACCTGTAAATTAGTCCTAGGTCTAGTGTATATGCTCCTCGTAAGTAATATTGTGCTGAGAACTGTGGTTGTTTAGAAGCATTCCTTTATGTCTATTTTGTCAGTGAAACTATTCCGGCAATGACAGAAGCAGACAAACAGTAGGCACTGGGAATGAGAAGCGAAAAGCTTTATCCCTACTTCTGGACAGAAGTTATCCAGCAGACCAGGATCCTCTTTATGTTGATTTTAACCTTTAAAAATAAGGGTGGGGTGGTGGTGGGAAGAAGATAGTGGCAATCCTGTGCGGATCCTTTACTCTTGTTGTATAAGTGGGGGAATTGTGGCATTTGAGCTACTGTTTCTAAGGGATGTTCTGAGACTGTTCCCAAAATGTAAGCACATGACTCAACTGACACTGCTTGCTGTACAGTGCAACTGCTGGATTCGATCCATTCACGCACTACAATCACACCAACTTCCTGCCTACCTTTTTACCCTCCTCGCTTTCTATCTATGCATAAATACATAATAGAAACATAATAGAAACAGAAGGGAAAGAGTGGGCTAGTGGAAAAGTCAAAAGCCTAGATTACAATGTTTAACTCATTCTTTCCCGATTTAGTCGAAAGTTTCCACTAACATACAAGTTCAAGTTATATTGCTCTCTGTGCGACATGGCAATTGAGCAGTCCGCCCGCACCAAAATGTCTCGCAAAGCGAACGAATCAATGCCCTCATCGATTCTGGTTGTAATCTCAAAGAAAAAGATTCGCTGGAAAGGCGAAGGGAGGATTGGACGGTTGGAGGTAGATGAGTACAGGAAGGAAGGAGGAGAAGAAAAATAAAAAGTTACTGGAGGAAGCATGGAAGACGGCAGGTAAGTATAAATTGGAGAAGCCAACAAGTTAACTACCTTTCATAGGAGGTTCCGGTCCACTCTCTCCGTGGGTGTTTGCTTAAATACCTGTGTTTAAATTCTCTGAACTGGAAGTCGTAAGGGAAAATGGACAGACTTAGAACTTGGAAGATAGGGCCCTGTCCTTTGTATTCTTATATTGGTTAATGAGAGAATAGTTATATTCAATCATCACGTATACTTGGGTGTACACCCAGTACACTCACCATTTCATTTTGAGACACAGGAAATGTAGACATTCAGACATAGGAGTCACATGCAATGTTATTCCTAGCATGTACTCCTGAGCCTTTGCAGGTATTTGAATTGGAGGTGACCGCTTTAGAAGCCCCGTGTGTTGAATATCAACCCCTCGTATGATGGGTCTGTGTTACCTATTTGCCGTCTGCTGGGCCAGCAGGCCAGACCGAAGTGCTTGCCTGGTTGATTGCGATAAAGGTGGGTGTATAATAATCAGAAAGAAATGATGCTTCCCCTCTGTTCTTCCTTCTTGGATGGCCGGATGTGCGTATCTTTTTACAGGGACAAGTTCACAAGAACACACCTGCTTCTTTCCACCTCCACAGGTAAGAAGACTGACTAAAGAGCATCCCGAATACTGTGCCCGGTCGCTAGATTGGATTCTACTCTTTATCACACGCGCCTTGTTCCGATTATCAACTCTATTTAAATATTACGCAATGTACAAAAGACTATTTACTTATCCCGACGGGAAACTTATGCTAAGGTGAGATGAACCCATTGCAGGATTTGGTGGTGGTAAAGACGTTGGGATATGTATAAGTTGGTCTTCTTGGAACAGTTGGCTGGTTGGCCGGAAACGCGTGAAGCCGAAATAAACGCACCACCACCCGTACCTTCTTTTTGCTTAGTTAGTCGTTGTTAAAAATTCTTGATTCCTCCTATCCTCCAGCCTTCTTTTTTCTCTCATTATGCAATCTCTTTGATGCAGAACGCGATTTTGTTATCGTTTTTTCTTGGACACATGAAATTCAAGATTATCACTCTTCTTCTCCCACTCCCTCTTCCCTTCTTTTTGCTTTCTTGTCTTCTCGTGGATTGCTAAAGTCACATCTTTGATGTGAGTTTAATCCAATTTATAAGCGTCACGCGCCCTGCACCTTTTCACTGGAAAAGAATTATTCTTGTGAGAAACTACTCTCTGACTGAGCAAACAAAATCATCCACTGCAAATCACCACTGCTCTTGCGAATCAAGAAACATTTTAAATCCCTCCAACACCTAATTAATTTTAAAATGCGTCCAACGTTTTTCATCATACTCTCACTGGATTTGAAACTAAATTTTCAGCAGGTGAAAAGTCTGAACACGCCCTCGTATATTACCGAGTGTGAGCCAAGCAAGACTGCAGTCTGCAGGTTGCAAGCAATCAGTAAGACAACACCTGCCGCCCTTCCTCCCGAAAGCAACAAAATATATATACAAAAGAGGCATTCGTTTAAGTAAGCGAATAGTACTGAAAAGGGTGGCTTGACAAGCGTGTTTCCATAAATTCCTCTTAATCCTCTTTGAATTTTCTCTTGTGGGCTTCGTGGGAAGATGAGGGAGAAGAAGAAGAAGAGCGGATTAGGATTCTGCAAACTCAGGTAAATCTCATTCTTGGATTCTTGTATTCTTCTTGGACTTCCCACTCGTTTGATAAGCAAACAATATGACAATAGGATGAAGAATGGGGAAGGAAGAAATTGTAACACACGTGTAAGACAGGGGAGAGATACAAGCTTTGAAGAAGGGGTGACGAATGTGAAAATCGTGATGCAACTGTTATTGCTTCCCTTCTGCCTACTCCTGAGTTGTGCTACAAATCCTTCCAAGTATTTGACATGTACGTAACGTGATTATGCAAAATTCAATTAAATGCCTCAGCAAAGACCCAGCCAAAAGAATCAAAACAAGAAGAGGAAGTAAGCGGCACAGGCAGTGACACTCTCATAGAAGGAGGTAACAAACTCAATCAGAATTGAGCCAGAACTCATCATTTCCGCGAAGAACAAGAAGAATTCACTCACATGACACAATCATCTCGACCAGTAATTAATCAACGCTAAATACTCGCAATACAAGCCATAGTAGGCTCACGCATTCTTTGCTCCTGAATCTACAAATTCACAGTACAATGGCAATCGAGGAACTCATAGAATCTACAAGTTTACAAGAACGAAGGATTGTTAAGAGGAATGTTTTTTCGCTTATCCGCATAATCCGAGTATTTAACACGTTGTTGGTTTTTCAAGGAGATACAACTAGAGACGTGAAGACTACTTGTATTGGGCAACAAGTAACCGAATATCGTTGACACAGACACGTAAAATGTTTGATGAAAATTAGCCGTATTCCGTGTTCTACTACCGTTGAAGAAGCTGCTCAAGTTTCTACACAATCCTTCTCCCTTCTTCAAGTCAAGAATACAGAAATAATGCAAGTAAAGTTCAGGAGGACGGTAGGTGTACATTGTACATATATTGTATATGATGGCATGAAGGAGAGAACGAGAATGACATAGTTTGGAAATGGCGGTAGGACAAGAGGACGATGATCACGACTCAAACGACCGACATCATCATTCACGATTACCTTCACTTGGAATTCAGAGGCTTTTATGCACAACAACCCTTCCCATGTACATGCAAAGGAGTATAATGAACGAAACATGAAGATCCCGGTCATCTTACAAGGATATTCTCAATAAAAAATGCGAAGTACAAGCCGCAAATGCAGCATACTGCACTCCAACAACCTTGCTTCTTGTCTATAATACTATGCCTTCACCGCCGGCGGCAGCATAACATTTATCTATGTAATCCAACATTACCGCATAGAATGCTAGAGGATGTTCAGAAAATCGGATGTAGAACACGAGGATATTACACGGAAAAGAATAAGTGTAGGAAGGAGATAATGCGACCATGTGCCAATGGATGGGCAGTCGGACGCAGCGTAGCCTTCTGGGACGCATCCCTCCTGTTATTTACACACGGGTCGTGAAAAATGCTCTGCTCTTGATAATAAAATAATGCTGGTTCTCATAATTTCTCTTGCATCAGGAGGAAGGCTAAGACGGGGGGAAAAGCATCCGTTTACTAACTGGGATCTGAGGTGAGCGGACAACATAGCTGAGAAGAAGAAACATACCGCTATTCTCAATGCAATCCACCCGCTAGGCTAAGAGGAGAGGCGGGAGCTTAGGACTACGGATTATTATTATTCCAAGCTCCAGCTCCTATACTGCTTAAGCTGTGAGAAGAAATGAGAATTCAGCTCTCTATGACTGCTGTAGTTACCTGTCTTCTTGTTTGTGTCTTGATCTGTTGGTGCATTCATTACAATGTGACATTATCTCATTGAAAACATTCCTTGCGTCATTAATACCTTCGCTTGGATGGTAACAAGATCTTGCACGTTAGCTCATATATGTTCCAAAGGTATAGCGAGTTGACAAGAGGTCCTTGTAGCAAAAGCAAAAAGCTTGCATCATTCCTCAAAGTGAAATAAATAGTCAATCCAATTTTTCCCTTGATCAAATTTAAGTAAAAGAAAAGATAAATCATCCTGTCTATCAAAAGATGTCGAAAAAAAGAGCTGGCGTGCCGTTCATGCCGATGATGTGGAATATGATGATATTCTCAATGGATTATTTCATCCTGTCTGATGATTCTGTTCATCATCTTTTTAGTGTCCGTTACAAGCGTGAAGATGGGAGGAACTTCATTGGAGGAATGAAGGAAGAAGAGAAGGAGAAGAACATCTTTTTAAGATACCCAAATACCCAAAGAGTTACCCGGATGCGTTCCTGTGATTAAACTGTTGAATGTTCCGCACTTCAATGTTACACAGTGCGGGAGAATGATGATCGAGTAAAGAAGCTAAACAGATGTAACATCTTTAGAGAAGACATTTATCATTGATAATCGTAGAATGAGGCGGCTAAATTTTTTAGTTGGATACAATACACAAACTAACGCTTCCGTCCAAGCAGAAGCTGCCAGCAGTAGATCTTAACTTTGAAAATGCTGGCTGGACGGATTACAGACGGGTATATAAATCCATCAGCTCGTGCTTCTGTTTTAAGATTTCCCTCTATTGTCTCAAGTACACTTATCTATTAAAAAAGTATACTTCTGGCTTAGAACGCCTTGAGGGCTACAGCAGCGAAGTTCAGTTAACCTTCCCATCCTGTTCTTAGTTCTTACGCTACGCTTGCGCCTACTTCAAAATTCCTCCTCCCCATCTACCGTTAGTTTGTAAAAAGAATAATATTGATTCGATGATGGAATAAAAACAATGCAACGATGCTAAACCTTAACTTTGCTAAGACTAAGCAAGGGCGGTTAAGATGGTGCGTTGTAAGATCAGCTTTAACGCTTACGAAAACGCTGCCAAACCTAAGCGTTGAAGCGCAAAGCTTAAGCGTTCTTATCATACTCTAACATCCTCTTGATTATTATATTCTACTCTAAGGTTTTTTCTTATCTTGTTACCGGATCATCTCTTTGAAAGAATAATAAGATTATCTTTGTACAAATACGCCAGATCATTTAACGCTATCATCCATAACCTTCGCCTCCGCCCTCTTTGAATATTAACTTAAAATACGCGCCGCCGAGATCGAGAGGAGAACTCGACATCATTAATAATTAGTCAAGTTCGTATAAAGACAATCCGTCTTTTTGGAAGGAAGAACAAAGAGGGTCGACGAATGAAGAGGAAGAGGAGGTGCAGCATCAAGCAACTGCTGTTCAGGTGGGGCGTGTAAGTAAGACATGCAGACTGTAGGACTGCGTACTGTTGGTTTACTATGGCCACTGATTTGAAAGCAAGCGGTGGTTGGTGACGACGGTAAAAACGATTTCACCGCCAATACTATTATATGCGTGATTTAGATGTATTGATCAATCAACTCTTTAGTCAGCTCAAGTCAAACACAATGACAAATACCCTTCTCCTCACGTTCCCGTTAATAAAGATAATTGAAAAGAATAAAGTTCTCCTCACTCTGTCTAACCTTGTGAAACTTAAACGAGCTCTGCTCATAAACTCCAAGAAGACGCAAACGTGTGTTTCAGGATTAGTTTAGTCTTGGAAGACCTTTGCAGCGTGGATAACTTCAAATAGTCAAGACAATATATGCCTTCATGACAGTGCTGAGTCAATACACAATGCAGGAAGCTAAGAGTGAAGCTGCACTGGGAGCGTGAAGGGGCAAGGGGAGTAATAGAAAAATTAAAATCACTTATTCATCTTAATTCGATTCAGTCGACTAATCACAAAAGATCAAGGGAAAATGTTAAGTACATTTATTTTAACTCTTATATGATTGATTTCCTTTTTCTCTTCCTCATATTTCTTACAACAATCACCACTAACTGAAGTTGGAAGCCGGTAAGCCCAACCAAAATATAGGTACGCAAGATTAGTTTCTTTAATGCTATTGAAATTTTGTACGCTTGAAACCTCAGCAAGCTTCCTAAAGCGTCTTCGCTCACATCCTTTATTCTCCATACGGTGGAAGATCATGACTACATGATTAAAGTTTTTAAACCTAAGACACACTAAGACGCTTTGAGACAGTAAGTTCGGTGAAATTGTTGGACACAAACATTGGAGGTAATCGGATTATAAGAAGAGCAACGACACATGCGAAATTGCGCATTATACTACACTTCTTATGACAGGAGAGAAAATGAGATTCAACTCCCGAATTATCATTATTATAGCCGACGGGATGCTGTACTTTTAATCCCCTACATAGTAAAGTTTTAAGTCGGCGCGGATTTAAAATCTTTTCCTGCACACATATCCAAATTTCCAAACTGTATTAAAGCGATAGACATTATTCCAATTGATTACACTGACCTCGACGAAGAAAAACATTTCCGTTAGTTTTACCACCTCCTCCTAAACTGATTCATTAACGATAATTTCAAATACCTTTGCCAAAAGAGGGAGTTTTGATCAGGATATAAGAAAGACTGTGGAGGAGATCCTCTGCTAAAGGATAACTCTTAAAGGAAAAGAATCTTTATCCACTACACGTTATTCCCATTGACGTAAAAGCTAACTGGCTCTTGTTTATGTTAATTGGCAGTGAGTTAAAAATCTCACATGTGCTAATTACTCGCATATATACCTGGTTCTCCATCACCTCAACTTTGAGGCATTCCACTTGCCCCTTCCCATACAAATCAATAAAGATAAATAAACTTGCGCGCAGTCTCAAACGGTGTTCCCTGTAATCAATTCCTTGAAATGCTGCACAGGTGTTTGGAAACTGTAGTTGTTTTTACAAACAAGACAGATTCGCCGAGCCGTTTGGAAATTCCTCTGTAGTTAATAGTTTTCAGCGTCACTTAAGCCTTGATTACCATGGGGGCATGCCGAATATGGCATTGGTAAAAAAATCGGCAAAAAATACATGCACCTAACGTTCCGCATCCTCTCTTGACCCTGAACTGAGATACTGTTCACGTCTTGGGACACTGTTGCAGACTGCAGAATACAGGGTGTACATTGCAAAAGCGGACACGATGTGTTTCATTGTGCTATAGAGTGCTTTGTTTCGATTGTATTCTCGTTGATGCATTCGATGGAACTTACAGGTCGAAAATGTTCAGTTCTTTGCACTTCTTCCATGTTTATGCCTACCTAACCCTTGAATCCTTCCATACTCAATGGCAGTTAATCTAGCTATTCATATTCTATTCGTGTACACGACGCGTCAACTAATAAAGGATTCTCTACACTGTGTCGGACGGACGCCGGACAATGAGAAGGTGGTCTTGAAGCAAGATCAGTGAAAGAACTTGGAAGTAAAACGTCCAGAAAAATCCTTAAACGTTTGCCGGAATCTTACAGAAAACTATGAAAGCTGTACACAGTGCAATACTACCCTTTCAAGGATAATAGTTGCCCATGCTTTTAAGCTGTTCCGTTTTAGCTGAAAAGAGTGGAAGGGAAAGCGCGGTGTGTTGAAACGCTTTAAAGTAAAGGTGATTACAAAATTATTTTAATTAATTGTTTGTAATACCAATAAAAGCTTTTGATGTAAAGAATGTAGACAAAAAAAGCTGACTCCGAGACTACTACACCTACAACTTCAAAATGATACAGTAATTCGCACAATTCCATAACATCCAAAGAAAAAACTGTAATTCACGCAACAAATAACAAAAAATCATGGACGCATGCCGGTAAATATATATCCAGTTTTGCGTAATCAAAGTTTCCCACAGAACTTAAGTGTTAGTACGAATAAAAGCCATCCAGTTTATAAATATGATGGTGACACGCAAGGAAGCCCCATGCGCTGCACTAGCAATTGAAGAAGAAAAGAACAAGCAAAGATCCATATCACGATTTCCGTCTAATGACTAATGACTTTCATGCGATGTTAGTCATCTGTAATTCTTAAAATAATAAAAATTTCCAGCGTTCTTTATGCTCAGCAAACGGAACTAAATATGATGATGATACATCATCAGGATTCAGGATTGGGAAGGCAGCCCAGGAGCAAGGCTTGACTTTGACTTTCATTATTGTGCTTGCAGAAGACGGATAAGTACAGGAAGGGATGAAAAACGCATAGACCAATTATGGAAAAACATGAAACGAGGATTTCAAATATATGTTCCTGTCATAAGAGAAATTATTAAAGTAAAAAAGAATGATGGCGAGGGCGAGAGAGGGTTGGAGGGAAAAGTTTGAAAATTACAATTTAATCAGTCTTTGCCAACGCCAACGCTAAGCACATTTATTTTACAGATTGCGCCCCCGCATCTGCAGGGTTCTGGATAAGCAAAAGAATATGGCGTAAGCGTGTGTGGAGACTCGCTGCTCAAACTAATAACGTAAGTTAGTTGAGCTACTTGAAATTTACTATCCTATCCTTTATATACTATGAAAAGTTACTATCCTTTGAGTGTTAGCTTGTTGCTAAGCGAACGTTTCTTAGGTGTTGGGCGAGATAAATCCATCTGGTCAAAAGTATCAGAGTTTAGAGAGTTACTGGATGAACAGGAGCCACCGAAGCTGTAATTTGAATGTGTTTATTTTTAAAGAGGAAATAATCCTTCCGTCATTTCCTCCTCCTACACAAATCCTACCCCTCCTACCTCTCTCGACTTGATCACTCAGTTTCAGAAACGTCTTAACGGGATCTGCCCATCAGTCAAAACAGAAATGGGGATTAAGCCCAAATTAATCTGATCCTAATTTTTATTGGCCTGGATTCAGAACTACGTGAAGTGGACAAAGTCCATGATACTAAAACAAGATGAGACTCGTAATTCGAGAAAGATTTAAGGCTACAGCTTTACGAGGAAGCTTCACTGGGAGCTTTTCGATGAATATCCCTTTAGAGGTAAACATTAATCCTCTTAAAGGTTTCATACCCTCTAGTAAAAACGTATCAGTCAGATTTAACATGGGCTGAAACCCGGCGTAAAAATAGCAACGTCTCAACTCAATAGACTGACCAATACAAGGTAGGTGGTACTAGTTCGGTCATTGGTACGTTTGCTATTGCCACCTGCTGGCCAGCGCTGGCAGTAAGTGCAAAGTGTTGAGTGATTCATAATAATGTCAGCAATGTTGGGAGGATGCCTTCGGGGTGTGGATTTCGGTTCCAAAATAATAATGACTCAATAGAGAATCAATTGGATGCAGTTATACTTTGATTAATTTGCTAGATAAACTGACAGTTGGCAGTTAACTTCTGGGAGATGAAGTATAAGAGGAGGAAGAGGAGGAGGACAGGAAGAGATTATAATTATTGGCGAATAGATACAACTAGACAAGCAGTTATATGAGTGATTATGACAGCGCTAGCGTAAAATCCATAGACAACATGTCACAATTACAATCAAGTTGCTAAATTCTTGATAATCACTCACCGCTGCGCTACGTCACCGGCAAAAGGATTCGCTTATACATACAGCGTTTCTCCTGGGACTATCATAGTTTACTGCTAAAGTGCTTACGAGCTTGGTTGGTAAGATAGAACGCTAGAAATAGCCCGTTTGATTATTATGGTTACTCAGCTGTGTTCGTATAAGATGAAGAAGGAAGAAATACGGAGTGCCTTCCTCCTGGCATCTGACGGAACATGTCTTAATGTCACTCAAAAAATTTCAATGCTCACCCATGGGCTAGGGTAATGGACGTGTTAAATGGACGGTAAAACCCCGAGTTTACATCCTATAACACGTCTAATCATCTGCCTGTTTTGCTTACAGAATTTCCTCCTCCTTGACTAATTGACAGACGGATGTCAGCTTGGAGGCGAAAGACACGATGGCAAAAAGTTTGCAAATGTGACCCATGGCTGTATGCAAGAAGTATTTGGCGGATAAATAAGACGGATGAAGGAGCAGGCAGACCTTGCAAATTTTATGATCTTGCACCTTTGGTCCGAGAAAAAGAGTACAAGAGGTTGGGGGGAGGCACAATCATCCTTCTCTGTCTTGCCGTTTGGTAACGTGCATTGTTATTGCAGCGCATACTGCATTCTTAGAATGGCTCCGTTTGTTACACGAGCGTATAAATTTCAGCTTCAACCTTGACTCCATTGTTACCCTACCCCAGGAGTCAAATGGGAATGATGGGAGTTTGTTTGTGGGGTAGTTGCTTGGGAAGTATTACTTTGGCGAATTGTGTTGCGCTCTGAAATCCAAGCACGCGCGCCATTACTATAAGATTTCTATCTTACCAAATTGAGCGCTAAATAGACGCAATAATGAAGGGAGATAAAATAAGGTGAATCGGTAATATCAAAAGGGCTCTACTCTCCTGTCATCCCCTAACAAATTATTATTTCGTTTTCATAATGAATTATTATCTTTAAAACCATGCCAAATACTGTGCACAATGCAGCCTCACATAACTCTACTCCCATTCTTGGCAAAAATCTTTCAAGATTAATTAACATAAATCTATATCTAATTACAAAAAAGTAACGTACAATGCAAAACGTTGATCCAGTGATGCAATCTCCGTACCCAAAACTGGGCGACAAACTGCAAACTACATGTGAACTACAAAAGGGTATGCAACCGTGAAAGTGTTCGCCAAAAAATTCTAGCTCCTGCTGTCATGCACAGCTGTACAGTCCCAGTCTCTACCTGGAGGATGTGTATTTTAAGGAGATTTTAGCACCTTTTTTTTGCTCCATTTCGCCAAGTAAGAATAGAAAATAAAGTATGCTGAAATATTGTTTCTAAAATTTAAAAAGCGAAAATCTTATTCTCTCATCCTCTAGCTGTGCCTGCTTGTTTGTCGTTCTGGTGTATATATAATGCAAATGTTTTGCCAACAAAGAATCTGTATCCATCCAAGCAAATATCCTTCAACTTTCAGGACCATTTATGCTGTGAACTATTGTAGAATAGCAGAGAGTGATTGTTCCGACAGGTCCAAAGCTTGGAAAAGCCTTTGCCTTTAGGCACCTTCAAACTAACCTACCCGATAATACCCATCATCGCTTTCTTGCTTTGATGGAGCGTCGCAGCAGAGAGAAATAAGCCTTTTGCCTTGCAAGAAAAAGAATGGAGAAGATGGATGATGTCTAAGATCGGGAGGCGTAAAATAGATGATGAAGATGATGATGACAGCGTGATGGGACAATAGTGTCCGCGTATTAAAAAAAGTCTTTTGCATCTAGTAAAATTTGTCAAAAGTACCTTGAATCCTTGTTCCTTGTTCTTCTACTTCTATCCGCTGGCAACTACTATTCTGTTGCTCTTGTCTTGTTGTATGGCTGGAATTGCCAAAAGAGGCATCATTTACATTATCTTCTCCAAGGTTCTTGTTGTCCCTGGTAGACGCAGATGAATCAGCACCACCATCCGTCCAAGAAGAATACGTCAAACCTTTGTCCAGGAAAGGTAAAGCTTGAGAATTTAATGAATTATCCTTGTCCAATTGATTATTCAGCTCCTCATCTGAACTTGTTCTGATTTGCTGTTGGACGGAAGATTCTTGTTCGCTACGTTCCTTGTTTGTCTCGGCTGGAAATACAAAATAATTGAAAATTTTGAAATATTCTTCAAACCACCCCTTCCGCATCTACGCCCAAAATTTTATTATTTTCGGTATTGTACTGTAGTTTTTTCGCAATTTAGAATAACAAGATGCAAATAGCCGCATTTGTAGCTCATGTCACGGATCTCGTGCCCAAAATTTGATTTATTGGGCCGTAAGTCTACTAAAAATGCTATTTAATTTACACCTGGACAAGTTCTTAAATTGATAGCATTTATCAAGTCACATCCATCTACACCCTATCATAAATATTCCAAGTTTGAACTACATAAGAAAGAGGAGACAAAAGGACATAGGAAGCATTTAAAGAGTATTGGAGGCGCGCGCCTTGAAAGTTTGAAAATTCTTGAATATGGTTAAACTCCTTGCCTGTGCACTACTTGCAATTTGAAAAGTTTCGATTCTTTTTGCACCCCTGACCCAGCCCAAAAGATATTAAATTTTGCTGGAATTTGTAATCAAATTTCAAGGATGATATCCACCTAGTGACTTCCTATTAAAATAACTAAGGCATTGAGAAGACAAGCTCAAGACAAGGTGGCTGTGAAGAGTGAAGAGAAGATCACAAAACTGACCCTGCAAGAAATCTTCTGAACTGGACACTACAAAATGTATTGTGATATTCCGTGACATATCCCATTTCATCTTGCCATCAAATATAAAGTGTCCCACGGACAAATGGTAGACTGTGTATGTGTCGAAGATGCTGGTAGGGTAACCAATCCTTACTTTTGAAAATATATGCTCTAAACAGGATGTTGCATGATGTCGCAGATTAGTTTTTTCATTCTTCTTGGGTTAAATCCATGCATAAATTAAACATTTGCGTTTTAAAAAGGTTTGAGCGTATTCGCTTTAATACTCGTGTGGCTTCATTCTAGTTTGGGTAGAGACATGACATCCAGTTTAGTTAGTACAGCGTATTGACATTGGCAAGTCGGAGCAGAGATACAGATATATTTACTTTTCGCGAAATGAGAGATTTAAACACCGTCTTCACTCGGGTTTCAATAGTGTGGCGTTAATTTCGACAAGATTTGATAATGAATTCGCAAAATATTGTACATACGTAAGGCTTGGGGAAAAGGTGCAATTCGTTTTTGTCTTGTTCTGCTTATCAGCTATATGACACAAGGAAAGATAGAAGGGAATTAAATACTTTTTTGGCTCCTCATAAACGAATTACTTTCCCGCAATAAGTTGAAGTTGAAGTTAAATCAATTAACAGGAATTGTGGAAAACAATGAACTAAATCCTTCCTTCGAGCGTGCCTCCATTCATTTGGGAGCAAACACAAGAGGTCCGCTGTCAACCAACACTGTCCAAGACATACTTTTGCAGTTTGCCAATACTATCCCCTTTCCTTCATGTCCATCGCATACTATTTCACAACACGTACTAAAATTTCCGGCAAAATATTCAGCACGTCCCAAGAAACGCGGAGCAAGTAAGCCAGGTTGACCAGACCACAATTCAACATGATCAATTTTCTTTTCTCTCTTGCACACTGTAAAATCATTACACAATCAGGATGACCACAATTGAAAATCTGAGATGATTATGTAGCTTCCGTTTACTCATGTTCTAGCTAGAAGAACTAACATTTGGACGCAGGATGGATTCTGGGAATTCATCAAACCAGCCTTGCTGTGCTCTGCACAATTTGCAGGAAGAGCAAGATTGTAGATGCAGAGTTACGTCGTCCATTGCCGTAACCATGCGGATGGATTGAATTTCATAATGACATTTTCACAAGTAATCAAGCATTTCCACACACACATTAGCCATTAGAGTAAATACCTCCAACCGCTACAGATGATGCCCCCTGAATTCACACTGCTTTGAAGAACCCATCTTACAAGATTGCATTAACGCAACTAACTCGATCGGGAATTGATATACAAACCAGTCTCTAGGCCTGGGCCTGAATCTGTTCCTCCCTAAACTGAAGTACAATACAATGTTTGTTTCAGTTGTAAGAGCATTGTGAGCAGAATACAGGGATATTACCCAGGAATGCACCAGGAATATTCGCAAGTTTATAGACGGTGAGAAGAAAACGACATAGATTGATAAGGTCGGGTTTGCTAGGTTGATTATTTGGAAGTAATTTGAAATTACTCTCTCCCGCGGATTTCAATCCCTACTGCAATGACCTTAAGCGAAATGGTTATAGTAAATGATGAATGCCTTTGCAATAGGGGAAGCAATAGAGGAAGAACAGCAATGTACTGACACAAACTGCTGGAGGAAGCGCAATAAAAGTTTGAAACAAGTAGAAAATGATAGACCATAAAATTAATGTAATTTCAATCCGCTAACTTAATTAGAGCAAAAACTCCTCTGCTTCCTCTTCTTCATTGATCATACACTTACACTTTACTGTATGTAACTGTCATCTAAATTTTTGAAATCCGAAGAAGATACCGAAGCAGCTCAAGATAAGAAGATGGTCCGCGATTCCTCCTTCCTACAAGGAATTCACAATATTCACGCTGTAATTTAGTCGAACCTGTCCTGCCTTAAGAGTGATGAGTGAGTGACTAAAAAACTTAGGACTTTTAGCCAAATTGTGCACAAAACCTCCACATAATGCCTGCTTAACTTGAAATTTTTACAAGTCTCATCTTCCAAGAGAGAGGGAGAGGGATGCAACATTCGGTTGTTTGGGGTATTTGTAAATTTACTCCTCACTGCTAATTTAACGATCTTTTTGGGCTGTAAAAAAACTTGGACTCTGTGTGTGATCATTTGGTATGGATTTTTACCATGGAGGGAATGCAAAGCTTCTCCTTGAAATTTGCCAAATAATTTACCACCCACAGGTTATTGATTCCCCTAGAAATCATTTTCCCATGGATACGTTACATCTGAGCGAGGAAATGATCAACAGTCCAAAGGGGGGAATAGATTATCCAAGTCCAAGGGATTCCAACAGTTGAACCCATGCGGATTTAGAGGACCATGTATGCAACTAACTTTAGTTGCAAGACAATGCATAAGCCAGGAAAGTGCCTCCCACTGGCTGCGGAGGGTAAGAGTGGGATTGTGGGATTGCTTTGGATTGTAAATTGGAGAAACTGATTTAAAGTTTAAGAGAGCAGAAGAGGACGAGAGTTGGTTGTGAGTTAAGCAGGGTCGTGCAGAATTTGGTAAAGCTGACATTGCAAAATACATGAAAAGCAATAACGAGTTCAACCGAGGGCAAGGATCTCTGTCCATGAAATTTGTGGCTTTTGACTGAGTGCATTATACGCCATTACATGATGGCTGCAGCTTCCTTGGTAAAATCTTGTTAAAGCTCCCAACTTTCCCGTAAATTTAGATATCACGACAAGAGATTTGGGACGTGGCTTAGTAAGATGTAATAATCCTAAAGCTGTAAATCAGCATCATTTCCAGATTAGCCCTTCACAATCACACAAGCAAAGCTCTTATAGCTCTACCCCGGAGACCGCAGAGACTGCACTCGAAGAAAATTGCAATCGTGTGTCACTCCCGTGATTACACTAATAGCTCTGTCTTGTCGTGGGAAGGAATAAAAAGTGACAGACAAGACGGGGCGGGGAGGAAGAAAGGGTGGGTACGGATGCTGGCATACAAACACGCTTGATCTATAAGGCTCGCTTATACAAATTGAAATGACCGGGCGCCGACCGGTACAAGAACTCCCTTGTTGCTTACTTAAGACTCACTTAGGCGGAGCGGAGATTATGGCTGGTGATGACCGGCTTTTAGATAGACTAGAAGACCATAAGCGCGAGGAACAATTAAACATTACACAATTCTCTTGACAGCCCGTGTCAACTCAATAACCAGGAGAGAAAGTACCAGAGACCGGTCTACTTGATTCCATTAAAGTTAATCCTACAACTCGCAAAACGGATTAACACCACTCTCCTTTTAATCAAATCAAACACTTGAAAACAAATCTCAAGTGGGTAAAGAAAAACTGGACCTTTGTCTATAGTGCAATCAGAGGATGACGTAAGCTACCCACGAGGGGGTTACATGAAAAACAAAGCGTTAAAATACAAAAATGAACCGTTTCCTCAGACAGAGTCTGTATATTGAACAATTTCAAAGGCTTGTCGTTATCTGTCAAAGATTAAAGCATTTTCAACCATTTGACTTGCGCAAGCCTGTTAAGTTTGCGTTGGTGTGAACGTCCAAAGAATTTTAAATCGCGTAAGGCTATGGACAAGAAACATTGAACTTGGATGAAAACATTTAAAGTCCCAAAATTCCTCTTACATTTGACATTGTGTTTGTGCAGTTGGTGGAGGCGCATGACAAATGACGAAGATGGCACTGAAAGTTTTTACCTAATGTCATTTGCTTGTTTCAGGAGACAGCCAGCCGGTAAATAAGAGAAAAGAGATATTCTGTGCATAAAATCGATTCTTAACACGATGCTTTGACAAGAACAACTAATTAAAAATGACGTTACTTTTATAATTTTTCTTTAACTGTATTGTAACCTAAACCTTAAAAATTCCAAGACAACGTTCATATTAATATGAACGTGCTGCCTGGTGCTGTTGTTTGGGAAGAAGAGAAACGGGAAGAAAGCGGAAAAGTTAATTTAGTTTGTTTGCTCTAGACATGCAATGAGATGCTCGTACAATCATGAAAATGATCATTTGCAACAGCTAAAAGAGGACATTAAATATAGTAAACTGACGTTCCTCTTCCTTTGCCTATAATAAATCCTCTTCTTATCCCACAGATATGCACCCATGACCGCAGACTATACTGTAGCTTATTGCTTCCTTGTCACTTTTCCCACATAAACTAATTTGTACTTCCCTATCCCATTTCCTCAGGAGATTTCTCGCTATAAAAAGCGGGAGGAAAAAATAAAAATCTGAGTACAAAGAATCATTTTTCTAGACGTTAAACACTCGTCCTGTCAACACATATAACTGCCAACCTGCCTGAGGCAAATGCAGTTATCTTAATGAGTAAACTAAGGTGAAGTAAATGGGGGAAAAGAGAATGAGCTTTATGAACCTGAGCTACAAAAATCATTGAAAGAAATTATATTGTTTACACATAAAAATTGGAAAGGAAACAGGGAAGAAATGGCAATAACTGTAAAGAAAATATACAGACAAACTGAACACACGCATACCTTACTTGTTTGTTAATATAATTATCGACGAAAAATTAAAGAAATATGTTGTAATTAGTGTATACGCTTGGCTTTTTTGAAACATGCTGACATATTGAAATTGAAAATTTCAACATAGCTCCAATTTCTCATTTATTCTTCTAACTCTCTAATCAATCTTTTGAAACACGAATTCCTTTACCATCTCTACACGGATTTAATGTTTAATTAACTCCCTCTCGTGGACATTCCCAGTGAGTTAGTGAATCACACTCTGCCGTACAGTGCTCAAACTATCTGCTCTCTTTAATCTCTCTCTTCGTCATCGACACGAACTATTATAAAGACGTCAAGGAAAGTAAGAATGGTGGAATTTAACTTGGTTTTTGAATATAAGCAACTCAGTTCTTATATATTACAGAACATATCCGAAAGTAAAAACCTTTGATCAAGGTGGATTTCAATAGTTTCACTCTATGCCCTTGGAGCGTCCGGATAGGGTATAGGATAACGTACCGAATCTTGTTTAAAGTATTGTAACATCAAGTTAAAAACCATTTCTCGTGAAATTCCCCAATGCGGAATCAAAGAAATGAGGTATGGATAGCCAAAGCTCATCGTGTTCTTCAATCTAAACTGCTAATGCTGAACGTAACGTCCTCCTCTCGTTTGTCTTCAATTTCAATTAAATAAAGTCAAGAACAGCGGACCAGACCCAGATGGCTTGGAAGACTCTTAACTGCTGCTATCCTTATGTATGTAAGGTAGCTTCAATACCAAAGTAACCAACTCCTACGTGCTAGGGGCGCATATAAAGATAAATTATTATTTTGCAGAAGCTTTCCAGATATTGGCTTTCAGCTAACTCACAAATGAAAACTAAGATAGCAACCTCTATAGCAAGTCCATTCAAAATTCATAAATCATTCATTAGCTTGTACTGAAATTACTAAGTTTTGATAGCTGATTTGCTTACACTTTCCTAGCCACTGGTGTTAGAGTTACCACTGGTGTTAGAGTTAATATATTCTTGAAAAAAAGTGAGCTGATTAGTGCGAACAAGGATTCAAGCACGCAAGAACTTGATTATTGATATCACAGGCTATAGCCGATGATAAGCCTGTGAAGAAGCTGAGATATGATTACTGACGGCTCGAGACAGGAGCTTGAGTTGTGATAAATACTACAATTATGCTAAATACTTTGGGCTGAACCGCGCTTGAAAACGACAAGTTTTGAAGTTTTCGCATTAATTTTATACAATGTATCTCGATTAATGCAAGTTTGCATGGCCCGGCTTTTTTGTTGTTTGCCAAAAACTTTTCATCAACTCATTGTCCAGCTTCCAGAAGCTGGACGGGCGGGAAAATGGACAAGGCAACCTGTACAAGACCTGTTTTGTCCGTAAAGTAAATAATAAGAAAAGGATTTCTGTGCAAGTTTCTTCCACCTTGTGTCATTGTCATTACTCATCGGGTGAAATGTACAAGTTTTGAGGATCTTGTAAATGAAGACATTCGGTAACTGCGGGGTAACTGAAAACGTTTCATACAAGCTGTTATATGAGTCTGGGTTTTTGTGATTTAAATTATTTCGCTAACTACTATTTCGGCTCCTGTCTTACTTTGTTGAAGTATTACTTGGAAGTAATTGCAGAAGCTAAATGCAAAATGTGACTTGTTTCTATCTGGCGCCCCTGGTAGCAAAAACTCAACTAGGATTGCATTTGCTAAAAGATTCAAGCTTAATGATGATGAATACATTTAAATGCTAGCTGGGATTTCTCTCACTGTACAGAGGCGGTGCTGTAAAGGTATACAATAACAGCAAACAAATTCCTTTTTCCTATGCTCTTACAACCAGACTGCTTGTTTCTGATCGTCATCCTCAGTTTTAGCTACGCGAATCTTAACAAAAAAGTAAATTAAGTAATCATATGTTAAGGTAATTACTGAAATGTCCTTTACTTTACTTTTAGAGCTTAGGTTTGTTTGTTATCCAGGGGACAGTTGGAGCAGAGCATGAGTCGCAACACATGACTTTGAATGAAATTTAAATACAACTAGCTAATAAAGGAGTGTCACTGTTACTATTCAAGAGCGTGCGTATGTGGAAACAATGCGGACGCTGGGGACAATCTATGTCCAAGGAAGGAGTGGAAAATCTATTGTCATGAACTGATCTATTTATGTACTCCATACATGAATGAATGCAGAGAATTTTCGCAACAAAGAAACAAATAACAGATAAAAACACATAAGGGGCACATAAGAGAGCAGCGGAATCAGATTTGCAAATTTTCAAACACACCTTTCTTCCCTTGGTTAACTCAGTTTCATGTTCTGTCACGCTGTACATGTATTAGAGTAAGCTTTGTAATGCTTTCGTAGCAAGCACTGTCAACTGTGAGACAAGTTTTGCGAATATAGCATATTGATGGTCATTATTTCTTTGCATTAAATGAATATATAGCCAATGCTGCACAGGAAACCACGTTTGCTTATGCTAGTTGCTGGCTCCACCCTCTCGATCATCAATTTTAAAAGGTAGGTATGACCATAACCTTTATGAGCAGAGACAAGAGACTATGCATGAGCTAGATGAATTGGATTATTATGATTTATCATTATAATTTTACCTTGAAATAAGAAACCAGTAAGCAATAATTACATAGGTAAGCTTATTATTGGCTAGCTGGTTTAATAAATTGCCAATTTCCTGGCACCTCAAGACGCTCATATGCGGAATATAGTGGCATGATATTAGCTTTTATATCAACTAAGAAGCAACGAAGCATCGGAAAGAAATAAGCATATTTAACAACGAAACGTATACCAAGCCCTTGCAAATACTTGGTGCATTTGATTATATTTTGCATCAGAGGTGTCCCCCCGTCTATTCCTTAGCCCCTTCGGGAATATCAAACAAGTGTGCGTATGACAACAACCCACATTAACTTTAATACACCAATGCAACATTATAAAGGCCTTGTACGGGTCCGTGGGAATGTAATCAAGGAGGAGGAAATCTAAATTCTACAAAACATTAACCATCATTCTCTTTTGTATAGCAGACTAATAACTCCTCAGCTGTAAGCATACATTACTACCGGGTTATTCAAATTAAGATTTGATCATCAGCGAAAATTCAGCGTGAAGATCAACAGCGGTAGCTCCAGCTAGTTACCGCTGCAGCCGCTGCTAACTATCATTAACCTATGTATGCATTACAATGTAGGGCGGATCTGTCTGCCGCTACGATTCCGGATCACCAGACCGATTTCTTGTCAACTCGGCTGAATGTTGTTGATCCCAGAAATGCAATATTAGATGCTGCATACATACATGACAGAATTTGGAATTGAAGCTGAAGAAGTGAAGAGCACGATGTAAAAAACTTTCTATGGGACTCCATGCCATGATAACGTTCAACAAGAGCGTACGGATCAGTCAGAGATCGATGCATTCATTGATCAGCTATGGGTTCTCACTGAGGAGCATGGACTGGCGGATCACTGAGTTTCTATAGATGCAAGGATGTCGTACAAGACGAAAAGCTTCCCAAACCAGGACCAGACTGTTCAGTGCATTGCATAGAGTTGAGGCGGATGATTATTTGCAAATGGAAACTTGGCATTTGTTCAGTACCGCATCCTTGCAATTGCAAACCTCTACCCCGCGAGTTGTTCCCTTTTCTAAGGGCAAGCATTTGATGATATGTATCCGCCTGCGATTTTAGACGACTCCATACAGAATCAAGAGAACCTGCTACATGTCTTGGGCTGCTTCAGAGCAGATGGTTAGCTTTGATTTTAAAAACTTAATAATTAGAACTACAGATTGGAGGTATGCCAGATCAACGATGGGCTCCTCCAGAAGGGAACAATGCCAATTATTTTTAACATCCACTAATTATGGCTAGTCTAATTTAAATCAATGCTTGATGCTATTGAATTGATTTGAATCCAAGCATATTTTATTCACAGCAATCAATCAATGCTTAGTACTTTAACCGTTTTATCAAGAAACCAAGTCACCTGTATCTGCCTTGAACATTTCCTCCCGGAGCATAAGCGCATTCCAAGAGTGCTTCGCTGAAAACTGAGTAACTAAAATTTTCAATCAAGGATTTGAAGAGACCTAATAGCCTGCCTGCTGCAACAGTGATGGATACAAATCAAAACATTCCTTGTTCTAAGTGTACTTGATACTCTTGCGTGGAAGCTTATCGCGGACAGAAACCACCGCCATTGTCATCAAAAGCTTACTCTTTCTTGTCTGCTTTTTCGGATTCAAGAGCATTGCAACTATTATAAAAAAACATAGCGAGTTATGTCACCTGAAGGAAAGAGAAACTTATGTAAAAACTTGTGTTACTTGAGCCTCTTGTCCAAAGTCCTGTGCTTTGACAGGCTATTTTGACTTGGATGCGAGTGAAACAAGAACCATAAGCCTTCAGCTGTTTCCTTGTAGTGTTTTTAAGTTAGACTTTTATAAATATCTAGGGACAAAACCTTCAGACTCACTCCTGCACGCCTGTCAACACCACATTAAGAATCATAGGATACTTTTCATTCTTGCATTACCGTTTCCCTTGTTTCTCCCAGCGGTACTCTTGTAAACACATACATAGGAGGATTGTCCAGAATGAAAACAATGAGAGAAATCCATGGTTGTAAATTACCTTGCACACCCATCCCGATCATGCCACACCAACCTATTGTTTTTCTTCTAAAAAGTGCAGTGCAACCTCCAATTGAGCATCTCTTTACTTATCATGAGATGCACTCACTCAAGAACTCAACTTGCACTTCACTCAAAATTTCTAAAGACAATAGCAAAGAAACCATGAAAATTTCAACAGCTTCAACTTGGATGAAACGTGAGAACTAATCCTATGTTTAGAAGTTTTGCAGTCAGAAGACAGAAGAACTTCCGACTCTGGTACTTGCTTAAATACAAAACCTTGCTTTTGCTATTTCATTTTGATTTTTCGAACACGTTTTTCAATACTAGGTAAAAAATAAAAATCGAAATACAATAGATAGGAGCAGATGAAACAGCAGTATGATCCACCCAATCGAGTAAAAATTGGTTAAATACTGGGCAATAAGGAGAAAAGTTCAGATTCTCATGATACCGGACTTGCTGCGAGTTTTTGAGAGAAAATCACTTAAAACAAGAGAGGATCGAGGAAAACAAGAGAAATTTATGTTATTCCAGACGGAAAAGACCACAACTCAGGGAAGAAAAGCCCGAAAGTGACACTTTACTGGAGTAAAGAGAAGAAGGAAAGAAGTTTGTGGGACATTAGATGCATGTGAATTCAACAAAGCTACCCCTTCTGACACCAGGATACAAAAGAATAAATGCTGCTGTATGTTGACTGAAACCACGAGTTATACCAAGAAGTTATTCCGTTCCTTAAAGATTCTTAATCAGGTTTACTCATCTGTAAAAGCCAGTGACAGATTAGATAGATGTTTGAAATATCCCCAGAAGAGGAGAGAAGGAGGAAAGCCTCTTCTTGCTGAGTATGTACGATCTTGATGTTTTCTTAAAGATGCGGGTAAAATATATTCCAAGATGGGAATTCCCTCGGGAAAAAATAACTCTTCCTCCACAAAACAATCAAATCTGTCCCCACATACCACATTCTCTTTCTTACCTTTCACAATTACAAGCTGCTAGACAAATCACCAAACACTTTGGAAACTTTTTCAAACTATTTAGTCTGAGAAAAGACGCTTCTCCAGAAATGTACTGGAGAAACAAAAGAGAGAAGTAACTACGCTTTTGTCTTTTGTTCTGGTTCCAATGCTTCAAGATCCGGCTAAATTATTCTGATCAGATCAAACTTTTAAGAATAACATTCTCTTGAGAACAAACACAAATCAGCACATCTCGTATACACATTACTTATATACACATGACCCTGTTCACATGCCGTCAAGATTTAAGATCCTGGTTGCTTAAATATAGAAAGGGTTTAGGAGAAAACACACTGAATTACGCTCTTCTCTGACAGGAAAAAATTATACTGAAATCGTGAGGCTATTTCAGTTTCTCGAAACCTTTCAATCCTGTCCACTCGTACCACCTATAAAACGGAAACTCTTCCTTGGAATCACAATGAAAGTTTTACAGCTTCAAGCTACAGATTCAAGGCTGCGGGTTCTGTCTGTGTTAGAAAAATTTGAAAAGTTTGACTTTCTTCATGAAAGAGATGAACGAGAGCTTTTTTGTATAGACGGACAGATGCGATTCTTAATCAAAGCCCAGAAGGAGGTGTAGTAGGTAAAACAGTAGCTGATTGGGATTGATTTTACTAACTTGCTTCTTATCTGCTATAAGAGTAGAACTAATTCCACTTGTCTCTTGTAGTTGTTATCCAAATATGCTGAAATCCTGATTGCCGTAGGTCAATATTAATGATACCATCTTTAGTTACTTTGTAAGCTCAACAGCTATAGGGGCTCTTGAGGACCATTATTTTAAATTTAATACCCTGATATCCTTGTCCAACACTCCTCAACCTCCTCCTCATGGGATGAACTAACACACTTTTAAATAGGAATAAATAAAGGATTTTTATATATCATATGGGACCACCGCCACCAGATCCTGGGATACGAGACAACCATGCATACCTGACCTTACAGAGGAATTCGACTCTCTCAGCTGTAGAGAGACAGCTTATGTTAAAGCTAGGAGGCTAAGATTGTGAAGGCAAATGTACTGATCTGTAACTGTAATATACCAGTGCAAATACTTTATAACAGGTAAGTCTCACCTTTGCTGAAGCAATCAATACAAGTCATTACTTGAATGATTAAAAAGTCAGAAGACTCTCACGTATCTTGTCAAAGGGCTTAAGGAGATAGAGTCAATGGCAGAAGAGAACACCAAATACAAAGTTTATTTCTTGAAATCATCCAAATAAGGAAATTATTAAAGCAAACGCAGGAGGAATAATAAATAGGACGCGATGATATCCACAACCAATGCTTCACACTCGAATGGTATACAAGACTTTTGATTTTCTATCTATGCTAGGCTATGCATGGGTTAATCAACTGGATTTGCAAATATGTGGCACGCAGGTAAATATGCATTTCAAAAATTCGCCAACATTCATGCTAATACAGTTTGTCATTTACTACGTGTCAAGACTGTCGCCAGAGTCGTGTGAAACTTGTGTGATTGTTTTTATTGTAGTTGCATTGTCACCGACTTGGGGGATATGCGCAGTTCCTTATATGTGGATTCCTACGTTGGGTGCTTCCTCCGAGTAAGAATGTAAGCTAGTAGCCACTCTGGTGGATAGAATACTACAGCTGTTTGGAGAAAGATTCCAATACCGCATGATTGGTTACGTTTCACTTTCGTGGTCAACTGCCACCTGCCAAATCTAAGATTCTCGTCCCTATACTTGCAAAAATTCGAATAAACTATTGCTGCAAGTGGCAAATCTATGCCTCCCCACCACCCCACATCCCTTCCTTGTCAATCCCTACCAACAACATCCGACCCGACACCCAGGCCAAAAACTATATTCAAACATGGATGGAAACATGGGAAGAAATCTCATTAGCAAAAAACATGCAGCCTCATTTGGAAAGAATCGCTGGGAGGAAATTTAATTTACACACTATGCTCCATTGCAATTTAAAATACATCCTACCTACACTTCTCCTATTTCCATACAATAGCAAATGTCCTTTGGATTTCAAGACTTATGGTATGACACCCCCATCGGCTTTCGTCGTGCTCTCACACCTGTATAATTTATTTGATGGTGCTCCTGATTGTCGAACTTTAGACTTGTGGTCCACCTTCTAACAGTGGTCCAATATGTTTCAACGTTATTTCAAGATTATTTTCCGCGCATATATTCTTAAATTATCCCATAAATATTTCAGGAGTTCCAAATCCTAGATGACAAACTCTTGAAATTTCGACACCTAATTCAGTAGCTTTTACCATACGTCATACCAGAATACGTATAATATTTTGACACACGTCTGACAGTGCGCCCAATATTTAACCACTGCATGCCAATCAAGCGCTGCTCCTGCTTTAATAAAGATTTACTCGTGTGCTCCTCTAATTCGGAATTCTCATTGTTTTAAGTTTAAAAAACGCTACATTATTCATGCGTACCAAGGGTTACTATCCACCCGGTTGGATGGAATAGCATCAACCACTCCATTCTGAATCGCCATTTTAGCGAATATGGATAAGGTAAAATAAGGTTTGGAAGAAATTTGCATTCAGGTTCAGGAATGCAGCTGTATAGTATTTAAGAATCATGAATTTCGACCGCAGGCAGGGGAACTTGTAACCATGAATTAGATTATCTGATGTAAGAACCACATGTCTTGTAAGAGAGGGAGAGATGCCCTAGCTACTTGCAAACTAGCAGTGAGTTTCCTAGTTAGTAGATAGTGGTCGATTTGGCAAGAAACTCTCTTGCAGAATGCATAAAAAATCTTTCGAATTTTCTCACTCTTTCCAATATATCACAATTATCGGAGGAATTCAGTCCTGGTGAGGATCAACTACAGTGAGCATATGATCTTGTTATCTTATGAGAGCATCGCTAAAAATTAAATGCATATATCGAAAGCGCATGCCATACAAGAACTGCAAACACTAACTCATTTTAATTTATAAGAGGCGCATAATGATTATTATCTTTTCCATGTCCTCCAGATCTATGCTAGGAGAAAAAAGAATCATTCACAGCGCTCCCATAAATCCATGTCTCACACTATGTAATTAAAGCAATGATTATGACATCATTTCCTAATTTTACTATTAATTTAGGATGACCGACTGAAAAATGTGCCGAGGAAACATTTAGTGCAGCTGTGCAAACTACGAGTATGCACGACAGTGATTAGAAAAATATGTGCCTTCACTGATGAACATTATAAGATTGTGATAGAATTGTTGCTGATATGCTCCTACAACTACGCTGCTTGAAGAAATGAAGATCAGGACACTATAGGTGTAATGATCAACCTGGTAGAGATTATTAATTGAAACAAAAGTGTAAATGAAATATTCAGATCAAGGTTAAACCTACAACTTTAAACCGCATCACTTTTTAAATCAAGAGCAGGAATGCGTTACCTTTGTGACGAGAGTACACGGAAAAGTAAGGCAGGTGCGATATCGGATTGGATTCCCTTGAAAACCTCTACAGTTACAACAAGTTGGAATTAAATGTCCATCAATTTAACCACACCAACGCAAGAGGTGAGCGGTAGTGAAACTCGCAAGTGAAATAAGTTATAGTAACCAATGACAATCTTGGCAATCAAGTACATACAAGTGCTCTCCTCTGCGAAATAAATGACGAGAAGCAATCAGACTCACTTGAACGTTCACGACGGATACAAGGATAGCCTAAAATAGGTATTATTTCTCACACTCTCCCCTTCGCTTTCCATCTCCATCAACAAGTTGAAGAGGTAGACACTACTACCAAGAGCTAAACCACACATTAGTTAGCTTATGCAATAACTCCGGGATTAATGGCTCTTAAATATCACCCTTTAAGGATCACAAATAGATCAATTATTACCTAGCGCTCCATATATTTACCTCCTCTTATAACTAAACCAGGCATCAATCTTCAATCATGCCTTTTACTCATCCAAACTTTAAACACACCAACAACCACCATTGTAGTTGTGCTTTGGAATGTTCTGCCAACAACGATACTTGCAAAAGGCAGAACGAGACCAACACGCAATTTGAAATGTATCCTTTTCAACTTTTCCAAAGTTAATAATAAGAACAAGATCAGTTTGAAAATTATAAGATGACCATGTGTCTAATGCTGTAAGGATGACAAAACATGGTCAAACTGCAAACTATGGAAGTAATTAATTGCAGCTGTATGATTAAACTCTTGGACATCAAAAGCTTGCTAACAATTATTCAAATATTGTAGCCGTATGCAAGAGGTTAATAAATAAAATGTCAGCACAATTAGTGAACTTGATTAAGAGCTTTGGTAAGTTATGACTTGGCAAATCATTAATTTTTTGGAAAAAAGAGGCTATGAATTTGAAAGAGGTGTGTGAACTTGTGAATGAGTTATGAAATTACCATGGATATACCAAGGATTTCTTTTACACCAGAAGCTACATTAAATTTGAAGCATCAATTACATAATTTATAACTACCGGACGAGAACAATATCCTTTGTTTAATTCACACTATGTCCCGCAGAGGGATGCAACATAAAGTAGAGAAACATCCTAACCCTTTCCGACATAATCTTTGACCTTTATAACACTAATGTATACAGTTTACGTTGATCCATCCTCTGTCCATTCATTCGGATGCAGAGAAGTGGAGGAATCCTGAAGGAGGATCATTAGGGAGAATAAGTGGCTCATGAAAATGCTGCCCTTCCCGCTGCAGTTCTTTCTGACACCTCCATCTCTTCCCTGAAAGAGTATCCATAAGAAGAGTCAATGTCATATAAAGTAATAAGTACCCCCTTGAGAGAAGATTGTTTTCATTTAGAAGGAATGATTTCCTTAGCTTGGAGGCTGGGATTCCAATGCATTTTATGTTCTGTTTCAGAAAGGCCGCCGACAAGCGGAGCCGCTCTTGTTGGATGATAAGTAAATGTTTTCGAAAAGGCTGGAAAAATTTAGATTATTAAAATATGTGCCGCCCAAATCTCATCCTGGAGATCCCTGCGTTGTAACTATAGTTACTTGATACATACGTATTGCTTCATTACTACGTAGCTGCTTACTTGCGGTTCCCTTGGCTTGTGCGTTAGCTTTGATGTAGAAGCTTTTGGGATGGAAGGGAATACAGAACTCGTCCCTTTGTGTATCTACGTATAATCCGGCAATCGGATTCTACAGGTTGGTATAGCTGTAACAGCAATGGAACCAAAAGCGTTTTGTATGTGGCGGCGGCGGTGACGGCTAAACTTTAAATGGTCACGATCCAGGGCTTATTATGTATCAAAAAGAAGATTTGCGAGTCTTGAATGCTACCCAAGATGACAATGTGATGTGTAAAGTTGGATGGTGGGATGGGAATAGAACCCGGTACGACTTTGGAGCAGAAACAAAAGGGGATTTCACGGATATTTGAGCATTTGAAATATTAGAAATGCACTCAGGCAGGAAATGATCTAAAAGCGGAGCCGTTGTCTACCTGAGACCTTGCGCCGACGTCACCATCAAGAAGGGCTTCGCCTCAACCGCAGCTTTTAATACCGCATTAAAAATCATCCCGGCATCAAATTATGAGCATATGAATCAACTTGGTGGACTTGGTCCAAATTACTAGTCTTATAACTACCTGGATGACATGCAGACACAGGCGGCGGTGATGTTGATAAATGCTTATAAACTATAAATACCGATGCTATAAGCATAGCCAGGAGGTCGTATAACAATTTTTATTTTGATTTGCCTCACTGGATGAGCTTGGAGCAATGAAATATTGTAAATGATTTAATGGAACTTAGATGCTTTTCCTGTACTTGCATGAGTCTTGTCTGCAGACTGCAGATAGACGCAAAGATGTAGAAGGGATTAAAAAATGAAATGGAAGGTTATAAAAAGTAAAAATATTAAACAACTTTGCCACGTCTGCTCGATTCTTCTTGTTGTTACATCAAGTCAATGACATAAGGCATGACAGAATAGGGGATGGAAGGAAATGGATTATTTCATAAACATGATTCAACCCTTGTGTTTAGTGTTTACCACTTTGGGAAATTATTAAGCGCCTGTGTTTAAAACTTTTACGAGTTTTATGACTCGACACCGCAGTAAAAAATATCCGTCTACCGGTAACGATGACGAAAGAAAGGAGTATGCAGAAAAACCCTGAAGGGATTGAAAACTTTTCAGCACAGTAGTTTACATTTTAGTAGCTCTCGCAGCCAGGCCTTTTTGCAAAATACCCAAACTGGATGGAAAAATTAAAAAGAAATGTACCCTTCCTCCGAATATACTACCTCTCCTCCTCATCTGTCTCTGGAGGAAATGTTGAAACGTCATACGGCTAATGGTTGTCTGAGTGTGAGAAAGATGGCAAAGTATCTACGGAAATAGGGAGTTAAAATTTACAAGCAAAAAATTCGCGGATCATTCATCATCATCACCATTCAACAATGCATCTCTCGCTACCTGGATGAGAATCCCCTTTGTTTCTTCATGGAGTCTGAATCCTCCCACGGGTTTTTATTAGCAAGAATTCGCCACCGCTCTCAAAACGAGTTGTCCTCGTACTAATTTTACAGGATATTTCAACCTTGAAAATATAATATTCCGTCAATTCCACCCCCATAGCAACCGACTACCTTCTCCAGTCAAGCCTAGCCGTCAGCCGTATCTCCACTGTAAGACATAAACTCTGGTTATCCGTGTGTACATATAACTTCTCTATTCTTTATACCCCATTGTCATGGCCGGTGGATCATAAATGAAAAATAATAACTACAATATGAGGTAGAGGAAATCAGTTTTTCACACCCATGATAATATTGCTAATAGTTATTTGAGGACAGAGGGAGGAGACAGAGGAGGAAGACCAGATTTGAGATTACAGATGCTGTTCGTTGATATCGAGTGCGAATTTATAGAAAGCTTAGAAGCAAATGCTTTAAAACTTGCCTCTGATTCCAATAAACATTATGCGAAAGTGAATTAAAAAAACTGGACGGATCAATGAAAGCCTAATGAGTTTGTTTTTGTGTTTCGTCCTAGGTTTTTTGGGAAATACTTTCATAAGTCTCCCCAGCGTGTATTGTAGATGGTATAGTTGCCTTGGAAACGCGTGATTGCATGCATTCAATGGCTAGTCGGGTGACACTACTGAATTTCTACTCCTTAGTCTATTCGGGGTGGTGAGCCAAAAACGTTAAGGTTGGCTTTCGCAACCTGACCTGAGCGAAGCGAAATGAGGGCAGAGGACTTAGGTCAGAAGGTTCCGCGAAAAGCCTGGTCAATGGAAATACAAAATTAGAAACACAGCGGCCGGAGCCTACGCTTTGCTCGGCCCGGCGGCGATGTGTTCCCAATTATGTATTTCCATTGACCAGGCATTTCGCGGACCGATGACCTAAGGGCGAGGGCCTCATTGAGCGAGTGAAGGTTAGGTTACGATAGACAACCTTAACGTTTTGGGCGGGGGTTAGGTTTAAAGAACTTGGAATACTAACTGCTGACGCGAGAACGTGGTGTCACCCGACTTCTAGTTGGTGACTTATGAAAGAAGCACGTTGGGGAGACTTATGAAAGTATTACCGGTTTTTGTTCCTGAAAAGAGAAAAAACAAGGGAGACAGAAGGAGGAGGAGGAGGAATTCCTTCCGGACTGGATGGACATTCTTTACGAAGCTGCGATCGTACATTTGTCCTAGCTTAGCTACCTTAGGAAGGTGGTGCTATGCTTGGCTGAAGAAGAACTATTCTTCTCCAATTCGTTCTTAATAAGACCACAAAGAAAGTGTTTCTTGGGCTTGTTGGAGGATTGATGAAGCTGTGTGGGATCTACATACCCGCATGTTCTTAAATAACTCTTGGCCACACGCAATGCTTTCGTAACTTGCTGACTAAAATACTAGACGGGATAACTAGCCCAGAAGTCTGTCAATGAAAAATGAGAAGACTACATGTAATGTAAGGATTCCTTGCTTACAGTTCAGGATTTCCAAGAGATTTAGTCTTTGGTGGCGTAAGCAACTTGTTAACAATCAGTAATTCACACTCCCCGTTTCGTTTCAACTAGCAACGAACAGAGGAATTGGATACGCTAGGAGTGGGTCCTTTGAGTAAATTCCTAAAGCCTGAAACAAGCTTCAAGTCTCGCAAGACTTGCTTTAAAGAGCACTTCGAGAGAAGGTAGAGCAGACCCTTGGAATAAGGTTTGGAAGGCTCACGCACGCAGGTGGAGACTTCAAGATGAACCAAGACTTAAGTAATATAATCTTTAGTAAATCTTTAACATTCGAGACTAATTCCTTACAGAGTAAGCGAACCTACAGCATTGCGGAGGAAAATCAGAGGCTGGTTTGGTTGGATGTTTCTCGGTTGTTAGTAACAAGCCGACAAAATTCTCTGATTCCTTTAGTTGTCCCAGTAACAACTAATAGAAAAGGTAAGCGTAAGAAGGAAGGAGCTACAAATGCTTAAAAGTATTGGAAAATCGTTTGGAGAAAAAATTATGCCTCGCTCCAGGTATCCGTGTCCCTAAATTGGTTCTCAATAGACAATCTGTTTCATGTTGAGGGGGAAATGAACAGAAATTTGCCGCTACAAATTAAAAGCCTGAGGGATTCCCCCAAAATCCAATCCTTGACCTCTTCATAATTCAATTTTCAACTCCTGCTTTTCCCTTCACCCAGCTCAAAACACTTGAGAAAAGGAGTCAAAGACTGGATTGGCTAATGAAGCCTTTTACAGCGTTGTATTTCAAGAAACAGTGTCACAAATTTCATTGAAATCATAAGAGAAACGATACATTTTTATGAACGACTGGGTCCTAATTCTTCAAGAAACGGAAAGTTACAGAAGCTGGGCTGATTACCCTTAGCCTATGATAGAAAAAAACTCGATAGTTCATTTTCGATGCGACTTAAGAAGACATTCCAGGAAAATTACTCTGCAATCGTCTCAAAGATTTCTTGGGGATCTAGGAAATGGAGGGGACAAAAACAAGAGATAGTCCAAAAGGAGCAGAGATTTTATTGTAGAAACGAAAACCTTAGAAATTTTCCCCGTAGCCTGCCCTAAGACCTGTGATCATGAAAATCGTAAAATGATCACGTTTCCCTCGTAAATAAAGCAAAAAGAGATTGAGAAATCCCCTCGTCCTCTCATCTTTACACCCAAAGGTTTTTTAAGAGATTTAGCCTACTGGTTCCTGAATATCTGTATACCCAATCCTGATATACGCATTTCACTCTTCTAGAGGATAGTGGATGGAGATACCCCAAAACTGCTTGGATTTTTAAGTATCTGTAAGGCTATTTTCTACGCAAGAAAATTCCACAAAAATCCTGACGACGCGACAACAACAAACCCATCCCACTCACACACATGCACACGCAATCAACATAAAGCTCAGGTAATGGCCTCTTTTCCTCGCCTCTTTCTCTTGTGCAGAGCATTTCCCTTTTCTTAAAATATGACAGATTGAATGAACCTTATTCGCCGCGTCTCCCCCTCTCTCCCTCCATCCTTTACCCTAAGATGCGTTCATGTCCTTCCGAGGAAGAGGATCAAGGAAGCAGGAGCAGAGATCATAAATCCTCGCACAATCTTTAAAAAAGCCTCAAGAAAGAAGTATTGCTCCTGCGAGGATGAGGATTGAGGATAAACGGGGGAGATAAAGAAGAGGTTCCTGGCACAGAGGACTGAAGAGAATCGTGAACGTGGATTATTTAGATTGGAATCAAATTGAACATCCGCAACGAACCTTCCTACACTACGCTCGTTCTATACCGTAAAACGAAACAACAACAAATAACAAAGAGGAGGAGGATGATGATGATCTGTAATATTTTCTCCTCAATTCTTTATCCCAAATCCTTATTGTTATTAACCTAGCACAGTATATAAGATCACATAATCATGCGAAAATATGCTTCATTGGTGTATGAGCTATAACCTACACCTCTCACTGACCCCATATACTCTCTTTAAAAAGTGCTCTCAAGATGATACATGCCGGCAAATATTGTTGTAGAATACTTACTAAGAGTTAAAGCATAAAAATTGCGAGGCTTTTGAAGAAAGATGGAGAATTTGGTAAAAAGGAGGGCAGAGACTGCTTCTCTTCTTTTTATTCTTTCCGCGCAGTTATTACGTTAAAGTAAGCGTAGAAAATCTATTAGCTTCAGTTAAAAGCGGATGCAAATTTTAATGAAATAGAGCACCAAATACGCAAAGGTAAATTGTAATCCGTCCCAGTCCTCCGAGTAAGTCTCTCGCCAAATCCTCTCACCTTTCAACGTCACACAAGACAAGACTACAAGACAGGGCTCCATAATGCATGTGCTTTACTTTCTTCATAGATACATATGCTTCACATCGTCCACCTTAATACTCTCTCTCTCTCTACATCCACTTAGCCCAGTTTGGAATGATTCCCTTGGTTTGAAATTTCCTAAATTTACATTATACCCCGTCCACTTGCTTGGAAAAGATAAAAGGAGAAATGCGCAATGCAGTGCAGTAACGTAGTTTGTGGGACGGAAAATGGAGGAAGAGGATGGCAAATTGCATTCTTCACGTCACTTTCTGGCATAAATATGTCGAGTTTTGGGATGATCCATCTCTGCCGCAGCAGCTTTGCAAAATTGTTATGACGAAGAGAATAATTTAAAGGGTTCTTTGCTGCTCCAAGCTGTATTCGTGCAACATATGCAAAATATCTACCTCAACATCGTCATTTTAAAAGTGAACGAAAGAAGAGTCCCAATCTTGTTAATTTCTAGTCCATATTTCACTACTCCGCATTGCTACAATTATACCAATTTGGTTTATCCTCCTTTTGGCTATGTACCTTACTGCTTCCAAGCATTTTTAGTGCAATCCAGCAATACGCCATCCGAGGAAGATTGTTAAAAAATATGGCAATTTGTTTTGAAACTTATTGAACTACATCCGGAAGAAAATACGACACAATCTGACTTACCTCTGAAAAATATATCCTGTGTCCGAGCGGATTGCTCACCTTGTTTCCATAAATCCAAAGCGCCAAGAGCTATACGAAAACAATAAAAACAAAACCATTAATGTAGACAAAGTACCCATTGCCCATCATATTACTGTAAAACTATGAGGTGAACCGGTAAAGCGGCTGTGTCAAGTTTGATTCCCGAGTACAAGTATAATATCAGATTCGAAAATTTTTATAGCACGTTGAAAACAAATCCCTTCGCACCTATCAACTTGACATGAAATCATTATCATGTCTTCAAATGCATGCATCTCATACTTTGGTTTTTTACTCTGATGCTCTCTTTCAGCTGCCCTCATCACATGTGAGCGTGAAAATTTTCATCTACTAAAAACTATTATCAACAATAAGTTTGGAGGACTGAAAGTAGGGAAGATGAGTGGTTTGGTAAGGATGCTCCTGGAGAATGCTAGAGGCTAGACCAGGGGACCTCCCCAGCGTTCTTTAATAAAAGACCTGCCTCTACGTCAACAGTGGGCAGGTAGACGTCAAAATGCTGGCAAACCCTTCGTCAGGCTGTCGGAAATCCGTCCGCTATACATTATACCTGCCATCAGACTGTATATTTGTAAGTCTTCAGCTACAATAGAGTACAGCTTTGCTATTAATGTAGGACCCACCTTCCAGTTTTTAGAAGCATTTGTAAGCTCAAGGAACAGTCCCTCAAGGATTTAACAAAAACTATACACACGCTTTAAAGGAAAAATATCCCTTGAGTCACTTTTTACAGTAGATGGGCCCGTGACGCGCTGGTAAAATCATGAAAATACGGGACGGAGGAAAATGGATTTAAAGCATGTACAGTAATTGTAAACAAGATGATTCCCTAAACGGATAATGGTCCATTGTAAGGAAAGTGCATACGTGGATACATGATAGTGAAAGACTAGGAGGAAAACAAGGATGAATTTAAGACTTCTTTGGGAATCGTAAGAAAGGAAGGTAAGAAGAAGGTCGTAAGGTTGGAAGGATGTTTCACACTTTTTAAAAATTTTGGTAATCGCTTCCAGGTTTCAGAGAGTTTGTTTGGCTGGTGGTGGGGTGGGACAAGTCAAATGCTTTGAACACTTTACAGGCTTTATACACTTGTCAAACCCTTGATTACTCATCAAATCACCATTTATTATTTTCATCCCTTAATTCTTTGAGCCGGAACAACAGAGAAATAGGAAACAAGTGCTAAACAGGTTCTGCTTGTGACAGGGGAATTGGGAGGATTTTTATGGTAAGGTAAACTAAATCTAAGGGCGCATAGCAGGTAGTAAGCGAAACCATGAATGAGGAAGTTTGAATACAAGATAGACGGATAGCAAATGCTGATTACCGACAGCTGCGACCCCTTATTCAAAATGGAAAGAATCGGTGAGGATTACTTTCCAATGCCCAACCCGAAATTGTACCCTTTCTCATAGTTTCTAGCTGCTCACCTTCGGGTCGGCCATGATCATCGGTCATGATTCATTGATATCTTGATAGAAGTAAGCATGTTTAAAAAATACAGACTTTCAGCTTCTTCCCTTATCTTGTAACTATTAGATCGAGTTTAAGCTAAGCAAGAAGGCAAGACCAGGAAGAAGAAGATGGTGACTTTTAATTTCATAGGTGCATCCTCCTGGCTTGTATCCTACCTGTAAACTGGATGCACCCACACAAATTTGAAGCTTATTAGCAACCATGTTATTAAAATGAGTCGAACGCTAAACGTGACGTTGAGATAATTGCTCTAAAAGCTTTGAGGCGAATGATTAGCTTTACTGTAGGATTCAAATGCTTTGCCAGTTGGAGGAAAAATGGTGCAACTACTACTGGATACGAGATTATTGACATCTTGATTTTGTATTCAGAACTGAGGATATAAATCAAAATCCCTAAGAAAAGCGTCAAAGACGCAGTCCCATGCTACGGTCTGACTAGTAATGTGTTTAAACGCTGGGCTAAAAGAGACGTAAGCATTGAATGGCAGGGGCAAGATTCAACACCAAGAAGTCAAAGCCTTTTGCTATAGGAAGAATCGAAGGACTGGATTGCGTTGAAGAACGTGAGCAACGCACTTGAACGCTGCAGACAACTTATCTCCGTCAACTGCCCAACCGCCAATAAATAATAACAGCTCTGTTGAAAGGCCAAGCCCGATTGCACCACAGCTACAAAACAAAATCTTCTCTTTGAGCAAATACAATGGGAAACCGCGGGACGGGGAGTTGCGGCACTGCTGACTGGCTCTCTCCTTCTACCGGCTGGGATGATGGTAGGTCCATTTTAGTCCATTGCTTGTAGGTGTAGCTTGTTCCTGGTAAACTAATAAAGTGAAACTTGTAAAATAGTAGGACAATGGGCAATTTCCCGGGCAGTTCTCCTCAACTTTTTACGCCTTGGGTTTAGCCATGATTTTATTTTTATTTCCACTAATTTTTCTGTCCAATCCCTCCAATCTTAGAAACTGACGATGCCCTGCAAACGCTCCTAAATCCTTCATTGCGTTGTATACTTCCGAGGCTAAGAAATGCTTGCAGCGCTCATCGCGCCCTCTGTCAACCACAGTGTGTACTAACGTTATAAGACCAGGGCCAAGACCAGAAGCTTTACTTGATTGTATGCAAGATGTTACGTGGAACTTGCTCAGGTTTTGAAGGGGGTTGGTTGCGTTGGGATGGATGCAATAGGCGGTTGTGGCTGACTCAATAGTTTTAAGTGTTCAAACCAGGGATGAGGATGCAGAAAATAAAAGCTTTTGTCACGAATTAAAACGATGGTGGAAAACGAACTAATTTTCTATCAAGACAATAGAACCACCTGCCTCTCTTGCTCACATCTTCGAATGAAAGCGCTTCTTCTTGAGAAAGAATATTCTACGTATTCTTTGAATCTTCATCCCTTCTTTTCACAGTCACTGATCTAGTCCGAAGATTGCGAGGTGAAGTGTTATGAAATTATTCAATGTCAGGAAGGAGGGGATGCTATGGAGAGCCATGTGGGGAGGAACAAGGAAGGCAGGGACAAAACTCCAGAGGCGTGCATACATGCATTTGATTATACAGTTTAATGGATGCAGGATTTGCCTTTATAAATCCTACATTTAATAACATGCTTCTCAACAAGAGTGAGAGAATCAATAGTTGTAATTATTTGTAAAATGCTCAACAAGAAGAGATTTTAACCGGTTTCAGCATCCCTAGGCTACAAAAAATTACCCAGTCTTTGCATCAAAGAAGATGATGATTTGCCTCCTTGGCTATTGCCCATTTCCTTCATTGGTTAAAACTTCCCGTAAGCACCGTCTTAACCTCTGAATCTCCACTCCTTTTCTTTGAGTATCTGTAGTGTTCTTCTCGTACGCTCACTGTTCGCTTGCCATATGCAAAATCTAGCCTAGTTTTCTGCAACAATATTTCATTCTCGAAGAAAGCAAGCCAAAGCCGCAATAAGAGCTTACTCAAACCGACTGCGTGCTTGCTGGCAGACCAAATTACTTACAAACCACCACCCGGAAATCTTTGAGGTTGGCGGACGCGGTGCAATTTCGGAAATTTTAAACCCCATAACCGTGCACAGGAATACTAGACGGCAAAGATTAAGTTTTCAAAGTTATCAAACTATATTATGCTGATTGGATAACAAAGTAAAACTACAAACTGCACGACCCAGTGAATTCAAAATTGATTCAACTTGTCTGATCTTCTGCACGGCACTATATACAATACACATATATTCAACAACGGCACACCACAACAATCATTTTAATAAACAAGCTATGGCTTCATTCCACTCGATATTCGCGTGTCTGTAATCGATTCAGAATCAGGTTTCTCGGACATTATAACGCCAATAAGAAATCAATTGATTCAAGATGTAAATACAAATAATCAAGCTCTGTTCGAATCCAAAACCCGTGCTTGCTATGCATGTAGAAGCGAGGTTCCAACTTTTTTGCATTCCAAATGGTGGGCAATGCCAAGAAAGAAGCAAGCGCCTTTTCCTGCTGCTCATTGCCCCTTCAAACTTCAAGGGTTGTAAAGTTGGTGGAATCATGGGCCGAAATGTAACTTTGATTTAATGTGCAACAACAAATTTACAAATGAACTTGCTCTTCAGTCTCTCATGTCTCACGAATATTTGAACCCGCAGTTGAAATCCTGGTGGAGGGTTGAGTGGAATTATTTCGACCCGATCTCTTATTGTGATTTGGTCAAAGAATCCATTGTCTGCGGATGTACATATTTTGGCAGTGAAGAAGACGTGCGAAATGAATGTCTTCTCACAAAGTTCTGCACGACAACAACTCTGCCCTATCGCCATTACCCTACTACCCCTCATCATCTAGCTTGTTAGCTCACTGCCCTTGCTCTGACAGGTATCAAAATCAGGATGGAGATAAATCAAATATAACAACTACAACTTATCCCACATTTCACAACTGTGGGCCAAACCGTGTATTTGGCAAAGACGTGTGTAACTATTTCATAATACCGTTTTAAAACTGCATCTTAAAGCCTGTCTGCAAGCTTGTCCCTCTGTCAGTCAGTTTTTCAGACTGTCGTTGATTGAAGTCTAGAAAATAAACCTCTGCGTTTGTGTAATTCAATCACCTCGTATTTACTTGCCGATCATTCACGTGTATTTGCAGTGCCAATCTACAAGCTTTGACGTAAAGACACGGAGATTGCACCATTATCAAAATGATCCTCTATCTTTTCATAACCCAATCCGGTTTACCTACTCTTTCAACAGTCCCAAGCACATACAGCAGTAAACCATTCACGTAGTTTCTCACCGAGTAACACCCAAAATAAGTTACTGCGGTGCTAAAATCTCAGAGAATAGTTGTACGTGTATCCTTAGCTTGAGTAGGTTAGTCATTTTGAGTTTGTCCAACTAAGCTTTGCGTTAAGCAAGAAAGGATGTAAGAAAGGCATACTCAAGTCCGACTGGTAGATTCCTCCTTAAATTCTGACGTAAGAGTAAGAAAGTAGCGTAAGGACAAGGATATCATTTCATTCCCCACATCATAAAATCAGATCTCGCTTAGCCCAATAATATGAAGGATTTAAATCCTGAATCCTGGTCTCGAAAATATCTTTTCATCTTTTCCACTGTACACGCAACAGCTAGAAACCTCTTCTTCTCCCCAATAAGTCGAATATATTATCACCAGGTTTAATCTAAACGCTAGAGTTTAGCTGCTATCTGTCTGCAATCTCTTCGAAATTTGAGTTAGTGTAACCTAAATATCAAGCTTGCCTAGGCTTCTTGTTTACGCATTGTATGATTGTTAACAAGGAAGAAGAAGAACAGAAATCAGCTCACATTTTTAAAAACTAGTGGAAAAGTTCACGCGTGCGGGATAACGACGTGATACGAGCTTCATATCCGCTATTTACGTACGATTATATTCCCCATCTTTCACACCCTTTCTTCAAAGCTTGTTCTCAAGAAATAACCGTGCTAACTAGCATTTAGCTCTAGCATTGAACTTCCTTTGCAACAGACGTCCGTTACGGATGATTGGATGATAAATAACCTCTTGGAAGTGTGTAAATTCGATGGTATTTATTTTCTCATTTAATACTATATGCACCCCTTGTACTCATTGCTTCATCCCTTGTCTGCCTGTCTGCCTTCTATACAATCTTCTCCTACAAACTAGCGTGTAAAGGGAATATGAGCATTAACCTTGTAAATAATAGAAATTGCAGGGAGGAATCTTCTTGCCTTCCTCTGTGAAAAAGGCCACCTTTTCTCCCTGATCTTGACCCCAAGTCAAGATAGATAAAAAATATATTAGAACTCGGAAGGAAGAGGGGAGAGTTTTGTTCTTCTCAAAACTCTTTGGTTTGATGATGAGTTAAAACGGGACCAGGGAGGAAGGGTCCCTGAATAACAGACCTATACAATTTTAGAGCCATGATACTAAATACACAAAAATGTGATGGCCTATATGTTCTTAGTTGAAAGCATTATTTTGTTCATTCCCTTATCGAGTTAGCAATAAAAGGTAAATGGTTATCAGAAGAAAAAAATCCTCCTAATAATTTAAACGTTTTAGTAGATGAGGGGGGAATAAGGATAGGTATGAGCCCAAGGTCTAAATTGAAGACTACTTAAATATCTATCTTGAGACTGAGGTACGGCTTTAGCTACGGTACACAGGTTGGGTTTGTTATTTTTAGGGATGTTTCAAACCTTTGCAATAACGTATCGTAAAATACATATTCGGGAACCACTGTGAGCATAGGTCAAGTTTACTACTGCTCCTTTGGTAGACGGTCTTAAGTGGATATTCGGTAGATTGTTTCGTATTATGAAAGCTTTCAAGGTTATACTTGGCTTTCCTTCTTAACCTTTGGGTTTATAGGATACACAGATTAGCTGAGAAGCGCTGATTGTGATGCTGTGGAGGAGTAATGTAAAGGACAGGTTAAGGAAATCAAGAACAGACGCCGGAGGTTAATTTAATATAAGGTGGGGGAGAAGGAATGGTGAACTAGGGACTAGGGATGAGGTGACTACAGGTAAGTCTTTACTATAGTAAAAATACACGTCTATACAGTTAATAAATGAGGTGTCAGCTCTGTAATTTATTATCTGTTCAAATAAAAATGAAGCAAGTTTTTTAATACTTGCACACTCTTTGCTCTTCTTGGATCTTCTTTCTTTTGGATTCTGGATAATAATAAGTTTAAGCTTATTGCCCCTTTGTAGAAGCAGGGATATAAGCAGAATATGGAATAGGAAATACGACAAAATAAATTGAAATACACATAAATAACACCTTTTGATTACCCTGCATCGATGAGAATGCTATCTAAATGCGTAGTATGATGCTAAATAGGAGTGTCTTGAGCATAAGATATCAAGCAAAAAAGATGAGGAAAGTGAGCTGAGGTGAGGAGGGATAATTTGTTAAGCAAATACACGCCAGATTTAAAGCTTCGTCTGGTTTCACAAGAGATGAAGAGGCAGGGTGGGAGAATGGGAGACTGAAAAGGACGATGCACTTTGTATGCACCTCGGACGGTGAATTTAGAACTTGATACATGAAACAAATCCTCGATGGTCAAACCCAATTTACTTATTTTATTTTTGTTAGCATCACCAATGATGAAACAATTCTCCTTAATTTCAATATTTCTCTCCAGGGCAAACATGGCAAAGGAGCATTGATGAAAGAGTGGAGCAGGAATTTATCTTCACAAAAACTCTTTGTTTCTGCTAAATATTCCCCGTTTCTCGAAGAGCCTGGGGAAATTTTAGTGACCTTGCTTGCTCGCTTGCTTAATCTTGGAGTTAGCTTTGAGCTGACTTTCAAAAATTGCAGTCTTTCTACCTATAACAGGCTGATGGCGCGGAAATTGTAGACGCTGGAATTTTTTATTAGGGATTTACTAAAAAAATTGTTCATTTGCAAAACCGTTACGGTTCTTACGTTTTTACCCTCCCAGGGGCTTGCATACCTGCCTGCTGTCGCTCTCACATTCAAGAAGCAAAGATGCTGGGAAATGGTATGAATTTTTATTGCAAATGCAAAAATCTCCTGGAGCTACACAACCACGGTGATGTTGGATTTTTAAGTCTTCTCCGATTCCGTTCATAAGATGAATGGTGGAGATGATGATGATGCCGGATTTTATGCTAGAAGGAGCACAGCGGTTTTATGTTACTGACAGATGGTAACTCAAGCCCACGCAGAATTTATAAAAGAATCGAACATTGTTAAGGGAATTATTTCTTAGGAGGAAATCCAAGACGAAAAATCTTAAGGTTTTAAGTAGTTGAACTTTGCAAAAGCAGCAGAGCTGAATTTCAAATCCGCCTACCCTAGAGCACTTTCCCTTGAACAAAGTTATCATAAATTCTTACAAATCCTTAATAGCTTCTTGCTCAGAATTCTTCCGTTTCTGATTTATAGTTTGTGATGAAATAATGCAGCATCCAAGCGGGGCAAGGGTATCCTACGTCTGACCGTTCGTCGCCCTACGCCATGTCCCTGGTTTGCCAATTCGCAAATACTATTAAAATGCGAATCTATTTCTACTCCAATCCAGGCCCTTGGGCTTTTGTTTCTATTCGCTTTTTAGACTTGCTTCGGAATACTTCAATTCAACACTTTTGACTCGTACGCGCGTTACTTCCTTTACGCAACACATCCCTAGGGGCCTGGATATAGTTTGATACTCAAGTCTGGAACTCAAATCCGTGTCGGACAGGAGAGCGTCCTTGTTCCGCCTGCCTATTTTCTTGCAGCTTCAGTCTCTTCTCCAGCAACTGAACTCCCATCATACAATTATGTGGACACGAAAAGAATGATTCAGGAGTGATTCCAGAAATAAGTATACACCTTTCCTCTCTACCAGCCTCTACCAGCCATTAACCGAATCCTTCCTAAACTAGACGCGAGAAAGAGAGGATGAAGCATAGAGAAGAGGTTTTATTCATTTCATTGGTCTCTAAGGACTATTCTTCTACTCTCGAATTCAACCAAAGATTGGTCTTCCATCAGGGTGATTTTGAACAAATCCCAAAGAGAATGACTGACTGCTCCTAGTTGATGTAAAAAATTCGACTCTCAGCCATCTATCTTATTGTAACGTGTTATTTTCATCTCTTATTCTTAATTCCCTGAAGAAGAGCCTCACCCATATCAAAACTACTTTCACACTCATCCACGCTCTCATCACCCATCTCATCCCCGCTCCGTGGAGTAACAATTGTCTTCAAGTACGTCTACCCAACTATCCACTTGATGATGTTACTTTGTGAAGTTGTAACAACTTCCAGCTTCTCTTGTCCTGTAGCCTTGACCAAGTGAATGTTAGGGAAAGTGGTAGAGGAAACTGCTCCCCCCTCCAGTAATCGAATTTACTTTCAATGTTTCAATCCACACCTGGAAAGCCAACACTTATTGATAGAATACAATGGAGTACACTTGTTGCTCACGTCCTAATCACAATTTACGCGTTAGTACTATTCCTACTGCCAAGAAGGATCTAGTATCTCTCTGGACTCTCCTCCTTTATTTACATCCATAACAGGGTGAAACGCTTCTTCTTACGGCTGCCCACGGTTCATGTCTTTGGTGCACCTCTTCTGCTTACTTACATTCTATTTTCTTCTTGAATTTACAAGACACAATTGTTCTACAAGGTAAAAAACGCAGAGAAGCATATCGTATCGCTGTATTACTGTACCAACCAGCAAATGTAAAACGCAAAAGGTTGAAGCTCCAATTTTGAAGAGAAGGGTTTAATACTGCAGCGGGTCGACAAAATTGGTCGACCTTGGGATTTACAGGCTCTTGTTTGGTGCATTGTGTGCACTATGCACAAGAGAGAATATGATAATTAGAATCAGTTTTTTTATATTCCCCCACAGAGACAGCTTGTATTATTTGGTTTCGTCGTATTTTTCTTGAGTCAGTCAACTCTACTCAAGTTTAAAAGCTCAGGCTGAAGCTATGAAACTGGGCAGAAGCGTGTTAGCCCTGTTACGGACTGCGTGGTGGAACTGTGTTGAGATGAGAGATGTGGCTTGATGGCTTGTCGCAGCGTTGCGTTGGTAGGCTTAAATGTGAGAAACTCCAAAGTGATACAAGCGCACACTGGCTTGGAGAATGGAGACGACAGATGAATTTTAAGGACTGTAAGGATGGTATATATGAATTACGAAAGGACTGGGTTCCAATCTAGGATCACATCTTCTCCATGCACCTCATCTCTCGACAGGATCCCTTTCTCTTTTTAAATTCAATGTTGACAGGTTGCTAAGAGGAGATTTGGAAGGCGAGCATTTAAAAACCTCTCGTCATCGGTCAGGTTGAATTCATCATCTCCAGAAGAACGTGTCTGCTCTGCACTGTACTGCTTGAGTTTTAAATAGAGCTAATCAGAGTATTCACCCGAACTGCTCCTTACGTCCAAATGAATATCGTATTCTCAGGATTTGTTATTGGTTGAAATTCAAAATGCTGTTCCAAGTTGAAGGTCCTTCAAGAGTTAAAAGATACAGGGAGTCACTGTCCAATGTCCAGGAAACCTTTCTGAAAGTATTTATTCACTTTCTTCTTGTCTTCAGTTTGTCCATTCTTTGCAAAAGATTTTTATCAATGGATGTTTTAACTACATCTGCCTTTTAAGTCAAGATGTCTTTAGTAAATAAAATTCACTTTTCAAGAGAGCAATGGAGATGTGAGAGAGCATTGACGATCAACGATGTTTTACTCTGCAGCTTTAGTTGTTCAGTTGTGTTGCCGTTGCCGTGCCTGCCTGAGTAGCGTGAGATAAAAAATCTTTTCAAATCAAATCAAGTAACCGACAGGCGGGTTTCGTGATCTTTTCCCTTTTCTATTTTATTAAATAAACAAGCGGATGGCAGTGCCTCTCCTCCGGAACTAAAGAGACAAGCTTATATTCTTTTCTAAATTAACAATGGCGCAATCAGGAAAGAAGCTTTTTTGGAGGGAGATGTGCTGCTTCGGAGTGAGGAAGATTGTGTCGTTGTGTGTGAAATTACTTTAATTTTCTTTACCGGCTTTTACTTTGTGATCGGATTGATTCCATTAGACTTGACTGTTCTCTCGGTGGAGAAGGAAGAGCATGTGGAAAACTATGAGTAATGCAAAACTGAATTACAATACACAGACAGAAGGCGCTTAACCCCTAGAATTTTGACTGGATCAATTCTTTCGAAGCCATGAATCATGATCAGAAAAGAATGAATGTTTTGAAACTTTTAGTTTGATTATAAAGACTCCAAGCTTTAAGGCCATGAAGACATACATATTAAGCTGCGTAGTGGTAGCTGGAGTTGAGGAGAGGTTGGAGAGATGCAAGGACTAATTAATGTTGATGAAAAAGCTAATTGTATGTTTTCATAACCTTTTATGGGTTGTACGCGGAGAGGTTGATGATTTAGGACAGTGGAATATATTTTCTCTGATGGGGTGGTGTGTGTTCAATGGCTATAAGCTCACAACATACCATCTTCAAGGCTACGAAGAGATATAGGAAGAAATGTTTGAGCGGTTGCAATGCAGTGCAGCAACCGCATTTTATGTGCATTAACATCCCTGCCGTCCGGCGTCCGTACATGAGTGCTATTATTTACAAATATGTGTCGGTCGGACGATGAGGTGAGTGAATGTGGATTGAAATTCAAGGTTATCTGGAGAAGCAGTTAGTTAAATCGATTTTTTATATATTGCCACACAACAGTGGGGGGGGAGGACAAGATGCTGTGGAGCTGAATAGCTAAAAGCTAGTTAGTCTGTCTGCCAGGGCGAAGAGAAACCCCTTAAAGTGTCCATTTAGGTAAACCAATGGTTACAACAAGAAATGGAAATTGTTAAAAGATTGGAACATAATCATAAAACGAGATGGTAATACTGATGGTTGGTTGGAAGAGTTGAAAGGGATTTGTGTTCCATTCCCGATCCAGTCGTCCGGAACTGCCATGGAATATTATACATGGAGGTGGAGAAATCCATGGATTTCGAATGATAAAAAATGGTAATGCAATAAAAATACTTGAACAATGGCTATCACGTGTATATGAATGTTTAAATGGTTGGAAGAGCACAATAATTTAGAGCTGACAATAAAATCTTGGATTTGTGCCTCGCGTCGTCGTCGTCGACGACTCGGATTTGCTGCTAACAGGAAAAAACCTGCATGTACATAAATGTTCAAAAGGAAGCAAATAGTAAATGTTGTAAACTGCAATACGAAGCGCTTCATAATCCAGAAATGCGTTTTCGGTTGTATATAGCTACCAAGGTATAGGACCGAAAAATCGCAAAGGATTTACCGTACATAAATGGAGAGAAAATGTAAAAATACAAGATGCAGCGAACCACAGTTTCAAGTTAATATTTTACGTATACAATACATAAGCACGGCATTGACTGAGAGTAGGATGTAAAATCAAAATCTAAGGATGATGATCATAATAGAATGGTGATACCCGAAGGGAAGGATGTCAAGTTTACAGGTTTTCCCTGTACATGTTTTCACTGTCTTGTTCAAGGGAATCGGATGAAGCGGTTGGTGGAAGTGATGGTACGGAGAGTGAGGAGATGCGGATGGGACGAGGAGATGGAAAGTGTGAAGTTTGAATATAAAAAAGCATGTTTTTTATCTATTTATTTCTTTTCTCCACGTGCAAGCCCTTCTTATTCCAAGTTCTAAACAGAGGCTGAATAAGGACGAACTGAAGTGAGCTAAAGCGAGCTGAAGCTGACTTGTTCCGAATAAATGGATGCAACGGCAAGATGAACTACAGGAAGAAGACTAAGAAGCAGAAACATGCTTTTCGGATACGAAGGAGAGGCATAGCCAATACAGTTGGAGGAAGATGAGAAGAGCCTGCTGAAGATTGAAGACAAGGACGACGGAGGGATTCCAAGAAAAGCTTCTCATCTTTCACACTAATATTTCCAGAGATCTCAAGAGAGATGAGGATGAAATTTACCAGAGATGCAAAGTAGACACTGCTAAGGGAACGGCGATCTAAGTGTTTTAAGGTTAGCGCATAAGCTTGGATTTAAATTTGGAACTCCTCCATGGGTACATGCTTAACCCATTAAGGCCAAACTGCCCAACCCTGCCTAAGCAAGCCAGCTAGCGGAGGTCTGGTTAAGTATCAAAACTGGTGCATGTAGAAGAAGGCATAACCTATTTAATTTAATTATTACAAATTCGCTTAAGAAACGGAAGGGTGGAACTGTTGATGGTGGAGGGTGAGAAGGAGATGCTGGGATTAATGATGGTGGCTGACTGAATGACAGGAAGAGAATGGTGGATGAAACTATTTCCTCAAGGATTAATATGCGCTCTACTCCTAAACGGTGACTGCAAAGATGGAACATTCACTACTGCACAGACAGATGATGAATCGTACACACTGTGATGATCCGAAATCTATCACTTCCACCCACCCCTTCAATTCCTGCGACCTGCATTCATAAACATACAATAATGAATCATTTGCCTCTCGATTTATTTGATATGATGACGGACGGGAATTGAATGCATCCAGATTAGGGTTAGAGAAGACATGGCATAGAAAGGTGGAGAAAATCCAGATCCTGATTTACCGATTGATAGTACTGTGCATAAGATTGTAAGTCACGTCGTCTCATCTCATCCGCTAATACTTGTAGGTACAGGAAGACAATGAATATGTCAGGAAGCATGAAACTTGGCTGATTGGCAGCTGATATATGAATAAATCAATCCTGTCCTGTCCTGTCATGAACCTGTGCTTGTGTTTGTATTATTTGATATGTTGATACGTAGATTCAGCTCTCTCTTGAGACGAAACACCTTTTAATCGTAGTAATAACGCATACCTCTTTTCTAATGGATGGAAAATTTGCAATCATGAGGATGAAAACAGTCAGACATCAACTTAATCTTCGGACCATTCATGCTCTGCAGAATTATTGACGGTAAGAAATCTCAACTATTCAACAAACATTCCACATTACTATTCAATACAACAATCAACAATACCTTTTAGTCTTGATGCTCATAGACTCTGTTTGAGATGTGGTGGAAAAACAAGGCTTAGATTTTGCATGCTATGCTGCATGGAACCGTCAGAAAAGACGGGCTAGTTGGTCGTATCCATGATAGTTGGAGAAAACAGGGTTTGCAAATTATAAATGGCAAACTCTACCATGAGCGGAATAAGAAGGAGAAGGGCAACAAGAATAATAATGCGCAGAGAATAGAAGGTTCATCCACTTCTACATCATACATCCTATAGTTTCTTAGCACCCAACCCTGATTCTGGATATGTACTAACCTTAGATAATATTACTTATTATAATTTTAGTAGGATTTTGCAGTAAAATTCAAAGATCCCTTTGAATTTATGGAATGCTTGCCTATGCTCATTGTTAGGCTTTTCAGAGTCAAAGCCCACTCTTTCTGTAGCTTGAGTGAGCTTGCAATTTTCCCTCTTTCAATCCGGCTGCCCTTGCCTCCGTGAATACGTGGGAGAATTGGTGAACCCCTACTTTAAAGCATATGATCATTCATTATCATCATCTCCGACCAAATAATAAACACAACACTCACACCACTTAACCTTTAAATGTATTTAGCCACTGCTAAATAAATTTGGAGGTTTCTTTCAATTCCGACGAAGCATCCGAACAAAGTACTGTTTTACCGGTGGACAGGGATTTGACAGGAAATGAACAGTGTAGAAAACAAAAAAACGGTGGATTCTACCAAAACGTTTGATTATTAATTTGCGGTTGATGTAAAGGTGAATAAGATTGTTTTGTAACTTGGTGATGCCCTCTGGCTTTTGTAACTGTCAATTTTCCGAAATCCTTGACCATGGATTATCAAGTAAATTCATTAATTTGATTAATATTCTGATCACAAGTTGCGTCTTTTCGTTATCCCCTCGAATTTCTCAACTTACCTATCACCACTTTAGAATTTTGCAAGGAAGAGGGTTAACAAGACACTGAAGAGTGTTTTGCTAATATCCGTTGAATGTGCCTTCCAGGCGGATTCGGTTGGATTGCGTGTTAATGGAGAAAGATTGGGAGGAAAATATTCATTGTTTAGGACATGTGAAGAAAAGGATTTGACAGTTTAATTAAAATTGCGAATCTTGTCCTCTTGGGAGGAGAGTGGACTGAGTAAAGGATGAATCCAAAAACTGAATGAAAGTCCAACATTCTCGCATATATTTCCAGATGATACGGACCGGCCACACAAATCTCTTCCTTGACCGCTCTTAATGGAAAGATAAACTACAAGTGGGATCGGTTCACAAAACATGGAGTGGGATGAGGCTGTTGTAATTTACATACGTGTACATTTCATTCATTATTTTCTTCTAGAATTACATGAGGAAGAAAAGACGGAGAGGAGGTAGAGTCTTCTTATCCACTGAATCATTTATCCGCCTCCTCCTCTTTCTCCCGGCTATGTCTATCCTTTGCGGCGATTCTCGAGGTCAAGCGTAATGCCGGTTTTCGGATTAATCTACCTCCTCATTTTCATTTGACCCAAGAATATTATGTTGTATTACCCTGCATATGTGGGTTGAAGAAGGCCGTTGGAATGATGGTTGGAGTTGGAGGAAGGGAGGAAGAAAAAGTCGGTGCTTGAATGTTGTAACGTCAGCCTGGCAGACGCAACGCAGGCAGGCACGCACCCAGGTTATAACCCAGAGACGGTGGGCCGTAATAATATTACGCATTCTCAACATGACATTAGCATACACCTCCATGACCTTCTCGGAAGGAGTGAAAGATTATTATTTGCCTTTTATTCCTCACATCTTCTTCGAAGGATGTAGCGTAGGGGGATGCTAGTGTGTGTAACGAGATTACGGATGTGTAAGTCCAAGAGGCTGAGCCTGGCTCTCGTAGAAATTAAGCAAGTGGAAGAAGATGTGGAAGATTGTTGAAGATACTCAGGATTGGTAAGACGATGGAGAAGAATGAGGAGAGGACGCATATTTTGTGGTTTATGGAGTAAATGTCAGAAAATGGTAATTCTTGACAGTCCCATAACCATTTAATACTACATGAAGTATCCCAGGGGCTACGCACATTCATGAATTCTGAGATTGGTTGGGAGAAACGCAAGTATGTACTGCTCCAGGCTTTTAACTGTGCTTGAAGTTACCAAGGAATAAATTGCATTCCTGGTTATTAGGGAATTCTAAATCTTTTGAATGCAGCCGCCAATTGAAGAAGCTATATGAGCAACAAACTAAACTACAGACTGCATGCAGACAAGCGCACACAGGTAGACAGAAAGTAGAATTTGTAAGCTATTGCTGCAAAGGTAAGCCACAAATCCTTTCATGTCTTTTAAGAAGTTTTCAGGAACATTAATAGACGTCCATTACTTCATTATACCTAATCAACAGCCATTTGAAGGAATACAGCTTCATAACAAGCTGGGAAATGGTTTTTCGCCTTCCCTAGCAAAACATATCAACCGCCTTCGTTAATACCTCGCTCTAAAAGATGGAACACGGGACGGGAACGAGCTTGTGCGGGATACTATTTGAGCTTCCATTCATTATTTTGCGCGTGAATTGCTTTCGAAAACAAGCTTGACCTTTGACTAGTTACGGCTTCTACCATCTGGAAGGATAATAATGAACAAGAGCCTGGAGGGTATTGCTCTATGGAAGATAGAGCAAGTTTGTTTTTCTGTAAGGATCTTAATAGCTTTTACCTCCTTCTCTCACCTGTCCAGAATTTAGAATTGAGAAGTTTATAAAGTTGGTTGACCGGGTTCTTGTAATAAACGTTTAGGATATTTGACACTAATTGGCTACCGTGTTTGCTATGTTACATGCATCGCAGTAACATAGCAATAGGGATAGATTTTTTTACTATTTGCACAAATGTTGTCAGCTATATATATAATTGTAAGAGGATCCTCTAAAACTTACTGAAGAAAACTTGTCAGTCCGGTCTTTGCAGATGAGACAGATTTTTACATTAACTTTAACCTCTACAAAGCTACTGTGAAGGGATGATTCCAGGCTCAATGTTCAAGTAAGGCATGTTTAATTATTACTTGGACGTTTGCAATTTTTCAAGATTGGCGTGAGCTATTGTGGGTGCGAGGGGAGCTAAGTGGAAAATGTTTACTACTTTTTTTCAAACTGACGTGGGCAACAAGTGGTTCCTCTTTACTAACACAGTTATTGTAAAAGTCTTGCAAATAGTCCAGCAAGCTTACGTAAAATCATTACAATAATACATTAAGGCGGATTGAGTGATGGGGATTGCAAATTCAAGTTGGGGAGGATGCTGGTACTGCAACTGGGTGTCTGGTCTGGGAGAAACAAAATGTGGCCTTCTTCATACTCTTGAGAGAGTTAATCAAGATAATAAAAAATAAAGGATGAAGAAAAAGCAGAGATTTACTTGAAAAGAAATCAAGATTTGTTAGCTCTAGCTGTGTAAAAGTGGCAAGCTCAAGCTATTTGTAATAAAGTTGGACCATCGTAAAAGCAGAGGGGGCAAGAGTCATTTAAGCCAAGATGATGAACATTAAAAAATAAATTGTTCATTAAGAAGATGATTTGGGATCCACTCCGGAGAATTCCATCTCATCATGACCATGATGACGGCCAAAGATTATTCGTTAAGGTAGGACGCAATGATTGGTGTATGCACGGTTTGGATGGTGGCGATCAAGGGGGCAGCTAGTGGGCAACAGAAGCAAGTAGCTCAAGTCATGAGGAATCTCAAGTAAATCAACTTTCAGTTTTCCGTCAGCAGAGTCTCAGAATTTTCTCGCCTCCTTTGTCTGTTTTGCCGCCAAGTAATTTTTGCATCAAGTTTTTGAAACTTAATTCCCGCCCTAACGGATGGGAGAGAATTGGGAGGTATTAAAGAAAAGTGGGAGAGAATTGTAGCGACGTGGAAAGGGATTTGTGCAATCCTTCCTGCTTTCCTCACACCTCGACCATGATATGATACCTGTCCTTAGTGGCACTTTGGCAGGTTCTTTGAAAGGTGTACTTAATTTACCAGGATGATGGAGATTCAAACTATTGGAAGCCAGGACGACGGGATGGCGTTGAATTAGAAAAGAAGAAGTTGTTTGGGTGCCCTTGTAGGGCAATGCTCGGCGATAGATGAAAAAGATGCATGAGGAGGAAGGAAAAATCTTCAGATATGTGCATGGGAAGCATTGCAGGCAGGCAAGTTTGAAATGAAAGCTCATTATGGATCAGACATAGTTTGTTGGGCTAATGATAAAATACAATCCGGTTTCTCCAATAAAATCATCCATATTTTAAATACATTATATGCTTTGGCTTCTACATGATCTTGGACCGAAGAGAAGAAGCCAAAGAAGATTCATCCCGGCCCACCTTCTTGTTGTCGATGTCGGTGAAGAAATATCCAACTATTTATTCTTCACCCCCTTTCTACTTAACTTTGAATTGAACATGATTCTCATCAAGAAAATTTCATTTGCATAAACATCTCCAGTCTGCTTTACAGACTTCACACAAGTTTGTAATTTTAGTGCAGTCCTTCCCCGGCTCTACCTGCAAGTTCATAATAATTTCTACCTGGTGTTCCTAAAGAAAAGATGCTGGGTTTTTCTTTAGCTGTAACCGAGATTCCAATATCCATTTACACGCTTTAAAGTCCTACTTTTAAAAAGTAATAAAAGTTGTGATGTGGCGCTGGAACTACAGATACCTGACGCCGGGAAGAAGAAGAATTATTCAGATTTCTATTAGCTGTCGAAATTATTGATAGGGGAAGAGGAAACAAAGATGCTGGAAGCTATGAGAAGAAGTCTGTTAATAGCTGTGGCTGAACCTGACGAATATTTATTATTGTTATTACCTATAAGCTGGCTACTGATGTTCTTTGTTAAGAATTATAATTAACTACTTCTCGCTGAAAACCTGATAATTGAAGGAAACGGACTTATTTTCAGTTTCACTTCCCTGAAATCAGAGAAGAACATTTAATTTTAATAAGAAATAACTACTATTACTAATCAAGAGTTCTATATTATTATTATTCGGGTCATTATAAAAAGCACCAAGAATACCAGCATAGTATAAGACAGCTAAATTAAAGATTCTGAATATGGAAGAATTAAGGATTTAAAAATTCAAAACGCCCTGCCCATAAACCGAAGAGGGAGGAAGGCTGGAATCGGGTTTATTATTATGATATTCTTATTCATAAAAACATTGCACATTATTTCCATTTGTTGGGCTGAGAAAGAGGATCTTTGTACAAGCTTGAAGGAAACATTCAAGAGCCGAGAAAATTTACGAGAAAATAGGATGGGTGATGCAAGGAAGGATACTGGTTTTCAAAATTATTTAAAAATGATCCCCTCCCCGCATTCCCACCCCTACCTGCCACACTACCACCTACCAGGATGATCACGGGTAGACGATTATGTCATATTCTTTTCTCTCTCCAAGGAATCTTCTTGTCTTGACTTGAGGTATGAGGGATTGAAAATGTAGTAATGTAATAATGGAGGGAGGAAGAAGAGAGAAAGAAGATGAAGTTCATTATTACATTATACTCTCCAAGTTTACATCACGGGCTTGATTTCTTGTTTGGTTTGAAACAATGAAATTGAACATTTTTCCTTCAACCCCTTCTTTTCTTTTTACTCCTTGCATCTAAATCAATTTCTAGGCTGCCATATTCACTAAGAGATGTATAGATACGGAATGCTTCATCATTTATTTCAAAGAAAACTCCTTGGAACAAGAAGAGGAAGAGAAAGAGGGAGATTCCAAATAGGTAAAGGCGACCGCGGGTAGGTGTCTACTTAGATCTTGCTCTCGCGCTCTTCTCCCAGACCACCAAGAAGCTAAAAGGAACCATGTCGTATTTTACCCTGGATTTTACCGCAACTAACTATGAACTAAACCCACTCTTTGAGATGATAATCACCTGATCGAATCCGATACAGAAAAACAAGGAAGATGTGCAACGTATGTATATGTACGCAAGCAAGAGCGAGGAGTTGAAGAAAGTTGGGTAGAGAAATGCTCATTTGATTCGACCTTGCTCGATTCCCTAGCTCATTGAAGGATCTGAGCTGTTGTGATTATCATCACAGGGAAGACAATCAACTGAATGTGGCCTAATGTAGCCCACAGCTTGCCCTCGCCTCAGTTTATTTGTAAAAACATTTTTAATTAGTAAGGAAAAATATTTTCCCGCTAGGCTAACGCATCAATTACAATCCAAATATTCATATTCATGTCTTGATGTACTCCTCCATCAGTTCAGATTTTCTTGGCTCCTCTTTATAATAATCAAGATGGATAATTTAATGGCGAACACATATGGAAATAACCGGGAACAGAGGTAGAGAGAATCCGAAGATGTGGTAGGGATTTAATTTATGACAATGAGTTGCACACATCCCAAGAAGAACTACACGTTAAGTATAGGAGGAGAGCTAGTCATAGAATAGGAAGAGAATTTATGTAAGTAGGGTGGTGGTCGTGGTTTAGATTCAAGCTAAGCTTGTATTAGCTTACGTGATGATTATCAAATGTTGAACAAAAGGCATGCGCTTTTATTATTATCAGAAACCTCTTTTCATACCTGCTGATTCAGGGATTTGACACAGCCAATGAAAAGAGAGTGCAAATATTCGAACACAACAAAACCCCATACAGGTAGTGTTGAAAATGGGCGCTGACTGTTGGATTCGAAGGTATTTCAGAATGCAGAGCAAAAGTTAATTCAAAGTTGAGCCAAACGAAGCACAGTTTTTTATAACAGAGAAGAAATAAGCGGTGCCAAAAGTGTTAGAGATTGGACAGTTAATACCAGACTTGGACAGCTTCAAGCCTTAATGAACCAACCTGCTGCTACTTCTGGTTACTCCATGTATTACAGCACCATTCGAACTGAGGAAAACAAGTAGGAATATTGAGACAAAATTCAAACCGACCAACAGGAACAATCACCAATGGCGATGGAAAAGCAAGAGGGAATACACCTGAATTTGGCTTTCAAAAGGAGAAGCTCTAATTTTGCAATGCCTGTTATTATTGCTATGATGAGGAATATGCATCAAAGCACCTTTGAATTTTTGGAAGTGAAGATGCTTTGATTCCTGAAGAGAAAACAATCCTGTCAGATTAGCGATTACAGCCGAGACGGAATGGAAGGATGGAAGAGTAGATACACATATTACTTTATAGCCCTGGCTGGGGGCAATATGCACTATACTTAAAATTACCTAGAAGAGAATTATTACCGGGGAATGATCTGACGTATTGACTGGATTTAAATTGAATAATATTTCATTCATATCTTCCAATATGCAGTTTAGGATCAAAAGGGTTTTCCGAAAGTTCTCCAACAACGGTACTTTTCCAATTGCTCTTCCTTTGCGTAGATTATTGATCCTGCTAGAAGCATATTGAGTATTACGGGATGTTTCATGGGCAGACAGTAAGAACTATGCCAACATTCCTGCACCTTTTAGAGTCTGGTGCCGTAACCCCATATTTCATCTTTGCCGAGGCGCTGTAATTTCCATCAATTTCGGAGAAAAAAGGGAAAACGGATTCAAAGGACGGACCAATTTGGTTGAGAATACGAAACTTGCTCGTAGAAACGAAGAAACTACTCGATAACCTAGTTTTATTACTGTAATTTGGGTAGATGTTTCTCTGGCGAAAATTCATTCACTTTTTCATGCGATATTATCCGCCCAATCCTCTTTGATGAATGAAAGAAGTGAATCTGCTCTGATTCCCTCATCTTTCCATCCATTTTAATGGCTAGGAACTGGCAAACGTTTAGCGGGTTGGAATTCGAGGGAATTTTTGCTTTTAGCTTTAGCTATCGAGCGTTGGTTGTGAAGCTCTGCCTAATGCCGTGCATGCTGCTGAACTGATTGACGCCGTGCTGAGCGCTGAACCTTAGATGGGGCTGAAGTTGAGATATTTTTTATACACTTTAGGTTTGAGCTTTGCATAAGCCTTAAGCAGCTTTGCAAAGCTTTGAGATGAGGAAAAAGGCATGGAAAATGAAATTCTTGAGAGGGAAAGTCATGATAAAAACAAGAGTTTTTACCCCAACACAAATTCTTACGTCTTACGTCTCAGTTATTTCGCAAGGATTTCAGAATTCCAGGAGAGGACGTTGCCACCAATGCCACCACTCAGGTTAGATCCTACTGCAGCATACCAATTGGAATTCGAGGAAAAAAACTATGCTGAGCAACTTACAATGTTTCACTTGTTTACATACTTTTCTCGTAGGATGTTAAGATGAATCACAAGGATTGTGCTCGCTTAATGCAGAATTATTTCAAAAACCACACACATGCATGGATAGGCAGGAGGGTAAGAAATGTGCGGAGTGTTTTGCAGCTCATACTTGGACATTTAACATTGTGGAGAATGGATAATCAGAAGTAAGGGGTTGCTGTTGATTACGTGTGTCTTTTGATGCGATAGCCTGAAAAATGGTGGATGATCCTCAAAAGATGCCATCTTTAGTCATCATCAAGAGCATCTACGTCAAGCAGAGATGGGTTGAGAGAGCCTTATATAGAAATGATGTATGCAAAAAGGCAGGGACTGATGGAGGATTATCAGAGGCTGCTATCAGATTCAGGCAGCAGGCATTGCATTAAGAGCATTTGAGCATACTACAAACATTCCAACGATCCATCCTTGGAAAATGACATAAACTACGCATCCTACCTTTTAGCACTAGACATAAATAATATCCTGTCAGGCATTAGCCACCCTGGTGCCGAAATGTCCAAGACGATGAGGCGCAATGCAACGAGGCTTTAATGTCCAGCCGGCCTGTCGCTGCCTCTAGCTACCAGGCATAATTGAGATTCCTACCAAATCATAATTATCTCATGACTGAGGCGGATCATTAAGTAGCTGCCTCAAGCTTTCAAGACACGCTGTCCGCGCTCAGCGCTGACACCGTTCTACCATAGGAAGGAGTGTGTTACGGTGCAGAAGTTATCTGAAGAAGAATCGGTAAGAGGAAAAATATGGCCTCCGACACCTTCCATGTCATGCTTCCATGTTCCTTCCGCCTACGCTGAGCGCTGCCAACTGGATGCTGCCATACGAGCACACTGCTACTACTACAAGAAACAAAAGCGTGATCTCGTGATCAGGCTCTATTCGCCACACGACTTCTAAAAGTCTAGCTTGATCCATCTCTTGGCAAATTTATGACTGCAAAAATCCTTAAATTGATTGTCAACTTTCAAGGGATGGGATTAAGTCGGACATTTAGTTGTTTCTTCTTCTTTTTGGAAGCCCAGGAAGATAAGATGAAGGGAGGGAAGGATTGACGTCGTTGCGGTCGTGAAATGAGGATTGGTGGTGTATCAAATTTCTGCCCACATTCCTGCAGAAGATGCCTTTGAAAGTCCTTAAGCTTGCAGTGTCTTCATCCCATTATTATACTCTCTGTCCTCGTGGTGGTGTTTGTGGTACTAGTACAGATACGCAGCTAGCTACTACTACGAATTCCATCCAAGTGGTAAAAGATTATGTAGGGATAAGGAATGGAGAAGAAGAGCCAAGATGGAAGAAAACAGTAATGATGACATGAGATGAGAGAAGTTTTAGCTGCTGCAGTGACCAAACCAAGCCGCCACCATGAATTTCATATTCTTTCACATCCCTTCTTCCAAACGCCTTTTCATTCTCATCCAAGTTAACAATGAGGGAGAGAAAGGAAGATAAAAAATAGAACCTTGTGAAGGTAAAATATTTCTTGGTTAACTGACTCTTGGTCTATCCTTTTCCCTTTGCAGGCCATCTTAAGAGAGGATTATGTGTAGCTTGTTGAGCAATTTAGCAGGAGCAGCGGATTCAACCAAAATGGCTCCTACTTTTACTGACTCTGTCTTCCGTCTCCCTTGCGTTACTTGTGGGGATTATCAAAATCCTATCAGTTATCTATCTACGGAGCTGATTAAGTGTGCGGATGGAGTGAGGGCAGTACATGCAAGTCAGCTGTGTACTTGGAACGTTGGAAGGCTTCTTACTAACCAAGAACGCTGACGCTAGGTGTTACTGTAGCGATGTACAAAAGTACATCACCCTTAGCTAAACAACTCCTGTCCATGTCCATTGTCCACCATCATCATCTCGCCCTCGTCCGACTAATCTTCCCCACGTTTTAAGCTCTGCGAAACGCACATTTACTTTCACACACGCAAATGACAATGATTCCTCTAAAGAATGCTTCTAAAGATTCTTAGCTCCAACGCTCATCATCCCCGAAATCTACTGTAATTTCAGCACTTTTTACTACCACTTTGCTCACATTTATCCCATACACTCTTATCTAATACATTTTACCTTCAAAGTTTCAGCAAATAAACTCACTTTTACTTTTATATACTCGACGACGACGACCAAGCAATAATAACAGCTTTTTACTCTATCTTTTACAATTTTGTAGGAGTATTTTTTGCCAAGTTTTTTTTAAAAAAAGTTGCGTGATCATAAACTTGATGCTAGTAAGCCACATTCTTTTAGGGTGTTCATATTGCGGGATGGCAGGCAGGTAATCCATGAGCTAGCTAAACCAAGATATTTAGGAAGGCACGTAACATTTTGATGGAATACCGGGCAACTAATTGAGCATTCTTGTATGTAAGCTCTTTTCACTTCCATAAAAGGTTCTGACACATGTTGGTGCTTTACTCTCAAGTCCTAATGCTAGCTGGACTGGGATCACTGGGATGGGACACGTTCGATAAGGATTATATGAATTTATAAATGTTTTGAAATTCTAACCCAGATCTAACCTTTGACTTTGAGACCATACCGTAGTTGAGCTGGCTAAGGTTACGAAGCTGTTTAGCTTCGAGAATGCGTGAAAGACACGTGGAGGAACTGTTATTGAACGGTTTTGGAATTTAAATTACTTGCAATTTTAACCTCTGACTTAATTCACTTGATATTTTATAGAATAACGCCCTAAGAAACCGTAAGACTCGTTTGTAAATTATGCAAAATGAGGAGATGATGAAGGAATGTCATTTAAAATGTCTTTGAGGATGCTGTCGTCGTCGTGATTGTCCGCGTCTACGAAATGTCTAACGTGTTCACGTTTTGTTAAACTTGGCGATCATTTATGCTAAATCTTCTGATATCATGATCAATAACTGGATTATCAACTATGCATCAGGGGCATTTAATCGATATTATTCATACACCAGTTGATTGCTAACTTGCTTCATCTGATCTGCCTGCTTACTTTGACTTCCAGGTACCGGTATTCAGATGCAGCCGTTTTGCTTGCAATCCAATAGCAACTTTCATAACGTATTGTCTTGCTGTCAACTCAATGGTTCGCACGATCGAACTTGTTATCAACCCTTGAGGAAGCACATGTACTCGATGAGCATATAGAATTACGATCACTTCAATGAAGTCAATGTCAATGACGGAAGATCATGAGACCAGGATTTTGTATTAGAGGCTCACGAACCGATTTCGCATCAACGTCTCATAAATCCTTGGCCAATCTAATGTGGAGACAGGTAGGAAGGAATCCTATAGGGAAATGGATTAACCCGAAATTCAAGTTTATTAAACAGAAACTTATTCCGCTAACTGCCTCAACGAGTGAGTGCCGGTGAGAGAGGAAGTAGTAATTTGACCTATGGTTGAGCCTTGTACATGCATCCTTAAATTCAATATGTTGCAGAAAAGTTGTTAAAATGCGTTGATGTTGTACGAGGATGATGTTGATGGTTACGTTTTAGCAAGGACAATACGGATGCGTTTGAAGCTTATCAAGTATGGAATATCACACAAGTTGAAAACTAGGGAAAATGTGACCGGAGCTGTCAAGTAATCCAATTCATCACACAACCTGTTCACGGACAGACAAGAGGATGAGATGGAAATGAGGATGAAACGATGAGAGCCTCATAATCGAAATGCCCTCTTGTGTTTTGGTGAACTGCAAAACTGAATTACTGAATAATCCTTACTTGTTCGTGAATATGGCATAGTTGTATGTTTAAAAGTATAATTTTCTTTAAAATTCCTGAGGATCTTGACAGCAGAGCAGGATAGGGAGAAAAGTGGGAAGAAACCGCTAAGATGCTTTTTACTTGCATGGGAATGAGACAACTGTATGGATGTTTGTATATGTTTGAGGAAAAGCAAAATGCCATTACCATTTGCAATTAGGTGGTTATGCAAAAAGGTGCAAGTTTTGTCTAACGACCTCACATAATACATCTCCTTGATCCAGGATTTATAACGTTTATTTTTCATACATGTTCCCCCATGTTGTACCTTGTAGAACTCATCCCGTGCAAATAATTAAAACAATTTGAAAAACTAGTTTCTCATCTCCTCCGAGTTCTATGGACCTCCTTGGGTAGGGTGATAAGGAAACCACAGCTAAGCTAACCATCTTCAGACATGAGACGGATTAAGTTGGTGGTGGGTGATGTAGTTTGCGTGTAAGCTTAAACAGCTTGGTTAGTTTTAATGGTGGTTCTCTACGAAGGTGGCTTTTTGTGCAAGATAAGAGAAGCCTTATCACTTCACTAGGCTTTTACGTTCTATAAAATGCTTTTAGCTTGAATTCCTATGCGCCTCTTATCAAATCATCTCTATCGTTTCACATCAACTGATAAGAATAATACAATTCAATTTTGTCTCAATCCCGCTGAAATTGTAAGCAACTCAACGCCAGCTGGAGCAATAAGCTCAAGAACCTCGCGAAAATCGCTCTTCCAGATCATGAACCCGTGCTGATGATGTTGCTCAAGGAGCTTATGGAGTCAGAAATTGAAGAATAGGAATAAAAGCAAAGAATGGTAAAATCAAATATCCGCCCCTGGCGAAAATAAGGGAAATATCAGTGTTCTTTTCTTGAATATTTCCCCCTGCTTTCTAAGTATTTCAGCACGAAATTCCCACACATGATATCAATCCGCAAATAATATCACGGAGTCAACGAAGCTGCAGAAAGGAGGGAAAACAATATCGTAGCATATTCATCTCACATGCTATACGTGCTTAATGTTCCTCTGAAATCTTGGATTCCATCCACTGGAATTCCGTGACTTTGAGAACATTAGCGAAACATGATTTGCAATATCTGATTTATAATGTAATGCACAAACCCCGGCTCAGCATCTGCTTCATCAGGCATTACGTGCAGTTTGCTGTGCTTGCTCTCAAGCTATAATCTATCAAAGATATGCAAACAAATACCATTCTCGGATATATACAATGAAGAGTTTTTAAGGTCCGATATGCCCGAAGGATAAGCTCCACAGTGCATGCTATGAGATGGCAACCTTGTGAAATTTTTTAAAGAAGATAGGTTTGGAGTTCGGGGTAAATGAACGTAGGCTTGTTTTGCTTGGACATGTTGTTGTGTGTATGAGTATTTACGTGGAAAAAGAGATACCAAGTATTGCAGGGAATACAACATAGGACTGAATCAACTCCTCATCTCCTAGCAATATCCTCATCATCATCATTGAGAATCTATGCAAAATAAAAATCAAGCATGATGAAGCACTTTCCTATTTATTTCCTTCCTTCCTAGTCTTTCTAAATTCCCTCCTCAGTCTTCTTCCCTGCTGGTTTCTGTGGGAATCTTGAGAGAAATATTTCCATGCAAAAGATGAACATGTCTGTCATCCCAATGTTCCCATAAGCCAAAATGTGGGGAGGACATAGTAAATTCGGGAAAAATTCCTCTTCTAGTTTCGCTCTTTTTCTTGTATTGCATATTGTCTTGTATCGCCCAAACCAGTAAAAATGTAACCTATCCGTACGGTACACGGAAAAGAATTTTGCATCTGAGTCTGCACGAGAAAATGACGTTAAAACAAAACATATGCATCACAATTCATGCAAGATTTTATGGAGTCGCAGAAGCAAATCTGACTGAATGAAACGGAATTTATGAAAACAACTGCTGATGCTACTACAGGTTTAAAATTCTTGCGCAATTACTAACTAACTGGTATTCTTGTTTGTGGCATTGTTTCCACACATACATATATTGGATTGCTGCAAAACTAGACTAGCTTCCTCTTTATTTTCCAAGAAATCCAAGCACTTTTACAAGGATGACCAACAATGCAGCGCGGCTGTTAACTCAGCTTCCTTTCGAGCAGATTTAATGCAGCCCGGTAGGGGATACCAACAATTGTGAAATATATAAAAAGCTGAAAAATACAACATAATTTTCTAGGAAGACACAAAACAAGCTAAAAGTTGCATGGTTTTGAACAAATGCTCACATGTAGCTTAGAGCTCCATACAAATACATAAACGTAAGACCTATATTTGAAACAAAAACTAAGAAATTTAGTTATTGCTAAAAATTTTAAAAAATAGCACATGTCTATTATCATCACAGGAGCATGGTGAGTACCTCGTGAAAGCAGTAGGAAAAAGGTAACTCTGCAACTGTAGACGTAACGACAACGACCATCCGCAAAACCGACTTTCTACTTGATCATCATCACCGTAATCATTTTAATTCTAATCATCCTCTCTTCCTGCTTATTTTCTTCTGAAAATAGGATCCCCTCCCTTTTAAATGAAATCCTCTTGGAAAATTGCACCTTTTAGGCTTGATAGTTTAAAGTAAGTTGAAATTACTTTTACTTAATATACTTCCCGCCCCACCTTCACTTAATAAAGGGCCTCGCCTCTTTAAACTGTTTAGACTTTTAAGAACAGGAGGTTGTAATGATGATAAACTCAGGAAAACTATTTATCATTCTCTTTCCCCATGTTGAAACCGCGGTAGCGCTTTAAGTAAAGGTAACACTGCCTAAAGCAAAATGATTTGCTTTGGCTGATTTATAAGTAATTATGATAAGTAAAAATTTTCACTGACGCTAACATTGCTACTAGCATTTTTAAAAGTTTTTGTTTCTCAAGCAAAAAAAGACCTTTAGAGCACCATCCCAGCAATCATATCAACCCCTCCGGGGTTGTACAATTCTGCAAATGTTTTAACGAACAAAATTTGTCCGAGTTTCATTGACAATGGAATAATAATTGCTACTTATTAAAATGCCGGAACTTGGTTTCTGGCTATGGAGCATGGAGCACCAACACCTCAAATCCTGCATGTGTGACTTGTAATTTCTAGTTTAAAACGGGTTGCAATTTCCGCCACAATGACCTCCCACATCCTTCCAAGTTGAAGAGCGCCAACTGTCTGCAACTTCTCCTTCTTACACAGACTGCAAGACGGGCAAGAATCCGCAAATCATGCTACTCTAAAAGTTTTCCGACATGAATCCACCTTGATGAAATAAAGCTACGGGAACTCATTTATTATTTTGATTAATCAACTTCCCTGATATCAGTGGGGGCTCTGCCCAAGAATTAATCCAGTAACACAGGACTTTTGTAGTACACAAGTTTTCAACGAATACGTTATGAACCAAAAACGAATCATTTCAAAAGCTAAATGAATAACATTTTCATCATGGACCATTTCGAATACCTTCCGTCTCATCTCATCATTTATGAATGATACATTTACAACTGCAACAACATAACGAACCATTGCAGCAATGGTAAAAGAGATCCTTATATTGCAGGCCCAAAAATGACATTGAATTCACTTTAATTTCATCCTTGAAAATCAATTAAATATTGGAGGAAACAAATTCTGCTTATGCAAAAAGAAGTAATGATGATAATAATGATGCTGCAACTGAGTAAATTTTATGCAAAAAACCGTCAAGAGCTTTGTTTACAAAACAAAAATTCCATGTGCCTGCAATTTGCAACCCTGTACACACGCCTACAGCTCCCAATCTTCCGACTGCTGAGAATGCATTCTGTTATCTATGGTGATTCTACTGAAGTAATCTAAACTCTGTTTACTTTTATTCTTCCATTATTTAAATTATTTGCACAAGCTTGCAGTTTGCTCCACAAATTGCTCCACAGATTCTTCAAATAGGAAAATAGGCAGTAGAAATAGCTGATCGGCCTATTTTCTTCTACAACTTCATACCATGCACGAGTGACTGTGTCAACAAGACAACAAAGTATGATGCCTCTGATGGGCAATAAATGGATCCGTTGAAACTATTCTTGTGGACTAGAATGAACAATCTCCTTATGTTTGCATTAAATACAGGGCGGACATTCAAATTCACACGCCTTCCACAAGACAGAAGCGACAAAAGGAGTTCCAAGAGCAACAACTAATATAGCGGCCATTCGTGGTGCCCCGGCACGGCGGCACTGTGGCCGTTAATAGCAAAGACGGCTGCATACAGGCAAATAAAAGTTTGTTAAGAAACTTGAGGAAGGAAAATAGGCTCTAGTAAAAAAATTACCTACAAACCAAATTAATAACCACCTTTTGTCCTTCTATGAATAAAGAAGTATATCCATTCTGCAACAGAGTCTCCTCTATTTACCCTGCTCTACATAATCAGCGTAAGTAAACAAAAAGAGGCACGCTCGCAGTTTGAAGCAGCTACCTTTTGTTACGTTTATATGTACAGACTAATAAAGGAGACACGATGGAGAAGGATGATGGCCATTATGCCGTTTGTTCTAGAAACATAAATATTAATTTGTGAGAATATTCACAACTATAATATCCTACAAATCCCAAGCTCTAACTAACCTACTATTCCAAGTGTTCATAAAGCTTCTCAGTGTGATAGCATACACTAAATCCTCCACATGTTTGCTAATATGTACACAAATGCTCGTGGGCAACTTTCCTTGCGAATCCCACGCCATGCTCAAAAGCCGGACTTGCTTGTACTTGGACGCCAAGTCAGCTATTAACTTAACAGTCCATGCCATTAACATTACTACTTGTTAACTCTCTGGGGAGGGATGCAACAGCTAACAATCCTACGACCCTTTACGACGTCGCATGAAGACAGAAATACAAGGAGAAGTAGCTATAACCCAGAATCTTAAAGGGCACAATAGCTTATGGCAACAAGACAAGAGGGAAATGTAGCCATTTTCGTATTTTTCTCACAAGTTTTTTTTTAAATGAACATGCAGTTCCTATTTGCTAAATTTTCTCATCGTACAAGCAACACAACGTAGGGGAACATTCAACACAATTCAAGACTATAATACGGGCTTATAATTCCCGTATTTATATATTTTACAGGCTGGGAACTTGGGTTGTATCAAATACAGGCAGTCTTGATTTCTTTTTATAAACGTAAGGCTCATGAACAGTAGTTAATAATGCTATTTTGAGAGAGAATAGTAAAAACTAACTCCTTTCCTCCGGTTTCTATTTTTTGTAGTACTGTATCATAAGAATTGTTATTAGTAACCTAAAAACTGCGTATGGTTACTAGTTACTAATTTAAAATTTTATCTAAGCTTTCATTTTATTTCAAATTTCAGTTTACCTACTGTCAACTGTAAAGACATAGGCTTGATTACAAACATTACCAATTTTATGGGAATGCTAATGCTCCAGATGATTTTCTCTAGAATGAATTCTTCAAGAGCATTGCAAATTCCGAATAGGTTTTCCTTTTATATCTTCGGACAAAATCAATTAATGTCCAAAAAAGGTATAGTATCAATTAACAAAAGGATGCTAAGCCCCTCGGCGTCGAGGCAAGCAGGAATGGAATGTTTCCTTTCTTTGAATTATTGACGCTAAAAATAAAAAACTGTTGGATGTTAAAGCATAATGTCACATGGAAAGTATACAAGTTATGGTGAAAACAAATTATTGCATGTTGAACAAGAACGGATGGGTTGTAAAACATGTAAGGGTGTAGAGGAATGAGTTGTACGAATATAGCTAGGATGAAAATATCCTTCTGGAATTCCTTCAGGAGCTGTGCTGTATGGAACTTAACTGAATCAAGTTATTCACACCTCGGCTTCTAGTTAGGCAGGAATTGAAGAAAACAGAAAGGAGCTGGGTGTTGGCTGTACTTTTGAATACAAAATAGCGGTGCGATGATGTAACCGAAGCCGGGTAGAATTGCAGCATGTTTCGAAACAGAATCCCCGAATGCACTGATGACATAATTGCCAACTTTGAAAAAATCTTAATAAGGAAGGAATAGGATATTAGTCTATTTGTACAAGAGGGTTAGAAGTTTCGAGGAGAAATTTGTTCCTAAAATATGGGATGGTTTGTCTCAGATGGAAAGAGATGAATCTGGCACCCGGTTTGGGCAAAATGCCCAAGCTTGTGTTCAGTGAGAAAGACTGAAGCACGGAAAAAACACGCCCAACTCAACTTGCAGGATTCCACCCTTATGCAGTTCCTTGCGAATTTAAATTACATTCACTATTTCTAGCAAAATGAACTATTCGATGGAAACCGGTAACCGTTGGAACATAGAAGCAGAATATTTGAAGTTACAAGGGCTTTTGTCTCATTAAAGTACAACAAATTAACCCTGGGAAGGTTTTGGTTGGTACCAAAAGCGGGCATTTTTAACAGGATGCAATCAAACTCAAGTCGATGGTTAAGTATGATGGAAAGATGCCAAATGATGGGTTAAAAACCTCGGCCCTGTTCATGCAATCCGGACCGTATTTGATAATGTAAAATTACCTACTCGTAATAACGAAGAACCTACGAACTTCGATATGATTTCAAGTTCAAACTGAATTACAGTGTATGCAAGAGGAGTGCTTACCAGGTTTGTAGCCGTAATTGTAATGATGCTGGTTACAGGATGGGTGCTGAGAATTCGCGGAGGAAGGAGATGGAGAAACGCATTAATAATCTTACGTTTAAAAACTAACGGTACTCGCCTCACACGGATAATTCAATTCCAAGATGATGACGCCAAAATGAGCACATAGGTTAAATACCAACAATACTATCAGAGAGGCTCACGATAGACTCTTTACACTATTTAAAATCTGCACACTCAAGTCACTCCGATCTCCGATACGAATGTTTCTTCTTCTGTAGGAGTCTTGTTTAGCGTGTCTGCAATCTTAATGACGAACCTTTTAATTTGTTACCACCTCATGCACTGTCTCTTTGTCCACTTTAGTTGGTTAAGCCTATTGATTGCATTGATATTCAAATATTCTTTTAACAGGAACGCAGTAAAAAGATACCGACAATAAGACTGAGGAGACAAGGAAAAGTCAATATTTTAAACAATCTTGCTTGTTTCTCTCTTTGTTGATTTCAGAATGGAAGAGTTTGTAAACACACAAATTCAACTGTTAATATGATGAACCACGTTGGCGGACCTAGCCAGATTCAATGAAGTGAATAAGTAACGAATTCCAGAATCAACTGTCACACACAAGTACTACACTTGAAAAAGGTTTGCGAATTTGTAAATAAACAGTCGATCGTCTGTCACATGGGCACAAATCCGGAGGGATTGATTGGTCCAGAAACTGGACTGAAGCAAGGGCTTTTAGCACAAGTTATCCACGTGTCCTAGGACAAACGTCGCAGGATTCACAGAAGGAATGCTTTTAAGAATATCCACGTCTAGACAACTCTTGGCGAATGAAATGAACGCAACGCAAAGAAGCCTCCAACCACCTCAACCTAGTGCTCAAAACGAACTGACTATGCAGGAGGTTTCTGTGCCTGCATTCTACGCTAAGCTAACTGGAGTTTCCCTTGCGCTTACTGCGTTAGTTAGCGAAGAAGCAGGGTTTGATTCAGTCCCCCTCTCGTAATTCCATTGCTTTACTTGCTTGCTTTGCTTCCTTGGTTATTACCAAGTTTGGGGATGCTGCAACTTTACCAAAGAAGAGCAAGTTAAAATCCCTATATTTTCTTTCTCGTTCCTCATCTCACTCTCTTCTCTCAACCCTGTGTATTAGAGAGCGTAACAAAATGTTGTGTAGGGATGAAACACCCCTATACGCATGCATTCCATTCTTGGATGACGAGATGATGATCATATGAGGCTATGAAGCCAAAAGGATGGAGCTCTCCTTAAGTTGCAGGATTTGCCACATCTTATACCGTATTCTCCAAATTCTCTGCATCTTCCACATCTCTCCCAACAGCATCCCCCTCTGCTATCTCAAAACATGCTGCACATCATACTCATCCCCCGTTCACCCTATAACGTCACTTCTAATCCCCTTCTTTTGATCATCTTGCATTTCTGTGAGAGCAGGAGGATGAAGAACATCTCGTAGTGTAAGTTCTCCATGTAGTGGGGAAGGAAAAAGTGAGATAAATAAGTGTGCGAGCGAGGGAAGCTGGGGTGTTCATCTTCTCGGAGTTTTAGGAGAATATATACACTACACCAAAGGCAATCATTCACCCCCAAAGGGGTAACAACCCTCATTCAAATATGTAGCACATATTCCTGGAATCATCTCCCATCAAACTTCTTTACAACTCCTTCCTCCAAGATACAGAATCCTCAGGATTTGTAGTATCCAGATTTAAAGCACTCTTAGATTTTTGGGTGTCGAATTTTTGGGGTTTGCCTTATTAGCTTACGATGCTAGTATGCTCAATAAAAAGTAAAACTACGGTAACCATTGTTACTTATCTCCGGGTTCGGAGGGTTTAAAAGTATGCCGGAAAGTAGGGACAGGTTCTGATTATTCTATAGCTTCAAACGATATTCGGAAGCTCTCAATGCTGGAGCGACCCTTGAAGATGTGCAGTATACAGCAAGATACTTATTACACGTATAACTGGTACTGCATCTGAAGGTGAGAAAGTGTTGTCGTGGAAACTAGGCAAAAAAAGATATATATAATATATATATTATATTAATTCTTACCTTGTTCATGGACAACGGGATTTCCTCTGGGACAGGTGTCATTAGCCAGGTCGACTGGATTCAGTGGATTCTCTGAAAGAAAACATGACGCGCCAATTAAAACACAGATGGAGGAACCTTGAATACTTTGTTATTTATCAAATTAATTTACGGAGAACTAGAGGCTTGGCTTGACTTGCTTGATTTGCTAGCGTAGATTTTTGGATTGTTGGAGTGTGTTTGCCGGCACTAAATTGTTGGAATAAGGGATAGTTACAAGTTACAACAAGGGTAGAGCAACTAAATACAATCCCATTTTCTTATTGTCTTCCCCCGGAACGCTTGGAAACAAATCTTTTTGAACGTACAAGGAACTGGAAGTTGTCTGGTCTGAGGAGAAGAAACTGACTTGACGAGACGGTTGTTATGAGCTGGGACTTGTTGCATAGCAGCTTGCTAGTTTAAAAAGTTAGCTCAATTTCGCATCCAGAATTTATTAATTCTATAATTTCTACAGGTGTTCCAACGAAGAAACATTGTTCTCCTGTATTTATCGCTCATCTCGATCTAATCGAAACTATCAGCAGCTCCATCTGGAAGACAAGCTGGATTTCCACAACTCATCCTTCTTCGTACCTGCCTATGCTCACCGGTTAATAGCTTCAAAACGAAAATTCTATCCTCGATGCAATGTAGCCGGAATATATTGGAGAGATGGGCAACAACTATAGCTTCTGTGTGTTGTGTACACTCTTTGTCTGGACTCGGACTACTACATGTGACGTGACGGGAAAGCAATGATAGAGGAGAGATGCTACTAGTTTTCACATAGGCAAGACGGAGAAGCGAAGGTAAGAATCCAAAGAAGCCAAAGAGTGTCAGGTAAATGGGTAACAATTTAATTCCATTCCAGATCCAGTGGGCATGAATTCCGCCAAATCATCATTGCCTTCCTCTTGCTTGTACCCCTACCCCTCTCTCATCTCTCCTTGTTTCCATGATGCATATTAATTAGACATCCTCTGGACATTACCATCATCATTAAATCTAACCTCATGCGGAGACCCTTCCTCACTTTATTTTCTAGTCGTCATCATCAATGCTTTGAGGTAGCTAGCCTGCTAGCTTCGGCTTCGCCCTAAAACGTTTGGTCCACATCTCAACGACCAAGTAGTCGGGTTTGATCCGAAATTTTATAATTCTCCGCTGGAATGACGGAGAATTCCACTATTTCCAGGTGTGGCTGCTCATAGACGTCTAATTGAAAATTGAGTTGAACACCTAATACGAGGCGAAGATTTATTCCCAATGACAAAGAGGTCAACTTCGGAACAACTATTGTTCAGTTACTAAGCTTTCGATTAAGTGAGAACGTATTATCAATACGGATACCAGTTGGAGTTGATCCATCGACAAGACTTACAAAGTAATAGAATGTAAATGCTCTTCGTCTTAAACTCCGATCACTTTGTTTAAAATTCAGTATGTCTGGTTCGTCTGAGTTTCATCTAAAAAAATCAAAGCCAGTCTGCGGCCAAAATGTTCACACCCCTCCCACTGTTTTCACACTCCCTGCCTGAATCAATATCGTTTAATTCATTCAACTTCTCCCTGTTTCATGCGGGAGAAAAGAATGTATCAGTTGGTGAGATGATGAACTCTGGCATTTTTAAATCTCTTTCCGAATAATACCAGTTTGTTGGTAATGAGCGAACTTAACTGGATTTTTCCTCTGTATCTTTTGCAGCTTTGCGAAAATATCTACGGGTGGGTATGCAGAGCAATACAGAGAATCACAGTCCGTATGGTTCAGGTTGATTATCTGGAGGATAATTTAGAAAGATGTGGAAGACTGTGTCTGGGAGAAACGTAAAACATTGGGATAGGGGATGGTCCGGTTACAAACAACATCCGTTTTATTGCCAGCCAGACTTGAGACTAGGTGAGGAGTGAGGATGAGAGAAGCAGATGGGAGGGAAATGGCAAAGTTTTATTGGATTGCATTAAGGGGACGTATTAGTTAAGCAGATTAAAAACGGAAAGCGTGAAGAAAAGGATGGGAACCCCATACTTACGACTGTGCTAATTCGGTAAGACAAATGTGACTGGGAATAGATTGCCGGGTTTTAGTGTTTTTTCACAATCGGGCGTTGCGGCATAACAGTAAGTAGCGGCAACGGCACACGCAAGATTTTAATTTTAGTCGGACAAGACTTGATCAACTGACAAAGAAGATCCTGTCTTGTCTGCTTGCATATTTCACCCACCTGGACTGGACTATGCTCTATGTACCTCTAGGACAACAACTGATATATTTGCCACATTTGTGAATGTTATTTGCTAGGCTCTTACCGCTATACGCAGCTTGACTTCATATGCTTCCTCTTCCTGATTAGTACTTCCTTGCTGTTTAGCTATGAATGCGGCTGGGAGTGGGACTACCGAATTGAAAATAAAAGCTTCTTGACGAATGCAATAAGTTAATTCACTATATGCAGACTATAGGCAGTGTTAATTGTTGATGTGGTTTCAGTGTCATTCATGCTACACCTGTGCACCGTGCTGCATTGGATTTAGTGATTTTTTTTAGCGGAATGTGTGTACGTATGAAAGGGGGGAAATGTTTTCAAAATGGTTATTATCATCAACCCTTTTCACCAGGACCACCACTCTACACACCTTTAAACAAACTCGGCCTGCATTTAAAACAGGAGAAGATGAGACCACACTCCGACAGGCCAGCCAGCCGAGAAACTAACAGCTTATTACTTACTCTTAGTCTGTGTCTTGTCTTAAACACACAGAGACAGAGAGAAACCTTTTCGAACCTCTCTGGTTTTAATGCAATGGTGTCAGTTTGTTGTATAGTTCTAGGTTTTACCTGCATGAATTATTACCTTCTCTTCTTCCTGAAGCCGAGATGAGTTTACTCAGCGCGACTTTCGGGGTGCAAGTGTTTATTAAAGATGAGAGAATAAGACAGGATGCATTTATTATATTAGTTAAGAAATCAGAAGAGGTTTTCTCTGGCATTCATTATGCTCATAGTAGTGTTTTACAGGTGATTCTGTTGTTGGGCGGAGGACTTAAGACTGGGGCAGAGATGAGCCAGACGCTTGGAGATTTCTTCTTACCTACTTGAAATATGTGCTCAATGCATCTTCAAACAATATTTTTCCATGTCTCACAGCAATGCATTGCTTTAAAAATCAGCCTCAAGGAAGGTAATTCTAGTTTAACTAATGCCTTAAGATGGAAATGTATGCCGAATACCAGTATGCTTCTATCTTGAGGGCTTTGTCTCCCGTATTTATTTGCTTACTTCTGGCTATTACTGTTCAAATATTTTGATGGGCTCTCTTCGGTAGCTCAAAGTGCATGTATTCAAACATTTACTCTGGGCCGTGTTTTAAAAATGATTGCAAAGACGGAAGAGAAGAAGAGGAAGGTGAGGTGATGAAGATAAAAGCTTAGCTGCTAGTTTGTGTATCTTGAAAGACTAGAGCATAGCTGATATCCTTTAAGTCGTTGTCGTCAGTTGAACTTGGTATGGAAGACAGGAGATGGAGTGTAAATAAAAAAGTGTAGAAAAACCAGTACGAGTTCTAGTTTACACTATCCAACTTGTCATTTACTCATGTTCCTTTCAGGTTAAGCACACATTTACTCTTGCCTTTATTTTAAATTGTAATGATAAATTACAAGAGGGCTACTAACTCAGGATTTCAGAATCCTTCCAAGATCCAATCCATCCAGGACAGTAGAGCGAGCTGCTCATAGTTTACCTGGAGTTCACCTGAGATGCATCTGTCTCTCTCTGATATTTAAATACAAAGCTGAATCTCTCTAATAACCACTTCCTTCTATCAAATCTTGCATCTGAAATTTGACATTCGATATGACAGCTCTCTTAGGTCTTGGCCAGAGTAATTCCTTCAGATCCATTAAGATGTGAGGACTTGCTGCATATTGGGTGGAATTCAGGTATAGAAAAAGCTGAAATACAGATGTAATACAAAAATACCTCTCTTATCCTTTACCGAGCTCGCGTATGTGAAATGTGCGGGCAGAGTGGAGTGGAAGAACAGTGAGTTGGAAGAATAGATGCAAACATGGAGAAGCCGGGGGTTGTAATCTATCAAGCTCGAGTCTACGAGCATAATGATGGAGAGTGTATCCACCTTTAAATGAGTGAACTCATTGCTCTCATTTTTTAGAAGCTAAACTACCAACTACTACACGCATCTTGGACAAACATTCACAAAACCATCTTTTCATGAACAGCTGTCATGTATTTCCCGCTTCAGAGAGAGGTAACTCAACTCTAAATAGTTTTTGTGCAATTTTTCATAGTCGTAGAATTTCAAGGGCTTAGTTAGTTATGTTCTCCTCAATTGCATTGCGACTGCAAAGTTAAATCTTTTGTATTCCTAAACTCGTTGACTGTTTTCCGCCTACGTAGTTTATCCTGCCTGCCATCATCATTGCTTGGATTCTTTCCAATTTTGTTTTGTTTCTTTCATATGTTTCACTCTTATTTACCTTCCGACTCTTAATAACTCTGAATTCTTTGTAAACAGTGAAATATGATGAGCAATTTTTAATAACAAGGGATGAACAGAGCGCGGCTTCAGACAGGAGAAAGATCATTGGAAAAATATTGGGGTAGGATCAGGAAATTCAAGGGATGGAGGGTGGCTCTGTCCGACGAGGGTCAAAGCTGGGGCGACGGTGGGACTGAGTGGTGAACACTGCTCCCTAAGCAGAAGAGAATACCTCTTGGAGAATCAGAAATATTACGTATTTGACTTTCATACAAGATTTCATGAAGCCGGGGGAGTTTGGACCAAGGCTTGAAGAAGGGACGAGTCGGGAGCCTGGGGAAAAAGACTATGTATATACGGATTGATGGATTACATCCATTGATCTGCGTCACCCACACTCTGATCATTATAGCATCCCCCTGGTTTGTAGCAATGAGCAGAGCAGTCCTACACGCCTTTACCATGTAAGTGGGAACTGTAATTCTGTTCTCTAAACCCGAATCGGGTGTTCTGAGCTAAATAATACCAGTTCTACGTGTCTACACACTGAAAAAATCCACTGGACTTTTCTTGGCCCTTGTCGGATGCGAGAAATAAAAATACATATTTCTTTGAGCCCAACATGATTTCTCATAATATGCCGAAACGCAAGGAACGGTTGTACTTATCCAAGTTCGATTGGATGGTAGGGCAAGAATTGTTTACTTTTCTTTCGTCCACTTCGTGTTGCATTAATGCAAGAGGAGGATGTTGGATGAAGGAGGAAAGGTTTGATGGGGAGGAAGCACGGGTGCCGAATAGAATGATGATCAGCACACAAGTTATCAGAGTTTCCGATTGTCAAACACAATCTTTGTTACGAGTGAAACAAAGCACTTTTGCTCCTTCGGGTTTGCTCTGGCAAAGCTGCATCATGTGCAGCATGACTGAATTATTAAATACCAAACAGCCCTTCAGCTTACTTGCACACGAGTCGGAGGAGTTATTTGATCATTCCTAAGGCAAGAATCACTCCCTTGTATGTAGAAACAAAGGAACGAACGGATTCACATTCACTCCATGATCAATAAACAATAATGGAGAAGAATTGAAGGGAAAGAAAACATGGCCTATGCCAAATCTGTAGAGATATCAATCAAATTGTCGAAATGCAGTTTTGAGCACAGTAGTTCTCTTCCCTTCGGATTCTGTGATCTGTCAAAGATGTGCATCACATTATAAGTCGGTGCAGGATGCAAGCAAGCGAGCTAACCAAGTAAGCGAAGGAAGGGTCGGGAACAGTGACCTTTTTAATCGAAATGGGCACAAGTTCAATCAAAGAATACTTATCAATCTTCCGATGGAGGGCGCAAAAAATGATGTGTCGATTGTCGATGCTTTGGCGCAAATTCATTTCAAGTATGTTTGACGGGCAGGGTTTAATCGCAATACCGGTTTTGATTAAATCAATTAGGAATTTTCACTTACGTTTACAGTGCTCATGGTTATCACGAATTCAGAAAATCGAAAATTTAAATATTTGGTATGACAAAAAAGAATGCAGCAACCGTTGCTGGTGGACGAATGTGGTACATAACTACACACGCATGTATTATAATTAAGAAGCAGGTTGATATTGGGCAAACTTAAAAAGTACGAGAGTATGCGCTTTACCGTAGGTTGAAGGTGCTGGGGTGATAGTAGCACCATCTACACTTCAACCCTTGGAAGCATTCAAACATCTGCTGCTGAAAAGTAGCATGAGTGACATACGATTCTTCGCAAATGACCAAACCACGCTGCTCTGTTTAACGCTAGTCTTTGCTTTGCGTACGAGTGACACTGCGTATTAGCCAGCAATGTCTGAGCATGGGCGGAGGCTGGGACTAGGCTCGAACTACGATGGAGGTGTTTCGTGAATGAAAATAATCATGTGTAACAAGGCAGAAGGTTTTGATGTAATTATTATAGGTAGTATTGTTGCCGTCTGTTTACTTCCAACTCTTCCTCCCACCCACCACTCCACCACCGAACATGGAACAATTAGAATTTCCACGGAGCAGATTGTATTCACAGCCACAGCTAAAACTGAGACGAGGAAATTGTATTCTCTTGTTATGCAATCGTAATGAGATGAAATTGAAACTGAGATTTCACAGGGAGTCAATCAATCCGCATCAATTTCTTATTCCCTTCTGTAACTTGCACGCCACGCTATCTTCAGCATAGAAGCAGACTGAGACGCTCCTCATTACGAAATCTATTATACGGCGAAGCATCGAAAGTGACGCTGATTGTCGCGTGCTTGCGATGGATTTTCTATTCAAATATAATCTTGTATGCCTCCTCCTCCTTAATTCTTACCCTCCTGTCTTTCTTGTTCGCTTTCCTTTGCAAAAATTATGTGCATACAAAATAACTACCTTTTTACTACTAGTCTACAGTGAGGGCTGAAGTAATGTAGCGTAGCTACAATAGCAGTCGTTAAAGTTTAAGAAGCGTCTAACAGCATCGTAATTTGCAAAGCGGATGCAAAAGCTACAAATGTCCAAGATAAATTAAGCCTGAAGCTTCATCCGAGGTACCTAAATAGTATTTGTAAAAGCTAGAATAGCGACACATTAACAAGAAGAGAAGAAAGTTAGCTTGAGGAAGCTTCCTCAAAATGTTAAGCTTGGGATCGCGGTGTACGGGTCAGAAAATTGAGGACACTTGTTTCTTTAGATCGGTTGGAGGTTGCCGTAAAATTGACCCATGTAAAATCAAGATTTACATAATCATAATGCTCGTGTGTGATTTTGCCCCAAGGAATTACTTGCAGTGAATAATTTTCAAGATGCAGATGAACGCAACCCACGTTTAATCGAGAACCTAACATTGTCGGGCTCCACTTACTTAAGACCTTCCTCGGCTTGTTCAGAAACTATAATTCTGGACCCTCTTGTAGGTGTATAAACCTGTTGGAGGAGAGATTTCGTCTGCGTTTGTATAAATCTCACGTACAAAGCACTTAGTTACGAAAACTAGGATGGAGGAAACGATTGAATCCCAATGAATCAATATATGCTTAAATTCACTGCAATAATAATGCATCACCATCGCTTATTCTTCACATGCTTGCTCTACAACTCAGCAAGTAAGAGTAACATAGGAAACGAATCTACAAGTCCCCACTTTGTTGTAATGAATTATGTATATATTCAAGCCCATGGATAAAATATCCACCTCTTAAAAAATCACCGAAACTCCTCTCATACTATTCCGTTAAGTTGGAGGAAAAACTTGAAAGTGCTTACCAAGTAACAACTATAACTCAACCCGCAAGCGTTTCGCGTAGAGAAATCTAACATTTCATTAACCAAAGTCATAGAAAACAAAACTGTGATTCCGATCATCTGATCAAGTAGTAAACAGCCCTTGAACAGCAATTTTACCTATCAAGGCAAACAGAAAATTGTCTGTCAGCTATGATGTCAAAATCCTTCTGAACATATGTATAAATGCTAAAAGCACTATAATTATGAACTTATGTCATCGAAGAATTAGAAAACCCAAAATGCAAAGTGCATCAAAGCTCAAAGCTTACTATAGGAACAGTATGCTTTCCGCGAAACAGAAGAACATGGAATCCTTGGGGAAATCTTGTTTAATTTAAAACGCAAATCTTAGGAGAGAATCAAAGGGTGGTTGAAAGTGAGCCAATTAATGTACTCGGAGGCAATAGAATTTAAAGTAAATGCTGGGATTTTCCGTGCAATTTGCAAGAATTTATTATTGAATAAGTAAGTTGATCGGATTGGTAAGATTGGTGAATGTACAGAAGGACCTGAGGGTGTGCTGTGCTGAGCCGTGCTAATGTAATGGGCTATTGTGACCAAGGATATTCTTCAATTCTTCCACACCTTCTTCGAGTAATTGAGCTCAATCAAAAATATAGAGTAGAGCGTGCAGGCTGATGCTCACAGTTTCCCGGACTCTAACATGCACAAATTGGAAGAAACAGTGTCTACTAAATAATCGTTTGCGATTGTTGCAACATTTCCAAGTTACGCACCCGCTTCTTTTGAGAGTTACTTTCCGTTTGTTTCGTGCTTATATACAGATTGCATGCAAGTGTTTTGAAATTGGTGCAGCTGCTAGCTGAGAGAGTGTAGATGTAACTTTGCAGAGTTTCTAGTTTTACTTAGTTGGCTTGGAGGATGGGACGCGAATGAATTGAACCAAGTAATAGCTATGGCTTGTTGCATAGTAAATACGAAGGAAGGGTGATGCGGGAGGGTTGAAGGATGAGTGTTGTATCATTAAATTCGCACGCATACAAATGATAGGGTATTGTTATTCATTCAGCAAGTGCAAAGTGTGTCATCCCTAGAAAAAATAGGATGAGTCGGAATCAATTTATGGCCAGCAAGTCCCTCCTTTCTTATTACCCATGAAGCGTGATAAACGTCTTTAATTTTAACCATCCTTAAAGTATCACCTACTACAATTGCCGGCACAATGAGGCCCCACCACCGCCATCACAACTCTTTCACCCCTCCCTCTTACCTCCTCTTTAAATGTAGCCCTTCTGCTTAGTGCTTAATACGTCTCGAATGATCAAGATGAACAAAATTGTAATAACTAACTGTGCAACAGTTGCAATTACAGGTACGCAAGGATGAAGTAGGCAGTTCATCTTCTTTTGGGCCTGTTACATATACACTATTATTATTCGATAAGTAATTGCGCATGCTGTGCATGCGCAAATTTTTCCAATGCAGCCAAAACTTAATTCTGTCCTGTCCTCTCAGCCTGTTTAGTGTGTAAGCAAGAACTACTTATAGAAGAAGATGGAAGATTCAAGAGAGGAAATTTGGTGATGGCAATTGTATATGGACACCATGCTCAATGGAAAAGGACAGAAACAGATGAGCAGGCTTGGGGAAGCAAGCAAAGGAATGAATTAGAAACCATTATAACTGTTCCAATTTAATATTTTCTTCCAACCAACGCATTATTAAAAAGAGCAGAGCCGCGCGGTTGACGAGTAAAAGAGAATTATCTATTTCATGAACCATTGCAACTTGCTAAATCACAGCTAATTGTCCTACTCATCGAAATAATGGTGTAAGTTAAAGGGAAAAGACAGATCTAATTTAAAAACCGCCAACACGTAACTATGAACAATTATCTCTTGCGCATTAACATCCACGCTTTCCTCTTCAACTCAAGTCTTGTAAATCCTACAAACATCTAATCTAGGCAATGATGGAGAGGCACTGATGTAAACGACAGCCGTGTGGTGTGCTAACTGTTGCATCCGCTGCCACCTGTACTATGCTGGCTAATTACCTAAATACAAACTATCCTCTCTGCACAGGGTATTCAAGACGTCAAATTCCGGTTACGACATAGACACATTGTAGCAATCAGCAAGGTGTGTTTAACGCAGGAGCCGGAGATTGATTTTTTTATGAGCTGAACCGAATTCATGTCGTTATTTCAAAGCATAGTGAAGGTTGTGTAACGTTTGTATGTATTTATATATACATATCTAGCAGCATAGCTTTATAGACAGTGACAATGGAGAATGCAGTCGAAGGTTTTGGCCTCGCACTGCTTTGAGCTTGAATTTAGTCGAAGGAATCAATTGGCTGAAATTCTAGCGTTTACCTTTAGTGGAATTTCATAAACCCGAATCTTATTACGAGAGAAATTTATAAAATTATGCAATCAGGTTTGCAAAATTATGGGAATTCAGCTCCTGTTGCATTAACTTTGATTTTTAGCGAAAGGTTTCATACAAAAACAGGATTTTACATCACCTGATTGGTTAATAAAGTTACTAAACGCAGAGGCTGGACAAAAACGTTGACAATTTACTTTCAAAGCTTGTCAAATCCGTGGGTAATTGAATACAGATAAAGATGAACCCATGCGCTTAAAATGCATTACAAATGCTCTTTTACACCGTGGGACTGGTGGGACACAACATCGAGGATGACATGAAGTTTTGAGTTAAGTTGACATATGTAAACTTTGCTCTCAGGCATTCTATACGCCTTTTTCTGTTGCTGGTTGTGGCAACAACTATATTCGTGTATTTTGCATACGAAAAGTTAGCAGCGAAGCTTGCAATTGAGATTTTTCCCATATGAGGGAAAGCATAAATGTAGAAACCAGTGCTGCTCACCTGCAGATCGAGATGATGGAGAAGCAGAAAGCAGTGCAGAGGCTAAATAACAGAAAGACTGACAAAAGGAAGAAGAGAATAAGATTGTAACAAAGATGAGAAGATCTACTTATTTTCTCACACTCTACAAGCTCACTAGTTCACGTGATTGTTGTGTGGTTGATGTGTTCATGATGCTCTTCTTGCTCTCTTCTGTAGCAAGAAGGATACCTCCGGGTTTTGAACTATGTACGGGAATGAAAGTGAATTTGAATTGAAATGTAAAAAAGATTATTTTTTTCCACCAAGTCATCCCCCGTAACAACTAACAACTATAACATCATCATCATCAAATAAAATGTTATAAATGCAGGGAGGAGGAGGGCATAAAAAATTGACAAAACCTTATCTCTTTTCCACTCCATGAATGTAATTCTACATGAGTTTAAGTGCCTTCCTTCCAAGAACATAACACATCCCCAACACAATCAATCTGCTGGTCCTACGACGATTATAAGAATATAATCTTGGATGGATGCGCTCTGTGATATGATGGCTCCTCTGCAGATCCAGAATGTTTAGCCCTGGGCGACTTCCATGACAAAAGTCAATCAGCAAAGTAAAATTAGTGCAGGTAAAAGGAAAGGAACTGAGACGAAGATGGAGCTGAGGCTAAGTAAGTCTTTTCAAAATTCATGTTAGCTTTCTTGGCGAGGATTCATTCAAGCTGTTTGTTTCTTTAATTTTTCCCAGGATGCCAAAAGAGATTATTCTTCTCGGCTTACTTCATGGCTCTGCTGACTTACCTGGTAGTTCGGAGGTTAAGACATTTTAGTAGGAGCCTGAACATTTTGGAAGAATACAACATGACTGCATGCGCTGGATTGGATACCTTGAACTGAATATAGTGTTAGGTAAACAAAGGTAATATAGGAAAAGATGATACGAGTACACGAGGGATGGACTCTAACTTGCAGTATTCCAAGCGTAAAATGAAAACACCTGCTGCTGCTCTTAATGAAAAGAATGGATTGTTTCCTTAAATTGCAAAATAATCCTCCACCTACAACTCTTTTAGCGGGTGGGCAAAAGATTTGAATTGTGCAGGTAACAATTTAAAAGGAATTCTAACTCCTTGGATAATCGATTAAGATGATGTTTTCAAAGATTTGCTAGGATCACGTAATAGGAGAACAATTGATTACAAGGAGACAAAGCTGCAGACAAAACTAATTTGAAATTTGAATACAACATTTTCTGAAAAGAAGCAACGAGGGAAAGAAAAAGTGGCTACTGACGCTGACATGGCAGGACAGCAGGAGCCAACCGGGGAGCAAGAGCGAAATAACATATGAGCGTAGCCCCCAGTCTGTTTGAGTAGGAGCAAGGACTAAATTAATTGACTGTTTAGATTTTCACTACTGAATGTGAATTTGAATTAAAGCCGGGCTGCTGTTTCATAAGCCAGCGTTTAGAAAATCGTGAGTGGAACCCAGATAGCTCATTTGTTTTTAACAAGCTCTAGAAATCCAGGTTTAACGGCAAGGCAAAAACCCCCTTGGGATGGCTCTTTATCCCACTCACGCTGACTTGACGCTGGGTTGCTAAGTAAGATAAAGCTGACACCTCTGTTAAAATTTAAAATCTGCTCTTCTCAAGATGCATTGTTTTGCTAAATGCACGTGTCTTAAAAGCGACAGATGCGTTTGCTGCTGACGTTCCTTCCCGAAGATAACTAATTGCACTTGGAGGAATGAAAACAAGTGGGAGAACAGGTAGTTAGTTGGATGTAAGAGATGCAAAAGAGACGCTTCTGTTTTTCTCGCTTCGTATTTTCTCTGAGTGCATGTCCTGCTTCTGAATTATGTAATCCAAGGAGCTTGTTTAGTGGATAACAGTTTTGGGCTGTACTGCGTGTATGTGTGAAACTGGAGGGAAAATGCCAATTTACCTCATTGTCAGCTTGAGGAGGGGTGAGTTGTGTGGTGTGGTAGAAAAGTGCAAACCTGGTTGATAATTTATGAGCCCAACTGTCTCCCGAATAGTTTGTTGATTGACAGGAGAAAAAATTGTAGAATTTAACACAAGAACTATACACATCAGCTCCAATATCCAGGGGCAGATGCAAGATTAATCAAGTTACCGCAGAATGAGTAGGCGCTTAGCTCTAAGGGCTTGAACCGCTCCGCTGGTACAAGAACAAGGAGTATATAAAGTTGTTGAATACAAGTTGTGGCGCTGGCTGGCCCATGCCTCCTTGCGCTTTTTTGACATTTGCGGGCCTCTTGTCCTCTTCGTCGTTGCCCAATGAATCAAAAAGATAATTTGTGCATGTCATATTCAACTATGCAAGAAAAGAGTTGAGGGAAGAAATTACAAAACCAGTGCAGAAAGAGAAACCAGCTGAAAATCTCTCAATTTAAGTTGCTATAGAATCTATGAAAAGTTACGCGGATGCTTAAAAACTCTTGCCACTTGTTCTCGGAATTTCAACTGTCAATTTTTGTAGCCCGATTTATGAATCCTAATGGAATGACTGGACGACTTTCGCTCTTATACAGGATACACGAGAGCGATTCTTGATATTAGAACGTCATTAGCGCCAAAATAGGAAGAGGGTAAGGGGAGAGAGAGACACACTATTACGTAGAGGCTGTCGATTTTACTCAAAGAGATTTAAAGTAACCAGCTTGTTTCAATAGTATACTGTAAATCCTAAAGGTTGTTTCCTGCAACTAATTTTTTGTTACTCGTCCTCAGCTTGGCCGAAATGGAAATGGAAGACAAAAATCCTTTAAAAAGCCCGAAATGTTACAAATAAGTGAGAAAAGTTGAGAAAATCTTCTTAGCATGTAGCATGTCCAATCTTATTTTTACATCCCCATAAAGTGCGTTGAAAATTAAAATAGGAAAGGACGCCACGTACCGCGTAAGAGAGAGCCATCCTCGGGTTACCTTGTACCCACTTATAAACTTGATGTACTAACTTTATTTTTTCCTACCTTAATCTTACACCACCAACTGCTGCGAGATAGAATAATAAAGATCACAGGAATAAATGACAGAAAACTGCATGTTTACCGCATTAAAGATGAAGCTGGGGCTAAAAGGACTTCCAATGGATTTTCCAGAATTTAAGAATACTTATTTTACAACTATTACATCTGTGTTACCGTTCACGTCGATCCCGTTAGGGACTTGGTAGAGCATAACAAGAGTAACAAGACGTTTACCTTATTAGTCATTTACCATATGGTTACTACACAACAGTCTAAAAGGAAGTTAGAAACTCTTGCTATCGGAACAAGCTTAACTACAAGCTCATTACTGGAGTTGGTATCAGTAATTTTTTATGCCTACATAACACTACGTATGATACAAACATGATTTTATTGTTACGACTTTGCTGTATTGCTTCCTTTGCTTTATCCTCCGGGTTTGAGTGTATATGTTTGGGGAAGTTACGTGAGTTAATGCTGCCCGTTAGTGCCAGTGTCAGTGTGAAGTAAGTATGGCGGATGGCCAAAGCATGAAGCAGGCACGAACGTATGGTTAACTGGCTTATTGTTGTGAGGGAGGTTAGGTGAAAGTAGTTAAATGATATAAAATTGCATAGGGAAAAGGAGTAATTTGTAAAGTTGGCAACATGAAAACATTGTTAATTGTGCATGTGCAAACGGGCCTTCTGGTATATATACTTGGCTTGTTAGCTTCTCCTATTCATTCCGCTGCATATGTTTGCCCACAGTTACCTGTTTTCATCTATGCATGAGATTCTCCTAGATTCTACTTCTTTGTACTTTTTATCTCACGGCACTTTAAACCAGACCAGTTAATAAACAAGTGATTAGCTTGGTTGGATGAAGGAAGAAGCAAGTTTTAATTTTTTTGCGAGAAAATTCGCAAATCTTATCGTGCATGCAAATCTGCTAAGCTGATCTCTAAAATTTAAGGGGCGCTAAATTCTCCCAACTCCAATCCTCTGCACAACTCCCGAGATGTTCTTTCTTCAATTAATTAATTAAAATTTTGATGCAAAACTTGAAGTGGAAGCAGAAAAATACCCTTTTTGGTTGTACTATTTACCATAACAATGCCTAAACATTAATGAGGAGATGAGGACAATGTGAAATTCTTTGAGTTTTGCACTACTGCTTTGTGTTTGTTTATAGAGATCAAAGTGGCTTTTGAGAAGAATGTACAGCGTTCTTAAATGAATGATTAATTATAAGAAGCAAAACAAGAAGATAGCTTGATTATTATCAAAAGCTTGGAGATTAAAATGGTAAGTGAAAAGCGAGAATTCATTTCTTAATTCACACTAGATTGTAATTAATTCTGTACGATTAACTCAAGCTTGACTAGCGTAACTTATAGCTGTGGTTAATACCCAGGCAAAAATTCACAACAATCTCAAGTTCCGCTTCACATGAGATACTAACATACATAATATGGTGGGAGATTTCTCTAAATTTTAATAAATACACATTTAGTTCTGAGTTCTAAATAACAGTTCAGATTTTTCGAAATTCATTTTGTAATTGAACGATTTTCTAACAAAGTAAATAAAGTTTTGATGTTTTTTTTGCTGACACGGAAAAGAGGGGAAGTAACAGTTTTGGAAGGAAATGAGTACAAATAAAACTGAACAATGTAGGAGTTTCGCCAAAACCGAATGATGTTAATTGCAAAGTAATTGAAGTAAGAATTATTAAGTAATTAGGTAAGATATTCGTGCCTGAAATTGTTTTCAAAACCAACAAAAGTACAGCTAACTGTTGGATTATTCGATAGGAGAAACGCGGATTGCATAAAAATATTACACTTAAACCCAGATTAGGGATTAGTTGGAAAGGCCGACTCATTACTGCAAGCCGGTTGGGTTAATCCATCGAATTTGCTCAACTGGCTCTAATGAAGGTAGTAAATTATAATCCTTTTCTCTAGCTAAATATAAATTTGCAAACTTTGTCATGCATACAAACTATATATAATACTTGAAACAGCATAAGCGAAGGGAAGGAGGCAGCCATCCAACCTTCCTAAGGCTTAATGCCAAGGTCTACTAATAAGCACAAGTTTATGCAAAAATTGAATGCAGTTATTCTACACGAAGTTGATTCCCAGGTTTTGATAAGTTATAAGAGCGCCTAATGAATACTAATTACGTTGGATTTTTCTTCCGAGTTATCTTGTGAGGAAAAGGTTTGAGGGACAGGATGCGAATTTACTTTGGCAATAATCTCCTTCATTCTCTGGCGTTATTTAAAATCCGCAAATTCCTTAGTCAACATGATTACTGCCATACAAGTTAGTGCTAATTTGACGCCTCGGAGTTTTGCAATCTGAATTATCTCTGATCATGGAACAAGGTAGTCGCGAATATGCAAAAAGAACAGATGTGGGATATTACCTTCGTCTTTTGCATTATTATACCACCTCTCCTGCAAATCAAAACCTTAGTTCCTGAGATCATATTGTGGGTTAAATTATGACCAATGAAAAGTTTGATAGCGCTCCACCGAAGTGCAATTTATTGTAGGGAAAACATGAGTTTGTCTTAAGGTAATTGTACCGACCTTTGGTGAGTTGAACGGAACAGCTAAAGGGGGAATGCAATGCAAATGCAAGCAAGCATGATTCAAGATAAAAGATTAATTCTCATCCTTCCTTTGTTATGATTCACTTGATCAATTTCAATTTCATCTCCCACGGTTATAGCTATATAATTCTGCGGGATTCACAGTATACAATGAATGCTGATCTTGATCTTACACTAGTGTAGGATTTAGGGCCGATTTGGTATTTGGTTGTTGTTGCTCCGAGGAAAAATCGTCGGAGGACGTCTTCTTCCTGTCCTACAAGCTCGTCGAATATTTTGCCGTTAGATATCCAGCACGAATGCCCTAGCTTTGAAAAATTAGAGCAAGAGTTCTTGAAAATTTCTCTGAAAATCTCGTGAATGGATCCAATGCATACAGCTTGCAGAGAAAAAAGCCCTTGTAGGGAACTTGAAAACTGAGCGGGATTGGATAATACTGTAGATGGCAAAATTGGTGTAGGATGTCGTGACTTACTATAAGGAAGACAAAGGTTATAGCTTTTATGTACAAGCAAAGGAACGAGAAGGAGGTTAACGTGAATTCAATGTAAGACACTTGCATAATATAAGAATAACACAGGTTACGCTTTGGAGGCCCAGCTGGCCAGGTTAAAAGTATGGCTAGACATGGCGGTCAAGAAGACTAAGACTCTGAGGGCAGACGCCCATTATCACAGCTTTAGATGAAGTAAATGATGCTTGATCCCTTACTTCACACGTCACCATGATACATGGCCATAACTTTAAAATCTCTAAGAGATTCACGCCGATAAAAAATGCATCGCGATACTCAATCATCCCCCGCCTCCCAAACAAATCTAGCTGGCCTTTAATGCGGAACACAGAGGTAAAACATGATTACATCCTCGCGAATCTCAGTTTGAAGACTTCACAACTCCGTCGTGTGTGTTAGAATACGTAACCGAAGAGGTATTCAGAAGACTCTTGAGTTGAAACTGGCTGACTTGCTCGATTATTCACTACATATCCTCTTGGTTTTCAAGCTGAATGAACGGAGGATTTGGTGTATGTATCTACGGGGAATCATAGGGAAGAACCGTAATTTCCTTGAGACTTCGTTCCAACCAAAATGGCCATAGATAGTGGCTTTAAATCTGCGAGACTGACTGATGGTTACCGTTTCACCTTTCCTTATGGCGTGTGCGAAAATTCTTAGGGAGCTTTTTTAAGAAGCTTAGCAGTTTTTTAATCTTATCCCAGCAGAAGTGCAAACGATTACAAAAAGAAAGATTAGGCAATTTCAATGCTCAGAAGCCGGATTAAGGCTCTAAAGTGGAAGAACACTGTCCAACTTACAAGGGACGGACGAGGAAAGTTGGCAAAAGTGTACGGAATCTTGAGACACAACGGCAATCTTACCATATCGGAGTGAGAAGAATGCAGGAGATGAATGAATACGGAGAATTTTTGACAGCATGGTCATGGTTATGACCTTTGAAGGAAGGGTTGTATGCAGCGAGTACAAGCATAAGGATAACCTTATTGCATTGCAATTTGAGGCAAGTTAAGTTTGTAAATCAAGAGGTTCCTCTATTCAAACCCTGACCTTTACCCGCTCCTACACACAATCAATGCAGCTAGGACCCAGAATGCAAGATAAGTTCGTTGTTGAGCAGGCCTGCTCCATGATTACAATTACAGGGATGCAATCAACAAGTTTAAGATGAGCAGAAGATACTACCCGAATTTACATTCAAGGAGTTGCAAATCAGGAAGGATGAAAAAGAGTGTTAACGCTAGGACGAGGCAAGTCTAAAACTTTGACCTCTGAATCGAAATGATGAGCTTGTATTGCATTCCTGAAAACATTTTTTACAAACGCAAGCCGTGATTCCATTATGAACTCAATGTTGCAGAGCAATGAATCCGACCGAAAATGATGTAATGCTCTTCTCCTCTGCTGCCAGAGGTAAATAAATGTAATGCAGGTTTTTAAAAGATCCAAATACTGCAATGAAACATGATAGAAAATTACGGAGCAATCAAGGAAAGAACTGCTGGACTGAATTGAATCCAAGGGAAGCTGTAAAAGCAAAACGAGCATATAGAGATCATGAAGGATGAGGGAAGCTGGGAAGATGAGTTTGTAAAGGAGTTTATGTAAAAGGTGGTATAGTTTTGTGTGTGTGTGTGTAAAAAACTGTGCATTAAATGAAACAATTTGTTTTATGTGTGACAGGTGATGTTTGAGGGCGATAGTAAAACATGTATAAGCTTTTATATGGATAATTTTTTAAAGGGGAAGAGAAAAAGATTGGAATGACTCCCATAAAACCCTCTGTAGTTTGAATTTACATGATGATTTCCAAGCTAAATTTCAAGCAGTTAAACAGAGTTGAGCCAAGTGATGGTTCCTTCACTGTTGACTTTACAAGAACGTATTATGTGGTAGTGTATTTACCAGCCATATATACTACTGACTGACTTCGTTGGTTTAAAATTCTCTCTTTATCCGCTTCTATAGAACAAAATTTACCTGGGCAGCTAAACGGAATCGAGAAGTCATCTTTACCCTATTCTAAAAGATGATTCTCTTTGGGATAGTTGGACATATTATGGAATTTACAAGGTACGTGGATAGAAAAAAGGAGAGTTTCTCATCAAAATAACATAATACTCCCCCGTCCAAAATCTTACCATAGCTTACCTCCAACCTCATCTTCTTTCATTTGCCGAGATGCAATAATAATATACTTGTCTGTACCCAGATTCTACAAGAGGAAGACTGGCAACCGCTTGAAATGCATGGACAATTCGCCATTTACTTTTGGAAGGCTTGGAAAAATGAGTGAGTGAGAATACAGTGCAGCTCATTTGGATGTTGCAATCCCAGCTGCTGTCAGTTGGACAGTAACTGAATGAGAAGATTGAGAAGAAGAAATCCAACCTTGTTGAACCCAGCATATCTGAAATTCAGACTTGGAATGAGCAGAAAAGAATGCAAAGAAATTCTTTATTGACGCGGGACTGCAAAAGTTGTTGTCCTCATCAAGCAAGCGGGTGAGCGGGCGGTAGAAGATGGTGCGGATGAAACAAGGATGCGGAATTATAGTTTTTTACTCTTTTCTAATGCAATTATGGGCAATCATTGAGCATAAAGCCGGTAATTCCTCTCCCTTTTAATCATCCCGCTCTACGAAATTTGGAAGCTGGTTAAGCATGCATTATCATACATAAGGATGGCAAGCTGTTTCAGATTACATTGCAGAGAGATGCTGGAATTTTAAAAGAAGCCCACGCAGTAAGGGTGAACTTTGTTAAGGGTTTAAGACTCTCTTCATGTAAAAGGCTTCAGGATATTTTACAACCCTGTTAAACATCACCGGTTTACACTAACCGCCACAAAAGCTATGTAACTGACTTTAATTGTTAAATTAATGCGGATGAGTCTTAAATGCTGTGACTCAACCGCTTTTGATTGCAAAATTAATGCGGGTACTTGCTGATAAAAGCATGTGATTCAAAAAACTGATTACCGATTAAACAAACTTGACAGTTAATACCTTGCTTCCTGATTGCATCTTAGATTCTCAATTAGAATGATTCGGAATTCTTGAGATTTTGTTTAAATTCAAAGATTCAAAAGCTGGTTACTCATTCCAGTATCCACCTGTGCCATGACAATTAATTACACATTCTTGTACGTCAAGGATGTCGGAGGAGAAGGGGGAAATGTTTGCCACACACATGGCCGCGAAGCTTGTGAATGTCAGCCTAGTCAGTCTACTTGCTACCCCACCCAGCAGTGGTCATTATGGTCAATGGTGGATAGCAACCTATCACTTCACACTTCTCTTTTCATTCCAACTTACACAATAAAGTACAATGCCTAAGGACAGGAATTTTCACGCACTGCTCATACCGCAAAGGAGTCAGTGGGAAGTGGGAACCGAGAAGAAACACACGTTAGATTATACCTGTTACCGGGGAACAAAAGCCCAAGCAGGTTACGTGCCCTAAAGTTGATGCTGGCAGGCACACATATAGGATTCAGAATCAAGGAAACAGAGGAATCTTTAAGATGAGAATGTGACTGAAAGAGAAGATTCTCAATCAATTCATCAAAGCTTCATGGGGTTGAGGAGGGGAGGGTGAGTGACTTTGACGTATTCATTGGATTCTTGTTCGAATGGGTTATGTACATGGGTTTTAATTGAAAATCATCCGCTTTTGATATGGGAAGAAGAGGTCAGTAACTGAGAATTGGGTACAAGAGGAAGCCAAACCAGAGAATCTTGTATGTATTATATGTATGAAGACAGAAGGGGCAATTAAATTAGGTGGTGTAATTTTATAAAGTGTTAAAAAGGTGCACGCTAACTGGAGTCTTAAATGGCTTCAAAAGATTATCCTGTACCACCCCCGAAAAGTTGTAACGATATAAGTATGCGTATTTTTACACTAATATTTTATATGTGTAACTACGCGATACTGGGTTACTCAAGCAGTATTACCTGTAGCTATTAACTATGAATCAAACCTTTTTTCATAGACTTGCTGTCACATTGCCCCAGTGCTTTGCAATAACTTCAAGAACGTCATTAATGCAATAAGGTATTCGGCACAGTCCTCCGTTGAGCTACCAGCAATAGCTACTTATTTCCATGCAACAGCTCGCCCCCAAAAAACAATAACTTCCTCTCCTAAAACAATGAGTACCCCCCTGTCGTACGACAGCTAAGCGATTTTGTCCCTTTTTTAATCCTTTTCCAGACAGCTTTTCCGTTAGCCAAACCGCAGGACGAGAGTACAGGACGAATGGGTTAAAAACATCCGCTATCTTAAACTAGCTGTTACGAGTTGGAAACAGTAAGGAATGGCATGCAAATATCTACGTACGAGTGTCACCTTTTGGAAAAGGAGATGTGTACGCACGAATGCGGAATTATGAATTAACATGCCGCTTTTCCGCATTTTTCTTAAACGTCAACTACGCTACGCGACTACGATACGCAAACATTCCGCTAAGCAATCCGTTTGCAATCACTGGCAGATTAGAATAAGAAGAAGAAGGAAAGCGCAAACGAATCTTGTTTTTCTAAAACGTTGTCGCTGGCTGGCGTGGATTTGTTTGCAGTAAGTGAAGTGCTGGGATCAAGCGTTGCAGCTACTCATTCCCCTTCCCCCTACCGCTGCAGTATCCTATTTCATTCCTAAGCATTCCTTTTAATTTACATCTCTCCACAGCAGCCAGCCAGGTAATCAAACTCTTCTTTCACCTGTCTGCAAGGAGGTGGAGCTTGTGTGACATTTGCTAGGCTTATCATTTCCTTGAATTCACTTCTCAGATCCTGAATCATCATTTTTTGCTGCAGTTCTCTTTCTTCTGTCACTTCGCTTAGTCCTCTTGCTCTAATAACCCGTGTCGCAATTCTTCAGTTTCTATGAGCAAGATGAGTCTTCTTCTTCTCGAGGACGATTGTGGATTGTCGGCATTTTTTTTACTTTCAAAGCCTCATATTTTACTCCTTTGCTCTTGCTCTGTAAGACTGGATGCAGAGATTTTAAGTGGCTTTGCTGTTCTGTTCTGAGAATTGCGTGTGCCTCAAGTGGGATCTGTCGCAAGCGTTTCAGTTAAGTCTAAACCAACATTGTAAGTCGGATGTTACTGCACTAAAGTAACGAGCCTGATAAAACTGCAGCATATCTATATGTCTACTGAAACAGAAATTGCAGCAGATACCTTAGCAAAGAGTAAGATAGCGTTTGGCGTTTACACTGAAAAGAAATTCAGCGATTACCTTAAAAGTGGTGACAGTGCTTCACATTGATTCTGAATGTCAGCGTCTGGCTCAAAAATGCAGACAGCATTTGCTCTGAAATAATAAAAGGTTCTGCTCCCGAAAAACATGCAAGCATACAACTTGACGAGGGTATAGAATAAGAATGGAACGCTGGCTTAAAAATGCTCAAAAACACAGTGGAAAACACAGACTGTCGGCATCTTTTAGAGTTGAGAAAATTGCACCACATTTCGCAAAGCTTTTGGACAAAGTGAAAAATTCCCTTTCGATTATAATTCATAAAGACTGAAACGATAACAACAGACTGGGTGGAAAGATTGCCTAGCCGGTCGGCCGGCATTTTGACTTGAAGAAAAAAAAGGTTCTTCGGTGAAAAACCGGATGGGAAAAGACTTTAGGAGCAGACACTAGGATCGGCATAAACAGGGAAGAAAGGTAGGACCGAACAGAGGAGGGCAAAGGCTGTTTTTCTTTCCCTCGGACTGAGAAGGGAAAGAGCTATAAACCAGTTTTGAAATTCTTTAATATCAATCACCTCTTAGCACGCTTCATTTAAGTCGCTCGGTCTATGCATTGGCTGCTCTTACTCGCGGGGAAACAAGCTCGAGATTAACACTTGAATGGAGTGAATAGTGGAGAAAACTCATCGACTTTTGGGATTACCAAGTTAATGCACACGTGTCGAAGAGTGTTTGATAAATTCACTTGCTGCGGGCAAAAACTATGGAAATGGAAAAAACGGAGAATAAATGGCATGAGACGCTTCATTTATCTGCTTATCAATTTACACATTACAAAATTTACGCTGCGTCGATTACCCTTACGGCCTTGTCACACCTGGTCGGCACAGTAGGGACAAATTGGAAGAAAATTGGAGGTAAATAAATATCCTGCTGGGATCAAGTTGATCCAGAAACCGACTTTGAGAAAACCCGCAAAAAAATAAGAACGAAATTCCTACTATGATGTTGTATGCCTACAAGCCGATCTTCTTCAGTGTCACCTGTACATTTTTTTCAAGAAAAGAGGAAAAATAAGATGAGGAAAGAATTTTTTTGCGAGGAACTGCAAAGCAAGTGGCTTTTATTTTTTATGCTCAAGTTAATCTAGTGTCCACAGAAACATGGAAAATGTAATTCAATATCCAATAATACTGGTTCCCTAACCGCGACCACCTTCTGCGTGTACGGGTGTGCTTATTACCCACACGCAATGAAAATTTAATATATCAGCCTCAAGTAATGAAAAAATGACACGTCTTAATGAAAAATATGGCCAAGCTTCAACTAAAGATCTAGAAAACTGATTGATTCAGCTTGAAGAGAAAAAACCCTTGAGGGAAAATCCTAGGTTTATTGGAATTTATAAAGGAATTTTGAAAATATTCAATAAGGATCCACACCTCTTTTGTCCCAATAGAGCTACGGAGTAAGTATGTGTGAACAGTGTTCAGTGTTCGACCGGCGATGGTCAGCTGCGGTGTTTGGTATTGCGTAATGAAATATTCGTGCGTCAAAAGCCATAGAATGCGGACAGGGTTGATATTCATGATATTGACTGCCGTTTTGTAATTTGGTTGAAATCAAACTGAAACGCTTAGAACCACAGAGGGATTCCAGAATATAATAATATATGTATATGCAAAGCAATTTGAAAAAGCAGCTTTGGCCACGGACTCTGATCGCGTACAAAAAGATCGTGAACAACCTTTGACCTCCCCAGGAATGAATGAAAATGGAGTAAACTGATTTCACAATCACCTTGAAAAAAGTCCTAGGGAGGCAAGCAGGGGTTCTCCTTCTTTTCATCATGCGCTTACCTTACATATATACACCAGGTTTAACCTTTTCAATTGGATGCTGCGCCAATGCTCCTTCCTGCGCCATATCTTCACTGTTCTATGTAACCAACGTTGCGGAACAAGGAATTGCTAGATGGAAACGGAAAAATAAAAGCATGCGGCCACCGTGAAAATCCTAACATTATATCCTAATACATATGGTAGGTACAGTTCACATTATAGAGTGTAGTGTATGAATGTGAACTACAAAATATTGTCCCCACGTGAGTTATGCAATAAGTATCCACAAAATACTTTGCCACCTGACCATCTTTTTGTGCTTGGAATAATAGAAGCGTTGCACTTGAGTAATGTGAGAAAAGATGCCCAAAAATCCCACCACCAACACCCTTCTTTTTAATGCTAAACGGTCTCATTAATAAACCGAATTTCCCATAACTTTTGCTTAGAATCTTGTAGGACTGAGAACTCCTGCGTAGCGTAGATTTACCTTGTTGTTACTAAGACCACAGTTAATTTTTAGATTACGTTTTTCATATTATATAGCTTGGAAGAGGTAGTGTAAAAAGCTTAAAAAATGAAGACAGAAAGCCTTCAATTCTGCTAACAATGACAACTTTTTTCACAGGAGGATCTTCGAAAAAAGCCATTGCACTTTAAAATCTAACGTGGGAATGTCAGAACAATTTGTATTTTCACAGCAACCCCCACTTTTTTCTCTTGGTTTAATTTAATTGTGGAGAATTAATTAATCAGCTTTCATGCTGACTTTCGCGTCATGAGATTTTTATCGAAAGTAACACGCTTTTTCAATTTCAATGTATATAGCTGCATACGAATTTGAAAGTTATTACAGGTTAGGTTAGTGACAATCTTAGGCAGGTAATCGACGTCAAAGTCTGGCCTTCGATGTCCACTTCCACCGCAAGTAAAATATAAAACGAATTAAAAATCTATGTATATTCTGCAGGCAAAGGCAATAGCGTAAGTGTGGTGGGCAACCAGGGGTTTCTTTCTTGAATAGAACAACAAATATTGCGTAACTGAGCTTAACTGTTGTAACAGAAAATCTGTTGAGTGTAATAATTGTAAACAATCGAGATACATTAAGCTCTCAAATTAATAGCTCATGTTTCAGGTTTGGCAATTGAATACCCATTAGCGCCATATTCGCTTCAACTAACTGCTAAACGCTCGTAAAGCCCACACCCTAGAACACGATGATCTTTTTACTTGCTATTCTATGTGCTGCAACTAATTAACAAAGTATTTATCCCATCTTTTCCTTCTAAGAAATATTAGAATGGTCTCAAGTCTCAAGAGATGCACTTGAGAGGACGTTGGAAATGTCAATGTATGCGATTGAATTGTTGAAAAACGAGTCAATATCCTATATATTACCTTTTCTGATATAATAAAAGTTATTTAAGCGTTAAATCTACAACGACATAACCGTATATGAACCCGCCATGAACCGGACCCGGATTTCTGTGCTCAGTTTACTTGAGCAGAGTTGAGAAGGATATTACATAGCTACTAAATCAATAACGGTTAGCGGTTGAAATAAATAGTTGAAGATTATTATATACAGTCAGCACAGGCATATTTTAAACAACTGTCATTTTCTCTTCCGCCTGTTATATTATCGGATTACTTGAAATTTGGATTTAAGAATTTAAGGAGGTTGTACACTGTATGAAATAAGAAGTGAAGTGGAAGATTTGTTATGCGCATGCACTAATTGTTATGTAACAGTTAGTGTCCGTCAGCTAAGAAAAAATTAAGGCTTTATGTATTCAGCTCAGTATACATCAAACGTCTTCTACTTTTAAATCAGAAGCTTTATTCTGTCAAACCTATCGGACTAAAAGTGATCGAAATTGTTTTTTGATCTCTGAAGAGATTCGAAGGAAGCAGTTCATCTGCCATGTGCTCAAGAATCGTTTTCGGGAAAGATGTATGAGAAATGAGGCAAACATTTTGTTAATTACTAAAAGCATTCAATGCTCAAGTGTTACAAAGACAGAATGAAACATTCATCTTCGAGGGATATGGCAGACTAGTATAGTCTTCTTTTGAAAATAAAAATGCAAAAAACTTTACACGCTTTCATTTCTTTAATATTTGTATCAATTTGTGTCATTAGCGCTTGAATCAAATCTTACATCTTATCTCAATATAAAGCGTTGATTCTATTCAGCAAATTTTGAAGCGCTTTTCCATACACGTACGTGCTACAGTGCAGTAGACTTGGGAAGCACAAGTATCAAAAAAGATAGTAAAAATGCCAATAGATTTAGCGGGACAAGGATTATTCGACCACATTGTGATTGGACAACAAGCAGATCCAACGCTGTTATCCTAATTCTTTGCTATTATCACGTGGAAAGCAAATGTCTGAGCAGCGGAAGGAAGGAAGAAAGAGAGGAATCATTAAGGATAAAAGTGATTGAATCACTACTTACCATTATCGACACGGTCAAGAATTTAAAAATGGCAAATGGGATTTAATGAATGTTGAATCGGAAGCATTTCCTAGTAGCCATAGTATAGTCGGAGTGATGGAAGCTGGGATTGAATTGATAATTCATTTTATTTTATGAACGACCTGACTGTTCTGTTACTAGCAATAGCTCTTTGACTGTAGTCTTCTTTTTCCTCCTACACCTACTCTATGCTTTGATCTCTTAGATGAATGGATTTAGAGAGAAAGTTATGGGATTGAATTGAATGGGATTGTGTGTCGGGTATTAAAAAGACATTATCTTGGTATGAGGGATGCAAACTTGGTGTTAATGCACTCGCATTTGTATTTGTATCGACAGGAAGCTTAGAGCTTTAAGCGGTTGAAAATGAAATGAAGTAGCAGTTTCCTCGCACACTTCCTCTCCATTAATCCGCTAGTCTGCTCCGAATGCATGAATCTCCTAAATGTAAATTGGGAATGGAAAAGGTAGGAATTACAAAGCACATTCAAACACATTCGCATCACCAGAGTGTGCCGAATTATTACGTGGAATTGTCTGAGCGCCAGCTAACTATCTACGACAAAGAAAACTCAAGACAAGGAATGCTACAAATGACACAACAAACTCTTCGACTACAAATTCCGAATGAAGTTACAAAATGGATCGACAAGGTAACCAAGAGACCCAGGATTTGCAATGAAGGAATACAGAACAGAGAAACAGCTATGCTTGGGCTGTCACAATGATAGGTGATATTAGGAGTTTGTAAAGTTGCTGTTACTTTAATGGGAAAATACAAGTTATTACAGCCAGCTGACGTAATATGACGGGCAGGGAGGAGATGAGGACTCGGAACTAATAACTAACTGTTGTTTCCCACAAACAGCGAGGTACTGACTTACTCACCGCAAATTATTACAATAATTACCGACTCTTCCTATTCCACTTTAACTGCAGAATCAATATAAGTCCAAGCTTACAGCTCATATAGGAAAGCCAACAAATTCCCTTGTGCGATTATGGAGCAAAGTTACATTAATCAAGGTGTTAAACCCGTACCTCCCAGAAGTGATGGGATTTTATGGATTTTGTCCATGATGATGGGGAAAAACTTGAATGAAGAGGACTTTGCGGAGGTGGAAATGATCGGTCATGAAAATATAAGGTTTGATGCTTGGGTGGAAGAGGATATGCATTTGTTGGGTTGTGGAGAAAATAATTGGTCCTGCAATGCATACTAGTTAAAATTTACGTCCTCCATTAGATTGTGGATGAAGCTAATTTGTGACTTGGGAGGGATGCTTCACAGGTAAAAAAGCTAGTCAGAAATTAATAGATTCACAGTTCAATCACACTTGTTCTACAGGTGAATGGAAAAATTGCAAATCTTGTTCTTTGATTCGATTCGAGTCAGTCACTGACTCCAAGTGTGTGTGCATAACCTTTGAAATGGATAGGTCGGGAGTTTGGATACGTGTAAGGTAAGTTTTGAGTTTGGTAGAAGAGGAGAAATTTTGTTTCGCTAATTTATGTAGCTTGCTTGCTTGCTTCGGTATGCAAGCGATAGGTTGCTGGTTCGGGGCAATGGTCCTCCTCCACACCTCCAATTATAAAAGAAAGGGAAGAAATATCCAGGAAACAATACTATCTTGCGTTCGCCTCACCTTCCAAACTTCAGAGACACACATATACTGTATCCTATGATTCAACGCTTTGGCTGTTGAGACATGGAAGGATACGGCGGAAGACACGGATGGAAGATGGAAAGCAATTTCGTTTTCGCATGCCCTAATCTGACATTCCCAGATTTGTAATCAACTTTTCATAGGAGCGTTAGCTGGGACGAAGGTAATGCGAAGAATATGTGGATGCAATCTCCAAGACTGAGGTTTTTGCAAGCGGGAGAAATTATAGCCGTAGATGAAATGACGTCCGGCACTTCGGTTCGGTAAACGGGGGCTGGGAAGTATTATTGACTTGTGTGTAGTTGTGGGATCGGTCGGATCCGATTAAAAAATCAAATGAACATCACTCACTCCGAAAGCCTGGGGTTAAATTCCCTCTCAGTGTTTCGTGATAGCAAGGAATGGGATTTGCTCATTTTATCACCCCGTCATAATTCACCTCATCCTTTATCAACGCCTGCACTTTCATCTTGCTTTAAGAATAGTTATAGCTTATAGGAGGGTTGGCAAATGAACGGGCTACAAATTCTGCGACTCTATTTTATCATTGCCAAAGAAGAACTTACTATTTCATTGGATTGTTTGTAGTGATTTCGTTTGTGCAGAAGACGAAGGAATTGGAATACTTTAGGGTAGGGAGGATGTTAAAACCTGACCAATATGAAATTATTATTCAGGTATAGGAATCTAAGGAAATTATTTATTTCCTATCCGTTCCAACTACAGGCAGAAGAATGATCTCAACGGATAAAAGGAGATGAAAAATATCGTTTCGCTGTAAATTTCTCCAAGTTTTATCAACTCGAAGCTCTAGGGGCAACGTAGCATGAGCTTTCTGATTAATACTTATAATTACCTACGAAAGGCTGGGAGGCTGACATGAGTCTGGGAAATCCAGCCTCCCATTTGTTATCATCTCCTTCTTGCTTTCGCCAAATTAGACATGCTTAAGTCGACGCGACCCTCTTTCTTTTCATAATCCTACAATCTAAATCCAAGCGGGCGGAACAAGGAGGAGTTTTTAAGTATATTGCTAACATTATCTGTATTACACATCAATGTAATTCTCTCCAAGCTGAACTTATGAGTTTCGATATTATTGGAATAGACTTGACCACTACCATACGGCAAATTACGTGGCATACTTAAGAACAAATCCCAACAAACTTGAAGATGGAAACATGAATGACTGGACTCATTGTATCAGTCTAAAATTAATCTGGTTAACCACAATTGGGAAGATAAAAATGGGGAATCAGAATACTAAACTGACGAAATTGTTTAAAAACAGAACTTTTTCAGATAACCTGGACGCAGTAGTAAAAAGCTTGTTTGAAAAAACTGGCTGGAAAACATGAGAAGACGTTGGATAACCTGTAATCTGCGGAACCACTAATTACTTATTTCCCATAAAATACCTGGATTTGAGGTTAACTGGATAGATGATAACAACATAAATGTTGTCTAAGATTGCGCTAGTAACATGCATGGCCAATGTTGTGTGTCGGCTTGAAACTAAGGAGATGCCGGCTAATTGGGACTGCGAGTCGATGCTGGAGACTGTGATTTTCTCCTTGAATTACTAAACTATGAGCTTGCAATTTCTCAGAGCTCGCCAAAATATTTCGCGCACTCATTCATAAAGAATTCAGCTCTGACTTTGAACAATGCCAACCTTGAACTTTTACAAGTCAACTTTGGTTTCCAGCCAATACAAGAGACGGTGTGGTGCCTGTCTGTCTACCCGTCTGACTTCTTCCCCTGGCCTGAACTGAAAACTCATTCTGAATCTAATCTTAGACTGATTTTAAAATGATGCAGCACTTTTAATTAATTATCCTTCTTGTCTTTCAATTTTATTCTTTTCAAACACCAAAACCAAGGATGGATCCTTGGGTAATGGCACTTCTGGAATCAATTTTTGTTCATCGGTAAGCTGCATACATGCTTTCGTATCCAGTATACGAGAATAAACCGACTTCAAGCAAGATTTTGACTCTTTTTTGCAGTATAGTTTTTTACTTGGGCTGAATTTGATATTTTGTAACTATGATTTTTACATCTTCGAGAGAGAGAGAGAGAGCGTCTTATCCCTATTCCTACCACGAAATGCACAAGTATAGAAACCGGTAAAACAATGCTTTCAGAAAAAAACTTGGTGAAGACTGTCATTAGCACATTGATAGTGTCATTACACTTACACCTTGGGACATTAATGTAATTATCCGGGAAAAGCCGATCATAAATTCCATTACTGTCTGCATTCACGTGTCTTAAAAGCAAATGAGGCGAGGAGAAATACGGTGATATCCAAGGGATGGATGGAAACTTGCCCGTCAAGATGGGCTACAGGTGAGAGGGATAAACACTCGCAACTTGAAACGCCTTGCCACCTACACAGATGAGGAAACTGGGAAAAATTACCGTTTGCTCATCATATCGCACACATGGTTTTCCGCAAAAGACGCGTGCTCCTTTGAGTGCGAACCGTTAGATTTGATGAAATTTAAATATTCATTAAATCTTTCATGATGTCAATTCCCCATTCTAATCGCCATGGGAAGCCTTCTCCTCCAGTTCCATCCTTCATTTTCATCATCCACGTGATGGCTGAATACTTTTCATAACTGCATTGATATTGCTCAGTCGCAGTTACGTTTACCTACATCAGAAGAACGGATTATCCGTTTATGTCCGTTCTCTTCCTCCTGTCAACGTGGTCACCAATCAACATGCTATTATTCTATGAAAACCCCTTAATTCTTTATCTTACCCCACCTGAAAAGAACGGTACAATTTCGGAAATCCTTAGGATCCTTGGGAGATTTAATCGGACAAGTCCAATTAACACTTGCATAATGTGATTGCCTACGGGTTTTTTCGCCTTTACGAGGAAATTAATTCACACATCGTAGACACTGCGGAACCTCCAAACGAGGATGCCTTAACACCCGGGCCACAAGTGGGAATTCTGGTTACATTACAGATTACAGAATCTTCGTTCAAACATACAATTATCCTAGAGAAGGTAGAGAGGGGCAGAATTTTGGTGATAAAAGTCCACGCCAAAGAGGAACGTTGGCATAGCTGCTTAGATAGATAGCCGGACAAGTTTGTGTATTCGTTGAATATTAAAATCTGATTGCTTGTAATCATGACAAGCACATCTCTATACTGATCAGATTAAAGTTCATTCACACCCCCCAGAACCTATATAACGATCCGAAAACTCTCCAGCTTGTATTTATCTGTTTTTCACACTGTAGTTGAACTTTGAAGGAGATGATTAGGTTCCTCAACCCGCATAAATGTTATGGGTTAAAAATCTTGAAAATCTACAGTATAGAGGCTACAAAATTGAGTTCAACTAGCTTCTGAGATAGCATCTTTAGTCGTAGGAACGTTATGCTTGGATATTATAGTTGTTGCCTGTTGTACAAACATGGTGTAAAGGTGAATAATTTCCTGAGAATCAATAAGAATCAGATCAAAGCCCAGACGGAGAAGAGATGTGTATACATTACAGCGGAAAGGTGATGCTGAATGCTGGGTGAGATTCCAGCGGGGAATTTTTATTGCTTCTTCAACGCCAAGATTACATCTTTACCCTCTTCTTAACGTCTCCCATTTACACCTTCACATCTCTTGTTTAAGGAGGTTCTTGTTCTTTGACTGCTTCATCCAGCTTTTTCCCACCACTGCCACCACCAGCATTTCCATTACTCAATACAATCCCTCATACCTCCCCGTCTCTATATTTCAATAATCTCGTAAATATATTTTGCTGACGAACCGTGTTGAACTTGAAATTCCGCTCCATTAGAGAGTACAAGATTTGTGTTTGAATGCTGATGTGAGGGGGAAACTTATTTCAGAGTTAATGAAAGAAAATGATTGACTTTTGGTAACTATTCAAGCCGAGACGTTACACAGAGCGAGTGCTTTGAACGCATCGAGTAACGACTTTCTCGGTTAGAAAAAGAGACACGTGTAACGGTGTAACGAGGAGGAGAAAAGCGTGGAAATTTTCATGCGATTCTTCTTGTACAAAATGAGACCGCAATTTAGTTGTTACATGAAGAAAGAAATAATAGGAACGAGAATGGGTTTAAGTGGTTTGGCTAACCAAAGATAAAATAAGAATGGGACAAGGTCTAGTGCACAATAAGTTATTTTTCTTGGTCCAGCTTGGGATAAAATTTGCAAATATGTTAGCGGAGGACTCTTCTTGTGACTTATCGTCCAAGAAGGCGTACATTGAGATACTACACGCTAGTGCCATAGGGTAGTAAGGTCATTTGCCTGAGATTACGTTCAAGGGTAGCAAAAAGCAGTGTTATAGTATGAGCGAATAGGGGTTTAAAGCCCATTAGGATAAACGGCGGACAAAGGATAGACATTATTTAAAAGGTTGAAGGGAATTTGCAAAAGCTGTTAATTTAATCACAAGTTTAAAGGCTGGTGTGCCTTGAGTTAAGCTTGATAGTTTTGATATTAATTTAGCTTAGTTTTGATTATAAAAATGAGGGGACGATCACGCTTGATGGGGATGATTTGAAATAAAATTAGTCAAACTTTACTACCCATGCAGTGACTGCAGTTGAACGGAATGAAATTCAATGTCGTCAAAAATCGCACTTACTCTAGAACATAGAAGCTATCTGCAACTGGGTGTGCGTCTTGTTTTGCTTGGAATTAAAATACAGCAAGGCGTACAAATGTGAACGGAGATGATGCATGATGCCCAGGATCAGATTCGCTTTCAATGCTCAGGACTTTCAATCATGAATGATGAAGATTGTGCACTCTTAAAAGATTGTTGGCTTGGTGCCGCAGGATTTTGTTACGAGGGAAACGGGGGATTGCGATTGAAAAAACAGAGAACAAAAACCGTTTTGAGGCATGTGCAAATATTATGCAATTATGAGCTTTTGCGCTAGCATTCCTATATTTTGTACTGTCGCATCGAGAATCACGACAACGAAGAGGAGGAAACTCGAGACCTTGTCAAGCTATGGTGACGCATTGGAGGGAAGCAAAAAAGTCCCAGTAAGTCAAATAGGCATAAAGTTCCGTGGAAAAGATGCAAATAAACTGTTTGGATGGATGAGCGTGGGACTACGAGCCGGCGGACAGGTGAGTTAAGTTGACTGTAGAATCTTTGATGTTGTCATTCAAAGTTTATGTACTTGCTTAAAAAATCTAAAATGCGTGACAAGATTCACTACAAGATTGTCCCAACCGTCCTAGGATTGAGGGAGTGACAGCAAAAGTTTTATAATTCTGCAAAATTATGACACTATTTAAACGTTATACTGAAAACAACCTTTGGAAATTGCTAAGAGGCATGATTGAGAATACAAAGGCAGACTCCAAAAGATGTCACCTTGTTCCACGTGTAACGACAAAAGATGGGAAGTTACTTAAAGCTTATAACTTAAAGCTGGGAAGTAAATAAGTGAAGCATCAAGTAAATGTGATAGCATTGAATGAAAACGTGAATCTGATTTGAGTAATTATTTTGAAATCTATTATTGTATAATTGTTACCCTTATTGCATAATATTTTGCCTTAAAATGCAGCATCTAAGTAGTGTATGAGCTCGGCCGGCTGTTAAAAAATTCTCACGAGGATTGATTGAAACACTATAATTGAGAAATAACACCTGAATCGTGTGTAAGGAAACAAGCTTGCGCGAAGGTTCACAGATAGGTAAAATGAACAAGAATGCAATTAGAATCCATGGTGGCGGGTGAGAACGATTAGGCTGTAGGTATTCGGTTGCGGATTTTGAACTGAATGCTGAACACTGTTGTACAAAGTTGGGTTATGTTTTCCTCGTACCAGAAAGATATCAGAAATCACATATGTCCAGGTTTTGAAGTAATTGTAAGCGATGCCGACAGGAGGTATGAGATGGACGGACGGATGAATAGATTAAAGATTAAAGATGAACCTCTCAGCCTCACATAACTCGCTTTTCGCGTGTTCAGCAGGACCGAGGAGGGAAAGATGTTCGTGTAAACTGGTCCCGCTTATGAGTCTGAGTATGACGGGTTTATATTGTGAATGCAAACTAGTGAAAAAATTAAGAGGGCGTCAGAGAATCCATTATTGATTCTTCTGAGAGTAAAAAATCAGAGGAGCTTCTTGCAATATTTGTATAGAAAATTGAGAGAAATTCTTAAGGCGGAGCTGAATTAAGTCAGCAGGTTCAACTCTCTTTTGCTGTCTTGTCTTCCTCTGGAAGGCGGATTGCTACGAAGATTTTGGAAGACAAGGAGAGTGAAGGAGCGGATGAAAGGTTATGTGGGAAAATCGAATTGATTTAATAAGTTGTAAGTGGAAATTGATAAATGAAGAGAAATGTGTCAAGTGATATAGAGCTATCGGCTACAACACAAAGCCTCAAGTCTAGTGGATTAATCGTGACGGAGGATTTATAACGTGATAACGTTAACGTTTTCGTACCTGGTAGAAAACATAGCGGAGGCGGTTCGAAGATACACAGACATTGGACTTAAGGATCGCTGTAAATCCAAGCCATACGCATATCTTGAAGTCTAAGATTCAATTTTGAGAGGAGGAGGGAAGACAGGAGTCAATAATCTTTGGAGAGTGATCAAGATCAGATTATAGAATAATAAAGTATTAGGCCATTAATATCTTGTAAGAATCTATCGAATCACTTAAAAATCAAACCGCACTGGATCAGTATCGTTCATCAAGTTCATGAACTAGGGTTAGGGTATATTCGTATTCCCAATTCTACTTTCCTCCTTCGCTGCCTGGTACATTTTAAATGTGAAGCCGAAACCCATCCAAACACTTTCTGAAGCGCTAAAACAGTTTGTGGACATATTTTACGATGTAACTTGGAGGCATTTAGAAACGGATGCATATTCTACTCCACATTCTTAAAAGTGCGTGTAACTTGAAGGAATCGGCTTTAAATATGTAGTGTTGCTGTGGTGGGATTTTGAAGTACCCAGCAAGTTAAAGCCTCTACAATACACTAACTATGCACTAAGTTTGTCCTGTAAGAAAGCCTTGGAGGATGTACGAAGTAATTGATGGTACGAAACAACTCCTGACACGAAATAAACCAGTTCAAACGGTGCCGAAAATTTTCTCTGGACATTTATCAATTTGTGGCTATGCAATCCCTGCTTTTTTTCTCTCCACCTGTCCTTTGTCTTTTAGCTTTAAGCTATCGGTTGTCAGATTTATGCTAAGATGTAAAAGACGCTTAGCTGGGAGTCAAATTTACTCCCACGACATGTGAAGGCTTGCATTTCATGCATCTTTTAGTATCTTTCGTTAAATGCCGAGCTGATTGAAACAGCAAAATGTAAGGTACAAGCATAGTACGCGTTGGAAAAATGTAAATACAAAACATTAATGAAATATTGCTTGTTGTACAGCACAACATAAAAATTTAAAAGCAATTCCTGAACCAACGTAGAGATTAAAATATTCTTAGTACAATCTCTCCCGATAACCTTAATGGAATCAATGCAATTAATAGTGGTTCACTGTGCAAGGCAGGCACTAATGTACTAACAAATAGCTGTAACATCTTATTTTACTACTATTCGAAACCTTTAATCAGCTTATCACTTTCATTTAATACTTTCAAGTACGTCGGCAAGGTTAGGTAGGAGACTAACTAATTTTGTGAGTAAAGCTTGAATCGCCCTAAATTGTTTCGAAAACAGGTAGTACGTATGTGGATTTGTAAAAAGCACACATACGACATGGGAAAAAGTGAGCCGTAAGGGATTTTTCAAAAGAATATTTTTCTTATCTGTCTTTATATGACGTCCTGAATCATCTCTTGTAGGATCTTCTGCGCATCCCTAATTTAATGAAGAGAAAATGATTGAAATCTTATCCTCAGGTTATTGGATTATGAGCTGAAATGCTTAGTCAAAGTCATTGTCAGCTGAAGATAGGAATGAAAAGGATGTTTAACTTGTTAATTGCCTTAAATCTTTGTTGAAACCGTGTCAAGCTCAATCCCAAGAAACGAGAGCACATGTTTTATATGCACTAATATACAAATTGCTCTCATTTATCTCTCGCTAACTAATTATTTAATTAGTGCAAGTTTAAGAACCGACATAGTAAAAGCCTCATTTTGTAGAAGATACAGACTACAACTTTTGTACAATTTACGAATGCAGTGACAGTGTCAGTGTCCGCTTGAATTTTTTACAACAGAATACATGAAAAACTGATTATATGGTAGATGGCAAACGTTTTTTGAAGACTTGAGTTGATGGACGGGCTGAAAGCTAAAGCAATTTAAAAAGTTTTGTGTTCACGAAACTGATGTCTTTTTGCGGATTTTAAGGGAAACATGTTTGCATGAAGGGTAATAAAAGTTTACATGAACAAATATTACGTACACGGAGGCATGGAGAAAAACTTGGCAGGAAGAGGTGCAAGTTTCTCTGCTTTGACCATGTACATATATAAGCAGTTTTAAGCTTGAAAGTTGATAATGGAAAAAGTAAATAATTTTTACATACGTTAGTATCATCATGAATTATGGTGAAGGCAAAGTCAAGAAGTAGAGAGGATTATTAAAATTGGAATGAGATGTATTACATTATTGCAAAAACAAGGATGAGTTGATGTGCGAAATTGTGAACTAGACTTTTTGCAAACTAATAATCATATGGTTCTGAAATGGATTTTGGAGAATTGAGAAAAGATGATTAAACCTGATAAGTTTTTTAACCGCTCTCAGACTCTCACTCAGCCAGCACAAACTCAACTTGGTATAAGTTTTGTTTTGCCAATTGTAGTTGGAACCGATCGTAGGAGATGGTCAGAGGGACGTACGTATTATGGTCAGTTGCGGCTTGTTTGCAACTATTACAAAAACTCCTACGGTTTTATGAGTTGCGGACGTATGTAATTGTCAATTTATAGATACTGGAAATGTATGATTTTACTTTTGTTTACTTTTGTTTACTCTATTGAATATTTATTTGCTTGTTTTGCGAGAAAACGTGCAAATAAAATTTGGTAGGAGGTATGAAGTGGAATCCAGAATAAAAGATACAAATATTACAAGTAGTAAGAGGGAAAAAGGCAAGAACCTTGGAAAAATCATCAGCCCCCGTGCATGTTACGTAGATTGGAAATTGTTCACTAAAATTGATTGGAGAAATGTTTTTCGGGATTATTACAGGGAAAACTTTGTTGAATTCAATTGAAGCTTTAGGATTACTTGAGAAGGAATTTCATCCGACATGGGTTGCGTGTTGAATGTGTTTTACGTGAAAGGTTCATGAGTTTTGGAATGCTAGAGGAAATCTGGCGGTCATCACATGACTTGTGAGCCGTGTGGTGGTGATCCCAAGGAAACCAAGTCGAAAGAATACTAAAACTAAAGATGAGGCGGTGGAATTTATGGTTTCAATCCTCTCGCAGATTCAGCGAGTAATTTAGTTACATGAACACGATTTCATGGATTGGCAAAAAATGAGTGAAATTTCTCATTTCACTTACACTCTCGCAGCAGCGTCGTAGCTACATTCACCGCTTGCTGTAACTCTCTTCGCAATGTCTTCTGGAATGCAATTTTATGACTTGGCAATAATTGCAAGTTGGTTCAAGGTCTTGGTTTATGTTTCGAAAGGGCGGGGGATATGTTGTGACGTTGGGATAACCGTTTCCTACACGGATTTGCTTGGGAATAAGCCTCAGTCTTGGTTACACACAAGTGAGGAGGGGAAGAATACATGTCTAGTTGGCGTTCTCAGATTACATGTAGCTTTTCAGTTGTTCTCAAGATACGACATACGACCTGAGGACGCCATCCTCAGATGTGCACAGCAAAGGCTGATGTGGAATGGAAAACAATAAAATATAGGCATTTCTGGCATGACACTTGCGCAAAGTAAGTCTGCAAGGATGGGGGCAATTGAGAGCTATGAAATGCCGTTCAAGTTAAGTACAAAAGCATGGTGCATCTAGGTCGTGAAGGAAGGCGGATTCAAACTTGTCTCTTTCATACCGAAATTGAGTAGAAGAGACACTCAAATTGCACCGTCGCTGCCATTATTCATACTTCCGCTTTAGTCTTTCTCCTAACGAGGACAGTTTTCTTGGATTCGATATGTTGACTCCTTTGGGAGCATGTATATTTGTCGCAAAAGCATTGCGGAGGGACGCCATATATTTTTGAAATAGACCATTTCCATTATGCCCACAACATAAAGTGACGGCACATAATTTGCGGAGAAAATTGTTTCCAACAAGCGAGAATGTGGGATGACGATGAAAATGAGCTTGAGTTGAGGAATTGCTCCATATTTTTGTGGATGGTTCCCAGTTTCCGACGGTTCTGTATCATCGATACCGGTACACGAAGTGAGATCGATTATGCGATGCCTAGAGCAAGCAGCCAATGCCAATAGTCATAGTATCGAATTTTTTATAAAATTTTCGGCTTACCTTGAGGGATGAGATGAGATGAAGTACCTTTGCAGCATGTGATCAGAACATCCTCTAGTGGATACGTCTGTGACGTTGATTTTTGCTCCAGATTCAGTGATCTGCTCTGTGATACTGCCTTTCTGATTGACACATTGCCGTCGTTGGTAATAATACCGCGTTCTGAAATAAAAAAGAAAGGTTTTAAGAACTCAAGTTTGCATTGGAAATCCAGTTGTTGCTGTTTTTGGCTTACCTTCGTTTAATTCCGCTACATTTTTTCTCGCTTTCACCTTCACATCTCCTGAAAGAATAAACACAGAAACTGTCATTCTTCCCCCCGTATCCACCCCTCCAGCTCCCGGCTAATTGTTAGGGTTTTGCGAACAAATTATATTTACTTTCTAACAACGAATGTAACAGCCGGTGAAATACATTAAATTAAAAACAGACGTGTCATTCATACTCCTTGCTCCGCCTTCCTCATCATTTCGCACGTGATACAAAATTTCTTGCTTCGTTATTTCTGTCAACCATTTTCTCCATACTGTCGGTGACAACAAAACTTGTCAGGATGAGGATTCACATTCATAGATTCACTGAAGCTACTTTCATATTTAGTGCACTTTACTGTCAAAAGCTCCTCTGATCTGCATTAAGCTACCTTTTGATATCAAACATGATTATAATTATAAGTCCTAACGATGTGCAGAGCGTAAAAGACTGAGAACGTGAGTATGAGCTAGGCCTGAGCTTAAATACTACGTATGGAATACACAATAATCGCTTCTCATACAACATGTTCCTGTAGTGTTGTTTAAGCGCTCAAGTCGTTCTGAGCTAGTTGAACTAACGACTGCAAACGGTAACGAGGTAAGTGTACACAATTACGTGAAATTATTTCCCTTAACGCTAAGCGTCCTTCCTTGTTGGTTGACTTGCCTTTCTCTACAGTTGAAGTGCTTTCATTAGACTTGGTAGGAAGAGGTGCGCTCATTGTTCGCATTAATGGGAATCCATTTAGAGCGTTCGCTTTCTTGCCCTCGCTGCCACCGCCTCCTTGAAGTTGTGGAAGTTGGGAACTTTTTCCTCCCGAATTCCCATTATGTCTCCTTTCTTTTTCACCTGAAACATTTGTAAAAGAAGATTATTATTATGGTGTTATCGTGATGCATTGTCGTAGTTAAATATTCATATGTAGAGGTTGATTGTAATTTCCTCTGATTATACCATTGCAGTAAACTGGGATTCTGCTGTCATTTGTAAAAGTGCTTCTGTTGTTGGCATTCCTCTGTGTGTAGTTGCCATTGTGACTGTGCATTCCTCCAGATTGCTCGCTTCCTCCCATTCGTTGTGGATTGGCAAGTCTGAAAAAACATAAAACGTCGTATGGTTACCAAAGAGTTTCATGAAAGCAACAACAACATTAGCTTCAAAACATATCTTTGCCGTCTTCTTCTGACATGATTTAAGCTAAATCCGGAAGCGTATTTGTTTTAAAGGAAAAAGGGTGGTTTTTCAAGGAAATTCTTAACTGCAATTTCACTTTCCATGATAATGATGGATTTGAGGCGAGGGAAAGTAACCAAGGAATCGCTGTAAGTTCACATTCCTCTTCCTTTTAAAGGACTGGTTTAGTTTGCCACTCACAAGATCCCAAATCTACAAGAATTATAAATGACCACAATTGACAACACCCCGCAAAAAGCCACACAGGCTTCGGGCTTGTGGTGGACGCAGGCAGGACGGATGCTGCGAATTTTGCCTGGCTTCTTGGATTTCTTGTAGAGCAATTGTCATTTAATAATACACACTACAGTTTGAAGAATTTTTCTGGCAACGAAAAGCACGCCAATCTTGTGTTGATTGTTTAGAAGCTGAAGACCGCAGTGCGGTTGCATGTTCTTGCGTAAACATTAATTCAACCCATGGAGGCCAATCTCTGAAAACACAACTAAGAGACCTGGAAACAGCATAATGTGATCACCTACAGTGCATTGGCGAAGTTGTAGTTGCTTGGTGATAGGTTAGCTCATTACACTGACAAGTAGAGCGGGCTACTTGGATTTATATTCTTTGATTTGACCACAATAACGAAGAGTATGACCAGCTTTGCAAAAATGCATTTTGCATCGTGTTATATGATCCAAAGGGTCATAAATCAAAGATTAAAGAGTAGTAACTCATAATTCTTCTTAATTAACTCAAGTACAAAGGATGAAGGGAGGAAGGTTTGATTTTCAATAGATTCTAGACTGAGCTTAACAGATGCTACATGAACGATTGCTTCTTGTTGCCTTGTACTGCTTCGAAGTAGGTGTTTCTCACTAAAGCGTGATAGCGTGGAACAAATAGAAGTACTGCGACATTGCTGTGATTTGTGATAGTAACACAAAGCCCAAATAATTTCTTGATTGGTAAAAGGTTAAACGGGAGGAATGAGGAAAGAAAATAGCGATGAGATGCAGTTTGTTGCTGTTGGAGATCCCTTAAGTTTTGCTCTGGAGCGTGCAATAAAAATGAATTGCACCAATTTGATAAATTACACGATTTGATCATCCCTTCACGTTTAGGACTAATCATGTTCACGGAAGCATTCGAACATCTTCAGGGCAATCCATTATCTAGCCTACGCTTCTCATGAGTCGATGTAGGTGTCATCGATGCCGACCTTTTAATGACCGATGATGCTGTCAGCTCTCTTGTGCCTGCGATATGAGATAAGCATAAAAAACTGGAAATACCGACAGAGAGAACCAAAAACTGACTTCCTGACTTGGGAATAAAAGTCTGATGTGATACATAGTGCTTTGCTTAAGGCTCTTTCTATGAATGGCGTAATGGCGAGAAAGTCACACCTTCCGCACCATTTACTGCTAAATCATGAAACACGCCAAAGAATGCTTCGAGGATTGCAGCCCATGAAATGCGTTTCCGAAAACGTCTGTTTCCGGGCAAACAATACAATAGACTGTGAAAGGGGTAGCTTCCGAATTATGTAAGAAACTTAAGAAGGCAGGATGCCCTCCACGAAACCAACCTTGAAAAAATTCTTTAAAAGTAAATGAGAATGACTTTTAAATTTAAAATGACATTCTAACCGTATGCTCTAACTCTAATTGAAGGCTAACGGAGGGAATATTTCGTTTAGTTTTATAATCGGGAGAAAAAACATTCGCGGTCCTTGCACCTACAACGCCATCGTGTCGTTCCTCTGGCAGGAAGAAATGAAGCTTCCTCACGATTTCTGTTTACTCACGTAAGAAGAAGAGGATGTGAAAAAAGAAATGGTCTTAGAAGCCCGCCTTTTAGATTGGAACTATTGTAGAAATCCCCACGGGCATCGGTCGCTGCCATTACTTCCTACTTGTTAAAAGCATTAACAATTATATGGAACATAAAAGTGAAACCTAAAAACGCCGCTGTGGTTTCAAAAATTAAGTTTTATTAGTTTTGTTTGACGACTTGTCAGAGGGATTTTGATATAGAAAATAGTATTTTTCTTTGAAATGCTTTGCAATGAAAAAAAAACTATGAGACGACAAATAAAAGTAAACGCATGTGATGAAAGAACCCGGTGAAATACATGTATGCATGCATGATTCAGATGTAGTATCAGAGTGCCTCGTTATGTTACAGCAGGAGGAAAGACGAGGAAAAGCTCTGCGATAGTCTCAAAGTAGCGAAATTGCTTTGTGTGCCATCTGCCCTTACTTGGGAGAACTTGTGCAGTTGCTACTCCACTGTAGATGGCAAGCATGGATTGGAAGCTTTTTGTGCACTCACAGAGAAACACTTCTCACTTTATTACCGAAAGCAGCAACGTTTCTAATGAAATTCACAATATGAACGTTTTGACTGTGCCCCGTGCTCTTAACGGAAAACTGAGGCCTGCTAATGGAGAATGTGATTTGCTTAAAATTATAGCAAAGAGGATAGGCAAGGTTGAATGAGAACAATTATCGGATTATCAGCAAAAGAGACCATCTCGTTGCTTTGCCACAAAGTCTGGCGCAGGTGTTTCAAACCCACGCAGAAGAGGAATTATGGGAATATGCAACTTGGAATTGGAATCATCAGACCCAGCACAGCACATGTGAAATTGCATTATGAAACCTTGAACCGCAGGAGGATGAGCAAGGATGAAGATGAAAGGCGTAATTGAAATCCATTTTTAGCAAAAGGTAAATTTCAGGGGAAGCAGATTCAATGAAAGCCTTCAGGCTAGCGACTCAATTAGGAATAAAGATTTTAGGAAATGGGTCGCAGTTAATCTACCCGTAGGACCTGATGGGAAACAGGATAGGGACAGGGTGAGTAAATGGGAAGATGAAAGAACGGGTTAAAGCTTGGCAGCCGGAGCTCCCTCACCTGTTTAAATTGTGTAAAGAGTTGTAAAAATGTAGCCTATTCTTTTGAATAGTTCTACTTTTTTGAGAGTAACGAGATTCTACTTTATAAGGAATGCAGTTTCAAGTTTACCTAATCTGAATTATGCTGCAGGGAGAAGGGACACTGGGAAGATTTGATAAAATTACAGTGTGATGAAAATCACGAGAAAACAAGTGTAGTAAAATAGGGTGCTTTGCTTTCTGAAGGCTTCAATATTATGAATATTCTTTGCGTTTTACTGTGATTTTGCACAAGAGCATCATCAATGAAACCTAGTTTTGGTTCTGCTGATGGTAGATATTTGTCGTTAGCATATGATTTCAGGAATGCAGACGCTCCTGATTTCTACTTACCGAAAATGACAAGTTTAGAATTGTTAAAATTAATGAATCTCGGTGAGAAGTTTGTACAAGAGGTCACATGGCTTAAGCGCGTAGGCACAGCATGCGCATCGTTTGAGAACTCTGAAGTGAAAGCTAATTACGAAGGTGGGTGGGTAGTGTAGGGTCTTTGATGGGGAAGACTGAATCGATGAAGGAGAGAAAGGGTGAAAGTGGTTTCATGATTTGGTTTTTGATGGAGTGAGTGGTTGTGTACTTTTTTGGGAAGAATGATTTGATCCCTTTGTGACAATAGGATTGACATACAAAGGGGCACACGCGTGTCTCCTGTGACATGGTCAGACACATTAGGGTAGTCAGGGCTTGAAGAGAAGAGTTATTGTGACGGACAGTTGGAATTAATGAAGGGACTTACGATGGAGTTGATGTTGGAGGATGGACAATATGTAAATGATCTGGTTTCTTGTCCCCAAGTTCGCCTTTGTCGTGAATGTTTTTAAGTTTTTCTTCAAGAAGTAGAAACTTTCTTAATTCCTCAGCCTCGTCCTCCTCTTCATCATCCCCGAGACCAAGTTCTTCTGCCAAAAGAGCAAGCTCATCATCGTCAGTGATATCAAGGCGGATGGTGGCGGGATTAGAATTGGGATTCTCCTTGCTCCTTGTGATTACACAATGCTCTCCTTTACTTGATGATAGTGTCATCTCGTTTTGAGCTGGTAGGATATATTCTTGATACTGGTGATGAGCCTGATTGTAGTGTTGGTAGGTGGATGGATTGAATTCAGGTCCTGCTGATTGACTCCCTTGTTGCTCGTAAGAAGAAGCTCGGTTGTGATGATGCTGCTGTGTCGTGTTGCTAAAGAAGCTTTTGTTGCCTTGCTGGTTCAAGTTGGTTAGCCCGAGATGTCCACCACCGCCACCATTGTTGTTATTCATGTCTTGGAAATATGGTGGAGGAGCTAGCGGGATCTCTTCTTCTTCACAGGGATCTTCCGTAGTGAAAAGAGGACTTGTGATATCCTCGATACCCTCCGGGTATTGTCCGTTTGGTCCGGCTACTTCAATTCGCTTCACGCAGGACTCGCTAAAGTTGGTTATGGAAAGCATTGAAAGCCTTGAAACTACTGTGGAGCGGGTACTTCCTGTTTCATCGGATTCACAACCCGAGATAACAGACTCTGCGCGGTTATGATTGCTGTTCCCGCTGTCCCTTTGCTGATTTCCTCCCGTAGAGCTATTTTTGTCAGACAAAGCAGAATTGTCAAGGGCGTTTGTGTACATTTTAGCCTCTTGGGGTGGCAAGGAGGATGAGGCGGAATCCATTGAGGCAAATTTAAAGCTAGAATTGCTGGAGTTGAGGGAAGAAATCTCTTCATCCGTGAATCCCATAGGTGGCCTTATCTTGACAGCTGACAGGGACTCATTCTGCCTGTTACGCTGACAAGTGGGACTTTCAGCCTTCAACTTTCTGGGAGGAGCAACTGGGATGGACGGTGCAGGATTTTGGATTGCTACAACAGCTTGACCTGTCTCTGATGTGGCCAAAGGTTTGTTATTGTTTCTAGGTGCTGGTGTTGGTGGGTATCGTTTTTCCATATTCTCTTCAGGGGACTCGTTCGCGAAATCAGTTGAACCCAGCCCGGGGTTGTTGCCAACTGGGTGACGTAATGCAATTTTGGTGCTATGTTGACGTTCAGGCTGGACTGGTTTTGCAAGTTGTTCCTCCTCCTTTTCCTCCGAGTGGTGGATGATCAAATCTGCATTTTTGGAGACTGCAAAAGCTGTACGCGAATCACTCATTCCGATTCCGAAACGCTGGGTCCCTTCCCCGAGTACTTGTTCTTCTCCTTGTTCTTCTCCTTCCTTCATTGAGGGGTTGATGGGAGAGCTGGTGTGAGATTTAAGCGTAGAATTATGTACATTGTTATTCAGGTTATTAATTTGAATCCGGTCGTGACACAGTTTAAAATCTTCTTCTTCTTCTTCTTGTCCATCCTCACTGCTGCTACAAGCCATGTCTTCTGAGGACTGGTTACAAGCTTGGAGCTCTTCAGCTTCTTCTGCAGAGTACTGGTAAGATACATTTAAGTCTGTGATATCGTCGCTAATCCAGGCGTAGCTGGGACGCTTTGTATGCGGGACAGGAGAAGGTTCTTCAATGCTGGCATCATTCAGTAATGTCCGTGACGAGTAAAAGTGACGGATGAGTAAATGGACAACGACAGAGGCGTCTTTGAGCAATTGGATACAATTCATCTTGGACATCTCTGAGACTGGCATGTTCTCAATCGCTACTATCTCATCACCCTCGACCAAATTTCCCCAGGATGCTTTACTCCGGGCAGCGGGGCTGTCATCGGCACATGATTGAATAAACAAGCCTTTCACTTTCTCTCCCGGGTGGCTCACCCCGCCGTCGAAACGGAGGCCGAATCCTAAACGCTCACCAGGTAGCTTGTATACAATCACCTCTTCCGTAGTGTCAGCTGGTGAGGGATGTGGGGATGACGCAAAGTCATCAATCGGCTCGTTGTTGCAAATTTCTACAAAGGAGGATGTCTTCGTCTTCTTCAGAGCGGGTGCCGGAAGCTTGTTGTTGTCCGCTTTGCTTAAAATTGCTACCACATGTGGAGCGCTTTGATCATCTTCCCCGCATATGTTGACGACAGAGCGCTTCTGCCCTTGCAATTTTTTTCCAAGGGCTAAAACTGTAACGTAAGCGCTTCCCCCACCGGCTTCGCTCCCAGCTTCAAAGTTTCCTGAATCCAAAGTATCCATTTCGTATAATATTTCTTCAGCTTCTTCGTGGACTACGCTTAGACGTGAGGCAGGCATTAGAAGCGAGTCAGGGGCATCCATAACCGTTAGGTTACTGTCTAGCTGTGGACCGTCGTCCACGGAAACGACGGTTATAAATGGCCCGGGTATTGGGTCCATGTTAATTCGGTTCATTTTTGTATGTTCTTTAATTTATGCACGGGGTCATCCTCTTGACAATTCCTTGTAGGGTTTGGGCTTTAATTTCGTCGTAAGGGTTGCAGATTGTCTGTATTCTAGATCATCTTGGTTTGGATGTGTAGAATGAAGTATTACTAATTTTAGCTGGCGGTACTTGATTTGAAACAAAAGGTTCCGTGTCAGTGTTTGTTGTTGAGCAGGGTGCTGGGAACGATTCCCACACTCGACCCTCTTCAGGTTGTGCAGGAAAGAATTTCACTTCAAAAGGTGACGACGACGATGGGTAAATGGTGAAATGAAGAAACGAAGATGATCATCGGTGAAATTCAGTAATCATCTCCTCGAAGAAGAAGAAAGGACAGATTCATTACAATCAGCCAAGGAAGATGGATCCGGTAGAGGAGTCGGTCAAGATGAAAAACAATAGCTAATCAGCTCTCCGCCTACAATACAGAAAATATCAGTACATACATTAGTTTAAGCTTGGAATCATAATCATTTTTCCGTACATGGCCACTCTCTCTATTGATTCTTGTAAACTATATTCACAAAACTCTAGTGCTGCTTTTTCTGTTGTTCAATGCAACACATTAATCTTTCTTCCCAACAGATGACCATTGGAGCTTGCCTTTTGCCTTTAAGAGTTCTGAATGAAGATGATGCGTTTTGCTTCACGACTATAGATGAATGAAATTACCACGCAAATCTAATGTAGGTGAAACATGACTTGTGCATTATCCCTTGCTTATTTTACTGCCGTCGACAGCAACACGGCACAAGTCTGAATACAAACCGCCTTCTGTCATACCTGGGTCCTAAGTCTTGGGTTGTCTAAGTTGCAAGAAGCAGATCAACCTGATGCTACAATTATTGTACCTCAAGAGATGCCAGATTCCAGTCATTCATGACTGCAACTCAATGACAAATATGGATCTGAGAATCGTTGAGAGAGAGACAGACGAAATCTTTTGATATTATTAAATCCGTGACTGTTGACATTAAATTGGTTCGACTCACTACTCTTTTCCTTTCTGATAATAAAACTGAGATTGAACATGCGGAAGGATAGCCGAGGAAGAAGGAATAAAAGTGGAAGAATAAGTTCTCACTTTTGCTTGAACCATTGTCAGCGTGTTCAAAGATCTCAACGACTCTTTATCTGAAACTTCTTGGGCTCTGTCTAAATTAAACGTGACGATTATCAGTAAGAGTGCATCATCAGTGCAAATCTACACTACTCAACCCGATTCAGCCTTTCAAGATATCTAATGAGTTAATTCCTTTTCTATTCCTTCCATCCTTCCCACTTTCATTCTGTCTCTGAAGATGGTTCCTTGTTATCATACACAATGCTCAATGCGTCTGCCTGCCTGCCTGCTTATTGCTTAAAGCTAAAAAGCCGATGATACTTGACCGATTCTCTTGGCATTTTGTCCTGCTTACAGTGCAGTTCGCCAAGATGCATAAAAGCTATAGCTACGAAGACTTGGATTTTCCTTACAGTTAGCTAAGTTTAAAGTTAGAACAGGGATGTCGATACTTTTAACACATGTCAGTGTTCTACTTGCTAATGCTTTTACGCAGAACTATCCACAGGAAGCACTATTTGGATTTGCAAACTAAATGTTCACATTAAATAAGAGACTAGAATTAAGAAGCCGGATGCAAAAATTTGAAGAATGCGGGACGGATTGGGAAGATGGACAGGGAACGTTCACTAGTACAAGAAGGAAGGAATTAGGAACTGCCCAGAGGCCATCATGGGTTATTCACAGGTAGCAAGCGAAGAATATATAATTGGTAATGCATATTTTTAATGCGATAAGAATTCCGATTTAGCGTGTAGGAAGGAGGGATAGTTTTCCGTGTTGGATGATTGAGCAGCAAATAATAATACCGGTCTTGCTTTGCCAAGCCTCTTCATTACGTGCCAGGAATATTGGGATACTTTTGCTAAAAGCGCAGGTCACAGGTAGGAATACCTTGACCTTTACACGTCAACAATAAGTGGGGAAATTGTCAGCTCGTGCATTAAGTTTGGGTAAGAACCTTACGTTAATCTTAGCAAAACTTGCTTTAGTAATCAAGAACTCTAATTCAATGACACTCCTATGCCGGATTTACACTTCAACACTTGTGTAAAACTTGTGTAAAACTTGTTTAAAACTTGTGTTACACTTTCATATTCATATTTGCGGTTCAAAAGACCCGCAAATATTCAATGTTAATCAAATGGAGAACATTTGTGTAAAACTTTTAGATTAAAAGTGTTGAAGTAGAAACGGCGTTACTATGGTAACTAAACAAATTTTCGGAAAGTGTTACACAAGTTTTACACAAATGTTGTAGTGTACATTCGGCACTAGACTTTAAAATTAAAGGTTCTTTTTGGGCTAGGATCATGGGGATTAAATGGGGAACTAAAAACCACTGCTGCAAAACGATATACCATATGTGTACCTTTATGTAAATGCGGTTATCTAAAAGCGTTTTAAAATTCACTACGGGAGCACAGTCATGAAAGTATGTAGCTTCACGTTCTTTTGATCTGACTTTCCTTCTCCTAAAATTAGAATTGAATCTTCTACCCTAGCACCTTTAAAGAATGCTACCTCAGATTAACTTTTAATAATTAGTCATTCCTACAGTAAGAAGCTAACAACAACGGCTACCTGCTTCTGTGACTAAAGCGCTGAAACTGAGCAATATTTTCCGGGTACAATAATTCTTCCTGCCATCATCGTATCTTTTATTTTGAATCTTCTGTCAGACGTTTTGGACGTCAATTTTGGATTCGAATTTCATTTGATTTTGATTCATCCTACTTCATTGACTGCTTGAGGCCAAGAAGTTGATTGCATAGAATTTTAGTTCAAAGCCTTGTGAATTACATGTTAATTAAAAGCTCGCCGTATGAGAGCTATTAGAATCTCCGTAGGTGATAAAAAGATATGAGATTTTATTTTCCTGAAGCTGTGACTCTTATTTTTATTCTTGGGACGGAAGAAGGAATGGACGAGAGTATGAGAAGAGTGAAAAATTGAGGAATGAACTAGATTCAACGATATTCTTTGACGGGAACTAAAATTGTATAAAGTCCTACTTGGCATTATTCCTGGGGAACTCTTAACGATTCCGCGGAGGAATTCTATGATGAGTCCTTTAATGTTCCCATTAAAGAACCTATTCACGAGTAATTGGAGTTACAGCCTGGCTGGTTAGGCTAAAAGAAGATATTCAAGTTATAAAGGATGGAGGCGAAGAGCAAGAATAGGCGAGAAGGAGATGAGCGGAGAGAAAAATGTTCCAAGGGAATTGAGCATTGTGATGATAATGGTGAATTTGACAAGGGATTTTGCGCTCCTTTTGTCACACTCGAGTAATAACTCATTCGGGGCTCTTTTACAGGTTCATCTGGATTCTGATCGTGGATTAAAATCCATTGAGGTCCTTTGAAAAGCCTCGACAAACAAGTTTCGGAATTATTCGGAGGTGGATTTAGTACAATTACCAATTCGGTTAAATTATGTTCCCAAAGGATAAATTGCCTAAGGGAAAAACGTGTAATTTTTTCTGCATAATCTTTAAAACTTGAGAAACTGACCGTAACTGATACCCAATCAAACTGAATGAAGGACTAACTTATGACGGATCACGTTATTTTATGCACTGGATTAACAAACAAGGATTAAGAAATGGAAGAAGGAGAATTACAACAATGACTGGTTTTGAATTATGGCAGGATGCAGCATTTACAGAATTCGGAAATGATTTTATCTTAGAGACGAATGAATAAGAGCGGGTGTGGAGGTGTTCGTAGTGGTAAGCCCTGAATTTCAAGGAGTAATTAATTAATATTCTGAGAGCAAGTCTTAGATTACAGGAATTAGGAAGGGAGGGCAATGAAAAAGGTGGAATTTACTTGATTTTCGCCGCAAACATTCAACATGCTACAGAACAAAGGAAGGAGGGCAAAAACTTGTGGGCGCCATCCTGTCAGCCGAAAAACTGATGTCAAAGGATTCAAACAAGCGAGTTTTTAGGAAACATGATAGCCGCAATGAATTCTCTCGGTTTAATATCAAAACTTCTCACGTAATAATCCTTGGTTATGTTAATCGTATAATGTGAATTCAGTCTCGGCTATTGTCGCTTGTAAGATATGAGAATTTTTGTTTACGAGAGTCTGACTACGAAATCAGATATTTCAGTCTACACACCCGAAGATTTTGGATACTGGCCTGTTTTTCTGCAAGGTCAACGGTTATTTTGCAGGAATTAAAATTTTGAAATAAAAAAGGAAGATTTTGGAATTTTTTAGTATTCGATATCGCTCAAGCAGTAGACTAGTAGTGGAACAGTTATGCTGAGAAACTGTTTCGAGAACAGAGCAGAGGCAACGGAAAATTCAGTTTAACGACTTTTGCTATTAGCGATAAGCGTATAATTTTGATTTTTATGGTCGGAAATATTTGCCGTGAGGACAGTACTAAGGAAATACAGATGAGGTGATCAAAGTCAACCCAGGAGGTTCCCCTTAGGCTGGCAAGGGAAAGAGTGCATTAGAAATGGAGTGAAATATAAGGCGTTGATTCTTTTTCACTTGATGCAAATAAAAGAACAAATGAGGATGACAAATTGCATCCTTGTTTTGATCAAGCTGGCGTACAATGAAAGTTGGACTGCTGTTGAAAATTTAGTGTGAGGAATGTAAGAGAAATGAGAGATGGCTTATAAGGAAACTGATGACCTTAAAGGGCTGTAAAAATCTTGCCCGAGACACACTGACCACGGATCAGAGTGGAGCATGAGACACAATGCATTTATGACATTTGCACTTTGAGAAAATTGTAAACGGATTGGATGGAGATGGAAATCGTAAAAGCAAATATATATCACATACCAGCCTAGTCTTAAGGAAGTCAAACAGCCGAGCTGCGGGTTAATAAATGAAAGCAGACAAACAAACAAAGTGGAAAACTATGTACAGATGTCACCAATTCCGGTAGTAACACTAACGGATGGAGGGAATCTGTCCAAACAAATAAAAGAATTCACCTTCGGATACGTGATTTTAAAGAGAAGGAAATTATAGGCTGAGTTACAGCTAATGAAGTTAAATGCTGGGCTGACTGGAATGATAAACCTGTTTTATTGATACCTCTTACATGTTTTATAGGGGATAAATTATTATCATTTGCTTATGTGGGATACTAATCCGTCTGCCCTACGTCCACACCTGGGTTTTGATTACGCTAAAAAGCCAATGCCGAAAGCCCTGGGAGATACAAGTCATTGTATCAACCTGACCTATCGAACCTTTGGGCAGGTTCGTAGGATATTGTAGAAAAGCAAGGATGGGGTTTGGGATGCAAAGTTGCAAATCTTACAGGTGCGGGCGGCGGGAATAATTTACAGGAGAAACCGTCCATGGCGTTTTGCTATCCTACGCAATCTTCGCTTCGTGGAGAACAGAGAAGGATGATGGTATACACCGTCAACACCGTTATCTTCTCTTGTTTAACAACCTGGCATGAAATGAACCAACATCTTTTGATCTTGTCCAACAGTTTCCACAATAACCACTTGAAAAATCCACTTGAAAATCTTAAGACTAATCTACCATTGTTGATTCTTTGGCTCCAAGATTAATAACCATTAAACCAATGAGATTATGCTATGCTATCCTGCACGAGCTGTCTTTAAGATGCCCTAGTCTGTCATGTCATCTACTGTAATTCACTCACGGGCATCATGTCCGATTCTAGTTATTAGTCGGATTAATCAAGTTTCAAATGAAATACCTGTCCTCTTGTTTACTCTTATGCCGTTAAATGTGTACAAGAACCCAACCTACAAGCCAGGCTTGAACTACTATCTCTATGATGTAAAGATAGTAAAGTCATGCGCATGCTCTCAGTCCGAGCAAGATGCTTGATATCACAAAAATGGGCAAGTACCTTTGAAAAATTTCCATCCAGCAGTCTACAATACGTGAACATGCAGAAAATATGCAAGTTCGTGCGAAATTTAGCGAAAAAATCGCAATATCAAATTGAGACGAAGATTTTGTGTTTTTGGTCGTTTTTCGTTGTGGCCCGGTTGGGATCTTCCCAAGGAATTAATAACATTATATACGTGTCCCATTTTCGCACGGGATTCAATGTCAAATGAGATGATGATAGTATTCGTCAGCCTCGAAAAATCAAAACTGAGAAGAAAGGCACAGAGTACAGGCAAGAGCACCAGAGAGCCGGCCGACAAACACATGTCTACTGAACATAGTTCTTATGTGAAAAAAGAATGGGAAAATTCAGACACTGTATGCGCTTCAGCGGAAATCAGCGTGTTTCGTGTGTGGCTTTTTTTATATTTACAAACGAGAATTTCTCGGCAGATGGGCGCGTGCTAGTTCCTCGACGACACAGTCTTGGTTGTATTCCGTGCTTAATTCATAACGATGGGTTGTAGGTAAATGTGCAAGGGGAAATGTTTTTCCTCCTAGTTGAAAATTGTGAAAGTAAATTCATTGACATTAATCTTGGAAGGAATTTGAAAAATAATATAGCAATATTTCACCTTCCAAACCAAACGCATTTGACCCATACGTACATCATCTCCTGACAAAACACATGTATTTCGCACGCATCCGCAAGGATTAATTTGACTGAACATGTTGCACTGATCATAGATAATTTGAATAATTGAAAATGAGCATCTTGTTTCACGTTTCCCCTACGTTGGAATTAAGCGGCATGATGAGGCATATATGTAGCTAAATGAGCCCTCATTGAAGAAAGGTGGATGAATTAAGCCTCTGGGGAAACCTCCATGTGGTCACGCACAAGGGGTGAATGATTACAGGCTGATTCAAGAATGACACCTTGCGGAAGATTCCATTTTCCCACTCTCCATAGCAACTTAAGAGACGAACCTTCGAGACTTGACTGATTAGCCGACTTTTACGTGGCATAGTGGAAAGGACGGACGGTGGGGAACTGAATCCGACAGATTTATTTTGCTGAAAGGACATACACAATAATTTCTTCTTCCATGGTCAATATTATGTCAAAGCCAAAACTTGTAAACGCTGGGCTAAACGCTACTATTCACTACTAGAGGCTACACAAAAGCAGCAACCACACAAGAACAACGTATTGACAATTGTTTATGCCTGGTTAGTAAGTCGAAATGCTCTACAGGGGTCAGGTGAGTCGGTGAGTGTGTCTGCAGACTTACAGCCGACCAAAGTGCAAACTTTTGTAACCACATTTATAAGGAAAGATTGTAAATTGACTGGTGTTTAAGCATCATTTCATGCTCAAACCACTCGGCTCCCTCCCGCCATAGAGGTAAATACAGGCAGACGTAGCGTACGCTTCCTTGATCTTAACCCCTGCAGCCTATTTAAGCGCTGAAAACTGTCAAATACTTGTTTGGACGAGTTGGCCGACCGGGTGGTGGTGGTTACTCCTAACACACATTCCCATTTGACACAGTTACGAATCCTTCGCCTAGCAAAATTCCCAACTAAAAGTCACTTAATCTCATCAAATTAATGATATTATAACAACATGGCTACCGAAAACCCTGCCCTGCCCATCTCAAACTAACCTGGCTGGCCGCAAAATGTTCGAGAATTTTAAATCTGGTTTTTTTATATTCTTCCTTCCATTCACAATCCAAGGGAGTTGGGAGTTGCCCCGTACACTACGCTTATTTATGAGTTATGAATTCTGAATTACTGCATGTAGGCGAGGGATTCTTGCATATTCGAGAGAGACTTGCCTACTGAAGGTAAACATTGAACATGTTAAGAGGATAATGCAGCCGGGAAAGCATCCTCTGCTCTTGGTGCATCTCTCTTTTACTATTCCAATCAAGAAACTCGTTTCGAGGATTTTAATTAAACTATGTTCAGAGATACAATTTGAAATAAATAAAAAGAATCATTCTCACCGCCCAGTCTACAACGAAATAATTTACAATATCTTCCCATTCCCATAACCAATACGATGGGAAATAATGAAGGATACTACAAGGGAAACCGCCTCTTCTTAGCAGCACCAACCATGGCATATGGCTCGCCATCATTTCAATCTCAGTTTGCAAAATCCATGCCAATCTTTCAATCTACTTGCAATCTTTCCTTGTTGAATGAAAACTTCATATTTTCTTGATTCTCTAGTCAAGTTATACAAAAAGGATTGAACTGAATTCTGAATCCAAAACTTACAATGCAATTCTGTTTGCTCCGGTGCATTCTATTCTGTTGCGGTGGCGGCTGTAGCACCTTGATTGTACATTCAAAAAGAGAGTCAGTTGCTTAAGTTTTATTTAACTAGAGAAGCTCAGGGTGGGAATGGAAACGGGTTAAGTGAAGAATTATATTGTGAATCTCGTGGTTGCTTGCAAGTATGCAGGTGTAACGGAGGGAAAAGGGATTTTGAAGGTGGGTCGGAATGGTAATAGATCCACGTGCGAGAGGAATATGTAGTGAGCGCAGCGTTGAAAATCAGGCTGACAAATTTATAACCCTCTAAAATATACAAGTTTCATCCTAATTACAACAAGTCCTCAATTAATGTTAATATCATCATCTCCGGGGAGGGAGAGAAGAATTTGCAGTCTCCTCCTTACTGTGTACTGCATTCCATTCTCCTCTACCGTTTCCACAACCTACCGACTGGCATCAAATCTGCATCTAGTTCTCCCGCAATTTGACTACATGGTACTACTCTTGTAATCTCGTTATTCCCTTCGCTTGTGGTTGTGTGCGATATTCATAGAATTAACGGAGAAGCTCGGAATGAGGGCAACGCTTTGTCTGGTCCTTTGACTAACGCAAAGTTATCATCGCATTCGAATTCAGCGTCGTCGTATAGTTGGAGATGATGATGTTGAAGGGCTTATGCTACTTTAATCCACACTCTTTTTTTAATGTTTATAAGACAACGCTGTGAGAGCTGATGCCAGTCGGGGGATGTGGACAGAGCGGGGGATGCGTAAGATTGTTATGCTGATTAGCAGATTGTTGGTTAGTTGGATGGGTTGGACAAATACACTGTGGGAAAGATATTACGCGAGTAATAAAATATAATTATTATGATGGTGCGTCCCTCCGTTCTGGGACGTCTTATGAACGGAAAGTAATTTGCAGAAGAATCAAAGCTGTAAAGATGCAGTCCCAACCCTGACTGAATGTGTACTGCATTAATGATAAGAAGATGATACCTGGTTTTGCATACGTTTGCAAACTTACGACTTGAATGGCAATGCTAAGAGCCAACTATCACGACAACTAAAACGACACTACCATTTCCTTATAAGCTGGAAGAGGGGAATCGCAAACAAATAAGTAGGCGGCTAGAATGGAACATTATCATTTTCAAGTATGCAGGCAGAGTGGAATACAAAACGGAGAAGATAGATCTGTTCGGAGGAGAATCATTTCATTGCTGACACAGAGGTGATAAGCACACACACGGGCGGATGGATGCGGTACACAGGTGTGTTTGTTATGATTTAATGCATTCCCGCCAGAGGTGTATAGCTACTCCACGAAGCCTTATTCCCAATTAATAATTTATTCAAGCTGGGGCACAGAATACAGGATTAAACCTCTACGCAACCGCACCTCGTACATTATCCAATCCCGTGGAATATCATCTTGTCGTATGCACCATCACGAGGACTGGTTTCTCCCCTCCCTTGAATGTTCAAGATACCTGTGTTACTAACGGGTTCTTCTCTTACCTCCTCCTGTCTCCCACAGAGGATGTTTAAGATGCTAACTTTTAAAACCCTGTTTCGCTTCTCCTATCCAACTCCAGCTTCGCATTGAACCAGGAAGGTTGCAAAAAACTGAGATCAAACACCCAATACCAGCTTCCTGCAAGCTCAACTCCAAGACGGAACCCAGAATCGCAATGGACTGGTTCTTGTATTATTGCATTATCTGCTATTAACGTAGCGGATACTTGAATCTTCATCAACAACAACTTGTCAAGCCTACAAGAGTCCTCGATTGTGGAAAATCCTTTTGAAGACCGGCTCAATGTGACTACCTGGTGTCCTAGCAAGTGATGAACACACAAAAGTCTTTTCATAAAATTAAATTTATGATTGCTCACTCAAATCATTATTATCATTATTAGCTGCTTCCTTCCGTTTCTCAATTTTCCTAAAAAGATTCAAGTAGCACAAGAGTTAGTTAAGCTTGCTCTTCATGTTTTTCACTAGCAGATTGGGTATGTAGAGGAAATGCAACTTCTTGGAAGAAAATATAGGGAAAAAACTTAGTTCAAATGAAATATTTGCTACTTTTAAAGCAAAAGTTTATGGCTGACAGCTAAGCATCGGAATTTCGAAAAGCGTCCCCTGCAGAAAAACAGCTGACAACTATTCAAGTTAAAGGCAGGAGCAGGAGGATAAAATAATGATAATGCAAGCTGTCTCAATTATTCGTATCCAAGTTACCTAGATATCAAAGAAAAATACTGAGAAGAAAAAGATGACCGGCTTGAAACACAGTTACTTAGCTAAACGATTAGGAACTTGTGGAGGAAAAAGATTTTACGTACAAAATACAAGTTCTAGACAAGATTATTGCTACAACGCTTACAATAATATACAATGGAAAGAAGGGACATGCAGAAAGATTAGAATAATAGGGTCGGTTTCCTTAGATGATGAATGAAAAATTGTCGTAACTAAAAAAATATGACAGCTAACAAACAGAATCTCCTGTTGGATACACGTTCTGTTGATGGGAATTTAGCGTAACCTAATATCCTAAACTTGTAGAATTTCATGAACGCGACCTTCCACGTGCATGCTTGTATGAATATTCTAATCTTACAATAATAACGTGATGGGATGCATTTTAAATCTGTTTGGATGGCAGGTAGAGAACAACGCCTAAAGTAATTACTAGCTGCCTCTACCTAATCTCCGACGAGAGGCATCCAGGAAAGAGAATCTCTCAAACCGAGACGGAATCTACGCAATACAGAGGAATAAATTACACTATGAAAGAATAGCCAAAAATACACCAAAAATTAGTAAACAGGACATGCTGGATGAAGGGATTGATGGGAACAACGTTATGCTAATTAGTATGGAGATGTCGTTAAGTGAGCTATTGTTTTCCCTTTAAATTTTCGTTGAGTGTGGGTGGTGCTAATTGGGTGCAAAGGTCGTATTCTCGGCTTTCGAGAACCTTTAGGTTTCATGGATAGGGATTTTCCTTTGGTTCTGGAACCTACAATTGATGCGAGTACAAAACTGCTGGAATACTTGCAGATAAATATTAGGAATAGTCTGGCTGGCATTGCTACATAATATCGGTTAAACTTAAGTGCGTTTAAGGATACACGGTTTGTCCTATGAGGTCATAACTTGACTTGCTGACACACTTGAGATACTAGAAACTAAATTCCTTACAAGTCTAATCTTCCAATGTTATCTGTAAGCTAGGGTCAACTATTGCATATGTCGACCGCTGGATGAGCCATGTACATGCAATCACATTGAGTCTCATCATTTACTTGGTTTACGGAAAGAACAGAAAAATGTCAGTTTTTCCGCATATCTATAGCTAATTGAATATCTTAACACTATCCTGACCTTTATTAGCAAAACGAAAAAATGCTCATCAATCATAAGGCACACACCTACTCATCCCCATCGTCCTTAAAATGCCGAGCCCATAAAAGTGATCCTCTGACTAGTACAAGGCATGCAAAAGGTATACTGCACATGTTCTCATCATGACATGAAGCTGCATCATCATCTTCGTTAACCAGTCTCCCTACCTCTCAGGCATTAACCGGTACGGATATTACTTGATGTACTTGTTGATTTCCTACTAGAATGACGACGATGCCTTTTAAATCTACTAAGAAAACAAAGAAACGGGGATCTCACCTTCGCAAAGCGATGATCCACATAAATATTACAACAAGGATAAATAGTTTTTTAGAACGATCAACAAGCTGATAAAAGAAACAACTGCGAATCTGATAAATCAATTATTCTGTTTCGCCAATCCAGCTTTGAGTTTCGTATTGTGTTGCGCAGATTGAACTTTTAAGAATAAAGACGACGAAATCTTCACAGATTTTCTCGAAACAATTGTGTCAACACATGACGGCAATTTTAACCTTGATAAACCACACAGTTAAAGAATTGCACGGAACACTCCTCACTTATTGGCTTTGATGCTAAAATGTGTTAACTTCAATTGCAGCTTTTAAATTCAGTATTATTATTTTTAGCGCTTACTGATTCGGAGAACGCTTTGTCCTGTACACTTGTTTGGTTCACTTGATCAAGTTTGTTTTTTTAAAGGATTGAATTACCACATGATTTAGTTTAATTGTTAACCATAACAATTTTCCGAGAGTAGAGAGAGAACTTCACTGGAATGTTTTCAACAAGAATCACAAACCTGGGCCCTGACTCCTGCTTGTGTGCACATGTAATGAATGCCCGTACACGTACTGTGCAAAGAAGATTGCCTCGAGTTCTTTAGTATTGGAGTGCATATGGAAAACGATTTAGGGAGGTGAAGCTAAAATCTGCCTATTCCGTGTATACCGATATTTAAGAATGATCCCTATACTGCTCCAGTAGACTTCCTGCACACGTTGTTCACTCTGGCTTCTGGCACAAAGTTATCTGGAAAGATTACCAAGGATACTTGTTCCAGGCGTCTCTTAGAACGTTTGCGTTGCAACTATACCACAGTATGTAATATTGTTTCCCGCTCCGCCAGTACGAAGAGGGCGTGGATTTTTGAATCTGTTCGCAGAGTAGAATTCGCAACACAAGTTAGCTTCGGCAATGAGATGTCACTGTTTGGTGTTTACGTCCGCTGTCACTTTAGTTACAGAAGAAGCGTTTGAAATTCAAAACTGTGGCATCACTGGTGAATTTACAAGTAGAGAACTTGTGTGTCGAGAGAAACGGATTGATAATTCTGTACCAGAATACAAACTGTGTCAGCTGCAAAATAAAACAATACAAATATAGCAGATCGTAAACCACAAAAGTTTGTTAGGACTAACATTAAAATTACGGAGATGTGGGATAGCGAGTGAAGCACATCTGTGTGTTGGTTATCTGCGGAGAATTTTCGTCTGAAAACTACGCTGAAAATACTGCTGATGACGGCTGATGATGCTGTGTGAGCTGAGCATAAAATACGGTAGCTAAGGATGAGATGAGCCGATGTAAAATGAAAGGAATCTAGTTTACCTAGTGGTAGTAAAAAGAAGGGAGATGCGCTCTATGGAGATGGAAAAGCTTCAGGAAAATAAAGTACACAGTAGGAGCCCTAATTACAGCCGACATAATGATTGCTGAGTAAATAAAGAGACACATGTGAAAATAGTCCGTTCTGTCATTGAGTTGAGCAACAATGAGAGATTATGATGCGTGTAAAACAAAGACGGAAATTGCATTTTGTCAGCTACTCTCAACTTGAGATTCATCACTGCTACATCTGCCTGGCTGATGAGAGTAAATCTCGTCCTCCCCAATTTTCTACGTGTGATTAAATGACAAAACTTTGCCCCTGTCTCTATACTCAGCTGCTACTGTTTCGTAACCGGGATTTGATGGAAAAGTTAAATTGAACTCACGTTTCGAATTTTAAAAACACTCGTAGGACAAGCCTCTGAAACTAGGATAAGACGGAAGTGTAAACGCCGGCACTTTTAAGATGAGTTGGGTAGGTTCTTTTGACAGAGTTTTGGAAGATGTTCACCGGTAAAACTAGTACAAGAAAAATGTCAATTTAGTCAAGCTTGATGTGGCACAATAAGGTAAATTGCACAGGCTCTGTCCGCTGGTAGATAACACGTTGGACTTGGGATTTGCAAAAATGTTGATGGTGTAACATTGAGGGAGGACCGTAGGATAGTGTTACATAGGTCCACTCACTTCAGCGTCAATCTTGACTTTAAAGGAACAGAAATCTTTGACCGTGGCAAAGAATCTTTTGGTGCAGTGGAAGCCCAAGAGTAGTATGCACTAGGTTAATGTTGGTTAATGGTCAGGAGGGATGGCAAAATGGATAGGGATACGACAGGACAGAGGAAGCGTATTCTGTATAACTTGTAGCCAAGATGAAAAGGCTGGCTCCCAGAAAACTAGTTGGTCACTCGGAGCATTTAGTTATCATCAACCTCACATCCTGATGGTCATGGCAAAAGGCATCTCCACCTCAACTGCATCTCTCCGCAAGAGATTGATCTTCTTGCGCCTTCCTGCACAAGCCTCCATCATCATCTTTCCTCTCGCTGATTGATGCAAGTATTACAGTTTTACTTTACAAGAAGATGTACTACGAGGAAGGCAATACCAGGAAGGCTGAGAAAGCCCCGCCTGTACTTCATTCATCCATCCTCATCTTTTGAATGAGTTTTTCATCTTGTGCGAAAAGTAAGCGGGATTTTACAACACCTACCCCTGTATCCTGTATATGTATTCTGCAGGAGGGAGGAAGAGATTCTTTTGAACACTTAAATGACTCTTTCCTAAATCTCAGTCAGTCATTGAGTCAGAAAGTTTAAAGCTTCTTCAAAGTTGATTAGGAAGAGTAGCAGAAAACATGCATGTGTGCGAATTCCGGAAAGAGCCCGCAAAGAAGGTACAATGCGGGATTGCATATGTTCATGCATAGCAGCGGCTTTGACTCTATAAACTGCTTTAAAGTGTAAAACGCACTTCTATCAGCGTATCATACCATACCTTGCGGGTCTCTGACGGATTAAGCCTGTTCAAATTCAAAAACGCTTCAGCAACAATGCAAGAATGGCCCTACCTCTTTTCTTCTGTCTTGTTATTCTTCCCTTATTATTTATCAGCACAGCTCAAATTGATCACTTTGCTCCTTTTATGGACCTCGCAGCCAGATTCTCTCGGGACTCTTGCCAATCTCACCCAGTTTCAGTCAGTGTTCAGAGTATCATCAGGTGCAAGGAATCCAAACGTACCAGAGGCCAGGCAAGAGTCCTAGATTACCTACGCATGCCAGACGTCGGGTCAATAAGATAAAGCGAGGACTAAAGACGGACCCAAGCAGGCTGCCTGATGCAGTCTTAGCATCATTAGCAATCGATGACCAATGTCCACTGCGCCTGTTCAGGTGTCGAATGGCCATTAAGAAGCGAACACAGAGTTAGTGGAGAATGCGGAGAGTCTGCAAAAAATGTGCCCCTATTGGCCATCTACTAAGCCGGAAGACCAAAGATCGGTAGGTTCAGGGATCGTACCGTTATTATATATTTCGTATGATATAAATAACCAGTTTTTCCAATCGCAAAAAACTTTTGTGTCAACATTTCTTCGTAATGGTAGGTAATGTGAATCAAGAGCTGCCATATCCTGTCTTTGCAGCTTGAAAGCACTTGATTTCTGGTTGCAGGTTTAGTTCTGCGATAATGTAACTTAAAACCAGCAAAAAGTTTAAGTTATCATAACAACCTTTTCTTTATACAATTCACTTTATGCAGATCTATCATCAAATCAACTGCCAGTTTTTTAACGTCAACTACCACAAAGCTAACATACCGGACTGTTACAACTTACAAGTGATTAACGAGAAACAAACAAATATCGATCGAGGCAACTAGGTAACTTAACTGACCTTTGATGTCCTACACGGATCTGTGCGTGTGGACTAACAAAGTTGAGATACTTTGCTGCATGTATGGCAAAGCTAGTTAGAAAATGCAGATTAATATAAAGAATTATAGAATAGCCAGACAGGTCAAGAAGAGAGAGAAGAGGGAAGAATGGTCAAAAATAAATTAAGTGTCGTGGTTTTTTTGACTGACAGAACCAAGGGTCAGTTTAAGACAGTAACTAATTTTGCACTCGACAACTCGACTTTAACTGATTGTTGCAACCAAAGTTGGCTAGCTCAGCAAATAGTGAAGTTAATTAAGTAGCTGCTTTGGCTTCCTGAAATGCCAAAAAACTACGTCACCCGTCCTTACAGACTCGAATCTGTATTTTCGCAAAGCAGTTAAAGAGGAAACCAGAAGAAGAAGTGAATAATAACACCTCATTTGTATTCTACGACCATCAAAAAGTACGACAACAGCAAGTATGTGGTGTTTAGAAGGTTGAAAGAATGTTCGGTCAAATTTGAATACGATTCCAATACAATATGAGGTTAAAATGAGCCATAAATTCTTTAATCCGCGAAATAAAAACCGCGAGCGGATCTCCTCATTTGAATTCTCCTGGGTTAAACCCTCCCTGCACCCCAATATGAGAATTGCCAGAGAATGTTCTGTTACATACAATATTGAATCTGTCTTTATGATGTTTTGCAGCATCTAAAAGGAACTGATTCGATACATTTGCTGGGAGTATGAATGGTGCGTGAATGAATCGGTACATACTTGAGGAGTAGGATTTGGTAGGATTGAAAAAGAGAGAGCTTTGATAGAAGGCGGCCGAGCTGTAACGTTATGATTACTGGGAGGTGCTTTGGATAGGTTCTGTTATGAAACCTACGAGAACGAACTTAATAGAAAGCATTGGAAACATACTGGAGGAAGATGATTGGAAAGGATTGATTCTGGTATACTTTGTGTGCTACTGCAGCTGATCATAACGTATCGTATAATTTTAGATGCGTTCTGTATGTTCTTCAAAAGATCGATAGGGATGCATTCGGAAATGATGCGTTGAATATGCTCTCCAGGGGTATACATTGTTATGAATGATTTTAGTAGCTACTGATATGATCTTTTAGGGTATGATTGTTATCGTACCTTAATAGTATGATGCGGTAGGATCGAATGGAATACGTAATAGATGCTTCTTTTACAAATCAATACATTATGATTAAACATAAAATGATTTATATCCATTAAAATTAATAAAATGTACCAATGTAATTAATAAATGTATTAATAATTCCATTAAAACAATTTAGAAGTTCAGAAACTAAAAACCGGTAACAAGTGCAGGGTGAGGAGTAGGAATGTCGTCTTCCTCATGCTTGCAAAGAGGAGGCCTTTGAAGCTGCTAAAATAAGTTCCACCATAGCCGCTTCTAAATGGAATTATCGGAAGGAGTTGGAGAGGATCTTTTCGGACTGCTTGAATCATCAGAGGATCCTCGCTTTCGACCAGTTGCTGGGCTGCTGGGTGGACTATCTGAGGATGAACCATCCATTTTTTGTAGTAAGCCAGTGGTAAGAGCAGCTGTTCTGAACCTCGTCAAGAGGATTCCCATGGTTTCGCTGGTCGACTTGGCAAGGCCCTTGTTCCAAGTCACCTTTTCTGATGAGTACAGCGGATACCATGTATCTCGCATATACGCTGAAATGAAAAAATTTAAACATGGTAAATAAGTTTCCGGTGACCACGGTATATATAAATTATCTAATTCACCTGAAATTCCTACTTTAAGCGCTTCTGGGAACAGGGTTGCTCCTTCATATCTTTGGTCCCCTCCATTCTTGAAGGAACGGTAAAGAAGTGCTATGGCTTTAACGTCGTGCTTGTAGATGCACAGTAATATATCCCGGATAACTGTCCTGGGGGATATTGGACGACTTGTTTTAATTGATGTTGCCGAATTTACGATGAGCTTGTACTGATCCCCAGTAGCCAACGTCACTTGTGCAAGTTCCTGGAAAAACAAAATCCAGTAATTATGAGCAGCTGCGTAACCAATCATATGAATCCGTACACAATTTTTTTTGTGAAATTTTTAAGATAATAATGTTTCCGAGCTTACCACATCTGCTACAGCGGCTACTTATAGTTGGCAAGCTTCCCTTGGTGGAAGCTGAGGCATAAAGTTCTGCGACATATCCTTAAACTCTTTACGCAACTCTGATAACAAAGGAAGAATAGGGTGGATGAAGGAATACCCCAAAACTAGAATAATAAACCCTGCACTTCCCGTTGTGTTACTAACCTGCAATCTCCGCAGGGCTGGGCGCAAGTATTTTCGCTTTCATCATATTCAACATAACCTTGGTGTCCATGGACGGTTCAGCTGCTTCATCCATGTCCAAAAAAAGCTGAAAGAAATACAGTTCACTTCAGTGTTGGAAAAGAAATTTACTAATTATGCTAGCATTAAAGAGATGCTGAAGCTGCTGACTTGGTAGAATCAATGGATTGCAAGTTAAACAAAATTAATTGAAACAAAATAGAGCTTCTTTACCTCAAAGCTCGTTGTGGTAGATTGCCTTTCAGTCGCTTCATCGGGCTGAGGGGAAACCTATACTATTCATTAGTAGAATTATGAAGTGTCTCTGTTTGGTTGGTCCAGTAATAATAAAGTTATAACTAAACACAACTACTGGAAAGTCCAACGAGCTGCTTACCCAGATGGATGTTGAAGTTGATGGACGTGCAGCCGCTACATCCTTATCGGAAGAAACCTAGAGGATTCATGGGTACGGTCATTAAATGTTAATTTTGAGATGGTAACTATTACTTATGATTAGTTGTAGCGGCTGTGTGGGTCGAATAACAATGTAGTTATAATTAAACATGTTAATTCAAATTTAAATCACGGCTTACCCCTACGCTAGTTGAAGAAGGGCGTGCAGCCGCTACATGGTCCTCTGAAAATACCTATAGGATTCATTAGTGGTATTTTATAGCGTTAACTTTTAGCCGGTAATAAACACTTAATAATAAGTAGTTGCTGCTGTCTGGATCAAATAGTAATTTACTTGTAATTAAACAATGTAATATTAATTCAAATTCCAACCAGCTTCTTACCGAAATGCTTCTTAAAGTAGCTGCACGTCCAGCCGCTAAAAGGTCCTTGGAAGAAACCTACAGGATTCATTAGCATGATTAAAATGTGTTTAGTTTCAGCTGCTTTTAACTACCATTTATATTACACGTCAGCTGCTGTCTAGACACATTAATTAATTACATATGAGTGTATCAACGATACCGAAATTCAAACCAAAATTGATACCTGTTCCATTATTGCAGTTGGACGCACAGCCGCTGATTCCTCCGCGGAAAATCTGTGGGATTAATTAGCGTCATAATTAAATAACAATAAGGTTATGCTGACCAGTATTAACTAACATGAGATGACTAGTTCCAGTAGCACATTACACTTATTTATATATATATAAATCTTAAATTCTTTTCGCCAAAATCAAATGCTTACTGGACCCTCCCTCCATCCGAGTATTTTGAATTTACAGCAGCTAAAATTTTACAATAAACTATTACATTTAAAGGGTTTTATAATTAAATGTGCCGTTATTACACCACGCAGCGGGTCCCTTCAAAGTGTACTGAGTGCTGTACATGCTAATGCTCGAATACAGAAGGCAATGCGTGTGCAGCAGTAATTGAGCGATACTGAGGAAAGTCTCCACCGGAGAACAAGTATGCTGTTTCAATGAAATCAAACGGAAAATCACTCCGAACCATGCTGGCGCTGCAGTCGTCGGCGGGTGTAGAAATTTGTGGTTACTATGTAACACTTTATATATATGCATACTATAGAAAACGTCCCGTTTCCATCTTTTAGCTTGCCAGAACATAAAGCTGCTGTTGTGACTATTACTGAAACAGCGATATTAATTTGCGCGTGTCGTTTTAATTATTAAAGCCGCTTATTGTTTATTAAAAGAATGATATTATTTTGGCTTCCTAGTCTTATCGAATTTTTGGTAAGTAGAATTTTTTGATCTTTTCCAAATTAATTCACTGCTGCTAATAACTTCTCCCAAAGTCGTATACACGTGTATCATAGAGTAAATTAATATGCTCTTACGAAGTCGTTCGTAAATGAAAGTTTTGGGTCGCACTGAATCCTAACACCGCCCAGCCCAACTCCGTCACCTATGGAAAATTATAGCATTTCGCTTCACTACCGCATCTGTCACATTGCTGACACGACACCTCAATAAATGTAAATAAAAATTCAGTGAACAATATCCGCATAGTGGCGATCAGCGGCTTAAAATTGTCTTTCCAACCATAACCGCACCCCTCATACCATTCCGCCAAAACCACATGCAAATGTTCCAGCACAACTTATAAAAGGCAGGGAATCCTCACCACCACCGGATGAAAACTTGCAATGAAAAATTAAAATGAAATTTTAGGTAATGTTGGATTAAATTCTGCCTTTTATTGGTGGTATTCGAAAATTCCCACGGGGTTTGGGGTAATGGTGTAAGGGGCGCGGTTTGACAGTAAAGACAATATTAAGCCGGTGATGGCCACTATACGGATATTAATCACTAAATTTTTATGTGCATAAAGGGTTTCGTGTCAGCAATGTGAAAGTTGCGGTGCTGGAAAGAAGTCCCATGATTTTACACGGGAAATGGTGTTGTGCTGGGCGGTGTTGGGATTCAGTATGACCCACAGTTGATAACACATAATTACAGCAGCTTTTGGTAGTATTCTCGTCGTCGCACTAAAGTCTTAAAATTAAACAAATGTTACAATTAACTCTTTTACTAGAGCGACGTGGCCATGGCAGCATGGTCATGAGATTGCTGTTGGTAGTTCCGATCAGAGGATAGCGGGCCGACCCGTTCTGGTGGGTGAGCCGTGAAACCCGCCCGTAAACCGGCGGGTTGTTTGTTTTGGGACAGCAGGTATTCCTGTTGACAGCTGTCAATCATGGTGTATTCAGGCTGCTGATAAATACCCTTGTATTCCCAACTCCAAGAATCAAATCGAATGTTTTCACAGCAGATCAGACGGAAGCGGCAACCTCAAATTACACTGAGAACGAATTCAATGGATGCATGACAAATCAGCTGGATGGGTTTGGTGACGTCGTTTGCGAGGATCAAGAAATCCGCGTATATGCTAATTCTACTCTACAATCAAGGTAATCATATCTGCTGCCAGGCGACAAATTGCCGGCAGTCTACAATCCAACAACCAAGAAAGCGAATTCCAGCGCCACTATGCCGATGCGAAAATCTGACAACGCAAAAGTCGATGCCATCATATCTTCTATCTAACCACCGAAATCATTTGCAAGGAAACCTCGCCCTTTAGTGGACCGTTCGTATTTCAAGGCCAATGAGTGGGCAGCAGCTGCTATGATTTATCTGCCAGTTACTTTTTCAGCGTTGCTACCAAAAACTTTTTTTGATTTCTACGTGTAGCTGCTGAGTGCTGTTCATATAGTGTCTGTCAAAGGCAAAATTGAAATTGAAATACATGAAACAGAACAGTGTATAGACGATTTTACTTATGGTATTAGCAAATACTTTACCGATGGAGCAGTTAAGTCATTAATAGCGCATTAAACGCATTGCACGTACATGTGTACAACTTAGCTTGTGAAAATAACTCATGCTTCAAATGTTTACTTTTTTCAACTTTTGAATTCTGTTTATCTCACTAACGAGTAAATAAAGATAAAGATTTTCTTCTTTCAAGTAGCTCTTTCCAAAGTTGACATAGCAATTTCAGCAGCAGCTTCCAATACGTACGCATTTAAATCATTTCCTATTGTTCCCCAAAACAAAGATCTTCAATCCTACAACAACAGTACATACGGAACCTTTTCTTTGCAGGATAATCCTTAACCATTTATTATTTTATATTCATTTCCTATTACATCGATCGTACTCTAAGCGTGTGATCTTAAATCAACTCTTCTGAGTACATACTTGTTACATTCTCTAAAATTATAATTGAGAAACATTCTCTCGCAGAAGCTTCTTTTCCCCTTCCAAAGATCCTACTCTCCGCGATAGAGCCTGTATCATCTCTTTTGAGCATATACTTGTTACATTCTCTGAAAATATGATTGGGAAACATTCTCTCGCGGAAGCTTCTTTTCCCCCTGAAAAGTTCATACTCTCCACGATTGATCCTGTATCATCTCTTTTTAGTATATACTCGTTTCATTCTCTGCGGCTATGATTCGGGATCCTTATCTCGCGGATGCTTCTTTTCCCCCTGAAAAGTTCATACTCTCCGCGATTGATCTTGCATCATCTCTTTTGAGTCTATACTCTGCTCATCCCCCAGAGTATGTAACAGATTGATACGTTTCATAAACTTTTAGTACATACCCTCAATGTATCTTCCTTTCTGATCCAGTATATACTTTTACTTGATAATCTTAAATGAATCGATCCCCGTAATGCTAATTTATCATAATAATACGATCTTTTTGAGATTATTCCCAAATAATACGATAAGAATCAATCCTCAGGGATATATAAAAGACTGTTTAATCTGATGTTTCGTTCCGTATCGTTCACATTTTTATCGAACCCTAGTCTCGAATTGGGTTGCAGGGCTCCTGGTATCGGATGTACTTGATATGTGCTACAACAAGCCTGTGGCTCTTCGTGTCCTCATGCACTTTTAATATAAATACGCAAACGTATATACCAACAATTGACCCACATCTCTTCTGACTGTGTTAGAGTTTCATCTTGCGTTTCATTCAAAGTTTGTTTTTTTTATTTTGCATTTGTCGGCAAAAAATCTGAGCTTAGACTAATGAATACGAATTTTCGTTACTAAACAGCTCAAAGCTACGTAGGTCGTAGGTGCAATATGTGAATTGTGCTTTGCAAATTGTTTGCACGTATAAAAACAAAATCTAAATAATGGACCCGGACAGACTTTGTTGATACAAGCCGCGTACTTTGCATTTTTACCACAAGTTTTAAATCAAAGGAGAAATCTATCAATTAACTCCTCCTTCCCAGCTATCTTTTCCCTTTATAATGAAAATCTTATTTATGTCTTGCTCAAGGTAATTTGAGAAGGGAAATGGCTTGCGTAGAGGTTGGCTCTGTTTGTTGCGGAAGGTATCCAAAAATCTGAGCAGGAAAGGTTATGATGAAGGCGGGGTAGTGGAAGAGATAAAGATTTTACAAGTTTGCGAATTCGAAAATATGTATAAAATATCAAATCTCAAATAAAGTCTGCATGAAGATATAATAGTAAGATAATAAAAGGAAGAAATAAGGTACAACAAATTAAACTTAAAAACAAATGAATTGCCATGTATTTACACAAACGGTCTTAAGCCTGATGACACTATGATGACACTGGCTTTACAGAGTCTATTATGAATTTGCAAACACTTCACGGAACGTGCATTGGAAAGGCTGAGATTGAGAGTGGAATTGGGAGATGATGTCAAGGAAGAACAGGAAAGGTACCGACTGTTCCGTCTTACGTTGCGTGATGGCCTGTTGATGTTGTTCGTCATACTTACCTAATCTTGTTTTCTCTTCATTTAGCACAAACATGAAAAAGCTTTCTTTTACATTTCTTCTTGGCTATGAGATTATTTTCCAATTTTAAGGCTCCCCTTTAATCTAAAAATTTACATTGAGGTCAACGTGAGTGACCGAGATTAAACATTTCCTGTCAAGTAAGTCCAAAGTCATATTGAATTCTTCCTTTGCCCGTATTTCCCTCCACCTTTTCACTTCCCTACACGCCTGCTTCTGTTCTCTCCATGGAAGACTACATATCGTTTCTTTTCACTACAATATCTCAAAAGTCACAGCGCCAAGAGGTTAACACCGTTGGAAGCTGAGAGCTTCTACTCTGCTGGCACTATTCTGTAAAGCTCGGTTTGAAAACGCTACAGTGATAAAAGTATGCATGGCGTAGAAAACTGATTTTATTTACTTTCAGTGCTATAACGTCTTCAAACTCTGAGCTTTAGAGTTTAAATTTAGTGTTTACCGGAGTAGAAGCTCTCAGCTTTTCAGCGGCGCAAACCACTTGATGCTGCAACGCTTCCGAGCGAGTATTGCTGTGACAAGAAATGCGCGTTTTGAACAGCGAGGAGACAACGGAGGTGGAAAGAGCAGCGAACGTACAGGAAAGTGATATCGAGATGAGCAGAGGGAAATACAATCTAAGCAAGAATTTGTGTATACATTGTACGTAAGCAAGTAAGCTTTTGCTTTTTTTCTCACCGAGTTTATTGCGAAAATGAGAACGATGAAGTGAACTATTTGCAAATATGAGCAACTAAAACAACGAAAATCGACTGCAGTTCTTTGGACTGAACTGACAAGGTTATTTGCTTGCAGGATTAACGTCTCTCATTTTAAAGAGAATTTGATTGCAAGAAAGGAGCAATGAAATTATGAAAAAAATCTCTTAGGTAAAAATTCAATGTTTTAAAGATTAGGTCAGGTAATCATTAAATGCTCAATAGTATATAAAGATCATTGTGTTGCAATAAAAACCATTGGGCGAAACTATCTAATCTCTAAAATTGTAAATCGTAGAGAAAGGAGCGGTGGTACATACTGATACGGTACGGTAGGTAGAAATTTACCCGATAATCATTTAAATTGCCTCACGACGCTTCCGCTGGTTTTTATCGGAGATTTTTGATACCTGAGCTAATATAGCTTATTACATATTTAGCTACGCCTGGTGGCCAAGTGTCTGATCTGAGGCAGAGATTCAGAGTTTATAAAAATTAAGTTTGTCTACTGATGTTATAAAGTGTTTGCAATGAAATCCAAAAGGTTTGCTAGAATCACGGACATAGTAGGGTAGCTTATCATAAGCCAATTCGCCTATTTACAAGGACGGTGGATGGACTGCTGCAGTATATAATTATGATTGTAGATTAAGGGTGGGCTTGCATTCCCTGCTGCTTCCCTCTCATCATCATTGTTCTGGTTGTACTTTAATTACTTTAAGGGAAAAACTAATGAGAGAGAAAAGAGTTCCGTTACCGGTTTTTCCCTATATGTAACGTTTTCAGCCCTCTTTTCCACTCATCTCACGAGTCCCTCTAAGAAAAGAAATAAGGAAAGAACTAAAGAGATAGCGTACTTACCTTACCAATCTGCGCATCCAAGTCATGATCACCTGCCTATATTGCCTGCGTTACCTACTACGTGTTTAATTGTATTAACCAAGGATCCAATCTGTTTGAGTCCGAAGTTTCTACCCAGAAGCCAAGAACTGCATGACAGTGAGAATAAATCATTTTCAAAGCTGTTTCCTTGTAACTTACTCACATATTTTATCTGGATGGATGATTGGAATCATCAAAGGAGTACCCGAGAATAGGCCTGCGGCGGACAAAGTTGACTGTCTTTGGGATTTTCTCAATCTTAATCTCGATTATAATGGCATATAGAAGGAGCAGAGAAATTGTGAGCTTAAAAGGGCAGTTTATAGGATAGTTGTAGGTGCAGGATGCAGCCAGCAGGTGAAGAATTTTGGTCTTAGATCAGGTCTAGGAATAAATCTGGTAAAGAAGACAATTGAAATAAATCAGAAGAAATATATACTTTCTCCAAATAAATGTGTTCATCGCTCGTAATAATGGACATTGGTTCTAAGCAAGTCACGAGAAAATGCCTTAGCGTTTCTTTCAAAAGTTAATAAGAAGATAGTCTTTAGATTCGCGCGTTGAAAACGTATGAGAAATTCTATTAACTTCATAGTAGTTATTTGCGAGTTATTACGCTTTGTGACGTAGCGGCATTGACGGGTGCTCCTTGATGGCTTATTGGTGCTGTCGCTGGAGCTTCAATCACAAAAGACCTGAGCTGATGATTTGTATATATTTGCTTCCCGTCTCATGCACCACGGTCATGCTCATGATTTTCGTGAAGGGGCCAGACTTGGATGGGGCTAGTGAAAGATAATTGAAATTGCCAGAGATTCGTGGACAAAGTGAAACCTGTGAATGTATTTGACTTTGTTCACTGAAAGTTTCTTTGAATGTGAAATTTTGCAAGTAAATGATTTGATTGAAAAGAAACGTTTATTTGGGAAGCAAATTCTGCTTGGACTTAAAGCGCAAACGCAAGAAAATGATGGAAAACTCGGTATCCTGCGCTGTGCAGAATGTCACGGTGATACTTAATAAGTTTAAATTCGGCATTGCAACTGAAGACAGAGAACAAGGAACAAGACGATACGATGGTCTGCTAGTATTCTTGGCTTTGGAAAAAGATAGCTTAAACTGCATTATACATTTCATGTATCTCAAGCAACGGTAGCAACAGCAGACGACTTTTGTGCATTGTACATCCTCGAATGCTGTGCGAAAGTAAGAAAAGATGAAGGTTCCAGTGAGCTCAAACAAATCTTGGTAACTAACCTACGACGATTTAGAAATCTTTACTGAAAATTATCGTTTTGGGATGAACGAGGGCTTTTCTGATAAAGTATGAGGCTTTAACCTTAAGGAAGGTTAAGAATGGGAAATTAACTCTTGCCAGCTCAATGAAACCAGTAGAAAGCGGTGCAGTTATTGCGCATAACGACCACCTGGATAGTGCTACACGACAACAGCACAGGTCGAAACCTTGATCCAGCGTCCGTATAACCAGTGCAACATCTGTTTTCAGAAGAAAATCGTTCAAAATATGATGCGACGTTGACAATGAACTTGGTGGTGGGAGAAAATCTGGCTTTGCGATTTGAATTGTATTGTGGTATAATAGGAACATGATGTGGATTTTACAAATTGATTATTGCTAATGGAATGGTATATTTTTCCTATAATGAACAAAACTTATAAGAATGAGACACATGCCGCATCCGATTCTGGTAAAGGAAAATTTTCCTGTCTTCCGATCGGGTGGCAGCCTGTAGCCGATTGTAACTAGAATATGGGCGAAAGGTGTGACAGCTAAGCGAATACTGGAGATAATAGAGGACAAATAAAACGAATGCTTGAAATTTTGCATCTGTATTTGCTATGCAAAATATGGAATTACGGCCATTACTGACCGTATAAAACGATTCGCGGAACTGGTAAGCCTGTTTTTGCAAACTTAGTTTCGTAGAAAATAGCACGATGAGGTAAAGGCTTCATGTTAAATTGAATTGCTATGTCCGAAATAAGAGGGATGTAACTGTGTTTTTTTCTTTCAGGATCCAGGCATATCTGAGTTTGAGCATTTTGCTCATAGCAGGTGCAACTTATGCAGTAGAAGAGCACAAAGATCTAGTGGAACGCGCCGTCCGGGTAAGTGGTAGTTTTAGAAGCAGTGCTTTTTGAATAATTCAGTGCAATATGACCTTTTTTGTGGTTCTAGGCTGCAGAAGCATGGTACGAGAATTCAGTGAAGGAAGCTATGGTGAGCGGGGCTCAAAGCAAGAGATCAACGAAATATCCCTTAGAAGCGGAAGAACATGACAAAGAATACACAATTTACAATCATGCACTGGACGCTCTTATGACTTTGTAATTGAATTTTGGGTGTATTGTCTGTGTGGTAAACAAAAATTAAAACAGCTGGAGGGAAAAGCTGATTGGGAATTTGTTTTAAAAATGTAGGCACAACTTGACAGAACACGAAGCGCATCGCGGCCTCCGTCAAGTTTCGGGAACATGCCCAACCCCAACTGCTTCTTGCGCTAACTCCAGATACCGAAGCGCTGATGGAACTTGCAACAACTTGAACACTGCATGGTGGGGCGCTGCACGATCTTTCCAAAACAGGTTGCTAAATCCCGTTTACGCGGACGGAAGAAATGCGCCTCGGGGTGGAATCACCTCCTCCCTCCCAAACGCCCGTTTCATCAGTACCCAATGTCATCCGGATTTCGATGTCGTTTTTCCCGGTATCACAAACATGGTGCCACAATTCGGGCAGTTTGTAGATCACGACCTGTCCTTGACACCTGAAGGAAGTAAGTGCACTCGAAAATTTTCATTTCTGAAAAATCTCGAATCTCGAAAGCATTAATACAATTTTGACTTGTTTAATTCCTTGAAAGACAAGCAGTGCTGCGCGAATCCAAGCACTGATGCGAATTGCTGGGGTATCAGTGTACCCACAAACGATTACTTCTTTGCTCCTAAAGGAACCAGATGCTTGGATTTCACCAGATCTACTGCCTGCTCAAATCCAAGTTGTGAGTTTTAATATACTTAATAATTTACCCGTTAGTTTCTGGTCTGACTATCTGACAATGTAAGTTAATAATGTGTTACAATTCTCAGCCGGTGTCCGAGAACAGATGAACATGAACACGGCATTCATTGACGGATCTCAAATTTACGGCTCAGCAGCAACGAGGACTAATCAGCTCCGATCCTTCCAAGGAGGTAAAGTTGATATATTAAACGTTACAGCGGGTTAGGTGGCGCATCAGTTTTTCGAAAAGCTTCCAAGGGTTTTTTCTCCTTGTAAATCATAAGTGGAGCACCACCACCACTCCCGTCGTTGGTAGTCTGTCTGTACTAACTTGGCACGTGGTCGGGTATCCTTGTTTGGTGCTCAGATGGACGATGGCGATGGAAGATGATGTTTATTAATTTGTTCTAATATGGAAACTTAACGTTAATTAATGGATTGCGTGCGCAGGACGACTGATCACGAACAGCCAGGGATGGAATGGATTCCTCCCATTTGGCTCCCAGACTACCACGTTGGCCTCTAATAATGTACAAGGAGCCTTCATTGCGGGTGATGATCGTATCAATGAGATGCCCGGGCTTGCCGTTATGCACAACGGTAAACTTATAGTCCCCATTTCCTTGCTTCATACGATGTCGTCTCTTAATTAATTCATTATTATCATGCAGACCGTACAGGGTTTGAGTTGAGCAAAGATAGTTTGCATGTTGAGAAGGGGTATGTGGTCCGAATTTAAGCGAATGCACAACACTAATTTGTATCAATTTGTAGTATTCCTTATGGAGCATAACAGAATCGCTGCTGAGCTTGCACGTCTTCGCCCAGCTTGGAGCGATGAAACTCTATTCCAAGAGACCAGGTAGGTGTGAAGTGGTTGTCATATTTAAAACAGAATTAATGCTAGTGTCAGAGGATTTGGAATAGCAATGCCTTATTTGGTGTTAATTAACTTATAGGCGGATTGTTGGGGCCGTATTGCAAAATATTGTTTACAAAGAATATCTTCCCTCTATCCTTGGAGATGCTACCATGAAAGCTTACAACCTGTACTTGCCCGCACCCGGACAATTCTCATCGTATGATGGAACCGTTAACCCAACAATTATTAACAGCTTCTCCACTGCAGCATACAGATTCGGCCACTCTCTCATTAATGGTATCGTTCGATTGTTTGATGTATCCGGAACTGCAAGAGGAAGCTATCAAATTAAGGATCAATATTTCCAGGCTGATCAGGTAGGTGCTTCAATTATAAGGAGGAGGGTAAATGCCAAGGTGAAGGTAACAGTAGTTGAAGGGGAAAGACGGCCGACACGGACGCTGATATTGGATTCTGCTTCTGCAGATGACTCAATCCAATGGACAAGGATACGACTGGATCTTGAAGGGTCTTATGGAAACTAACTCTCAAAAGTTTGATCCATTTGTGACTACTGGTGTAACCAATTTCCTATTCGCACCACGTGGAGCTACCATGGGATCTGATTTAGTTGCTAGAAATATTCAGGTGAACTTTGATTAAAAACACTTTTATAGATGCAAAATCTGGAGAGAGATTTAATGACACTTATAATTTAGAGAGGAAGAGATCACGGTTTACCCAACTACAACGCTTTTAGAAGCGCATGCGGACGTGCTCCAGTAGACTTCAATACACAACCCGCTGATATGGATAGCAGAGTGTGGAACGTTATGAAAACTTGTTACGCCAGCCCTGACCAAATTGATCTGTTTAGCGGTGGGCTGAACGAATTGCCAGTTGCTGGAGGAGCGTCTGGATTTACTTTTAACTGTATTAAGGTAGGGTGATAATCCTACAATGGGTTGATTTTGATTTTGTAGAAGCGTATTTTACAATTTCATTTTTTTTTGGTTAACTAAGGCAATCCAATTCGACCGACTTAAACGTGGAGATAGATATTTCTTCACCCACAGCAATGGCGCTGCTCCTTTCACTTCAACCCAACTCACCGAACTCCGAAGAAGGCGGTTGGGAGATGTGATTTGTCAAAACAGCCAACAAGTGTCTACCCAAGATAATGTCTTCCTTATCCCAGGCACTAATAAGTAAGTAAAATGAATTTATAGGCATATGAGAATATAATTATTTTAGCTCTGAGTTCTGGCCATAGACTGTGAGTTAAAACAGTGTGTTTAAGAGTTAATCTTATTTCAATTCTTTTGCAGTCCAAGAATCGCCTGCACTGATGCAAGCCGCAAACTCAACCTGAGTTTGTTCGTTTAAGCAAATTTTCAACTAAACGTAGAAGCCGTGCCTATTAAGGGGCATTAGATCCTGATCCGCGTATGAATACATTTAAATGATTGTGTTTAAGATAAATTAAAATTATAAAATTATGACACTAGCCCCGTTAGAAATTCAATATTCCTAATAAAAATAATTGCATCCCATTCCGCAATCTTAGTTTTACAAGCGCTTGTTCGTAGAGGTACATTTGTAAAATCACTGTATCAGTCTTATAGCATGCAAAATAGCATAGCACGTCATGATGACCTTTGGCACTAACGGGCCTTTGTGTTAAAAACTTGAAAAAGATTTAATTGTTCCAAAGCTGCAGTAACCTGAAAAAATTAGTTTATTTCTTTACAGCATTTGTAGTAGTTTAATTCAAGGTATGTTCACAGCTTTCTAAAAATAAGATGTTACCTGGTGAATTCGTTCTAAATTTTCGTTTATTTTCTGAAGAATAGACTCAGCTATTATCGACTGGTCGTCACCCTGAGAAAGGACAGCTCGAGCTTCTGCTTCGACCACATCAAACCAGCTAGAAGATGTAGCACTATCCTCAAGTAAAGCGTCAATTCGTAAGTACAAGTTTATGGCGGAGGCACTTAGAAGAATTATCACAAAGACGAACAAGTAGATAAGTTTCCAGCTCCCTGGCTTTTTTTTAACTGTAGGTAAAGTGGTGTGGGATATTGGGGTTTGGCTGGAGGCAGCAGAATCCCCCGCAACTTCTGGAAAACAATTCTCATCTTCTTCATTAACGTCGGCAGCATTGTCATGGCAGAGATCCTGTTAGAAATTTAGAATGAGGGATTACAAGTAACGCGTTGTCGTGAACACAATTAGAATACCTTTGGAAGCTACGTAATCCACTAATTTTTTACCGAAGCGTCATCTCGGGTATCTGTTTCAGGAGTTGATTCAAGGCGCATTGGTAGTCTAGGATACCTTCCTGTACTATTTGATGCTCCCGTCCTCCTTGCACTTATGACCTTATCGATAACTTCACAGGCAGCGTCCCGGGAGATAAATGATGCGAATGCGTACTTTTCCGTATTTGTGTATACACGTATGGCATTCGGGAAAATGAGTGCTGTATTATTTTTAGTTATCCTCTGAATATCACGGACGTGAATAAGAATCTGAAATATACACATAGCAAATCTACAAAGTCGTTTCGTGTCAATCACTCTGATTTGAGGCATGCCTTGGATTCCAATGCAAGAAAATCAGCGCTACAGGTAGCGCAAGATTTCTCTTACCTTAGTTACTCTGCCAAACACATTTGAATAAAAGCCGACGTAATGCTTTGTAATGTACAAATAGCCCTGGAGGAGAATCTCGGCAACAAATGCGCAGGAGTAATCTAAAAAGGGTACAATGACTGCTGTTAAACTTATGTGAATCTTAGTAGCAACACAGTTGCTATTCTAAAATTGGATTAATTCTAGTTATATACTGTGCCTTAGGTAATGCCAGGCCAGTGCAGTGGTGCTTGCTGTTAGCAACTTACATTCCAGGACTAGCTCATTCTTTTGAAAATGTCGCAGGAACTTTTTCTGTCTTGCTTTATTTTTAGTGGGAGCAAGATGAAGTACATCTTCGGAAGACATAGAGGAATCCGAATTTTCGTCATCCAGCTCCGCCATCCTAGGTGGTTTAGCGATGCTAGGAGAACTCCTGGTAAGAGGTCGTAGGGTCATCCTATCCACAGCAAAACAAAGGTTATTATGAAACGGTCACTAATCTATTCACCTTGAGCGTTGATATTTACTGTCACCCAAGATCCAAGGGAATGACATGATTAGGCAGTTATCTACGACGTATTAAATATATACTCACAAATTAGTAGCTTCGATCTCATCACCTAGGGAGCGCACCTCTCCACCATCCATCACGGAGTTCCACCTTCTGAGACTCATCTTGCATAAATAGCTTTTTAGCTGGAACACAACAGGTTCTTGTTGCACAATCTTTGGGTTTGGTAAGCCTAAAGTTGGTGATACGACGAAAAGTCAGATAACGAATTAACACAAGCTTTTCATTAGCCGATATACATTACACTGAAAGCTAAGAGATATTACTTACGTCAGGGATAAAACCTCCTAAATAGAGGAACTCAACATCGATACTGCGGTTTGTCGCGATTATTTCAGCTCGGAAAATCATACTTCAGTCCTACTGATAAGATTATTCATACGCTCTCATACACAGCTATCTCTGTATACCCTTACCCATTCCCTAGGACTCAATTAATTTCGAAGAAGCTATTGAATCACCCACTCTTTTCACTTCTATTCACAACTCTCTGCTGGATTAGAAATATGACACTTATTCTTTAACAAGAAGTCATAAGTTGAAGCTTATTCAAATATTACATCGAACTAAGTGGAACCTCCGTCTGCTCGTTTCCTATTCGACCATACTTGCACTGAACCAAACTATCAGAGTGGCGCCTTATCAAACCATAATAGCAAAATATACCTACATAACTTCTGGGGTACCAATTCTCTTCCTGAGATCTAGGCAACATCGTGGAAGTAGAAAATGTAAATCTCATATAACCATAATAGTCCCGGTAATCATAAATATGATAAACTCCGCTTCCAGTAAGTACAATGACTACGCATCGCTGGCGCAGTGCGTGACAGTTGACAGTAGAATGTCGTTGTAGGTTAGCCGTTAAGAGCCTTAACGTTATGTATTGTATAATGTGTGATGCGCGTCTGCTGCAGTTCAGTAGAAGTAATCCCCAATTAGCTCAATGTTTACACCAAGAATGGCAGTTAGTCGTAGGCAGAAAAAGTCAGTTTCTCACAGAACTACGGAAGATGATACAAAGCGCCATTCTTTCTGTCAAGTCTGGTATCCCAAAAGCCTCAAATCCGTCCAAAACTGATAGTAGAACTCTGCGACTTTCGGGAGGAAGGTCAACCCATGTTTGTAGTATAAGATTTCCATGCCATCATCCTTGCCTACTTGAACTGGGCGTTAATGTAGTGCAGTGTGAGTTCGTCGTTCACAAGCAAGCATATCTGAAATACTTGCACATCAAAATTGAAAGCTTTTGATGAAATCGCAACTAAGAAGCTGCGTTTCAAATTTTTGCTCTTCGGAGAATTTGCGGGCCCCGAAGGACCCTGGATTTCCAAGTGGAAGTCCGGTCAAGATTTTTAAGGATGGGTTCAGATAAGGAAATTTCGAGGAAAGGATAGTTCTGCATATTATACAAGCCAATCGGTTAACTTATTGACTATTTTACAATTAAATTTTAACAAAAACTAAAATCTTGACATTGGTAAATGAAATTGATACTAAATAACTAATTAACCAACTGTAGAATTTTGTAAGATAGATGAATAATGATACTGCATATACGATTTGAGAACGTACTACAAAGTAAGATAAAGCCACAAATCTGAGTATACACTGTAAATTAATTTGAACGTAGTACTTACGTTAATGGTAACCCCGAATTGAGAAACACTGTCAGTTTGTAAAAGTAGGACTACACTATATACAGATATAGGTTTGTTGACTCCTGACCTACACGAACATTGTCAATGCTGACTACAAAATGCATCTGATGACATGATAATTGCCATAAAGCCGTATAAATACCTGAAGATATCTTCTGGCATATCGGTTCTACTAAGTCTACCATGAGGAAAATTAAGTATAAAAGATTTGTACCCATGAACTTAACGTACAAAGAAAATAAGGATCATCACTACCGACTTGGAACAACTGATAATCGAATAGAAAATGGAATCGGCAGAGCAAGACAGCTTAGCTGCAAACACTGCGTTACATATTTCACTATAACCGTAGTTTCACGACAAAGTAAAAAGATACGGAGTCATTGGTTTTGTATCTTAAAGATTAGACAAGTTGAAGTTTAAAGAGCGAGTTCGCAGACTCATTTGGTTGATAGAGGCAATATGTAAGGTTAGTTGTTGAGATAATTTAATAACTAACAGTTTCGAAAGGTTTCATTAGGATAATTTTGAAGTTGTAGAAGTAATCGAATTAAGATTTTGCAAATTACTAGAAGGTATAAACATAAACCAAACCCAGTTGTACTGCGTTAAGAGATACAGATTTCTACAGCTATAAATCACTTTTTTTGTTATTGAAATCTCAGACAAATTGCGGAAGGTAACTAGAAGTCAAATTCAGCAAGCCTGATGATTATTATAATTGTTTTAGTTTTCTTAACTGGTAATTCATCCATTCATCACCATTCACTGTCTCCGTATGCAGGGAGATTACAACTTCTAAGGTCATAAACGTGCCGAAAAACGAAGACCCTGAGATATTTCAATCGAACGAAGTTGACACGATTACAATATGAGATTGCACTTTGCAGGCTTGCGTCAATTGAAAAACCTTATGAATAATATCTTACATTCATTCGATCACTATCAAACTTATATCAATTAATTAGGTAGTTACACAAGTTACAAACGTAAACCCTCAGACCTCGTAATACTTTGGTCATCTTCTTTACGCAAGTAAATTGCTGATCATGACATGAAAGACTAAATACTTGAGCAGGGAAATACTTTGTACTTGCAGCACTTTGACTTGACAGGGGACAAACTTGTTTAAACCACATCATTTACTAGCGTCTTGATATCACGCATTCGTAATTTGAAAAATTTTGGGGGCTCATTTTATCCAATTCTTTATTTCGCTGAGAACCATTAACTAGCTTAACATACCTTGGACGCAGGTACTACTGAACAGTCTTCGTCTTCAGCGATATAATTGACGAATGTTGAGAAAAAAATTCTTTGGATCACACCTCAGCACTGTGGGATTAATGCTGGATTTGTATTTCCCTGCTTGTACATATTTGGCTGTGTCACGAGTAATCTAAAAAAACTTCGCTATATCGAGATAAAACCTGTCGTCACGAGGCGCCAATAATGTAGGACACCTTAAGCAGCATTTTGCGAGACGGCGAGTTGAGTCGCTTCTATCGCTCATTTTCACGTGGTACTTTTCGTGTCTCGAAGACACTAACAAAATATATAATAATTATCAATCCTAACCCTACCCTACTATCAATGATGAGAATATTGGAATAGCTTCAAGTCAGAGTCATTGTCAAAACCGTTTCACCTAGCCATTATCCATTCCACTTTCATTTACATACACTGCATTCCATCAATAACTTCCATTAGAACCTGCTTCTCACAGACTATCTTGCGATTAACCGTCGTCGTAACTTATCTACAATAGCGATTTCTCCATTGGAGCTCCTCAACTACCCCTGCACCTTCAGGAGTCCTCTCAAGTGCTCCGTCAAATCAGGATACAAGGATTTCGGTTGCTCAAATCCAGCTTTCATTTTGATATCGGCTGCTTTAGACGATTCAATACCTTCTGCCTTCTTTGGTGAGCTTGATCCCTGCGCCTTCCCGTTTCCTACAGCTTCAGCAACTGGCTTACGTAAGTTGGCCCCATTGTTGCTCTCGTTCTCACGACGACGGTCTCCTTTATTCTTCCTATTCTCGGCAACGATTTCGCCTCCTGCAGTCTTATTGGGATGACTTTTCCCACTCGTAGTAGCACGTTCTTCATATCTCTTGGTGAAAATACTTTCCATATTCTCATTCGTTCTTCCAGCGTACGATGATGACTTGACCACTTGCGGCGTATGAAACAATGAGTTAACATCAATTCGGATCCCAGTAGTGACGGGAGACGAAGGTTGAGATTGAGATCGAAGGACTGGAATAGTCCATTCCGGCGGTGGGGTTGGCAAGGATGACACGGATGGTAAACAGTCAAACTTTGCTCCGGCAAAGTAGTCTATCATCTCTCGTCTCTGCTCCTTTTCAACAGCCGTCGAAAAAGATCTCTTGACATGATGGTAATTTCCATGAGATGATTGTTGCTGATACAGTTTGTCATGATGTTGGTTTTGCACACGACCACTACCTCCTGATGGTGCAAACGATTTCATACGATTGTGCGTGGCACGCGCTGTAGACACTGGAGTATTTGGACTCGGGGTCATTCTTTCTTCCTACGTGAACCACAACAAGTTATCCATCAACATCAGCAATCATTAGCAACCATCACACAAAAATGCCAACATTTTATTCCTGCCGAAACTTTTTAAGCATCTGAGTAACTTGAAAGCACACATTTCCATTTCCACCGACATTCTTGCCATAGCATCAAACTTTTTTCTAGTGCTTGATAGTTTATATTCAACCTGGAACTGTCGCAGATCTACCAGATCCCAACCTACCAGCCTTGAATGCATGCATAGTGCCCTCATAGGTAATAGGCTCAATTCCCTTCGAGGTAAAGTACAATGCAAGGCTGGCTCCTTGCATGAGGGCCGCATAATATTATTATTGCCTACCCCTAGCTCTTTGTCGTGACATCAATACTGCAGTCTCACAAGTACCTGAGACTCACTTCTACCAACATTCTCTTGGCCCTGGTCTCTCGCAAACCGTCTGAACGCATTGAATGTCTCAATGAGTTTTTCTTAAGCATAGTATTTAGATTACTTGACTTTAAATTCGTGTGTAGTTGGCCAACTTTCCTATGGGTTATATATATACTGTCTCAACAAAGATACACAGTCTCTTAAACGCTACACTCCTCTGTTCCAAGCGGTTAAACTTATGGACTCGGCCACGCTAGTCTATTTAGTTTATTATTCTCACACTTCTCATGCTTGAACTTTAAAGATAAATCCTTCAGTTCATAAATATACGTATCTTCTCACGTAGCCTATTTTACCCGTACTAGAATAGGAACGTCTGGAATCGTAAGTAGCTTTGAGATTGTACTTACTGAAAACAAAAAGATAGTTCAGCTAATCTGGATTATCCGACTTCGTAACAGTATGTCTTGTTTACGCATCTCAATCAAGAACAGTTACAATGTAAAATGTTAGCTTTACTGGCTGCAAATCAAGTTCATGCCCTTCAAAAGCTCAAATAATACTCAGCTGTTACTACTTACGACTGCCCTGACTTTCGTACTTGTCCATGATCTATGAATACTTCTTCGGTGTGTGATGAAACGAAACCTAATATATTTCTGCGACCACATCATGATTCATGAACGAGTTCGTAAGGTAACCCCTGAAAAGCACCACGACCATAATCCACCTTACCGTACATCTAATCCGTTATGTACATAGATACATGAGATCCATCGTTAAAATATTCCTTCAGCTAACGAATGGCTTAAGTTAAAAGCTATGCGTTATGTACCAAATACGCTACTTAACAATCCAAAAATACCATGTCTGACTTCAAATCCTCGATTTTCACAAGCGTACTTCACAACTCAGTAATTTGAAGGTATCCTAACCCTAACACATTACAGTATTTGTTAAAAGGACAGGAAAAATACAAGAGAATACGGAGACAAAGGAATGATGAACCTACGCTACGATCCCCTCAGCGCTACAATGCGTAAGCTTGAACTAAAAACTTCCAAGGCTGATACAAAAAACTTCTGGTCCCGGAAGCCTACTCCAGGAAATTTCCTTCCATGAGTAGAAACTTGTAAAAAATAAATCACTAGGATCACACTGTCCGCTAGTTCAATTATCTTAGGATGGAAAATATAATTACAAAATGATGAATTCTTACTCGTTCAAAATTGTGGAATCTAATGCTACTATCAAAATAAATACGAATCGGTATAATCTGAAATAATCGGTAATACTGTAATATGAACATTTCCAGCAGTTTTCTCTATTTATTTCTGAACGCTGATGGCTACCAACAAAAGAGAAGGGCGAGTAACAACAAAGAGCCCCCCCCCCTGATGTGAAAACAAAGGGTTCCATGGTTTTCTCTACTAGTCTACGAGATTTCCATCAGATTTGCAATGAAGAAACTCACCTTTTTGAGAAACACAATTTTCCGTTAACTTTGAAACCCGTTGGATTTGTAATATCCAGTTTAAATTGCACTCGAAATAAAAATTTATAATTTCGTCAAGGTATTTATACGGGATATACAGCTTGGATTGAAGATGTTGAAAATTGGGGATTATTATTAATCGGAAAATAAACAAGCTATCTGTAGCAATTGGGATTTAAAAATTGAAATTCAACTTGAACGTAGATTAATCAACAATATTTAATAATTGTAATTAGAATAATGACTGGATTTCTAATTTTAAATCTAAATTATTACTCGCGTACACAAATATGCGTATCACTTCTTCTCTCTCCTTCTTTAACACTATTGCATATGGCGTCGCCTTTCAATCTCTTCTATCTGGAACTCCTCTCTCTTGCCCATGTCCCTTCCCTTCACTTTGCACAATGCTTTGCCGTAAAGAGTTTCAAGCAGGAGCAAGTCGTCTCGTCCTTTCGTCCTCAATTTCTCCCTGCACCCTGTAACCAAGAGGAAACAGAACAGAGGTGAGCCAGACAGCCAATCACGTCACAGCCTGTAACTGTTATTATATGCCAACTGCTGCTACAACGTATAGGCAATAGGAGGGTTCAGGTTACTTTCATATTATTTGTACATACGTTTTACTACGTCGTAAAAATGGGAATAGGACGCTCTCTTTTGTTTATATTTGGGTAGTCAAAACCAACTCTGAGATGATTGTTCGTCTAAAACAATAGTAAACCTACAGGACAGTTTTCTTTTCTCGAGATATATATTAGCGAATTTCTTCTCTGAAAGGCGTCGGTTCCAGCATACAATTTTTGGATTTTTGTGCTGATAATTCAGGTTGTCGAATAAAACCTGGTCTTACTCTAATATTAAGTCCAAATAATAACTGAGTGAGAGTCGCCTTAATGCCTGGTCTCCGACTGTTTTTAGGGAATTTAAATCATGTGTTCATACTGAAAACACATATATGCACGCAGATATCCATTGTCGTTCCGCACTGTACTGGTGTATGTATCTATATTGCATATCAAAAGTCGTTTATTATAAATGGTGTTTGCCTACAGGACGCGCATGCAAGCAACGTCTACGACCTACGTTGTGGCCGGCTGAAAAAGAATCTTTACGATTAGTTTACACGTGTTGTGGATAGAGCACAGGAGGCGGTTTTGGACGTACGTTTAAATTATTATCGCTATGTTTTTTTTTGAACTCTTCGCGCGCGGAATGATGAATGAGGACCAAATAAAATAAAAACTATACACGGAAAAAATGAGATTTTTATTGTTTAGTTTATAAATAATATTTGAAATATACTATAGCTTAAATCGACTGATCAAAATTTCGAGCCTCTACTGATTCTGAAGTATTCTTGCAGTCTCACGCTCTCATACGAAGTGTACTACATAGAATTGCCTTAATTAAGATTTCGGCGAGATTTCAGTACTTTATTTTGTGTAGTATGTAGTTCCGATTTTCCGATGATATAATATCGGCTTGTAGATTTATGCGTTTGTAGTAGAGAGGGTGTGTAAGAAGAATTGTAGTTGCAGAAGTCCGCCATAAAATGTCTGAAGATGATATCATTATATTGTCATCCGGGTCAGAGGAAGAACGTAAGCCAAAACGGACGGCTAAAGTAAGTATTGCCGCGAACAAGATTTAGAGGGTCTAGGGACATAAAAACTTAATGAGTGATAATTGAATGATGTATAATTATCCGAAAAAGATATTCCATTGATATGTGTGCGTCATTCTTTCCTCCTTTCAGAGTGTTAAGCGAAGAATCCCGTTGAAGAGCTTGCCGAAACCTGTGCCTGCAAGAAAGAAGGCGGTGGTAGAGTCTGACGATGAAGTTGAAGCAATTGTTAGTATGATTTTAATAGCTTATATAATTGAATCTCTCGTGTACGTTTCGTCATAATTAATAGTAACTGTGCATGTTAATTAACAATGTTGTAGACGAAAGAAAAGGAAGAGGAAAACGGTGCTAGCAGCGACGACCAGGGAAACCGTCCTGGTCCTAGCAACCCAAAAGCCAAACACCGCGACTCAAATGTCGATCTCTCTTCAGCTAACTCTTGTAAACGTCGACGGACTAATGGCACTTCAGATGCACAGGATAGTGGTGAAGACGATGATATTGCAGTAGTGAAAGTTGTAAACTCTGCAGATAATCCTACATTCAAAAGTACATGGGATAAGGTTAGTATTTAGTATGTATTTACGAAAGATACGCATCAAGATGTCGTAAACGTAAAGTAGAGACATGCATTTCATGTTACCAAGAAGTTATTACGTGATACTGCGAGGATTATTCATTTTGTGAATTTTTCTTAGCTCGTAAGCGTCGCAAAAGAAAAGATGGAAGAACCGCAATTTCAAGATTTTATTGAAAAATTTCTGCATAAAATTAACCGGCTGAATTTTAAATGTGAAGACGTGCTCAACCGCGCAATTTATCAAGTAAACGTAGTCTTAACTTATTGGGAGACAAATCCAGAGAAAATTTGGAAGCCGTTGGTTAAACTTAGAGAGGATCTTTGGCAGTTGGAAAAGAATCAGATCAAAATTATTAAGGACTCAAAGAAACAGAAGAAAAACTCAGGTACAAGTTTCGAACAAATGGAAAAGAAGAGACAAAAAAGAATTCTGGAACTTGAAGGAGGCATGGAAAGAACTGATCGCATGATCAGAGAATATGAGCTGTACGAGTATGGCGGAAGTGACTGTGATGATGAAGAAATGGAAAGGACGTACAGACAAGAAGAGCTAATGAAAAAAAGGTAATATTTTGGGAAATCTTTGATACTGTGCTACCCGAGGCAGTGTTCAAACATAATATCATTCATAATTCTTGCATTTTATTTTTGATAGGTTTATAAAGTATCACAACGAATGGTGTAAGCTCCAGAAACTTTCACGGCAAACCAGCAGGCCGATAGAACAGATGATCAGTCTTGACAAAGGTGAATCTAATTTCTGTACCCAAATGGTGATTCCTTCGAATCTATGAATACTTCATTAAGTACTCTTTGTTCTTGCTGAGTTTCAGTTACTCCATATGAGACTGTGAATCAGAAAGTCGCGAATTTCATAAACCGGAAACATTACCTTTTTATGCCCGACTTCGGTGATGTACGAAAGATTGTTGAGGCGGAGTTGAAAATGCTTTCTTTACCTGAAGACTCCTGGCACGCAATCGGTGAGAATATGCATTTGGTAGTAGTAGTGGCTTTATTGTCGATTTGTGGCCACTTCCGTTTGAAGTTTAGGTTTGAGAATATGTAGTAAGTTTGTCACTGGATACTGCGAACTTGATTCTCAACATTCTTTTTTCCGCTAAACAGCTGTTAAACTATTTGAGCGAGTAGTAGAATTGACGAAGAAAAAGAGAGGAGAAGACTTTAAAGTTGCATTTGCCCACGTAGAAGAAGTGCCTCTTGAATCTGATGAAGAGTTACAACGAAAACTTGAAGAAAATCTTCGCTCGATGAAATCTGAACACGAAGTAAGTTGTGTCCTCAATATTTGTCTTTCCTTTAAATATTAACCGGGAGCGTTGATTTTACTGTTGCGAATTTGGCTTATATAGGATGGTTTAGTCAACTCTGTCACTCGTACTTTCAGGTTATTTCCAAGTTTGCTAAGGACGAAGCAGAATTAAAAATAGAGCCTGTTGAGGTTCCTGACGATATAGCAGACGAAAGTGCTCCCGAAAGCCAAGACGAGGAAGAAGACGAAGATTCTGTTTCTGATGAAGGTAATTAGTAATTGCCATCTTGCACATCTCGGTTCATAGGAGCAGTAGATTATTTATATTCACTTTGGCTTTGACTGTGCTTTCATAGATGACATCTTGAAAAGGGATTTGATTCCGGATGAAGGATCTGCTAATAAAACTGACGAGGAAAACAATGAAACAGCTGAACCTTCTACGAAAACTAATGCATCTGCACAGAGGCCCGAACGTGAACCTATACCTAAAGTCCTTTCAGAAATTACAGGAAGTGTTTCTGCTGCGGATGATATTCTACAAACCGAGAAAGAAGATACCGGTGCAACTGATCTGAAGGCACCGTTGGCCAAGAGGATTAGACTTGATGCTACAGTCATTGCAGGGGAGTGTAATGCCGTGTGTGTCGAAGCAAAGACTTCTGCGGAGACTTTTCCAAATAACAAAGGTGAAACGACTGAAGTAGTACCTCAAGTCACTGAACGCGAACCAAACGTTCCTCACACATCCGTTGTCGGTTCCGATACTGATGATGTCTCTGAGGTTACATAGAAATTAACGCTTAACAAAATAGTTTGAAAACATCGTAGGCATAATTTGGTAAGTATGGATCGAAACTATTTTCAGAAGGCAATGTGTAAAATCGTATGAAGTTGGATTTCTGACCAGTGTCGCTGCTGGTCTGTTGGACGCAAGTCAATATCACTGATTCGTGCCTTACGCTATTTTACTGGGGAACTTCTTCGAAATAAATATTGAATTTTACGAAAGTAATAGTGGACAGTACCGATTGACAAGTACGGAGATTGACGTGAGTTTATAATTTTGTAGTATTGAAGCAATTTTTTTAAATCCGTAACATATATTAAGAAAAACAGAGATTTATTACAAAATCTAACAGATAAGTACGTAATTATATTTGCTACACATGAGTTTCCCAACAATAATTAGACCCAGTCAGTTGATCGAGTACCTGACATAGTTATCCGGGTATGACTAGCTTACCTAATGACTTCGGTACAAGTATGCTTCGTAAAGGTTTTGTTACAATTCCTGTGGCTACTGTTGACTGATTTTCTCGAACAGTAAACTGTTGACCCATGGTCATGACCATCTTTTTCAGTAACGTTATTTCTACTGTAGCATGCTCTCCTGGCATTATCATTTCCTGTGGAGGAATCAAATCTACTCGGACTGCTATATTCCACGTCCTACTGAAAAGTTGTTGGCAGTATTTGGTCATTACTGGTTTATGCCTTCCACCTTCAGCTTTGGTGAGAAAATATATCTTGGATTCAAATCGATTACCGAAATCATCCCCACCCAGTCCTACCTCTGCTAACGTCATTCCTTTTTGTATTGCATCAGCTTTAACTCCCCGAATCAGGACCCCGACATTGTCTCCGGCGACGGCCATCGGTACGGATTTTTTGAATACCTGAACGTCAGCCACCGTAGTTTTCCGTTTCTGATCAAATCCAAGCAATTCCACCTCCATATTTTTTTTTATAAGCCCTCGTTTGATTGTTCCCACAACGACAGTTCCTCTGCCTGGGACAGTGAATGCGTTATCAATCGGCAACATCATGGGAGACTGCACATCTCGTATCGGAATGGGGACGTAACTGTCTAGCACATTCATGAGTTTCAAAATAGAGGGTTCTCCGATATCGCTCTTGTCGCCTTGAAGTGCTAATAAAGCGGATCCAAACACTACTGGAGCTCCTTCACCGTCAAATCCTAAGTCACTTAATAGTTCTCGAGTTTCCAATTCCACTAGTTCCAGGACTTCCGGATCCACAATATCCGCTTTGTTGACGTACACAATTATATTTTCAACTCCTAGTTGCTTGGCTAGTATTAAGTGCTCCACAGTTTGTGGCATCTGACCGTCAGTAGCTGCTACCACGAGTATAGCGCCGTCCATTTGTGAGGTCCCACTTATCATATTTTTGATATAATCTGCATGTCCAGGGCAGTCAGTATGGGAATAATGTCTATTTTCAGTTTCGTAGTTAAGGTGGGCAATGTTGATGGTGATTCCACGACTTTTCTCTTCCGGAGCCCTGTCGATTTCTTCGTAGCTTGTGTACTTAGCAAAATTATGCTTCGCCATAACCTTCGTAATAGCAGCAGATAAGGTTGTCTTTCCGTGATCAACATGACCTATAGTACCCACGTTTATGTTCGGCTTATTTCCGGCAGAAGAGGAATATAATCTTGGATTCAACTGTAAGGAGGAAACAACAAAATTACATCAAGGTAGAAGCTTAGTTCTGATCTAGGAGCTGTCAGAGTTACGTTCATGTTAATGATGTTCCAAACTACAAATTTTGTAAGCATGAAACTCGGGTACCTTCCAGCAGCTGTGTGTATATCTACTGTTCGTGCTGTAAGTGCCAATAAGGTTCGCATGAAATTTTCGATTCCATAAGTCCAACGATGATATAGTTCCACTATTTGTGATCCGAAGAAGCAATAGGCGCGTTAAGCTTCTTAGAAACATTGTAAATTCTGAGCGGCCTTTGACACCAATAAATAGTTAGCCAGGAGTTTGTATTCCTGAAATCATTCCTAACAGATTAATCAATGAAGCCAGTTTTCAAGGTACAGCTGCAAAAAGGCACACGTGTATACTGCAGAAAACGAAAGTAAATCAATTTTTACCGTTACGATTAAATTATGTGGATACCCGTTGACGCGATACGCTGTGAGTGAGATGCATCACTGCGCTACCGTGCGAACTGTTTCTAACCGCAGTTGACTTAAACTTTTCGCAGTCTCCTGGATGTTATCGAAATTATCTGCTACAAAAACTTCAAGCATGCAATTAACCAAACTTTTCGCAGTCTCCTGGATGTTATCGAAATTATCTGCTACAAAAACTTCAAGTAAACATGCAATTAACCGAGCTTATAGGAGTTCAGTGTAAAACATTTTGTAAGATTTACGGGAAACAGCGCATATATGCGCTGTTTACCGCGATTTGTTTGAAGTGCAGGCCACACATGGGTTATGCTTTTTGCTGGCCTCGTACATCGACTACTGGCCTGCTGCCTGCTGGCCCGGATGGCGGGAATTCAAATTTTGCTGGCCAGCTGGGCTGGTGGCCTGGGTGGAGGGAAATCAAATTTTGCTGGCCTGAATTGCTCAATGGCTTTCATGGCCTGATACGATATCAAATTTTGCTGGCTCGGCTGTTGGTGGCTAACTTGGATGACTCGTATGGCTCGGGGGGGAATCAGATCTTATTTACTTGCTTTGCTACCCGGCACATACTCTAATTGTTACAGTACACTTTTCGAGTTTGAAAACAAGTAAAATACCTATGTAACTATCAAATATAAAATTAATGTAAGTCGATGAGGAACATATCAGAACAGGAACGATTTGAGAAGGATCCCAGCGGATGCCTAGGAAATCGTACTACAGGAAAAAGTCTCTGTACCGTGTAAATGGAAAAAAGAGAGTTGCAATCAATTTCTCATCGACTTAAAGTTATTTTGTGTTATACAGGTTTTTTAACTTGTTTTCAAACTACAGTGTGTCTTTTTAGTAATATCAAACTTTGGGTTTCAAATTTTCCCGCCAAATTATGGACCGATTTTATTGAAACTAGTGTCAAATTAAAGCTAAAGAGTGAAAGTTTTATGCTGCATAGCTCAAAATCAGGTTCCCTCAACATGACCTCCTCCGTTGGCTCGGAGAGTTTCAAGTCGAAAATCGAGCTCTCTCCAAGTGTTGGCTAGCATTGCTGGGGTGATGGTCTCTTACTCGCTCTACCACAACTTCACCAAGCGGCGGTCGACCGGGTTTTCGACGATTATGCACAGTTCCTTCATCTTGAAACCGTTGAGTCCAGCGCTGGATTGACTTAGGGCAAGGAGGATTCCGTCCAAAACGTGTTCTGAATCGTCTCTGAACAGTTCTGACAGAATTTGTCTCCAAAAACCAACAAACGCACAGAGATTTCTCTGAATTGTTTTCAGCCATGGTGGAAAACTTGATGTTTTTGTTTCTCGCGCCTTGATGGCGAAAATGACAGTTTTCAAGCTTGTCATTGTCACAAAAAAAAACTTCAGAACCTTCTCTACAAGATGCTGAAAGCCATTTGTCCACATGTTGAGTGGGGTCCCCGCTAGAGGGCGCCGAAATGTTGACATTACTAAAAAGACACGCTGTAGTATACGGGAACAATTAGAGTATGTGCCGGGTAGCAAAGCAAGTAAATAAGATCTGATTCCCCACCGAGCCATACGAGTCATCCAAGTTAGCCACCAACAGCCGAGCCAGCAAAATGTGATATCGCTATCAGGCCATGAAAGCCATTGAGCAATTCAGGCCAGCAAAATTTGATTTCCCGCCACCCAGGCCACCGGGCCAGCAGGCCAGTAGTCGATGTACGAGGCCAGCAAAAAGCATAACCCCACACAGATCATCGAGGAGACTTCACTGAAGGGAAGTCCATAGCAATCACATGCTCAACCGGTGGCAGAGTTTGACGTCCACGCTGTCGTTTCACAAAAACCGGGGATCCAGATTATGTATTGATGTCCCTGTTCTATGATTATGTATGCCAGGATTTTGTAATCAGGTGGCAATTTGGCAATAGATCCGATAGAATTAGAAAAGAGCTGAGAGGTGAGGTATGGTCAAATTAATGTTACGCAATTTTGTTTTGGAATGTATGACGTAATCTTAAAAATATACAGATTTGGAAGTCTCATTCATTTCTTTGTTTTAGGTATGAGCGGTTATTTTTTTTAATTACCAATTTGTGTATTGTTACAGATTTACCCGTCGTAGGACATGCTCAACTTTTAGCAACTGCAATTTTTGCACCTGATGGAAGTCTGGTTGAGAAATCATTATCACAGTAGTAATCTGTTGTAAAAAATATTCATTAGTTCATAGTTATATATTTTATTATCAGGTATATGTATTTCTGATTTCCCTATTCGGACCTTTCTGATTACGACAGATTCAGCGTGAGAATTTTGTTAATGTAAAGGTTAATACAGCAGAAAATTAATTTGATTTAGGTCTGACCAATTTCAACCTCTGAAGACATATTACACTTACTGCTATTGCTGCGAGCGAGTTGCGAGGGGTAATTGGTGTGTGTTCTTTAGTTAGATTGAAGATACGAGAAACATCATGTATCATATCGCGCGGTCTTCCAGAATCTTTAGCAATTTTGGTACTACCAAATTGTTAAATCATATAGATTTTCAGAAACCTGTCAGGGCGTTAGCAGCATCATACCAGGTACATCGAGTTGTTTCTATAGTATTATATTAGTAATGCATAGTGTAAGTTCAAGGAGAATAGGTCCAGTTTTCAAACTCGTTACTTTAACAGATCTCGTCAAGTCATTTGCAACAGTACAGGCACCGCTCCGTTGCGTCGACGCCTATTAACACGATGATTCTGTTTGTACCTCAACAAGAGGTAATCTTCAGTTGCTTTTTTCGAGAATACCAGAGATTGACACACGTTTTTCAGATGAGCTCGTGTCTTGATTGCACTATTTGACTTTGCAGGCGTGGGTGATTGAAAGGATGGGAAAGTTCCACCGAATCCTCGAGCCTGGACTTAATATTCTAATTCCATTTTTGGATAAAATAAAGTATGTTAACAGTCTGAAAGAAATTGCAATTGACATACCTCAGCAGTCAGCCATTACAAAAGGTATTTAGTATATCGCATCGGAAAGTTCAGTGTAGTGAGTACAACAAAACTGTCGGTGGTGTTTTGTGTCTCATCACCTCAGATTGTAAATTACAGATAATGTGACACTCACTCTTGATGGAGTCTTGTATCTAGTAATCCGTAAGTTTTCATTAATCACTTTGCGAATAGTTCTAGTAGTACACAAGAAATATTAAAAATTCGTTTGCTTGAATTTGTTCAGGTGACCCGTACCGAGCTAGTTATGGAGTTGAAGATCCCGAATTTGCGATTACCCAACTTGCACAAACTACAATGAGGTAAGTCATACTTTTTTAGAAATGCTCAAAGTGATATTTTGAATGTAGTTGCACAGTGCAGGAATTCCTAGATATAAAATCAATACTGTTGCAATGTGTATTTACAGGTCAGAGCTCGGAAAAATAGCTTTGGATACAATCTTTAGAGAGCGTGAAAGTTTGAATATTTCTATAGTCGAGGCTATCAATAAAGCTTCAGAAGCGTGGGGAATCGCATGTTTGCGTTATGAAATCAGTACGCTGAGAATTATTAAGAAGTTTCGTATAATCTGATGCGAATCTTGTAAAGGATTCCTAATATCTTCGTATCATTTTTAGGGGATATCCAATTACCAGCCCGAGTGCAAGAGGCCATGCAGATGCAAGTTGAAGCTGAGAGAAAGAAGCGCGCCCGAGTGCTGGAATCCGAAGGTATTAGGGAAGCGAATATTAATGTTGCGGAAGGTGAGAAACAAGCGAAAATTCTGGAAGCCGTAGGAGAAGCTACTGCGCTTATGAAGAAGGCTGAAGCGCGTGCAAGAAGTATTGAAATGATCGGAGCCTCACTCGCTCAAGAATCTGGACGCAACGCAGGATCTCTGATCGTTGCTGAGCAGTATGTGAAAGCCTTTGGGAAATTGGCCAAAGCGTCTAACACGGTGTTACTTCCTACCGATACTTCTAATGTTTCTGGAATGGTGACACAAGTAAGTTTATTTTGTACTGCATTAAAACTTCGAATATAGTTTCCCCAAAGAAGTTAATTGAAGTTACTTTCTTTACTTCAGGCAATGAGCATTTATCAGAACTTGACGAAGAATAGCACCGTTGGTAATTCTGAAACGAGTACAGCCGAAGATGATCTGGGCGAATATTATAGTGACGATGAGGAACGTAGAGCGAGAGTTCGAGCAATTCAAAATGAGAAAGCTGCTTCTGAATCAAATCCCAAGGAATCCTATTAGTTTGATCGTGGCTAAGAAATACGGATCTAACTCTTAAATGTTTATAAATAAAAACGAAACTGAATAATTGTCCGGTTGATTCTATTTTAGAGATCCTCCAACTTGTAACACTCAAATGGCTTGCTACAAGGATAAGAACTTTGACATCGACAACTTGGTGCAGCGGGTTCAAAATAATTTGAAACCGTGCGAATTAAGTACAATTATTGAGTCATTGAGAATCACATTTGACGTCATCCGCATCCTAGAGAGTTAAGTTTGGGACCGGCGAATTATATAGTGAGGGAGGGAGTTACAAAAAGCGGATGTTAGCATCATATCCACAAAGTCGGGATGTGCCCAATGCTGGCTTCCTTATGGCTTCCTTATGGCTTGCTGGCTTGGTAGTTAGATGGCTTGCTGGCTTGGTAGTTAGATGGCTTGCTGGCTTGGTAGTTAGATGGCTTGCTGGCTTGGTAGTTAGATGGCTTGCTGGCTTGGTAGTTAGATGGCTTGCTGGCTTGGTAGTTAGATGGCTTGCTGGCTTGGTAGTTAGATGGCTTGCTGGCTTGGTAGTTAGATGGCTTGCTGGCTTGGTAGTTAGATGGCTTTCTGGGGGGCTATTTTCGATTCTCTGCGAAATGGGTCTACAGCATTATCGCTGGCTTTCGAGTATAGAGGCCCTGGCTTGGTAGTTAGATGGCTTGCTGGCTTGGTAGTTCGATGGCTCAGTAGTTTGATGGCTTGGTAGCTTGATGGCTTGGTAGCTTGATGGCTTGGTAGCTTGATGGCTTGGTAGCTTGGTAGCTTTACGGCTATTGGTGACTTCATGGCTTGGTGGCGGGAAATCAAATTTAGTGGCTTCAAATGCCCCACAAGAGTTCATGTACATACTCTGAGTGGAATCCATGGTTCCACTCATTTAAACATTGGAACCCCATGAGCGGATTCCACCCTTTGCAATCAAAGGGTTCCGCCGAATTCCGCGTAAAACTTACGTTAGATTCAACCCGTTAGATTCCCCGAAATACCCGTTGTTGTTGAACCATAGCTAGCTTCTAATTGCTCGGTAGGACCCGTCGACCAGTTTACCTAGGGATCAGTATGCAAGAGGTTTACTTTTCCTAGTGACGAGTTATCCGTTATCCTGGGATGAATTTACCGGGGATCAGAATGTCGTGGATTAGTGTTCCGCGAACCGTTAAAACATAGGCAAAAAAATAAGGATGAAACAAGGGTAAGCTTTCAGTTATCCTTGTTTCGCGAAAATTGCAACAAGGTAGGGTCAATCCGGGTGGCAACCACCGGAATCCAATGAGGAGAATCCGTTACTCCCTTTAGGATGCCCCACAGTCTTTTGAGCCTTAATAAAAAAATCCCTAAAATACTATCCCCCTACAAACTATACATTTTTGGAAAGCTGGTGATGCAGGAAACACGGTAAAATAGGTGTCAGGGCTCATTTCTCCGATTCGAGCAATTTTTGCTACCCGGGTAGTGGTCACGGGAATCCGGGTAATTGATGATGGATTCTTTCTGAAAGTAATAAAATAATATTCCCCATATCAAATTAGGGTAGTATTAAAAATTTTAGACCGAAAATTTGGTTTATGATGTCATGGACCGATTTTTAAGTTGTTTTGATCGATTTTGTGGGTTAAATCGGCATGCAGCAAAAAGTGCGAGCTCCGCTATCCCTAATTTCTGGTAAGTTTTCCACCAATTAATCCGGTAAACTGGGAGGTCAGTTTTGAACAAAAGGGCAATGTCATAGCACCGAGACCCTACAGGTCTTGTAGTACACCCTTTCGGCTATCTGGTGGCTTTCGTCGCATTGAAAAGTAGCTGCCCCTTTGGTAGCTACAAGGGGTCAAAGATTTGACCTTTTTCCGGGTTTTTTCCTCACATGCACCACAATAAAGGTCACAGAGGTCTAAAATTCTTTATACTACCCTAATTTGATATGGGGAATCTTATTTTATTACTTTCAGAAAGAATCCATCATCAATTACCCGGATTCCCGTGACCCGGGTAGCAAAAATTGCCCGAATCGGAGAAATGAGCCCTGACACCTATTTTACCGTGTTTCCTACATCACCAGCTTTCCAAAAATGTATAGTTTGTAGGGGGGTAGTATTTTAGGGATTTTTTTATTAAGGCTCAAAAGACTGTGGCCCTCAAATTGTACACTTTTGAGATAGCTACACTGATACTCACACGGTTTCCATTGGGAAGATTCCATGCGAGTGGATGCCAGGGGATTGGTCCTATGTTTGTTAACTTGGAAACCTCTTAATACCGCGACACTCTTGCGGGGACACACACTTTTGCATACACGGAATGCGACAGGCGGTTATAATTGCAAATTGTAAATTCTGTAGGCAAAATAAAGTTCCAAATAGTAATTGACCGATCTTTATTGTGACATCAAACAATAGCGAAAACACTGCAGAACATTTAAGGGTGAAGCAAAGGATTCCAGGTGAAGGTAAGTAAAATCTAAAAGTTACAGTTAGTCGCATATGAGATGCGAATGTCTGCAGTTTTATTTGGGTTACAGAATTTCAAGCTATCAAGTCATGAACATGTTTAATCAGCAAGCCAGTATTTGGCATATCCCCACAAAAGTCTTGCGAAGTCATACTAAAAATTATAGTGTCACGCAATTTATTTACGAAGCTGCATAATACGGTTGGAAATCAAAATTGTGATTTGTGGAGTTAAAATTTCCGTACATTTTTCAGAATTTTCCAACTGCTAAGTTGTCAATTTATTTTACGCAATGGCAACCTTGTTTTCTGGTTTGAACAAAGAAGATTTGCAAGACCATGTCTTATTTCTGGCAAGTTGAACTTAATAGTGAAAACAAAATCGTAGCTCGATGAATTTTTTTCAGAGGTGTTAACCGAAATTTTGGGAACAATTTAGCATTGTTGACCCGTAATATTTTTTGCACTTGGGCAACAGATTCCAGCGCGAATTTTAGAGTGCAAATATTTTCCTCGAGGAATATATTTGCGATGACGTTTGCCACTTGACTGTGAATTCCTTAACCCAAGGAAAATTATTATTTTGCGTTATATACAGGATATATATGGAATGAATTGTATAGGTGGACATAGGAGCAGGTTTTCCGAGCTATGATTAATCTTAACTACTTAACTTGCAGTGTGCCGTTTCGGTTGGCAACGTGGGTCAACTTACTTTGGATCTGTTAACTAATAACTTGAAAGGTTGTAAGAAAATCGGTCGTATTTTCCATCCCGGTCTGGAACCTGTAGTTGGCAATGAAATTAGTGAAAGTGGACAACTTTCACTGCTGACAACTTGTCAAGGTATAAGACATATTGGTATATATCTGGTTGGAGTCTTGAAGAATTAATAATTGTAAGCGACTGCAAATGCAACGTTATATTCGGTTGGACTCGGGCTAACGGGGTGCAGTGGATTTAGTCTATGGTAGTACTTTCTAAATATTAGGTTAGGTTTAAAAGCTCAGTTCGTAGTACCGCTGACAAAATCCACTGCGCCCCGTTTGCCCGAGCCCAACCGTTATATTCTTACCATAATTGATTTTTTCAGTGTATCGAGATGCTAGCAAGAATATAGTTATTCTTCAGTTCCATGCACCAGTATTAGCTGTGAGTACTCGAAAAAACGTTGTTTATCGTCCTAATTTAAAGGTTTCCGTACACTACTGCTTGTGTTTAACTTTCAGCATGAAGCTAAGAACTTTTCAGAATATTTAGCGTCTTGGATTGAGACGGTGAAGTTTAGCCAAGTCATATGCGTCAGTACAACTTACGCTTCCGAACGAGTAGATGTTCAGATACAAGATCGACCATTCAGATTTTTGACAACATCTGCCGTTTCTGAAAGCTCAAGAGAACTGTTGACAAGGTATGTCTAATATGTCTGCAGTGCACGGGTGCTAAATAAAAACATGATTGCAAAACAAGTATGTGTTCAGGCCATTATCAATACCTAGTTTCTTTTTGTTTCCAGAGGTTCATGGAAAGAATTGGAAAGGAGATCATTCCCTGCTCCACCAGTGTATGAAAGAGGAAATTCCGGTGTCGCCGCTCCTGGAGCCGAACATCACATTCCCGGAAGTGGAATCACTAAAGAACTACTTGTTGTGTGTGAAACAAGGAATATTGCTTGCACAGCGTTATTAATGTTCGTGTCAGAAGGAGACAACACCCAAGACGCTAAAGATTATTTTAAAGCCTGCAATCAACTGTTTCAGTGGACTAGTTGTGATGAATCCAATCTAAACATTCCCTTGTCTTGGAATTGTATGTATGGAACAGATTTCCCACAAGAAATATACTAATGTTCTTCTGGCCTTGTATAAGTTACAGGTATGAAATATGAATTTTTCATAATAAACCCTTTTATAGGCTTTTGTGACGGAACTTTTTAGAACTGGATCATTTTCATCAGCTTATATTAATTATTTATCATTTTATTATTATCAGACTTTAAAATTAATTTAATTAAAATATCCTTATGACATCAATGATTTAAAAAAATACAGGTTACACATACGAAGTGGGGTTAGAGATTTGATCATTCACATCCATGATAAAATATCTCAGGGGTTTGCATCAACTCGTGCAGTATTGAAGATTTGTAAATCATGTATTTCGATTTAAGTAAGTATTGGGAAATGTTGAGCAGACCTCTTTAGCGCTAAGAAAGCAATTTGATTAAGTCATTATCTTTGTAGGAGGAAAAGGCGACACAGGCGTTACTTCTGCAACATCATCGGGATTGGTTTCGCAAGCGCTGAATCTTGTGCCATTAAATTGACGTAAATGCAACTGCGAAACGTTGGTATAGTTATAAAGGGTCATTAAGTAGTCCAGTTAAAGATACCATGTTTTCTCGATCGCTAAGAAGAAACCACTTACAATTATGTGTAAATTGACTTCGTCATTTCTGCTCAAGTATGGAAAATTTCCTCCTGTCTTTAGATGAGCCAGTTTAGCGTGAGGATATTGCTTGCAGATATCACTACGAGCTTGTGGATTCAGAGCTATTCGAAGCAATTAAAACAGGTGGCAGTTAGTATTATTCCATGCCAACTATTTTCAAAATTTAGGAAAAGTTTGAAAGGAGCAGAATTTATAGTTATTCACCTGATTTATCGAAGACATCGATTATCGTAATCTGTAATCATAAGGAAACATAACGTAGTAAGTATTGAACTTAATAAGTGGTGATATACTGCAGTTTTTTTGTAGGATTCTTACTTTTACGTAAAGAATTTTTGAAGTATCGACAGAGGAGTTGATACAATTCAAAGTCAGTCTAGAGGCAAGTTCACTTTGCTCCAGCGTTTCAAGCTGCAAGAAAATCATTATCATAGATTGATTAGACGTATACAATAATAGAACGAAATGTTGACCGTTTCATCTAGCCTACGCAGCACGTGGGTGCAAAAATTAAAAGAGTTCTTACCCGTTCTGTCATAAAATCCATAGATTTGGCAATGCGGACATCGGATTCCCCGTATTCTATGTTTCCTATAATAAATTTTTTGAGCACCATTGTTGGCATCATCCAAAATCTATAATAATTTAGAATCGCTTGAATTAAAAATTCCGAATGACAGAAATAATTTAATATTGATTGGCATTAATCCTTGAAACTTCTTACACAGATGCCGACTGGTTATGATTAAAAATCATCGTATCAACAAACGAGTTACACAAAATCAAGGATACAACCCGAGGATACTTGTAAGTATACTCTGCAAACTTCTGTCCTAGAAATCCACCTAGTTTGACAAAGTTCAATAAGAAGTCACGTATGGTATTCAATCAAGTTTAACAGTAAGAAATCTCGTCGAGCTCACCCAAGGAAGCACCAAAGATGTGTATTTTGTCTATGTCCAAGTGATCTAGGAGCTTGCGAAATCCGTCACACCAGTCTTCAACGTTCCAGAATACAGGAGCCTCGACCTAAGAATAAAAATTTGTTTTAATTTTTTGGCAATGCCAAATAGCTGTTATTTAATATTGGATTATGACAGCAAGAGCTTTAGTTTGAAAGACTAACTTTCCCATCAAATTTATTGATACGTACCGCTATGACCCGGATTCCACGGGAAGTGAGTCCAAGGATTTGTTGATAAAACACATCTGCCGTCCCGCTTGCAGGTGGTAGACAAACCAAAGGAGTGCGGACATTTCGGGGACCAGCATCGTATAATTTCCAGACCTTGAAAGAGCATAAAAGCTTAATTTAGAATATCTTCGACAACTCGAGGGAGGTGCTCAGGTGTGACCCGGAGAGCACGCATGCAAGTGGTTTTACTGGGTCAGACAGGATTGTAGGTCGACACTAGTTGGAAACTGAAAAGTAAACACAGGGTCAACTTTGAGGAAATCGTGGAATAGTATCGGATGGAAATACAGTGGTCTTACTTACGGTCAGAAAACTAAGTAGGGACCAGTGCACCGGAAATTAGAAAATGATTCAAGGGCTTTTCAAAAATTGGGTAAGAAAGAATGAATCAATCACCTTTGACGAGTCGGATTCTAGGGCTATCTTCCTTAGAGGTACTGAACTTCGGAAGCTCTGGTATTGATCGGAAAGGGATAAGTCACTGTAGAAATTCATGGTTGTACGCAACACAATTATTCGAGAACAGCGGTATCAACTGAAGTGGAACTTCCTTTGATTAGCTTAGATTTCAGGATGCGAACATGTCGTTATCCACTAACATATTATCCGTCCAGGTTAGGAAAGTTAGCTTCCACATGAAAGGAGGACATCCAAACAGTTTGCTGCAAGGAAAGATGTCTTTTTAATTGCCACAATCTTAAACTATGCATGTATATTACTCCGTCAAAGAGTATTTACAAGTGCAGGCTTCTAAAGTTTAATAACATGCGATTTTAATACACAAGACTCATCTAGAGTCAAAACTGAAGATGTAAACAGGATGGATGGGTACAGAAGTTGGTTAGGATTGCTTAGCAGCTTTTCATTTATGATAAGCGCTTATCTAATAAACCAAGGGATTAGTTTAGTTAGTCATTCCTCTAGGATTCATAAATCTAGCAATAGATTCACATTATGCGTGTACATGTATCTGCTCCAACACTTTTCCAAATAACACAACGCTTAAAATCCTCAGCATTAATCTCTGAAATTATTTCACTTTTAAACACAGAAATGAAGGTTAGCATAGGGGTCACATATAGAAAAGTATCCATTATTTAGTCAAGTGTCCTAAGTCTAAAGTTTAGAGCTCGGCTTAAATGTCCTTGCCACAGCACAGGCATCCACTACCCTGTTCACCCGTACACGTTTCTCCGTCGTCATATTACCCCGAACCGGGTACATATGCAAAAATTCGGTTTAGTTTCACTTTCAATATCGAATGTTCATGCAAATCTAGGTGCAATGCACTGAAGTATAATTTTCTTGAGGGAATTTGAGCTTCATCTATACAAGCAAAAGACATTGACTTTAATTTATAATTTCTCACCTGTAACAAAATCCAAGTTGACAAAATTAGTTTCATGAATATAACAGGGTTGGAATTTTAATTTGCAAGCCTCCACCTACAGGGATTACACTGAACTTCAGGTTGTGTGACCGATAAGCTCGCTTTTGAAGAACACAGTCTTAGTAATGGAACAATAAATTAATGAAATAACACAATTAGTGAATGAAGATTAAGTAGGAGCTGTTCAATTAAAATGTCACTTTGATTGAAATAATTTTAACAAAAGCTAAAATGATAGCAATAGGTATTCGAAAATCTTGAATTCCCTAAGAATTTTCTCTGCTGACTGACTGAAAGTGAGTTCTCCAGACTTGATGATGCGCTGATGACTCTAATGCAATGGACAGCACCAACTCAAGAATATGAACCAGAAGATAATGTCCGAAGGATTTATTCACCATTATTAACTAAGCTGAACGAGGGCAAAACTTGTCGTATGCCTTAACAATTACTTACAACGGCTGCAGCGGAATTGCTTACCTGATTGGTATTATTATATGCTTCACCACTGCACTGGATGCAAGATCTCCTGAGAGGCATTTGCTTCTTGGGGGATAACACTATTCCTATCTTGAACATTGAGTGATCGCATGTCTATGAGGTAGGTAGTCAGTAAAGAAAACCATGCCTTTTGTTATCCTACCTGAAGCGCAGCGACATGCACAACAATGAATGAGTTATATATTAATAGCGCTTAATGTAATAACACTACACTCTTTGTGAGACAAACGATCAATGTGTACTTACAGCTTGAAGTTGAAGTGTAGCTAGATTTTTTCTTGCAACATAACCAACCAGGGACAAAGGATTACAGTAAGCTTTTTATTAAAGAAACTGTACATAATTGCATGACCTGGAAAAGCTCACGAAGTTTTTTGAATTTTAGTCAAATGATTGCGCAGCAATGCAAAAGCTTTCTTGGGTGGATGCTAGATTATAGTCACCTCTGGAAATAGCTCCGTGGTAACAAATCTGTTTGAAAAAGCAAAAGCATATGAAAGCTTTTACTGAGAAGGAATTCTAAGGGCTGAGGGCTGTATGGCAGATCGTGGGACTTCGATGGGAATAAATTGCCACAGCGGTTGATGGACGAGTCTTACAAAAGCTGGAGGATTTGCAAATTGGGGTTGAAAACGCTTTGCTTTCTAAACAATGAGCGACTATATATATACTCTGTTTGGAATTTGTGAGAATGCAAGTGGCACATGGCAAGCCATGCATGCACTTTGTTCATCATTCTGTCAGCACAAGAAATCCATGATGGTTACAGGAGTAAAAATGTCTTAAACCCTCCTATATATATTATATTGTATAAGCAAGCAGCTTCGGAATTATTAAACGTTTCGATTGGGTTCATGCAAATTGAAAAGTATGACAGATTTGGGGTAATTTTCGCACAAAAATGTGGTCACAGTTCACGGCACTCTGCACTCGGGATTGTAACTGGAAGTTGAAATGGTTAAAGTTCCTTCAAGGATTTTTAGATGCAGACTTGTAGATGCTATGCAGAATGCCATACACGCTGAGGGATGTCATGTCTGAATAGGAAATACCTGATGGCAAAAATTTTGGTTAAAACAAAACTTTTCTAGGATTAGAAGAACCTCGCAATGATAGACTCCTGACAAGCTTCACTGTATACGATGCTTACCCGCTACACGTCTTGTCCAGCACTTATTTGGGAATTGTGGATACGAGGACTGGAAGAAGGGAATCAACTACTTTTAGCTGCCTGTTTCAGTCGGTCATTCTTAAATGTGTGAGTACGAGGGGAATTAAAATGAATATTTTATGCGTCATTTCCGGTAACCCTGCTCTAGATTGGATCATTTTGCTTACATTGATTCAAAGCAGTGTGATTGTAGCTACCTTTAGTAAATTTGCACCACTCATGGAAAGTTTGTAGCGTGATTCAACTGGCTTTTATCCACTATTTTCATATGATGGTATTAAATGATGGGAATGAAGACAGTTCCAAAAAACACATGATTATGTACACGGTTTCGCAAGGTGCCCCAGTTTTGAATATTCTCAAGCCCGAGCCTCCAGCTCCTGCCGCGCTCAGAAGAACCCGAAGTACGGTAAACTAGTCATTGAGTTCTTCAAAATCAATGATTATTACTTTGCATGCATTCGTTTAGCCGCGGTTAGTTCAATTGACAGCATGGCTCATCCGCAGCATAAATATTCGAGAAGAATCGTGGAAGTTGCGTAACATTGCATCATCTTTGAAACTGTAATAAATTTCAGTTTTTAAATTAATTGAAATCTTTTGGAACTAAAAGGGTAAGCAATCAGTTCAGGTATCACATTTAGCTGTGTTTTAAGTATTTACTGCTGCAGATATCTCACCCGTAAGTCGTTTATGTGTTGCTCCGCCGTGACGCCGCAAAAAAAGCCTTTGAACTATTCGGATTTTAAAATACTTTGTACATTTCTGTTTTAGGAAGAAACTTTGAAGAAGCTGTAGTCAGAAGACCTGCAATATTGTAGTACAGTCTTTTATTCTGTTGGGATTTTTTAACTTGTACATTACAACAATCGAAGTTGAAACAGGTACGTATATTTAGCAGTATTAATGAAGAGTATGATTGGCAAGATTACGAAGACATTGAGTCAACAATTTGTTGCTATTTTAGCATGTTATAGCAGAGTATTTTGCTTTACAGGACCCGTGCGACATTTGTTGCACTATTATACCGGAAATCAGGATGAGCTCAATAATTGTGGGACTCGCAAAGCAGTTCCACACTTTTAGACACGTGCAAACGATTTGCTCGAAGGTGCCACGTACAGCCACTCAGTTCCCATGGATACAGAGATCAGTTGGTTTACGGGCGTATTGCTCTGCAGCTCCACAAGATGCGGAAGAGGAAGAGCGAGAGCAAATGCGCGAGGAACCGCAGCAAGATGAACGAAAGGGTGAAACGGTTAACGAAAGACTGAGAAGGCTGAGCCTTCAAGACCCTGAACAGTTTAAAGCTTCTGTCACGCCCGATCAAGCGGAAGAAAAACGGTGGTACAAGTATCAGATGGCACCATTTCCGGATCAGAGGGCAAAGACATCGAGACCACTACGAGGTAATTACAGACCTTCGGGTAGTACTTGGGGACTAGGTCCAGCACACCCAGATGATTATTACGATGATGAATACCAAAGACCTGAAAGGAAATCATTCAGAAATCCCGACTACGACGGTGGAAATCAAGGATATGGTAGAAATTACGGTGCGAATCAGAGATACAATGATGACCGAGGTGGGTCCCAATCCAGAGGTGGTTATAGTGATAGAGGCGGGTACAGTGATCGCGATGGATCAAGTGGCTATTCGCCGAGCCGTACTCGTCGAGCTACTATTACTGCCGACAACGAAGAAGAATTTTCAAACGATTTTAGAAACAAGAGAGTAATAGATTCCCCAGTGCGTGCCCGCAAATTCGACACAAATGCAGATGATTTTGACGACGATGACAGCTATGATATTCGAAGCCGAAGAAACAATAATCGTGCATCTCGAGGGGATGGCGATTCGGACTACAATTATGAAGATCCAGGAGCAAGAAGAGCGAAGCTTAAAGAATACGATCTTGAAGGAGATGAGGATGCTTACTCTTATCGGCGACAAAGGTTTTCTGCTACTGAAGGAGCTAGCTACTCTAACAAAGATAATATCGAAGCAGTAAAGAAAGCGTACATGAGTAAAATGGAGGCCATTGACCAGTCGGGTAGCAAACGAGAAATGCATAGTTTTCCGTCGGTGCGGCAAAGTTCGACCCCTTTTAAACTTGACCCGGCGGCAAAGCTACGAAATCCGCCGAGGAAAGAAGAATTCAATGCAGAGGAAGTTGGAGATGCAGATGTGTTCGGTGTGCTGTCTCATAATAAGACCAGGAGAAGCGAAGACCTAAGTAGCTACGACATGAGAGATGAAACGATGGAACGCTATGTTGAACCGCTTTTTGAAGAAGAGGAACTACAAGAGGAAGAAGAGAATTTCTCACCGGAGAGGAAGATGACTATGAAGAGACTGGTAAAGGAAACATTAAAACTTGTGAAAGGAAATCAGTTGACTGAAGCATTAGATTTTTTTGCCATATCTTTGGAACGAGGTGGTTTTGTTTACAGGAAAAGCGAGCTCCAGTATCTCCATCGTGTCTTAATATCTGAATGTGGGAAGGCAGGATACGTGAAAATGGCATTTAAACTATTTACGCAGTCAAAGAAACGAGGACTACCAGTGATACCGTCAATGTATACTAGTCTTTTTAATGCTTGTGCTAATTCGCCGTGGTACTCTCCAAGAAACATTGAGAGGATCGAAGATCTACGTGAAGGCATGAAGAAAGCCGGATTCATTCCTAACGTCTACAATTACAACTGTATGATCAAAGCCTATGGCAGGAACTGTGACATACAAGCAGCCTTCGCAGTTGTCGATGAAATGCTCGAAAACAATGTGAGACCCAGGTTTGATACTTTTAGTTTTTTGCTTCAAGCTTGTGTTTCGGACAAGGAGAATGGATTTCGAAATGCTATCCTAACTTGGGACAAAATGAAACAGCGACTTGTGCGCCCATCTCCGTACTCCTATAATCTTTTGTTACGTTGTGCAAGAGAGTGTAATGTATGCTTCCCTACCAGCATTCAAAAGCAAATCGACAAGTACAAGAAACGATTACTAAAGTCTGAACTTAAATCGTTAAATGCGTCCAACAATTTACAAAGTGCAAATAACATTGCTCATCCTGGTACGACATCAGCTCTGGTGCTTCGAGACGACCATTATTCAAGAATGAAGGCCTCTCTGGCAAATGTGAATTGGGATAAAAGTGAAGTAGAGAAACTAACTGATAATGAATTGAAAGAACTAGTTTTGTTTTCACAACCGGATACACGGCTTAAAATTTTAGGAGGAACGGCGGGTGTACTAAGTCAAATGCGTAAAGATAAAGTACGTCCAGATCTTAAATGCCTGCAGGAACTGATTTTATGCTCGGGAACAGTTGAGGAAATTCAGGACGCTATTCGTGCAGCGGATTTCCTCGATCTGAAACCTGATACCATTTTTTATAATGTAGTTATCAAACAACTAATGCATATAAAGCAGTATAGTATTGCTAGAGATGCGTTTGCGTCTATGATTGTAAAGGGGGTAAAACCTGATATTTATACTTGGGGTTCCTTGGCATGGGGTTGTGACACCTGGGCCTCGGCTGATACGTTACTCAGTGACATGATGTCTAATTCGTATACACCAAATGCTCGGATTTTTTCTACACTGAGTACACGAGCCTATCGTATGTGCGACCCCCAGTTTGCACTTAGTTTATTGAAAAGGATGCCGAAGTATGGTATCAAACCCACTGCCGCCATAGTCGATACTCTTGAGCATTTTAAAGGGGCGCTACAAGACGGTGTTGTTAAGTTCGAAAAAGGTGAATTTGTGGAATGGCCACAGCTCCGTAAAATCTTGAATACCGACCATGATCGATTTCTAGCTGATTTATTAGCATTTAAATTACAGTATAAAATTTGGAAAGAAGAAACTACCATTAATATTGAACCCGATGATCCTTGGGAAAAACATCATCAAAGGAAGTGGCTTGCAAAACAAGCCATGGAGCAAAAAGCACAGGCGTTAATAGAGTAATTGTACTTCGATTTATAATTTGTAGTCTTCATTAGAACTATAGTACTACATTACCTGTAATTTACTGTAATTCTGCAAAGACGATATCACTGGAAGTCTCATTTTCATTTGTTTAGAATAGATTAGTTTTGTATTCATATACCTTACAATTAGAATAATGACATAGTTAATTAACTGTTTTCCAATATTTCACGCTGTTAAATGACAAATCAAATGAACATTCACATTGTAGTCCATTAAATATGTTTTAGGACGATTTTTCTCACATTTCACATGCGGACCGACGTGGCGCATTTATTCGTAGTTTGATGTCATATCATAGATTTATAATTGATAGATAATCTGGATGGTTTTGATTTCCTAGTAGGCTGCCGTTCATTCAAAGACATAATCATTGGGAGAACATATATACTTATACATGCAACTCTTGACGCGCGTGACAAACTGTTTTACACATCATGAACGTAAACCCTAGAGAATCCAGGAAAAGAGGGCGAAGAATACCCTCAAGCACATCCATTAAGAAGGTGTTGGTCTGGTCGCAGTTGAATAAGCCGTTGAAAGTTTTAAAGAACAAGATAGCGGCTAAAGTTTTTGCCGGAAGTTGGACAAAGGGAAAAGAGCTGTACACCAGATTTACTCATCGAGAGCCGGGACCGGTAGATAGAATCATTGGGAAGAAAGTTAAAAAGCATCAGTGTTGTTTCATTTCAGGGGAAATGCTTTTCCACCAGAAGTTACAATGTACGGGATAATCAGAGCAAGGGTAACATAAACTTTGTTTTTTCTGACGCATTGAATGGGCAAATAAAGTTAAGGATTACAAGTTCATAGACTAGGGTCATCAGACTATATTGGAAATAGAAGAACTCAAGCGGAATGGAGCAATCGTATGGCTGTTTTAACTTTTTCTGGAATGACGCTTCTGGATGAGGAAACCCGTCGATACAGGTAGCCTTAGGTCGGTCATTCTGTAGGCGAATGGACCAAGAAAAAGGATTGAAACTTTCTCAGAGAAGTTGCAAGCCGTATTGAGCAAGAGAAAAGCTGCTGGCTTGAAGGAAAGAAGATGGGTACAAAAATTATTAAAGAAACTGGAGGGCGACGAGGCATGAAGAAGTTAATATGGGGATGAAGGAATACGTATTTTAAGCCTAACTTTAAATCAGATTGGAAAGGACTTCTCCAAGATGACGCACGTTCTTATCCTTGATGCTGAAGCTTAGTAGTATTACCCTGAAGAATAGAAGGGAACCCGTATAAAAAAGTTATATTTCTGAATTCTGCCAGAGAAGTATTTCATTAAGACTCTGAGGATGGGATGGGATGAAGGATTCTTTCTTCTTTCTCCATTTCCTCCTGACGAATCTAAACTTTCACCGAAGAGACCTAGCGGAAGCCAGTCAACGTAAATAGAATATTATTGTCCCGTATCAAGCAACGTCGTCCTACTACCCTATATAATCGTCGTATATAGTCGTCATACTACCCTAAATACAGTATAAAACACGAAAGAGGCTACAGAAAGTGACTACAACACGAATCTGACAATCATGAAGTTCCTTGGAGTTGCCACACGTCGCAGGAAAATCAACTTGAATAATCGAGGGAGGTTTTCTTCCGGAAGAAAAAGTTCTGAACGCATATTGATTTACCCAAAGCTTCGGGAACTTGAATGTCTTCATTAAGCTTGCTGCGCAGCAATGTGCAGCATCATGTATAAACAACTTAACCTACACAAAGGAATCAACTGTTGAGATATACTGCAAAACTTTTTCGCGATACAGAAAACGTTGTGAAAACCTGGGTTCTGTATAAAATAAACTTTAGTATGTTTTACGAGTAGTTGATTCATGTGAAGAGTTACTTCTGCTTCTTTGATGACTTGTTGTATCTTATTTCACACATTTCGCACATCTTAGTTTTCGTGAGTCAGAACACATGAAGACAGATTGGTTAAGGTTCTACTCATGGAAATGCTAAGAAAATGTATGTGTTGGTCAGTGTTAAATGTAAGATCTGTGTAGAACACAAGATTAGCATTCCTTCGGTTAAATCTTGTTGTAGAGCAAGAGCTAAAGACGAGAGAGTAAGTTACGGAAGTAAATTCCTTACTTCCCTCTTCCTGGTTATCTTGGGGGAGAATCTATAAGATTCTCCTGATATAAGGAAATATGATTAGTGTTATTCACCATTTACTGTAATACGATTAATTGCTTATCTCAGCAATTAATGTATAAGAAACTAATGAGGACTAGTGACTTGTATGTTAAGAACATGGAAGTTCCCCGAGGGGAAGTTGTGACTCCCACCACCTTACATTGTCATGTATTGACATCTCTAATCAATCTGATTCCAGGGATGTCAAGTAAATACATATTGTCGTGGATCCTTCCAGTAAGCATCCGTAACTATAAAAGCGGGTTTAATCCCGTTGTTAGTTAGTTGTAATCTCAAGCAGTTGCCGTTAAGTTGTTTACTTATCGTCACGCTGGTAAAATCAATCTCTGATTGATTGTTATTATAGATTAAGATATTGACTCTTGTCAATTAATTGGTTAAAAGTCATTCGGACTATGGATTAAATACATTTGGTTTATTGGTAATCATACCTCCGTCTTAATTTTTAAGTTAGAGCTGAGCTTCACGCACTCATCATTCTCATAACTTAAAAGTCAGCTTTTATGAACGAGCGCAAAAATGCACCCACAGATACTGCTATCAATATAAGGCTGAAGTTGCTAAAGTTATAATTGGAAATAGTTGGGTAGAACCTTCTTCTAACTTGTGCCATGACTACTATTCTAGCCTGGGCGGGATGACAACGTGTATGGAAACTAATTATTATTATTATTTAGAAAGAGTATTAACAGAATCCAGAACCGAATTCGGTTCCTGCAAACAGGAAGAGACTGCATTCAAGCGACAAGACGCCAGAAGGAGAAAGTCGAACGAAAGCCATACTCTATAGGGAAACGAGATGGGTATTTCTGGAATTTTACTTGTTCATTCATTTCAATTAATTCAGTTAGCCTTCTACGAGATTGATACTCTGAATTGCAAATTTAATTAACTAGTCAATTCTCTTTCGAGGATGCTCGGTATAATGGAATTATGAAGAATATGACGAATTGAACAAAATCCCATTTTGTTATGCAACAATGCTTGAACTCAAATTTGAATGGCACTCCACATCCTGGTCTTGTGTCCCGAGATGATGGCTGTAATGATGAGATGGGCTGAGGGGGAGCTTGAGAGAAAGTTTTACAACATATATACTAAGAACACACACTTTCAACGTATATGATTAAGTTTTTGCGAATTTCCGACCTCAAACCTGTGCAAGCGGTTTAGATCTCTTAGGTTTGCCTCAGGGTCGTACACCTCGAATTTTATTTGCTAACCTTCTTCGTAGTGGAGGTTCTCATATGCTTTTAAAGAATAATGCTCTACACTGTGTCAAGGATCCAGTTCCTATATTTTCTAATCTGTGACAATGGCAATCGGGAGCGACTAAGGCGGGGAAGCGGAGTAAACAGGTTGCAAGTATCCCCGTTTGATTCTGTGGAAGATTTCATGCTCCTGTACATTGCGACAGTCCCTCCTTGACAAGTGAAAATTAGTGTGGGAACTTTCTCCACCGTCTTAGTAAACGCGAATGGGAAACACTCTGCTGTAGCCAAATTTTCCCAAGCATCTCGTGCCCGTTCCATCCACGTTTTTGTATGTTATTTATAATTCTGCCCTGCAGAAGATTACGAAGAATTCAGCCGGAAGTATGGCAACAGCAAATAGCGCGAGAGCAATTGGCCATCCGTGGTTGTTTGACCTTGGTATATTCTCCTGTGAGTTTGGTTTACTGAGACAAGGGATTAAAAGGAGGAAAGCAGCTTTACAATTTAATCCAATAATTGCTTGATAAAATATATTAAAGTCCCACTTGGTTTTTATGTTTCCGTTCACCATTGTATGTTATGTGTAAACGTGATACCGCACAATGTCTTGTATGGAATATATGGTCTATCAACGAAAGTACTTCGAATTGCTCCAGGAAAGCTCTCCCAAAATTCCAAGAATGACAAGAATAAGGGTACAAGATTGAGTCTGGAGGAAGCTTAAAACATAGTGTAGTGATTGACATTTTGAGGAGCTTATAACTAACCTTAGTTTGAATTGATTTAGAAGTGTTTTAAATTAGGAAGCTGGGACTTACGAAAAAGGAAAGATGGTGTGGGGTATAAGAAGTTTGCAGTTTTGGAGATAGTTTCAGTACACATTACTACTTAAGTTGATTGCCTTTAAGCTATAGAATGATAAGGGTGATAAGATTCTATTCGTATCTATAGACTTAAGGATGGGTGCAGGTGTAGGTGGTTGGTTTTCCCTAAGAGCAAAATTACATAACATAGGTAAAGTGGGTTAGGAAATCCAAAAGGTTGTTATGCGTTCAGCACGCTTGGAGAAAGCTAAGGATGGGAGGATGGATAGGTTAGGAATAGGTGAAGGTGGTGTGCAATAAACTTTTGATGTTGTATATATGTGCGATCAAGTCTCTGAAAGCTTTCGCATCTTGGCCGGCTTGGCCTAGTGGCTTTCCTTTTAAACTGTTCGCTTGGAAAATTCATAAGAGAAGAAAGTTGGAGGGTGGAATATTAGTTTTGTTTTTAGTTTCTTTCTAAATTGCTAACTTAAACTTAATTTCTAATAGGGTGTAAGTAAAAGTTTGTTTCAAGGTTAGCTGAGATTGAGGATAGGTCAAAGTCAATTTAGGGAGCTGGTGGCGGCAAGAAATAAAAAGTACGACAAGTTTTAGTGCATGTATTCATTCAAAGTAAAACTGGTTATTTTGAATCCGAAAGTAGTTTCGAAACAGCTAACGGGAAGAAGGTTGGATGATTATGTGACTTTAGTGACGTAACCGGGTTACCTTGCGGTTTGATTTTGCCCACTCGATGTCATAACCTCTACAACAGCTGGCTAACAGCTTTGGCATTAATAAAAAGGAGACTTCCAACAGCAGGATATTTAAAGCCCGAGAACTCAATGTCAGGGAAGGAGAAAATAAGAGTGAACTTGGAATAATGGGAGTGCTCTAATTTGTGAACCACATGCAAGAATAGATGGTGCATGGGATTGATGGTACCCGAGTGATTAATTTGAAAGAGTGTAGGTCTAGTTTCCTATAATTTACTTCTGCTCGCTCTGGTGTAACCAGATCCCTCTGTCAATGTCAGCTGACGGAAAGAAAGCGGAGTGTAATCCCGGTGTGGTCTTTCATATCATACTGAAAGGGAACTTCGGAACCGGTGGCATGTGGCTAATTAGGTAAAATATCTCACAGGTTTTTCTTATGTGCAGCCTTGATTAAGAATGACTGCATACATTTGCGGAAGTACAGCTGTGATAAAGGGAGTGACACATATTTTTGACGAGAGGGACAGCGGGTGTTTGTTTAGGAGGGGAAATAATAACATTTTTTACAGAAAATGTATGTGTATGCCTTAAATCGCAATTCATGCCAAGGTTCTGTTCCCCAGTTAATTTCTGTTTCATTTGAAAGACGTGCCGACGAATTTGATGGGCAGGGTGAAGTCGAGTGGAATTTCTCCTGACAACAACCATATCAAAGAGTAAAGGATGTCGTCAAGGACAGTGACATCCCGTATGCGAGTAAAATATGTTTATAGAGTTGATGCAGAATCGATACAAGCTCCAAATAATGTGAAGCCCACCAGGTTGTATCTCCTAATGTTCGGAAGACTTGCTAATATTTGCGAAAAGTTTTCTGCAAACACGTTTACCATCTTCTCTGTAACTTGCATTATCTTCCAATTGCAAATTCCCATTTGTTTTTAGCTGTTCTTCTTCATGTTTTCATTGTCGTCTCTTTAAATGGTCACTATACTGCCTTTTCGAAGGAGAATCAAGTTTGAGGCAGATGGATAACAATTTAAATGGTTGGTTACAGACTGAGTTGTTGGGTGTCGTGAAAAATGTAAATGAAATTCGTCACCACTTTGATAAATGGCAAAATTGAAGCTACCGGTACATGATAAAAGAAATGTCTGGGTGGATTAGTGTCGGATTGAAATTTGAGAAGACAGTGCGACCAGTTCTTTCCATGATTTTTTGCTGCTTGAATTTAAGAAAAGCTGTAAAAGTTGGTGAAAGTTAAGGGAAACATTTCTATTTACCCTTGACGGAAGCAGGCCAGAGATCAGAGTGGAGAAATCTTACCCAGAGAGGAGCAAGCGAGTAGAGAGAGGAAGAGAAGTGAGGGGAAGTGAAAACACTGGGTAAAGAAAAGTAAAGACATGAAAGAAGGGTTGGGGAGCGAGAAAGCGACAGCCGTGGAGAGCATTTTATGAAGCCGCTTTCTCCCTCCTTTAAGTACCTTTTCAGGACGAGCGGAGCAGTTAGTTGTTCTACGCGGGTTTTAGGATCCCCATCCTTCTCTCTAACTTTCTGCGTGTTTGGTTGGTGAAAAAAGAAAAGATTGATCCTCCGTTTCTCTATTTGTTCATCTTCTTTGGGTAGGGTATAACATCATCGTTTACGTCGGGCGGCTGAGAGAAAAAGCTCGTAAGGAAATAAGTTACACCGCTGAATGGGGATATGAAAAGCTAGATACGGCCTGCTGAGGAGAACTAGAGATTAGAGATCCGAGAAGGAAACGAGCTCTGGGATACGTGGCGAGAAGAAAATCCTCTCTTATCATCATTATTTGCCCCAGTCATCCCGCTCTTTGGGTTAAGCTAAGACGTGGAATTGGAATTAGGGAGAAAATAAGGAAAAGTACATCAATATCAGTGTCGACTAAAAGAATCCTACTAACTTTTTCCGGAAAATCTTCTCATTATCGCAGCGTCTCAGCTAAAAGTATAAGCTAATGGGGCCTTGCTCTTTCTTTTGCTGATACCTAGAAGCAATCTAATTATCTTTGTACTAAATTTCGGAGTGAAATTATCCAAGCGGCGGAGTATCACTTAATTTGGTTCTGGTATTGTGGGTACCTAGTTTCTACAGTATGTAGTTAAATAATCATTTAATTAGTGCTTCGACTAACGTCACGTTAACCAGTTAACCCTATTGACTTATGCAAGAGGAGCAAGGGGGAAGGAAGATAGGACATCTACCTGATGCTGATTGGGAAGCAGTAAAAGAGACGATTGTGATACTTTGAAAGAAAGCAAGAAGGTGAAAAATTCCAGGTAAGTGTCATTTCCGGATGACAAGTTGGCGAAGAATTGAAAAAACAAGATGAGAAATTGAGAGAGGAAAATAAATTGTATTGCTTTGACAAAGTGCACAGGAGGCTTGACGAAGGTTATTTGCCATTATACTGGAGGTCCGTAGAGTGAAAGCTCGTAGGAATGGATGACAATTCATAGAGTTATGCGATACGGAGAAAAGCAATCAATTCTTAAGCTCTCGGTATATACAAGGAGACTAAAGTGTATTATTTTGTTTATGCTTCAAAATAATACGCTTTGATATTGCTTCCTTGCGTTTCTCTGTATTGTCAATTCTAAAGTCGGAAGATACTCAGAAGCAACAATAAGAGCCTATTCAAGTGGGGGAAGGGAGTTAATATTGACATTGTAGAAGAATTGGTGTCGAATAGAGAAAGTAATAAAATTTCTTTGGTAAATCCATTAAGAAAACATTACATTATTCTGGAAAGATATAAAACATAAACAAGAGATGGACTTTCCAGGGTTGAAAGACACTGAAAGGAAGCCATGAGAAGAGTAGTATGGAAAAAGAAAAATGAGGGAAGGAAAAACAATGAAAGAGGGCATTTTCCTCAAATGTAAAATTTTCATTCTTAGTCCTCCAGTTGATTCATTTTGTTGGAAGGAAAGTGTCTCCAAAATCCCAACATTGCATGAAATAAAACTTGGCCTCGGAAAGTGAAAATAGGGGAAAGCGGTGAAAGCTGTAGGGATGTGAGAAATAAATAACAGGGAAATGTATTAAATATTTATGAACGTTGGAAGAAATAATGTTTTTATCTCGGAGGAAAACTGGGGAAAATGAAGGTGAAAGATACGGAAAAGGAAGCTTAAAGAACAAAATTTCGTTAACACGGAGCAAGGAATATCGTGGTGGAAACGTTGAAGACATTCTAAATCTTTTGAAATCTGGGTGTTACTAGGGATTAAGGCTTGACAGCAGGTGGTTCGCAGTGGGGACTGTAGAACAAGGTTTGGATTTGGTGAACTTTTGTTACAGATTTGCTTGATATTGCTTGATTTTGGAATTTATACTACGGTGCTTTTCTTTTTTAGCCCGCGTCTACAGCTCAAGCAGGGGAGAAGGGAAACAGGAATATTATGCTGAGGTTGTGGGAAATTTTGAGAAAGCCTCTGAGATGCTTGAGCTTTAGAATGGATTCTCAAATGAGAATATTGTAATATTGTAAAAGAGTTTAAGAAAACAAATCGGGAATTTTAGGATTTGAGGTGGATAATAGTATGAGTGTCTGGCAAGGGATAAGTGCATTGTTGGTGGCAGTTGTAACCCGGAGAGTAAAACTAACAGAAGGATTAGCTGCAGAAATCGAATTGAGCCAGTGATTGGCATTATATGCTATCGTATACCACGATTCGGCAATAAATCCAAAAAACTTTATTGGAAAGAAACGTGTATTGTAGTTCCACAAATGGTCCGATTGGAAAACTGGCAATGTGAATGGTTTTTTTCGTGGTTGCTTACCTTTAAGGATTCTACCTAAGTGTGTAATACTAAAATCCGTGACATATGAATAACAAAAAAATATATTTTAGCAAAACGTTTTTCAAAATATATTTTTTTGAGAAACAATTTTTGATAAAAGTCCACTCAGAGCACCGCGAAAAATCGATTACCGATGTCCGTCTTCCAATCATGCCATTGCAGATTTTTCGACGAATTGTCTCACAAGAACATCTGACAGCCCCATGGCAACAACCGATTTGATCAACCCACGCGAAATCCGAATCATAGCTCTTAGCCACCACACTTGTTCTATTTTACACCTCGGATGTGGTCTGAAATGCTCAGAAACCGGAAAGACTATGGGCGAAGAGAGGGAAATATAGAATCTGAAAGATTGACGGGAGAAAGCAGGGATAACAGAAAAACTTATTGGATTATGCAGTATAATCAATGGTTCAAAGAAAAATTGGAACCAGCTCTTCAGCTCTTCTAGGAATATATGCAGCCTTGAAAAACTGAAATTACTTTTATCCAACACACGTTCTTGATGCCGGTTGAACAATACTGACAGCTTTGAAAATTGATACGGAGTTTTTTAGCATTATGCTGCTGTTGCTCTATATACTGTTTGAACTTTCGTCAGCTTGCTCCTCAGATCTTCTGTTTCCAGCTGTTCAGTTCAGTTGCTTGCGATCCAATCCCCGAAAAAATGTGTAGAACATTTGCCACTCACATTTAACCTGAATCTTGACTTTTTCATTTTGGTCCATTTTCTCACCTTCACTACTTATTCTGGTGCTATTTGTACATTCTTTGCACCATTGCGAAGGAGATGACTAGAAATCTGCGGATGAAATCAGATTAAAATTAAAAAGCTTTCTTTGCTAATTCCCAGAATGATAGCTGGGGAAAAGCTACAGATGTGTGTAAAAGAGCAATGTAGTAGAAGTAGAAGAGAAATAGGGAATGTTATCTGTTAGAAAGAAAGAAAGCTTTGCTTTAATTCAACCTATCCTTCGACTCGGTCTTCGATGTGAGCTCTAGGCTAGAATAAAATAAGAGCATTGTGCAAGCTCGATTTTTGCTGAAAAACTGGAATACTGTGGGTATACTGAAAATAGGAAATGAATTACAAGCAGAAACTGGTAAAGAATATGAATGTATGCATTACATGCAGGGCGCAGGGTATCGCCGGTTCGAAAGCTGCCTATAAAGCTGGAGAAAGAAAGAAGACTAGACGAATACAGGAATAGGTAATCTCGAAGCAGTTTCTAGGAGAGTCATAGTCTCGCTTGCTAGAATTGATTAAAAGCATTTTTCATCACGGAAATACTAGGCAACTGAGATGTACTGTGCTGTGAAAGAGACATGTTTAGCTGGAAGGGCTATGGCTGCAAATCAGGTTGATGAAAGAAAGTTGGTCGCCAAAGAATTGAATCCTTTACGCCCACATGCAAAAGAGAAAACCGAATTTCTCATTTACATCTGGTCTGGCATGTATTTCATTCAATGGAGTTGGCTATGGTCTCTCCCTACCTCACCCTTAGAGTTTCTACTGATTGCCATGTGCCTATTTTCTAAAGTCGTATACAGTAAGTTGTCGAACAAAGGAAGAGTTGCAAGCGAACCGTATAGTAGATTCAGACACAGGAATCAAGTTATAAGGATAAGCAGAAACGAATGGATGATACCTTAGTATCAGCCTTGAGTCATTTGGGATTATATGTACATGTTATATGACATTTTACAAGGTTAGAATGTATTTTCACTGTATTCACCATATAATTGAATTTGCTTTCTAGAGGGTTTCGTTCAGTAATATTTTTTATTTGTGCAATATGTTTGCAATTATAGTGAATTACATAAAAAATCATAAAATATATGTGTGGGAAGGGTCACATGTACGAATCACTCATGCTTGCATTCCATCATATAAGGATTCGGCGATGCAGAAAATGAATGCGGTGGTAATTCTTCTCAAAAACTTGTTGTCAGAGCTGTTTCAAAGGATTTATTGCTCGTGATTTTCATAGTCTTCCTTTCCCTCGTGTAGAAATGTTTAGTGCCTATAGGAAAGGATGTTTCTCCCCTCCGGTTTTCCTTTCTTTCCTTCGTGCATGTAACACAGGTACCAAGGTTCTCCTCCGCGGTTGCCTGTTTTAAGATCCGTGAAAATGGGGAATGGTAGAGAGGTAGAAGTAAAAGCTGAAGCAGATTGGGTTTATAGGAATATATATGCCAGGCTGGCAGGTCATTACCGTGATACGAACTGATTTATCATCATTTGTACTTTTGCAGACTATTTCCTTGCCCTGATTGCTCAGATCTATTCACCCCGCCTACCGCACTCCTTTACTTCACTGACTGTAATAAAATTAACTGCAATCAGTTCAGAGAAAAATTCAGACATTAATTTGTGGTAAGAACTTAAGAACACGTCGGGACGGATTGGGTTAAATATCCATCAAATATGCAAACATGTAGTCGGTCAAATAATAGCGGTCTCTTTGGAGGCAGACAGGAATCTGAGAAAGTGGGATAAAATTGTTGAAGAAATTTCAGAAAGTCACATTAAAATACAGTTTGCTCGGTTGAACTAATGCGGTTAAAGTGGCTAAGATTCCAAATAAGTCAAAGGTGAAAGGAATTCATTGCTCTTAGATTTTGAAGTGGAAAGTTGAAGGAGCAGCTTTTAACGACTTTCTCCACTGTAACATGAGTAAAAATCCACATGCCTTCCACTTTCGCTCCGCATATAACAGTGGAACTGACTACTTCCTACGCTTTCTCTAATATCTTCTTCATGTACGAAGCTCTGTAGTTCACAGATCTTGAGTTTTGGAGAGCGGAGAAATGCTCCAGAACATCATTCATTGGAAACATGATGAATCTTAATTATGTCATCTTGTTTAAATACACTCATCCTTCAAGATCCTCTGGAGCTTAACAGATCTTGAGAGTACTTAGAGGGCCGGGAATTTGTGATTTATCCTCTTGCTGTCTTCTAAGTTCTAAGCTTGGAAGCAATTTACAAGGTTCCCTTGAGTCGCACCCAAAACTTTGAAATCGTTATAAGCTTGGTCAGTTACAGAAATGGATGAATCTATTCGGACTCGGGCTGAGTTTTAGATCCTAGAAGATTCAGAACATGGTGTAAACATGTTCGCTAACTCAGAGAAGGCGTGGAAACAAAGTTGTGATGAGTTCTTAGTTGGTGGAAGGTGGTAAAAAGTTGTTTGAAGTTTCTGTAAGAAATTGCAATCTTGAATCTTAACAGTATAATTAGGGAAATAAAGGATTCCGAGGATGTTGAAACAAGTTTAGAAGCATGCGAAATCTAAATTACGGAAGAGCGTTAAGCAAATTTTCTCGAATTCTTTCCTGGTATACGGTGTGGGGAAGAAGCGAGGAAAGCAGTTAAACATTTGATAATCCCTGAAAACATAAATAGAGAAGGATAGAGTCAAGAAATAAGGGATACAAAGTTGCTCATCACCCACCACCACCACCACCTTTCTCCCCAGCTCCCACCAATCTTCTCTTTGGAGATATTTAGAAAATAGCTTGAGGAAAGTGAAAACGAGAGATAAAATGATTCCTTCTTTGATCTCTGGAAACGACTGCTTTCTTATTGAATTTCCTATTGCCCTTATCACCCGACCAAGAGAAAGATCAAGAAAGCAAGGCACGTACACACGTAATTCCATTGAAAGCTTAAGTCTATATTCCACCGCTTAATCTTTTCTATCCAATCCGGTCCGATAGGGTTACCAGAGAAATGAAGACGTCTCATCATCGATAGTTTAAAGACATGTATAGTTGGCACAAGTATGCTGGATGAAACTTAACGTCCAAAGTGCCAACACATAGTGGGGAAAGCAGTGAAAGTCCTAACATGGAGAAATAGCAGGTCGCTTAATATCTTAACTATATTCTCCATTTCTGCACATAAATTTGTCTTTCTTTCATTCTGCGAATCATTTTTAACGCTAACGCTATTTGAGGGTTTATAAATAGCTTAGAAGGGTTGTTGTTGCAAAAAAACTAGCTCCAAGGAATTCCAATATAGCAAAATTCTTAAAGAGCTCCCTTAAATATCATATCTTCTGAAAAATCTGCAAGATTAAAGCGTGAGTAGAGTAGGGTATTATTGATAGGACAAAACACTTCTGACCGGAAATAGTTGAGGTACATTTCCGATGAGTTTTTCAAATTATGCTAACGATCTTAGGTTAGATGGAGTCACATAAGCTATACAAAGACGGACATCTTTGAAAATCAATAGCTTATTTTCAGTGTTTCCTCCTCATTTATCACGGTTTGGATTTAGGATAAAAAAACTAGAGCGGACTATGATTTTTTTCTTTACCCTTTTACCCCACCTTCAGGTTTCTTCTCTGCTTTCCCGTGGAAGCTTTAGCGGCTTTCATGCATGCATAGTAAAGCTGAGAAGAAGGGGGAAAGAGGAAAGAGATGGTGCTGGAATTACGAAATTGAGACGAAGATGCTCAAAGTTTTGTGAGAAAGGTTTAATCAGATATCTCTTTTATTCCACTCGCCCTTCCTCCGTCCTTCACATCATATCTCAATAGCTACCTGACTCGGTGAAATCCAGGGGGGAAAGTGAATGATAAATTGCTTTTCAATACCTTTGAAGAATACGCCAGCAGCTTTGAAATAACTTTGATCAATTCCGATGTTTCAGGACTCACAAATCGGATTCATTTCGAAAACTTTATCTCAGCGAATCCGGGCGTCCCGAAACTGCCACAGGTATTAGTTACGTGCGTCAGGGAATTAACATAAGCTTTTGTCCTTGAGAGTGTGCCTGTGCTTTCTCTGGAAAGAAAGCTGGAGAAAGCGAGGGCCGAGGGCTTCGAAGGAGATGGTGGCAGATTGGTTGGGAAAATTAATATAAACAATATTTCTCATCCGTAGAACGTATCATAACCTGGTGGATGTGGAATCATTGTGCACAGCACATAGTCTCCCTGGATACATATCACTTATCTTGTATTGCATTTTCAGGAAAGACGGACGGAGGAACATAACGAATGCTATCACCTTATGGAAGTAAGTGTATGTAAAAGCAATTTCCTAGTTGAACTGCAACTTTCACTTATGAATGGAGGAAAATCCAGGAGGGGCCAGGATTCTATTCATAAATGCCGTAAAACTAGTAAGCACCGTCATGTTTCACACCATGTTGCATATTAAACCAAGAGTTGTCTACGTCCTTCCTGCTTACACGAAGACTGTTTCTTCCAGGAACCAGTTCCATATTTTCATGTAACCTTTGAAGTTTAATGGCCAGTTGGGACAGGTTAAAATGTATATAATCGGTTTTTACGAAACGATTTTATATATATACCGCAAACCTATTTTTTAACCTGTTTTGCGCCTGTATATATACTTGCAAACCATTGGAAGGGCTGGAAAATCATTAACAGCATTACTTTTGAACAAGTATGAGCACTGAGCATGTACGAGTACTTTAGAAGTTGAGGCTATGACGCGTTTGCATATCGTATCATTAACGTTTAAAATGCACAGAAATAAGTATGCTGGTTACTATACATGCTATGTGTGCCGATATAAAATGCTGTACGGATGCTTTATATATTTTTTACAACAATGTCAACTACCCCACTGTTCTAAAAATTATCTTCACGTTTACTCCTCTTATGTTTACCGAACTGTATCAAAGGGAATATTACTCTAATAGGTAAACTGTGTAAAAGAGGATGCAGGCAGATGTAGTTTGGTAAGGATATTTTCTAAAAAATTCAGAAAAGTTGATTTGTAGAAGAATAACATTTATATTTGCAGGACGACTTATGTTTTATGAAAAGGATGCCAGGAAGGCGAGGTTAAAGAAATCTAAAACCGCAGTAGACGAATGAGGAGGTGCTTTCTTTCTCCGCGTTGCGGATGGCGGTAAGGGCTTCAGGTAAAATTAGTGTATACCCAACATACAATAATTATAGAGGTCAAGAGGAACTTGAGCAAACTACGAAACGAAGTAAGCATTTTTGACATGTTTAGGGCATTGTTATTTTTTTAATCTTGGAAACTTATGTTTTCGTAAAAAGCACGTCTTCCGAGTTCTTACCAAATTCTTTCAAATGAAGCATTTGGTCTATTCCATGACCAACACGTTTGCCAACGGGTGTAGCGTAGGAGGCAATTCATATATGGTAATACGGTAAAAGTTGGAGAAAGATAGGTAAAAGTTTGGAGACGTGGTTGAAGGGCATCCTTGTTTATGGAAAGGATTGTGTCAGTCATGTGAATATATGTCTGTCTTGAGATATTATTGCAGGATCACGCTACTGACCTTAGAGGAAGCTTCATTTTGTACTCACTCACGATGAATGAACCATGGATTACGGAACACAAAATATGGTTGTATCCGCAACAGCATTCCTGCCGATATCCTATAATATATTCGCATCCTATTTGCAATTTTGAAGGTTATAAGAAAATTATGTGAATAGGATGCGGAGCAGGCTAATTTTCTTTGACGTTTGTGTTGACTTAATATTGCTCGTCTTTGAAGTGAGTAGCGTGAAAAAGTAATGTTGGAGGCTGGAAAAAGTGAAGAGAAGTCTGCGGTTTAACCTGGTCTTTTGTAAGCTGATCACGGAAAGAGGAGGAGGAGGCAAGTTGTGGATGAGGAGTAGGATTGTCGGGGCCGTGGAAGCCGTGTGCATATTGGATGAGGAATATTCGCAAAATTGAAGCTCCAAGGACAGCAAGAAGAAGGTACTTGAAACATCAGTTCTGCAAATGATAATCAAGTTGAGTTCTTCTTCCCAGGCTTTTTATTTCATTATCGGAAGATGAGTAAATAGGAGTAGGAGGCATTCAGGAAATTCAGATGATACATGTATAGTAGGAGAAGGGTGGTGGTGAAAGCTTGGCTTGAGTCATATTGTATGCCAACAACCCTGTAAAATTAAGGTGAAAGAAATATGTGAGGCAAGAAGGCTGGAGTTGGCATGAAGATAATTCCTGGTTTTGGCTTAGTTCAGGTGGATTGATTACGAGGCTGTGTAAGTGTTTGATCTAGTAATTTGCTCAGCTATTCTCTTAATGTGGGGGAATAACATATGATGATGTTCGACAACTCAGCAAGAGAGAGAGGCCCTCTCTGAAAGGGGGGAAGATTTAGAGTGTTCTGGTTGGTATAAATTGTGTATCCGATGAAGAGAAGCGCAAAATGAAGTAATTTTGGGAACGGGGGATGGGGGTTTCGGATAATACAAAATTAGGGATTATGCTGAGATGCTATAGGCCATAGTTTGACCCGGTTTGGAGAAGAAAGGGCAGAGGATTGTAAGGATTTGAGTATTAAATTCGACTCCGTATTCGAATTTCTACAATCGGGCGACTTTATTCATGAATTTTCTGCCCATACATGGACGTGAATGATCAAAGCGAAGCGGCGGAAGTTCTTGTTCTAATTTTCCGAAAAGGCTTGTTTTCTGCTCTCATCACGTAGAGTAAAGAGTATATCATCATATATATGTGTGATGTTTGGGTCTACTCTAAGGACAAACATTCTCTTCACTCCGAACTAAACTTCAACTTGATGCTTATTTTCATATTAGCATGATGATCCATTGAACACAAGTAAACAATTGATAATATGGAAGAGATAAGTCACGCGGTACATCTTATTGTTGCAATATAAGACATAAGAAGAAATATATACAAGAAATGTTAGAGGTTTTAGATCAGCACGCATCGGTACACAACAAGAAATGTTAAAGTTTCGCTTCTGACCTTCTCAGGAAGCTAAAAAATTTTAAATATATTTGTCTTCCTGGTTTTTGTGTTATGAATACCAGCATTGATATCATCTTTCCAGTCCAGTCTGCAATGTAAGAGGAGCCATGGAACGGGAAAGCGCAAGTGAGCTTTTCCTACGGAACCTGCTAGCATAGTTGATTAGTAAAGAAATTTTCCGTACTTCCAATGAATGTTAACAAGCAGATCTCACGAGATCTGAAAAGGATAGCGGAGCTTCGGGACTGAATACGTAGACGGGGGAATGATGCAGTCGGAGTTTTATTTGAAACAAACAGATCACGAAAAGAACTAATAGAGATAGCAATTAATGCGGTTGCGCTACAAAAAATACGCCATGATACCATTACAGATAAACATTAAAATTTTTAGATTCAGGGCACTTGAACGTTAGCTTAAGCTTACCCTATGCTAGCTGGTTTGACATACGGACCCTCGCTTCGCTCGGGTTGGGTCAAGGTTTCTTGAAGCTAGCCTAACTCAACCTATACCCTGACCCGAGCGAAAAGTTGTGTGGTACTTGTGTTGTAGTTGCGGTAGGGTCTTACCGAATAAATAGTGTAATGAATCTGGATATATACATATGCATGTTACATACTTAAGATCCGGAACCATGCTACATCCGGTTGCTCCCACGCAGGGAGTAAGAGGTGTGCATACAAAACAGGAAAATGATTGGAACATGCTCCGCTCTCTTTCATTGACAAATGGAGAAAGTTTTGCAAGGAGGCTTTGGTAGTTGCGATTCCGACATCGTGTTGAACTTTCACTTCAGAACAACACACAGTAGCAATTGTGAATTGTGGACGAGGTAGAGTTAAGAAAATTGAATTCGCCGTCTTCCTGCGATTAGAACTAAATTTCAGGAGGGTGAAGTGGAGAAACGGAAAAGGTTGTGGATGATAATGAAGCTGGGATGAACTGGAGAGAGAGGGAGAGAAGACGATGCTCATTTCATTCAATGAGTTGAGGGTTGAAGTGGTGTTAGAAAACACTTTAAGGCTGAACACGACATGGTTACAAGGAGATTTTTCCTGAGGTGGGTATGAAGAACACAATATACAATAGAAGGAGGATTTCATTTATGCTCTTTAAAACAGTACAGCCGACAGCCGTAGTCACGCTAATGTGCCTTTTTTGCGTCATGTCCTGTCAAGTAGAAGAGCGTGACAGTGGGCAACTGTACTGGCATTACGGCTGTCATAAAGGCCACAAGAAAATCTAAAAACCTTGATTAAGCGAAGGGTCAAGAAACACGTAAATTGAAGGAGCAGGTGTTGAAAGAGACAAGACATGGACTTATGTGAGTGAAATCAAGGATTCGAACAGGATTCAGATACTGATGATTCAGTCGGTTTCGGACAGATGTAAGAGAAAGTAAGTATGAGTAAGGCCAAGGGTTTTTAATGGAGTGTGGGAGGAGGATATTGCGGTTGTTGAATGTTGAATTGTAAAGGCTACAAACAATGAGAGTTCTCAAACGGACCTTTAACCCCATACAGCGATAGCGATGGAAAATTGTCAGGACGAAGCATTAGAACGGCCTTTGTGGGAATCGATATTTTCATACATGTGTTTCAAAGACTCGTGGGGCAAAGTATTCTGCTCCAATTCCAGTTCCTGGTTGGCAAAATCTAGAGTTCTTCCTTGTCCACCCATGCCGCACCAGCAGCGTGCTTGTCAGAAGAAATGCCCGGGGTAACCCTAGGCACGCGTTTCCAAGCAAAGCATCTCGTGTATGCATTAGGGAAATAGGGAATAGCTGAGCAAAGATAAAGGTTTGGTTGGAGGGAATTGTTAAAGATACATAAGGTTGGCTAAATTTTGGAGAAAGTCATGGAAGTGGGAATGTGAAACATAGTCTTTGTTAGAGTAGGATATCTGGTTGTTCATGGAACGAAAAGATGGGAAGTTGCCAACATTAATCTTGTTACGGTTGTTTAGGAGGAGAGTCGAGAAGTTTGGGTGTATTGGACTTTCAAACTTTCACCCGGCCATTATACAGAAGGACTTGGGAATGCAAGGAGGCTTTCCGCAAGTTTTTGTAAAGCCTTGCAAAGTAATAGAGCTTGGAGTTTGCTGTCTGCTAGTTTTCTTTTTTTGTAAACCTGCAGGCCCAATTTACAAAAATAGGAGACGGAAAAGTACATTTGTGGGATTCAAGGATAAAATCGTGTAAATTCCAAATATTCTGTACGCAAATAGTATTCGGATTCCAACTTGTTTAGAGTTTTTTCCTCGTTCCTGCAATTGGATACTGATCCTCTTTCTTGTCCAATTTTCTCGTGAATGAAGAAGGGGAAAGTTTTGGACATTTCTATATGTTCGTTTCTCTCAGATTTACACATGGGTTCTGATGCTCCCATGTCAACTTGAGCCATTGGGTAATACAATAGCCGAAGGAAATATGAGAAGCTCTCGTAAAAGAATATTTTCAACGGAACACTGCATCCCTTTGGTGATGGGAAGTTTTATGTGGCCAGTGGCCGTTTCGCTGTTAGCGAGATGTACTTCAAGTTTTGAAGTACGCAACTTGCTGACAAATGACATGATGACGGCCGGGGTGTACGTTTATGCTGAAAACACAAACATGCTGAATCAACTGTTTGACGAGAATATGACTACCCAGTCTAAAGAATTTGCAAGGCGGGTAATAAATAGGGATAGAAGTAAAAAGGAAATATGTAGTTTTATGGTAGTGTAATGTCATGTTCTCTTTTTCTTCCCCTTTGCAAGTTTTTCTTAAATAAATAGCCGGACTTCTGATCGGAGTTTTTTTGCATGGTAGCCTTCTCATTCTCAAGCAGAGATTCGTTCAAGCTTGTAGAAAAATAAATGCCCAAATAGTTGAAAATAACTGCTGGTATATAGTGACACTAATGTGAACCAAAATCATTAGGCTCCAAAATATGAATATTTCTTACGATACACACGACTCAAGGATTAAAAAATGCTATAACTATGGCAGGAAATTGAGTAACATAAATAATAATTCGTGTAATAAAAGCATCTTTTTGCACGGCGAAAACTATAAAGTCACAAGACCTATGCACATTTGATATGCTATATTTAACATATAAGCTTGCGAAATCATTCCTGGTGGATGGGATTCCACACGACTGGTATTTTGTTGCAATGTGTGAATAGCTAGTAATGCTGTCGTGGTGGTGGTAAACTGGCAGATAGTAAAGCCGACATTGCATCTGCTTCCCAATGCAAGAATAGGTTTGCCAGGAGAAGAAAAGTAATGCAGGCATTATTTAGAATCTGAATTCAACTCAGTTTGAATGTTGAAATAAATCAAAGAAAGCAGTAAAACTTGTTTGTTTTTTAGCTGTTACTTTTCATTAGTTTAAAACTTGGAATGGCTGGAAGGAGTGAAAGTTTGGGAAAGAAATTCCTCTGTAGAAAGAACTAATGGAAGAAAAGAATCTCAGGGTTTTCAAAGATTGATGAGTAAGTATGGCAAAAATGAAGTATGTAAAGAAGCGTATTGGGGAGAAATCCAAAGTTACAGTTGTAAAATCTGAACTCCTTGAAAGAAAATGTACGGACAGTAAATTTTTAAGCTACCGTGGATTCCCGAACGACGATAATTTACAAGTCACGCTGAAAGCTTGAAAGATGCAGGCAGCAAGGATACTACTTCCAGTGTGAGGATGGGCTAAGAAGTCGATGAAGGTCGGAGAAAGTTGGTAAAAGTTTGCAAGGAATGCGATCGATTTGATATTATTTTCAAGTACACTTGAGTGGGTGAAGAGCATATTGAATTCTTAGCATGCATAAGCATCAGGGAAATCGCATGAATGGAAAATGCTGAAATTCTGATTCGTTGTCCCAAAATTACAGTTTTGTAATAACTTTATGAATTGAAGGTGAAACTATATGCAATGGTTACCACGTCTTTTCGACATTCTAGCTGCATGCATATTGTACACAGTACTGTGGAAAATGTCCGTGAAAATTACAGTTCGGGCCATTTTTTATTGAAGAATGTCACAGTGTAGTCGACAAAAAAAAGGCACAGTGACTATATAGGAACAACAGTTACAGCAGAATGCGTTTTGCCTGCTTGAATTGAAATACTGATCTGTTATTGGGGTGCTAATAAACCTTGAGACTGCCCATCGGAGGCATACCCAAATTAGTGATACTTTAACGCGGATGAAGTAATTTATGGATGCTGGGGTATAACTGTGTATACAGAATCACGGAGTTCTATGGCAGGTATCACAAACGTAATGCTTATTAAATCCGTTTGTATACCCAAAGCCAGGATCCGCACGGGGGATCTTTCAGTATCTGTATTTTAGGTTGCCACAGTAACCATAAGGAACAGATACGAAGCTGATAGCAAACTTTTGGTTACTGAGGCAACCTAAAATGCAGATACTGAAAGATCCCCCGTGCGGATCCTGGCTTTGGGTATACAAACGGATTTAATAAGCATTACGTTTGTGATACCTGCCATAGAACTCCGTGATTCTGTATACACAGTTATGCCCCAGCATCCATAAATTACTTCATCCGCGTTAAAGTATTAGTAATTTGGGTATGTCTCCGTATGCATATTGGGTATTATGTATGCTAGTTTCAGATATCAGCATGTCTGATTTCTGTTGAATGGGTGCTCATCTGAAGCATAAAGTTGGTGCCGCTAAGGAAATACAAGGCAACAGATTAACTTGATGGGTTCGGACCATTTAATATTTGCAATACATTAGCGTTTATTACATCGCGGGCTTAAGAGAAGAGTTGGTTGGTGCGGATATTATCATTTCACTCCGTCATCCTTCAATAACGATTTAGGCTCGCTCCATTCTCCATGCCACAGCCTCACAGACCTCGTGCATCCATTCGAAAAGGATTACAGCCGGTCCTGTGGCTCAGTTGGTAAAGCGTTGGGGTAGTTGGGAGCACCAACTTGGGACTGCACTTTGGGAGGAGAGAAAGGCGCGGGTTCGAACCTTGGCCGGTTCGTTCACCATATAATGCATAGCTACAGGTTTTTCACCACTCTTTAAAGCCAATTTAAAAGCAACCAAAATCCGTGGGTTTCCCTTGGAGTGCTCTCCTTCCCGGGTGTGGGGCGATTTCCCCTATATTTAAATGCCATGAATGAATAAGAAACCGCGAGAACAATGGCGGAAACCCCCCACAAAGTAAAGCTGAAACCGGTGACGTGGATAAAGGCTTAAATGATATACAACAAAGTCTAAAACTGTTTACTTTAATTATCCGAAAAGGATTCATAACTAGTAAATGACAATTCTAAGCTCAAGCCGAGGAAACCGGGCTGTGAGCCATAGGAAGCTGTGCAATGCATCCGAAAGCCCGACGATTTGGAATCTAGAAAAGAAAGATATTTGCCCAGCCCCGTTTCTATTATGAGAGAGAGGTTTATAGCTAGTTTTAGTGTCCTTTAGCGTGTCTTTTCTCGAGCTGGCTGAATGTGGACTCATTTATTGGTAGAAGAGTCTGATATTGGAGAAAGTAGTTTCACCCGGAGCGGGAGTCTGCTTGGTAAAGAGTGAAGCTTGGACTGTGTCTCCGACAGTTGGTCTTTTCCCGTAATGCATTCCTGTCGCCTGTCGCCCTCCCGCCTACGCGGGTCCTAGTTTCGTTCTGTAAACATTGATGTTATCTTTTCTTTTGAGAGCGAGGAAAATGTGTTAGACTTGTGAGAAAGTTGGTGAATTTTTAAACGTCTGGTAGATTACTCGGTGTTACTTGATACTGCTTTGATTCCCCGGCCGCTTGTTGCTGAGGGATGCTTAGAATGCGAAGAAAGCGGGTAGTGGGAAGGGTGACGACAGTGACAAGCAATACTCTGTGACTCACTCTTGTTTTACGTGTTAATGTTGGGAACTTGATACCAGTGTAACTCTTCGAAATTCCTAGAAATGCGAATGTAATTCTGTAAGGTGGGTGACCTGAGGCATGGTGTTTAATAAATTTGTATTGTTTCTGTAGTGAATCGTGATGGTAATGCTAAGAAGAAGAAGCTGAGAATGATTCAAGAAACTCTAACTCTCTCTTTGAACGATTCCCGGAATTACGGCAGTCTTTTGGTGATGAGGACCGAATATGGTGAATTTTAGTAACTTGGAAGAAGCTGGAAGAAATAATTCGTGGGGAAAAGGTGTGAATAGTGAAGATGACGAGCAGCAGTGGGAGGCTGGGCAGAGGATTGGAGAAAGTCATAACATGTCATCCTCGTCGTGGCCAAGCTTGTCATCGGCTTCCGTCCGTTTTCTATCAGAGAATTATAACAACAGCAACATTAGTTTAGGCAGTGATTTCAGTGACGAAAGCATAGAGGACGCCGCTGCGGTTCCTGTTGCCTCAATGACAAAACCTATTGTGAATTATCTGCGAGAAACTGTTCAGAATGCAACGACGACTCTGCTTCTGAATACAAATCCTGGATTGCGTGCTGGAATTGCTGGACAAAGGAATAATAACGAGACGCTGCTGGGGCGGCAGTTGGACAATACGAAATTGGATGAAAACTCTTTCTTCTTCTCATCCGAGACTTCAAGGGATACAACGGGACATGGGATGGGAGGAGGTGATGAGTGGTCATCATCCGTAGAAGACGCGTTTGTGGAAGGATCTCATCTCTGGTTTCTACTCGTTGCTGGATATTCTCTCGTGTTCACAGTAGGCGTTCTTGGAAACGCCATGCTGCTTGCTGCTCTTTGTGGATCGGGAAGTAGGGCTAGGGCTTTACCAATACGCAATCATCTGATGGTGAATTTAGCGGCGGCTGATCTACTTGTCACAGCTGTTTGTGTACCTATCACAGCCTGTGCTGCAGCTTCACATGCTTGCTGGTAAGATTAAAATTTGACAGCTGCTTTTCCTGATATTGTAAACATTATTTATTAAAATAGTAAAGAATGCATAGCCTGAGCGTGAGGAAGTAGTCGAGAAAATATCTTGAATGTTTATATTCATGGGGGCGTAAATTTATTATCTGAAGCTTTCTCTTCCTTCGTTACACAAAATGGGCTATAAATTATGGCAACAATCTACCAAAGCTAAACGCAAACTTTCTCTTACACTTCCGGTTCGAATATTTTTACGAAAGTGTAATGTAGAATATATTACTTACACAGTCTCTTAAGGTTTACGAAAGTGCTAAGCTTATAAAATAATAAAAAATAGCTTCCTCCGCTTTCTCCGAGAAAAGTGGCTGAAATTAAAAGTTTGAGGCATTAGTCGCGGAGGCATTGCATCCTCCAGAGAATTCTGTCGCCTGAAGAATAAAGATAGCAGATGCTGTTGAAAAATCAATATGTAAATGAGAGCGGGCATGGAAAATATGCTATTAATCTTAGCTATAATGCAGAAACCATTCCAGGCATTTCAGACAGTTTTCCGAAACGTGTACGATAGTATGTAGATTGAAGAAATCTCTCAAATTTTTCTTCCGTATTTGGGCCACCTGTAGTCAAACGTGAAAAGATGCGACGTGGTATTATATTCTACATACCTTGCTGCTGAACTTAACTAAATGCGTTATTATAAGATTAAGTGTACTTGAATAGAAATTATTACCTACTGCCTACTGCACACATTAAGCAGAAAGAAGACCTGGATCCCACATTACATACACAAAATTCGTCCATAATATAAAGTTAGAAAATGGTAAAGAAAAAGCAACATCAGAGAGAAGCGGCTAGTTCGTACGTGTTTGGCGAAGGAATTAATTCATCGTAGCCTCGCAAAACTCATACATCTTGTTCGTAGATTTGTAGGTCATATTGGCCGTGCTTAGGTCGTGGAATATGAATTTCAATGGAGGAGAAATAGGGAGAAGCAAAACTAATCTTCGTGGAAATTGGGGACCAGAAATCCTACCTCGTGCTTACTTGCTTTCACCATGACTCATAGACTGGAAATAATGGTAAATCATAATTGGCAGGCATAATTTATCTTGAATGCTTAACGCCCGTAAGAATGACAAAGGGGTTTCGGGGAAGGCTTCAACCACCATTGGTAAAGGCTTAAGGAGGAATCCGATCCGAAATTCGTAAACCGCTTAGCGGAAATCTGTCTAATGAATCTCAAAGATGATATGACGACCTTGTTCCTTCTGACGGCATGTAAACTCTGTGGTGTATGGAAAGTGAGGAAAGCATGTTGCCTCAAGATAAATTACTAAATTACTCAGAGGCTTTCCTGTTTCCAAGTAATTTACAGCAAATCGAAGGATGTCGTTATGCTTGGAGAATCTTGAGTGGTTTCCTGGTCCCTGGAATGCTACTATGCTACATATACAGGTAGATAATGCTGGGTTTCAAAACCGACTAGTATATATTCTTTGATCTCGTAATGCTCCCTTGCCTTTTTCCTTATCGGCTCGGCATACAAACTCAGAGGGTTAATTCATTGTCAGCCTGGAAAGTTCTGAAGTTTCGCCAGACAGGAAAATTGGTTGCACTATGAATATATGCTTCGTTGTGGCAAATTAATTGCAGAGCGGTGAAAGTGTATGTAATATACATAATGTTGAGCATAATATAGACAAAAAACAGTCGTAGAAGGACGCGGGACCGAAAAAAGTTGGTGCAGATAGGGGTTTCCGCTCCAGATTCAGGGCTGTTAGTTTCCGTTCTAAAAAAGAGGATTGATTTTCTTTTCTTCTCTCATCAAAAATTATGGAGTACACAAAATATTTTGTAGTATTTGAAAAAAAATATGAAATTTGGTTGCTGCAAAAAATAGGAAAATGTAGATGAAAAACCGAAGCTGTATATATATATATTACGGCGGATTACGGACCTGTTCTAGACGTTTATGAGGAAAGTTAAGGGTGAAAGTTGTATGTTTGAGAGGACGTTTTTGACCACAGGTCTGTTGCTCAAAGGCCGGTCGGTGAATGTATGCTGTTATTGCGTTGCGGTTTTTGATCCCATCAGTCCTGAGTCCTGATTTTGTTTAGAAAAAGAGAAGAGGAGAAGAATGGAGATGATGGGAAAGTTCAAAGAGTATTTACTGCATTGGGAAAGATGTTTTTTGGCTTCGTTTCCAGGGACTTCCCAAGGAAACCTAATAGAGGAAGAGGAAGAAGCGGGGATTGAAGTTGCTAGGAGAAAGTGGGATGCAGAAGCTGATTAGTTTATAGAGCGTTGTAAAATAAATAGCTGGCAGGTATTCCATGACAAGCCGAAAATCTTGGATTAAGTAGATATAAGGAGAATTTGGATGGTTGGAAGATTGAGGGCAGAATAATCAAAGCAATCTAGTGATCCAAGAAAAGGATTGAAGGTGGGATACAAGATACAAGTAGGATGAGACAATTCTCACTTCACATGTAGCCCGTTTAGATTTTCCTCAATATTCTCTGGAGTCTGGAGTCTGTGGAGAGGGTGACGACATTTTTCATGAAATTGATCGCCGAGAGGAAAAAGAGAAAACGATATCCATATCCATGCCACGGGTTACGGAGAAAGTAAAAGCATGCAGCAAGCGGATAGAATGACAATGTGTATGTGGGGAGAAATGCCAGGGGGCTTGTTTTCAAATTTAAAATTGTGAAAGCACGCATAGAAAATAGGACAATGCAATAGGAAAGTGGAGTTGACGAAGAAAGGGAGAAAGGAAAGCTAGGTCACAATACTTAGGAAAGGACTGTGTAGAGTTTGGGGGAGGCTAGAAAAGTTAGATTTGTTCATGTAAAAGACAGGACTTCACTTGATTAGGAAGGACCGCTAAACAAGCTCGGAAACACCTATTAAATAAGCTCTTAGAAAGAAAAAGCTTTAAAGATGCAACAAACAAAGCAAGACTTTCTATGGGAGCTAGATTGAATGTCGACAGAGGGTTTTGTTAGTAGAAGATTGGAAAACGATTTCTCCATTAAAGGCTGGATGTTCGGTTAGTACTTTAATAGTGGAGATGAAAGCGAGCGGATTGCTAGCGATATTCTCGTTGCATTCATGTTCTGAACCTATGCTACCAAACAGGCTTGAGTGAAAGGCTTTTACTGCGATCCCAGCCTAAAGCTATCTTCTGCCTGTATCTGGCGTATATCCCTTGTGAATTTACGCGCTCCTTGCACTGTCTAGATAAAACCTCTCCAAGGGTTTCACTACCGTCGTGTCGCTTTTATCGAAGCTGTCGTTCTATTGCTGTGTGCTATGAAATATAACCGGCTCTATAAGAAAGTATCGGTAAGGGTGGCGCAAGGGAATATTCTTCCGAGCTAAGAAAAAATCCATAATGTTTTTATAGGGAAAGAAGTAGCTGAAAGTGGAGATACGGTATCCTCTTGTCTTGGAACTAGATGAATCCCATATGGGCGGTTGCAATAGGGTGTGCGCTGCGTATAATATTCTAACTTTGCTTTCCCCCATTTCCTCCGTCAAACCCACAAATTGTTTTTAATTTCAAGGGTTCCGAAAATTCGCTTAAAATAACTGTGATTACCAACGTAAGAAAAGGCTTATAATCAGAGTATATGATGACATCCGTATCTGCGGAACGGCGTTATTGGTGTTAAGTTTCATAAAAAAGACGAAACATTTTCTGCTCTGTTCAGTAGCACCGATATTTTATGAGCTTCTGTTTGAAGGTATGAAAGGCATCTGATCATCAGATGACGTGGATTCAAAGAAGAATTGTATGGTGTCTTATTCTACTCCCGTTGAATTATGCCGTGAAATCTGAAACTCGTCTTAACAACAATTGAGTTATTCGCTTGACTTTTGTAAATAAATATGGAATCAGGGTGTAAGGAGAATCCGGAGGAAATGATAGAATAGGCTTTGGAGGCAACACTGAAAATTGAAAATATGCAAATCCTGGCTGGAATATACAAGATCAATACGCTTCCGTGGATACATTCCGGTTGTGCTGCTTTCTCTTCTCCTGTTCTATGCATTATTGAATTTTCTCTGGAGGAATACACTATGCTCTTCTATGGTTGGACTCTTGTTATCTTGCTTGTCGAGTACAATTTGTCCATTTTTCACAACTTTCGTTTCCTCTTTGGGTGTTGAGTTTACGTAACAACGGGAGGTATGTATAAAAATAGTTCCCGTTGTTACGTGAAATATTTGTTTTGAAATCCCTCTCGGAAGGGACGCGCAAACTTTCTTTCTCCCACATAGAAAGGCGCTGATCAAAGCCAGATTTTGGTGTACTAAACTAAAATGATGAAAAGTTTTTCCTTTGAAGGAAAATACTCGGTTGAGCGGATACCGCATACTTTGGTGTTATGTATTTGGAAGGGCTCGATACTAGGGATAAAGTGGTCTCCAAGATAAAATCAGGATGGAGGAGGAAGGATGCGAAAAGCTTCCTGTGAAATTTCCGTATATAATAACGTTCAATTTGCATCAAATCCCGCCTTCTATTTCCCCGGATTTGTATTTACTTTTTTTCAACAGATTTTTCTCTTACTTTCTCCGACTTTCTTTTTCTACTAGCTGGCTTCCAATGTGTACCTTAGGAAATTGGACGTAGCTTAGGAGGAGAAAGCGTGGGATTTTGATGATTATCCTCCCGCTTTTCCGAATCATTTGCCATGATTTCCGAAATCCTACCATGTCCTCAGTTACAAAGGGTATTGCTCATTCATCCTCAATACTAGCTCTGCTCTGCATGGGTTTATGTACCAAACTCAGCCTAGAAACTCAACTACATTCAAGCTCTTGCTTGCAGAAGAGCTTTATTAGAGGCTTGTAAGGAAACTGAATGCTATTTGCGTAGGTACGCCTCCGGGATTAAGCAACTGAAAATAAGGGCCAATTCAAGCAAAGAGACATGTCAAAATGACAATTTAATGACGTTGAAACTTTTCCCACATTATTGGAAACAAAGTGGCTCTCTTTAAGCAGAGAGATAAATATTTTTTGAAACTGGCAGTTCGACTTGTACCAGGTTCTGGCCCATTCTTTCGCCTTATTTTTCTTTGCAGTCCGTAAATGCTCCGATCTATTCCATCGGGTGCACCTTCTCACTCTATTCTCAAGTGAGCGATAACTTTATCCAGGTGGTGTAGCATCTTCATATTTAGGCTAGTTCCTACCCGCCTTTCTCTGAGATACTTTGCAGATTCATAAAGCAGCTCACACCACATGTAAGAAATTTTGGATTGGATAACTCCAGCTGAATGTCAGGATCTCCTCAGTACCAAGTCTTGAATGTGCATCTGAAAGCAGATTTCCTCAATGACTTATGGATAAAATGGTTAGCCAGTTTTGAAACTGTTTTTTCGTTAGTTCTACATGAGTAATTTTGAAAATGTTAGTTTGGATAAGCTCTGCCACTGGTTATAATAATCTATACGTGACAATTCATGCTTACGTTGTAGAGTTTGTTAAAAGGCCCAGCCATGCAACTTAGCGAGACCTTTTGCTACCCTACAAATTCTTGGCCTCTTTACATAATTTAAAATAGATAAGGCTGAAGGAAAGGAGACTGTTTGCAAATCCTCAGAATCAAACCATGTTTACTTAACCATATTTTAACTAACAAACTGGCGAATCGCCGAACGCGAACATGAATGAGACAGGCAGATCATCACTTGTAAACATTATCCTTTGAAAATCGTTTTAGCCTTTCCAACGAATATGTGAGTAAATAAATGCGTCAGCGTGTTCACGAGGATCGGAAAAAGGATTGAAAAACTTTGACTGCATAGTATTAACACAGATTCTGAAAGGCGGGGGATGATTTAATATTCATAAGTATGTCGTCAACAAATGCAGCATACATGTTCTACCTTTAGTTTTTGGAGCGGAAGCAAGTTTTAAAGCTAGCTTTATCAGATAATATTTTGCCTTCTGTTGGAAAACACTGCAAAAACCTTGGAGAGAATATTGAAAGATGAGAATGCCGAGCCGAGTGCTAAGTGCTAAGACATGCAATGGCTTAAATGATGTTTTGACGTTGAAAATGAACGAATGGCCTTACCCTTGAAACGTCCCTCTGAAATAGAAGCATAAAAGCCGGCGTTAATCTATTACTACCTGAGAGCGGAATGAATGGTTAATATAGGAGCATAATATATCATGTTGTAAGCGATACGAGAAGATAGAGGGATGAGAGGACGATAAAATATACCTGAATATTAAGGTAAACAAATGGATAGAGGAAGTTGTTGGGCAAAGCAAAGAACACTTCAGAAGCATCCCCTGTCTTCCCTTGCATTTTAACATAGTAATAAAACAAATAAGGAGGATGAGTGAAAGACATATTGAGAAAATAGATAGCCCTTGTCAACCTCCTGTCAGCCCTTTGAATTTCAGCTAGCATAATATATGCACCTAAGTTGGCTCAATGATTTCGCTACACTGTCATCGCAGCTATCCTTTCCTCTTCTACCTTCTTTTAGAGGACGAGGCCTTATTGCTAATTACCATTCCTCGCCGGTCTCTTGCTTACCTTTCGTCTGGTCTTTGGAGTGTGAAATATAATATGAAAAGCCATTGAGGACAGAGGAAAAGCACTTCAATGGAACAGTTGCTTGGAACTTGCTGTGTTGCTTTGTTATGCTGGTTTTACTAAGGCAACCGCGGTATCCACTCCGTTAGATATTTTCCATGTGTGAACCACCAAGCCAGGCTCATAACCTATGACCTGGAATACGAGGACAATATGGAGGTAGAGGGTGACAGAGGCAATGGAAGGCTAGAATAAAGGATACAATGGAAGAGGAGGAAAGTCTACAACGGGCGGATGATTAAGGCTATTGTCTGTCTGGAATTTGAACTTGCTTACCGACCGCCACTGCAGTTCGTGTTCGGTGGGATTGTTACTCCTTGGAAATAATTCCCGGCCTGGGGCCAGTTAACTGGTTTGTGAAAGTTGGAGAAAGTATGTGGCGAATATTGAGGCAACGGAAGCTTAATGATTTAAAAGGTTGGTGGATGCGTTTATGTTTGCATAAAACGTGATAAAATGAGCAAAGTTTGGGATATTGGTAGTAGAATGGAATCTCTAGAGTATTACAATAATTGGTTTCAGGATAAAATGATGACGAGGGAGTCAGAGTCAGCTAGAGAAGGAGGAAAGTAGAGTATATAGTTTATAGGCAGTAGCTCTATGAGGAGGGGAAATGTCAATTTACTTAATGCGGGGAAATAATGAGATGACATGAGGGTATGGCGTAATGGAGACATATTTTAATAGGGGAGTAATCTATTAGGGAAATGTAATTGGTAACAACATCTGGGGCAGTTTCAAATGTCACACCCTTTTCTGACTTGCTATGCTGTTGGCTGTTGTATACGCCGTAACTGAAGAGTCAGCACCGGAGAAAGTCCTGACTTTCATCTGGGTTAGCTAAACTAGCAGCACTCAAAAGTAGCAGGACCAGAAGAAGAAAAACGGATTCCAGTTACTCCATGGACTTATTGTAGAAGATAGCAGGAGAAAGCAAAGAGGTAGGTGGATTAAAGTTGTACACGAGATTCCAGAAATCAGCGTGGGATGCTCGTCATGAAAATACCAGTGGGATCTGGTTTCCCCGTAATAAACCAAAAGACGGATGGAGGAAGGAAACGAGTAAGTAAGGAGGGAAGGAAGAAAGAAAAAGTTATTCGGGCGTTTCATACGAGGAAACATTGCAAAGGGGCCAGATGTGTTGGTTCTGGTGAAATTGTGAGTTTTTGAGAGAGAACTTGAGGAAAAGAAAAAGTAGAGCGAGAATGAGAAGATGAGGAGGGAAACCAGATAAAAATGTTATTCGAATTCATGCTCGCAACCTCCTTCCTGTGCTGTGTGTAAGTTCTTGAAAAGGTGAACCACAGGCTCGTCCTTCGTACGTGACACTCATTTGCTCCCTTGGCCGATTTCACCTAATAGCAAATAAAAGAGATGCAACAGCATCTGTTTTCATTGCTCCAAGACAATGTGGTAGAGTCACGACGTCAGTTGTAATAATTTAAAACTTTATCATCATACGAGAATGGACACGGCCCATGAGCATTTATTGCCGCTTCTTTTAGCTAAAAGCGAATTTTCTGCTGACAAGGAAAGAAAGGCTGGAAATGTAAACGTCATCCTAAATCATGGAGTTTGGAAAGATGGAAAACAAACTAAATTCCAGAAGCATCTTGAAAATAATACGCTTCATAGGATACTCAAGGAATCCTAGAGTTTGAGGGGAGGAAGAGGAAGAAGCCATTGAAAGTGGAAAATACACTGCTGAGATAAAGTTATTGGTTCTTCTGTACTCTTCTTTGTCAGTTTGCCTTCTAGCTTCTGCTGGTTTTAGTATAGACAGACATTAGGCTAGTACTTACTATAGCTTTCTACTGATATTCAAGCTAGAAACTGAGCAAGCTTAAAGCTCGATGGAAATGCAATATATGTACACATTATGCCTTAGATAACATTTCCAATATTGAATCACTTCACCAGAAGAAAAGGAGTAGAGGAGAAAGCTGAAAGAGAAAGCTGCGCATGCAGCTTATTTATATCACAATTACGTTATACAAGTTTAAAATGATGGAAAGTCAGCTTGGGATCCAATCTGACCTTTTTATGTGCACACAATAACGCAATTTTGAATTAAGTCTCATTGCAGGAGAAAGTCCTCTGAGGCGTGTTGTCTTCAGCATAGGAATAGATACCGGAGTATGTTAAAACGTTGTATTTATCAGGAGCGAACCCGCGTCGAAATAGAAGTCATGTGTACATTGTGTCTGTATTAGTGATCCTAGATGTGATTAATATTAATTAGTGAACGCTACAGCTACAGATACTTTTGTGTCGCCGTCTAGTTAAGGGAAGCTGAATTTATTGGAAGGTGAAGCATGTATTTACCATACTTTCACCTCTCTGGAAAATTGTTTCCACATGACTAAAACCAAATGATACAGCAGACTATTTCCCCATGATATAAATGCAGGAGAAAGCTTATAGTTGCGCGACTAGCGCGACACATGCTAGAAGTAAAAAGTCTCAATGCATTGCTAGTCCGCCATATTTAATCATTTGATGAACCTCAAAGAAGTTAGAAGGTTAAATATTTTTACTGCGTTATAGTGATTTAAATATTCTCTGTAAACAACTTAGGCGGCTATTTCATCATAATTTTGTCAAGTCAAGGATATCGGATTTTTGTTTTGTTGAGGCCAGAGTGGGCTTGTGGTGGGACTTTCACCCAGCATTTCAGACTAACACTACGAACTAGATTTCCGCCCGTGTTGTCTTGTGGTTTCATTTTATGTACAGCACTGATGCAAGAGCTGATCCGTTGCTTTCATTCGTTACTGCCGTTCATTGTAAATGCATTTTAGTGGGAAAGAAAAATAATGATGTGGTCCAATTAAATATTTTAACAAGCTGAGAGAGAGAGAGAGCTTAAAGCATATTAGAGTTGAACTTTGAAACCTTGGATAAAGCTTTGAAGAATTTGAAAGATGTACTTCAAGGTCTCGAGTTTAGAGAATATTGTTTGATTGAGCGTGAAGATTTTATGAAAGTTTTTCAGAGAAGAATTAAACTTATATATATGTTGAGAAAAAATCAGACTTTTATATACGGAGAACAGACAGTGAGTCACTCTGAGTGGCACGAAACTCATTTCCTATGAAAAAAAGTGAGGGAAAAGTTTTCTCACGCTCAGGGTCTTTTTCCTGTTAAATCAGTTTTACAAGAGGAAAAGGAAGCTATATGCCAAGGGAGGGAGAGAGGCAGAAAAAGATGAAGGGAAATCCTGACATTGGACGAGATTGGGTGAATTATTTCGCCTTAAAAAAGAACTCGAGATGATTTCACGCGAAATTCGCTGACTTTTAGTTGTTGGGGCAAAAATATCTTCCGTTCACGATTCGACCAGCAATGCAATTGTCAGATGATTTTTTAAAAGACATTATCCGCCGGAATTTCTTTGAAAATCTACTCCCACAGAACCCTGTCTACCCAGTGTCATGTCTCAGCTTATAACTTGGATCTTGCATGTAATAGTCAAAGCCAGTAGAGTTTTATGAAGGGAAAGTTAATTTGAGGCTGCCAAGATCACAAGCTCAGAGATGAGAATATAGCTTCATCCCCTATAATTTAGCTTGCCTTCATCTTATATATGCACAGCCGTCTGTCCACGTTATAGTGTGCTTCAAAAAGATGGAGCTAAAACTAAAATAGGTAACCAATAGGGAACTTTATTCACAAAATCCGAAGTACACGATCGATAAATACTTTTCGCCTCTTCCGTCTGGTGGGTATGAAATATACACACAATGTTTTCTAGAAGCCATTTATAATGAGTTTGAAATGAAATGATGTTGCTGTAAAAGCAAAAAGAGTTGATTTTAGATCCTACCCAGGTCTCTGAGAGACCCTGGACTGGATTCGCGGCAGAAAGTCAGTTTTAATATTGCATCGACTGAGAAGTGCCATATTCGTTTTCGTTGTCGTATAAGTTGAAAGTATGAAGTAAAACAAATTAAACACAGAAACATAAACGAAGCGGAGGTTCACGGGAAAATTGGTGAAGATTTTTTACGAATAAAAATGATCATAAGTAAGAGGAAAGCCGTGGATAATAAAGACTAAAGACTTGAAGTATGTCTGAAGTGGAATATGGTTGGTGTGAGTAATGATGGTGTAAATCAGACTCTGGTGGATGGGGCAACAAAGCAAGTAAAGCAGAAGCTATTAAATACGTTTGGAATATATGGGAGAAGAATAGGAAAGCGCAATAAAGTATTTTATGCACATCTGCACATGTATTCTCATTGAGCTAAAATTATTTGATCACATCTGTAAATGGTAGTTTTTGCTAGCAGTGAAAGTTGGGTAAAATTGTTGAATGAAATTGAGTGAGAATTGAAGAAAGTCCCATCCATTTGCCACAACCCGACTGCTCAAGGTCTGTTTTGTCTCTCTGGCTTTTCCCGGCTCATTCGATCCGGTCTTCGTGGTGTATGATTACGCTTGCAATAACGTGAGGTTTCCTAGAACAAAAGGCGGAGAAAGTCGGCGTTGTACCAGAGACTAGGCGTTTTTGTGGTGACGATTAAGCATAATATACGAAATACAAAGCGAGCAGAGTTTCCAAGGGAATGGATGATAGAAGTTGGTGAAGGGAAAGGTTGGATTGCTTGGAAGGACATAAAGATTTTTGATCTTATACTATAAATCTCAATGTCTGTCTGTGTCATTCCCACTTTCACTTTTACTTTCACGGTTTTCCACTTTCATTCGGAGGGGGGCCTATAGGTTTGAGTATAAGTTTGACTATCGGTTTGACTTTAGGTTTGTCTATAGGTTTGAGCTGTTGGTCGGCTTAAGAGCCATACGTTTGACCAGAGAGCTTTACGTTTGGCGGGAGAGTCATACGTTCAACGGGATAGCTTTACGTTTGACAAGAGAGGTATATGTTTCACGGGAGTGTCATTATTTCAATTAAAATACTCAAATCTATAGTTCTCTTCTGAATTCTTCAATTTATTCACAAGAAAGATTCAGTGGATAACTATATTGGTTCTACGGGAGAGCCATTGGTTCTAAGGGAGAGCCATTGGTTCTAAGGGAGAGCCATTGGTTCTACGGGAGAGCCATTGGTTCCACGCGAGAGCCATTAGTTCTACGGGAGAGCCATTGGTTCTACAAGAGAGCCATTGGTTCTACGGGAGAGTTAAACGATTGCTAACAGAGGCAAAGATTCAACGCGAGAGCTGAAAATTCTACGGGAGTGCTGAACATTCTACGGGAGAGCTAAACATTCTACGTGAGAGCTAATGAATTGACAGGGGAGCATTTTAACTTCCCACTTTCATTCGGAGGGCGGCCAATAAGTTTGACTGGAGGTTTGAGCCATTAGTTCGGCTTTAAAGCTATACGCTTGACGAAAGCGCCATTCGTTTAACGGGAAGCCTTTACGTTTGACGCTGGAGCTATACGTTTGAAGGGGGTATCAATATTTGAATCAATATTTATCCAAATCAAAGGTCCTCTGCTGAATCCTTTAGTTTATAGTATAAGATTCAGTGGAGAACTCTAGGTTTGACATGAGAGCTCAAGGTTTCGAAGCACAGGCTACAGGTTTGAAGGGAGAGCTAATTGTTCGACGGGAGAGTTAAAGGATTGACAGGAGAGCTAAACATTCTTCGGGAGAGCTAAACATTCTTCGGGAGAGCTAAAAATTCTACGGGAGGCTAAACATTCTACGGGAGGCTAAACATTCTACGGGAGAGCGAAACATTCTACGGGAGAGCTAAAGATTTGACGGAAGAGGATGCCAGTTTTTGCCGTTTTCTTACCACCCAAACCCCGGGCGAAGCCGGGTAGCAAAACTAGTAAGTCATAAGAGCCCATGTGTAATTTAGGTGGGAAAAGGGGGTGGGAAGCCGGTGGGGGAGGACAAGTTCAGGCAAGTTTGAATGCCGTTTTATTACTCGCAGAAAGTTGTAATGATCATCGTGTCATTGCGTTTGAAAGAAGAACAGATGACGCCCAGTGGAGGAGAACGGGAGAGAAAGATGTCTCCAACGAGGCTGAGGAGGGGTATAGTGAAATGTGGGAGGAGAAAGTAAAAACATAAAAGGATGAACGTGAGTGCCACTGCTTCCTCTGTCCCTTTCAATCCAATAGTGTCGTACATGGGTTAATGCAAGTATCTTATGGTTGTGCTATCATAGCACAGCTATGTCCATGTGTTAGCAGAACCCTGTTGAATGATAATGGATTTGCGGACTTTGAAAGTGACAGATTGGAGGCTGGATAAGAAGAGGATAGGAGGATAAGACTCATCATGAGACGGAATCGGATTTCTCATCACGCGGCAAGTTAATGACACGGAGATATATAATTTTTCTTGCCGGTCCTGTCCTGTCAGTCATCCTGCTTGCCATTCATCTGGTTGTGTCATTGGGTTGTGGGAAACGAAAAAGGCTGAAAGAGAGAGGAAGATAAAGTTTGAATTACATGCTCACAAGGAAGAGAAAGTGAAAAAGAAAACAGGAAGAAAAACCTAGGGAGGAAAAGATGGTGAAGTATATTTTTTTCTAGACGATTTTATGCATTCATGAATGTCTGTTTCTATTCTAGGCCAAATTTTCTTGTGTCATGGATGTGTCAGCTTGGGCCATTACTTCAACGTACACCCGTCGCAGCAAGCACTTTATCATTGGCCCTTTTGTCTCTGGACAGGTGGGCTGCACTCCGCCATCCTCGCTTCGCACAAAGGTCATCAATCAATCCCCGTTTTAATTTACCTCGTATTTATCATCTAACCAAGCGTGAACCACGCCATGCTACAGTTCGAAATCCATTTCAAAACTTGCTACAGTATATATGTATATAGGCGTCAAAACAGCGAAGATAGTTTACAGAGGCTCTTATATTCAAGTATACATACTCGGACTCGTAACTACAGCAGAAGTAGGTTTAGTAGATTGCTCGTTAGGACATGAGCTGCCTCTCAACTCTCACTTCCCACGTCACTCTTGATATCGTGAAAAAGCTCCAATAATTCATAAAATTGAGTAAGATAACGATATACGATAATATAAGAGAAAAGATTAGGGAATCTTAAAAGAAACGCTGAGAAGAAGGTTGTGGAAAGCGAGGGATGATGCCAACGGAAATGAATGAACCTTTCTTGCCTTACATTTTACTGAAAAAGCTTTCAAACAAATTACTTCTCTCACCCCACCCGACACAATTCCTCTCCTATTCTTTATACACTTTCAAACCACCTGTCCTTACACCTGCCCTTAAAGTAAAATGTCAAAATTTCTGAAAATTATTACTCTTTCCAAGGAAACCTGCTCTCAAGGGCTCACAAAGTATATAACGCAAGAACTTAAGTGCAGATATGAGTGAGGAGGTTGGTTACATTGCTTGAACTTAAACGGTGGTATGAGGTCACAGAAGACAGTGCCTTTTTTACCGTTAGGACAACTAAACTAGAGCCGTTGTGAAAGTTCGAAGGGAAAGTAAAATTAATGCTTAATAATAGCACCGTAGAAATTCAATTGCAAAATATTTACCCGTATGTCAAAGACGAAGAGGTATAATTCAAGAAAATTGGCTATTCGTAGAGGTTAACTGCTAAGAAAAAACACTACTGATCAAAGACGAAATTTAAGTATCAGTTACTATAATTAAGACCTTTACAGAAGGAACTTAACTGAGGAAAAAAAGTAATTTCGTAAGCAGCGATAGTGTTGTAGTGGATAAAGGTTAACGGTTGATTTGAACTCGAGCCACATTTTTTGTGCAGGTAGGAAGTGAAAAAAAATCCGAAATGGAAATTTAGGCAAGCAGAAAAAATTGTGAAACAGGGCGGAAGAAACTACTTCAGGCCTAGTACACAAAGTGGAAGTTTCACGCTCCCGATATCTAGTTTTATAATGTACCACAACTAGTGCCCTAAATCAGGTTTAGTAATGTAACCTTGGGCTATGGAGGAAGTTGGTGCAGAAGTTTGCTTGTGTCAGTGAGCAGTTCCGTAGTTGGTAGAAAAGCATCTGCTTGTATAGAAGATTTCTGAAATTAGGTGTAGATAAAACAAATCTATATGAGATTAGAAATTCGAGAATAAAGTCCCTCGCACTTCACTCAGTGAGACAATTGTGAGGCAAGCAGTAAGCAGACTCGAATCTGTAGCGTTGTAGACTCAAAACAAGGGCAGAGAGAATTGAAAGGGTTTTGAACGAGGCACTTAGCTAAATAAAATTCCGTAGAAGCATACTAAATTAAGTAAAAACTGTAATGATTGAGCTGGAAAAGAATAAAGGAAGAGGGAAAGTGGTTTGGGGAATTTCCAGTCAGTGAAAGTGAAAAGTACCACTCAGGCTAAATGTAACGGAGAACTGTAAAAAAAGAATTTATGCTGATTAATTAGGTTTGTTCTGTTTCGGAGATTGGAAGAGGAAGAAGTAGAGTGGTAGATGTAGGCTTATAGAAGAGGAGACGACACTAGGGAAATTGAAGGGAAGGAAAGGAAGAAAAGAGGATGAGACTTTCTCGGATAGAATTCGTTACAGATTGTGTATTGGAATAGTGGATTGATGACTATAGGCTGAATGACTGCGAATTGAATGCGTATTGTGTGTTGAACATTGCAGGTTTAGGGACAAACGTTTCATACTGATGTCGATGGGAATTATTTGGATTCTGGCAAGTTTAGTATCCGCACCTACATTTTGGGCACGAGGATGGCAAACAAAATTACCTACTCCATTGCCGTTGGCTTTCATCCGGAATGGGAATTTTCTACATAATGCCTCCACTTTAGTCAGCTATCATCAAGTTTCATCAGAGGTAAGGAGAAATTCTTTCCGAATATTTCCCTTTTCTGCTTTCTCTTACATATATATCTCTGGAGAAAGTCTACCGAAAGCTGAAGCACTGCACTGATTGTTTCAAGGGGGAAAGAACAATCTACGGTTTCCCTCGATGCATAAGTTGAGATCTACATGTTCCCAAGTTTTCTAATGGGACGGTAGTTTCAATTAAATATTTCACCAAAGCTAGGAAAGATGCAACTAGTTAGGAGAAGAGACTGGTGAAAGTTGTGGAATTGGAGAATTAAGGATTTCTCCTCGGTTCTCAGTTTCTTCTACCGGCTTCCCATCCCATAAAGACAATGAAAAAGTAAAGAAAGCGAGCCGAATTTGAAATTAAAGCTTTGCCGAAGGACTAACGGAAGAGGAGAAGGAGGAGATGTGGAACTAAAAAAAGTTTTCCGTATAATGTTTCTATTAATCACAGAGAAAGTTAAAATCTAGGGTTCCTCTCTCAAGCTGTACTCTATCCCTACTCCACATTCCCTCCTAACACCACTTTCCCTCTCCTGAAGAACACACTCTTGTACTTACTTTCTCTTCCTCTCTACATCAGGAAGTGATGGGAACTGTGTTACAAAGAATTTCGCAAAAGCTTATTCACCGGTAGGCTGTAGGCCACTCGAAGATATCAAGGAGAAATTCCTTTGTCCTCTTCATGAGCTTTCCAAGGGTTTTTGTACCTCGTTTTATATTACTCTGTTAGATGCATTTCCATGGATGCAAGTGCAGGAAGTCAAGGTCTCAGGGCATTATCTTGCGAAATTTTATCAGCTTCTCCAAAGTACTTACCTCAGCTTGTTTTCATCCTATCTCTTTAATATCCCCGCCCGGCGCCCTGATGGCCTCTTCTTTAGGTTGCTTTGCTACTTTGTACAAGCATATGACGAGTTCAAAGGAAACTCCACGAAGAAATTATAAGGTAGTAGGCACGTAATGAAAGCTGAAATCCAAGCTAAGAGTCTCAGTTCAAGCAGTAAAACTTGTGGAGCTTGTGCGATATCTGTATAACAAAGGGTTCGAATAAAAAAGTCATCTCAATCTCAAGAATGAAATCTCCTTAGAATTAAGCACTAAAACCCGCATCATCGCCCTGACTTGATTCTATTAATTGAGGGGGCTGGGCTGGAACTTTCCTCGTCAACGGCTTTATTGCTTAAGGTTACCAAGCTAGGCAAATATGACAATCCTGCATGCCCTACCCGTAACCACGAGTTCCGTTCACATGGTCAGTATTTCGAGGTTGAATAGAAAACGAGTGACGTGTTTTAAGCAAGACTATGATCGTGTGGATGTCAAAAGTAAAATATATTGAAGGAACCAATTGTTGCTAAGAGCAATACATAAACTTGTGAAGATGCTTGGCATTACTTAAAACCAGCATCCAAAGTGCGAAGTTACCATATATATGTTATACGAAGAGATTCAAAAATTACAAATCTCCTAACGTGGATCAGGTAATGCCAGATACGTTTGCATTGATGAGTATACAATATTTAGAAGTTTCATGTTAAGTATTTATTACGCTCTCAGTGGTAATTAAGTCCTGGTTTATACCCACACCAGGATCTACCAAGAATTTCCTTACGGAATCTGTATTTTTGGATCCCCCAGTGCAGTGTAAACTTAACTACTCTTCTTTTTGCTTCTTAGGGGTAGGTACATACTTGTTAGCAGCACGGCATTAGGAAGTAAAAAGACAGTCTTGAGAGGAAATAGCGGGAGAAAGGGTGCGTTGTTGCTCTTTTACTTCGTTCTTCTAAAGCACTTGAATACTTTTGGGCTCTTCGAAGGCTTTCTACTTGTTTACTTTCACTTTCGGGGTAATGCTACATTGAAAGTTTTATTTGTTCGATGAGCTACTTGTGGAAGTGTATGCTGGAAGAGACGCTGAGGCGAAATTTTAGCAAGAAAGTATCGATGGCACTAGTAAAGATATTCTTGTTGGATTTTCCCCCTATAGTTTAGGATTTTTACGGTGTATTTTTTTAAAAGAAAATGGAAGAATCATGTCATATTTTGGTACATAACGCTGTTTACTTTTCCCTGCTTATCTTGTGAGAGATTACTTCGTAGAATTTGTTATTTCGTTGGGCACTAAAGCCTTCTGGAAGCAAGTTTAAAAACTGTAAAAATTACAATCAAATCACTGTGGTAAAAAAGTAAGTATAATAACTAAACTCAGATGAAGCAAAAATATTTAATTGCCTCCATAGTGTCGAATTGCAGTAACGGAAGTAGTGTTTTGTTAGGTATTAGGCTGATAAGGAGAGGAAAGTGAAGGCTACAGACGATTTGATGGGTTGTAATATGCTTATACCGTACCTTGAGCTAGAAAAACCATGGAAATTGGATCGCATTTCACTCTACGGTAGTAAGCAAGCGGTACAGTTGGGTTATTTGTCGATTGTTCACACTTGGCATGCTAAGTCAACCTTTGTTGTACCTTGTACATATGATGTTACTTGCAATAGTATGAAAGAAGACGGTTTTACACACGCAAGAAGGATATGGGAGAGAGCACACTGCAGCTTAAGCTATACGCGAAGAGAAAGTAGGAAACAGGATGTATGAGATGGCGAAGGAGGAGGCGTGGTGAAGATGATGAAGAAATTACAAGTTTCTAAGACGTAGTGAAGACAAGTTTAGGATGGTGGCTGGAGGCTTATTATTCCAGATGAGAGAATGAAAAGTGGAGGCAGGCGAGAAAGAAGTAAAAGTTACTCTCTCTCGCGATAATTTGTTGTAAATTAACGCATGAATAATTTAACCTCTTCTGGAAAGTCCCCACCACTGGTTTTCCCTCCCCTCGTTTTCTTCAGGTATTGAATATCTTTTCAAGACGGAAATATGTTTGGAAGCGACCGAAAATTGCTGAACCTCATCACCGTACTGGTATTTTCACCATATAAGTTCGCTAAACAGATATATATATACCATATGTATGTATATATATATCAAGTTTAGCAAAATGTTGAACTGATTTCAAGGTCACGATTGTGCAAATGCAATGCAAGTGTGAAATTGATGCTAGGATAGGAAGAATTCCAGAATCTCGCACGTGAAGGGAAACAAGATGGTAGAAAACGAGAAAGTAGAGGAATGCATGAGGAAAAGTGTTGAAAAACTGGTCGGATTTATTGTAGCATTAAATTATAATTGCAGAACTATGCCTCTGAGGTATTTGTAATTAATTAAGGGTGGTAAATTAATAGGGCTGACGTCCAAAGTTAGATTTAGGGAGGGAAAGATTTATATTTTCTGTGGAGCTACCTGTGAATTTAAAGTTTAAAGGGCATAGGTTGGTTTGATTAAGGTTGCACGTGAATGGGAAATTGAGATTAAAGAATATATTCAGAAATGGCTTTCTCCACTTCCTCCTACGCAAAACGTGGATGACTCTTGAGAAATGCTTGATCCAGGAGTAGCATTCCATGGGTGTGGGGGAAAGAAGTAAGGAGGAAGGAAAAGCGAATCTGAGTTCTCTTGTAGCGGCTTTTAAATTGTATGTACAACGTGGGGAAATTGTTGGGAAATTCGGAGAATTAAGAGTGGTAGAAGGTTGAACGAGGAATATAAAGAGAAGTTGATTGATCGTTGAGATTAAGGTAGAGCACGTGAAATGCTTTTTGTAACAAATGTTGTTGTGTTTACTCTTTGAAGCAGGCTGATTCAGATTGGGTTTCAACTGCTTCATCCTGGATGAATGATACGAAATCTGAAGGATCATCAGCGCCTTCTTCGCCCTCCTCCTCATCGATACCTGTGCAGGATTCTTCGGATTCAAGCGGATCCTGGAAATCCTGGGAGTGGAACGGGGTTTGTACTGAGAAATGGACCAATGCCGGAATCCAGCTCGCCTACGCAGCTACATATCTTGGAACAGCTTTTGTATCTCCGGCACTCATAGTTGCAGCGTGCCATGCATCCGTGAGTCAGAAACTTACAGCTCAGCTCCAAGTGCTGGCTAATAGCGGAAACGGAGGCGGAAACACTGGAGGGAACAACAACAAGACGGGAACAAACGGAGGACCAAATACTCATGGAGGAAATGAAAGGTCTCGAAGACCCACTCAAGTGATCATCGTGGCAAGGGATCTCAACAACCCTGGCGCTCAACACAACCCATCTCACCTTAATCCCCTCAGCACAAATGGAGGGATTCAGGGGAATGGAAATGTTAGCGGGATTAAGCAAGAAAACAAGGGGAAAATTGGAAGGAAACTCGTTCCTTGTGATCCCAGCTCTGATGAAGATGATGTCTTTCTCCGTATGCAAATCCAGGTAGGCTTGCTCCTGATTTACCTTGTACTGTCTTACCCGGCTGGTTTGGTTAAACCAGTGCAATTCTAGGCTAGCTTCTCCGCATAAAAAGAAAATACTTCATTTCTTCTAGTATACAGCAGAAGAAAGGGCCGTGTATTTTGGATTATGCAAGGAAAGAAAAAAAGAAGAGAAAATACCTAAATAGTAGCAGGTGAAGCGATTTTGTCGGACTTTTAGGGGTATTCGGTATTCACATGGCGTGGTACTTTGTGGGCATGTAGGAAAGACTTGGGCTTGCTTTCTCCTACATCGCCGTTATAGTTTCTTTCCTATCTAGATGGCAGGATTTGCTAGATTGTTACAATTATGATAACTGCAACATACTTGCCACTACTACATTGTGTCAGAAGCGGTGAAAGCGTACTAAAACTTGCTTGCTCGTCTTATAAAAGTTATGTGTACTGCTTTCTCCTACGAGTTGTCGCCAATGGCTCTACAATGATGAAACAGGTTTTCATTTCTGTTAGTGGCTTTGAAATAAGTAGATACATCCTCAAGCAAGTCAGGGTATTTGTGTCAAATACATAGGTGGAGAAAGCAAACGTAGACGCTCAGCTAGTATTTATTGTTTGAGGCTATGATAGTTTTGGGGGTAGCGGGTAGCATAGCATGAATTGGATAAGTGTGAGCGCCAGAGGTCACGAAACTTTATATGGTAAGTGGTAAGCTGTATGACTGCACGCTGTTATCGTATTTAACAACTTTCTCTTGAGCTATTGTAGTGGAAAGTACTTGCGAGCTTTATGGGAAAGTAGGGGGGAAACCGTTATGGCGTGTTCGCAAGTATTGTTCAGGGAATACAAAGGAATTGTTGTAAGAAGAGCGATGTGATAATCATTAAAAATCATTAAAGGATGTGAATGATGCGAACGACATGTTGAGATTGAGGGACATTTCCTCATTTCCCCTCTCGCTCTTTACAGAATACTAATCACATTGAGGAATTATTTACCCCTGCCGGATCCGTCATCCGTATAGTCTATTAACCTGGCCATACTCAGGAGAGCAATTCAGAAAGAGACCAGATTCCAGACTTTCTTCAATTGACACTCCCATCATGATTATCTGCCCCTGTCTTCGCGACGGGCTTCATCTTTACATTGCTTTTCTTCTGTCTGAGGGCGGATTGTGCGAAAATGGGAAAAATATTAGGACGGCAGAATCTAAAGTCTAACCCATCCCATTCACCCATCAACTCAACCCCTCTGCTGGGGCGTACTTTCTATAGACAATATTCAATCTAAATCCCGATAATATCCTTGAAAGAAGATTAGTTTACCAAGAAAAAATGTACACGTGGCGCAGACTGCTTTCTCTTTGCCCCTTTCTCTCGTGTAAAACGAAAATACGGATTGGTGTGGAAAAAATGAGAGATGATGGGAGGAGGCGGTCCCACAAAAGATTATTTAGGTTGGAGTCGTTGAGAATAGGAGAGGAGATGAGATAGAGAAAGAGAGAAAAATCTCGAGACTTTAATTTAAGAGAAGTTGTTGACGTCATACTCTTAAATTTTTCCATTCTTCTCCTGAAAAGGATCTCCTCCTACACGGGAACAGAACCAAAATCCTGTATGGATCTAACATCCATTCCAGAGGGCACGAACGTGAAGTTACAAAGGCTGCATACAAACGAGGTTTCAAGTTCCTCTTGTACCTTCCATTTCCGTTCGCTGCGGCCACGCAGCGGAAAGAGAGTTGAGGTATAAAATATATAGGATCAAGTGTAGAGTTAGTGATAGCGGGAAGCAATATTTTTATGACTGTCCCATCCTAAATGTGTGTCACAAGCCTGCCTCATGTCCGGTCCATAATTCTCTCATCGCAATATAAACATTCCATTCCTTCTGATTTGGTTCATTCATTACTTTCTCCGACTTTCACCTCAAGCCTTTGAAAAGGCAAAGGCATCGGAGCACCCTGTTGTTTTATTACGGAATCATCTTGTATTCGCGATTTCGCAATGATAATAGCTCAACCGGTCGAATGAGAAATTAATGCAATTGAAGAGCTACGAGTTTCCGTAAGCATTAAAGGTGGAAAAGGGTGTCTAGGATAACAAAAGGTGAAATGTAATCGAGGTCGTCGAGGAGATTCATAATGTTTTGAAAGAATTATCCAGCAGATGGACCTAAAAATGTAGGAGGAAGTTAAGAGAGAGAAAGCAGGAATAAAGAATAAGTTTTGCAAACATTTTCAAGATTCCATTTATCATCTCAAGTTTTTTAGAAATGACAGCAAAGATTCGTAGGATATGAATGTAGGTTAATGTAGATGCTGCTTGTGAAAAGAGGGGGTAGACTAGGAAATGGGCGAAGTTGAGGAGGTGCGGAAAACTAGTGAAAAAAGTTGGCATACCATTTACTCATCCTACCTCAGGTTGCCAAACAGTCTTTGCTACGCTTGTCGGTTCGTTTCTTTCCATCTCTTGCTTTCTTTCTAATATCTTCTTGCCGTAGGAAAAATGAAATAATCCGTTCGGATGTGTTTCAAAGTTTCAGGATTTAATTGGTTGAGCAATCAGCTGTAGGGCGCGATACTGCACATATGTGTAAGAGAGCGATTTTGGGAATTGAGAACAGCGTAGTGTATTTACAATAAAATCTTTTGTCGAGTGTAAAATTGGAAATATAATAACTGGAAAAAACTGCTTAAAATGTCTTCGAAAAAATACTTTTATCAAGGCCTTGGGAGAAAGTGCACTTTCACTTATACTTTAACTTTAGGCGATGCATGTGCTTGCTTTGAAAAAGCGTTTAAAAACCAACTGAAGAAATATCGCTTTTTGGAATAAAATTAACGTAGATGAAGGGAGCTAAGGTTACGTAAGGAAGTAAATGCCTAATACAAGGAGAAAATAAAATTCCTCAACAATTCTCCCTTAAGTTAAAAACAAATGAATTCCTGCAAGGGTGGCGTGTAGCATAGGCGCGCGTAGAAATTTCCACAAGATTACTCTTAATGCTGACCCAGGAGCATAATTCGGTATTTAAAAGCGGAAATCTCCATGATGAGAATTTTAAATAGTCGCTTAAAGTTGTTTTGAACTCTCCATGTTTAGGGGTACTTCACACAGGTTGGTTACGAAAATGTTGCGAAGGAAACATAGCGTAAAATCAAAGATGAGAGAGATAATGAACGCAGACAAGGGGGAATGTGGGCATAAGATTTACGGCAAGATCAAGCTTATGTATACGCGTTAAGGAAAGCTAAAAAGAGAAAGGGAGTTAATGATAATAAAATAAGGAAAACTGGGTATTTCTTTGTGATAGTACGTAAATCAAAGTTACTTTTTCAAAAATATTGTCTCTGTCATCTAAAAATAACCGTTCAAACAAAACAAGAACGTCGAGAATCTGGGCCTAATAGATTATCAAAGAATAAAAAGGAAGCAAATATTGAGTCTGGCTGAGATTCAATTTCTGCAAAAACACCAGTCTAAGATTGCGTAATGGGTTTTGTTGCTTATCGTATTTCTTTTTTTTTGCATCCCATTTCCGTAGGCTGACCTTGAATCGTTTCGCCAAATTTCGCAATACCAGCAGAACAACGGAACTCACGGGAATCGTCACGGCTTAATGAAAGCCTATGCTGGAGCCATCCCACGGGTATCCAGTTCTTCCTGTGATGCTCGTAGCAATCAGCATCATCATCACGGAATTCCTTTGCGGGCTGCTAGGCGGGAAACTTCTATAATTAGGGCTCATCGTAGGCTCAGAAAGAAACTGAGCAATCCTTGGAAACCCCCACCACCCCTTCTTCCAACTTATTCGTCTCAATCATTTCGAAGTCGGAGGAGAGCGGCTAATCTTCTTGCAGCTTTAGCGGGTGTCTTCGTTTTCTGCTGGGTTCCTTACGTAGTATGCGTTCTTTGGGACATGTTCGCCGTAGATAAATCGTAAGTAATCACTCGGTGACATATTTCATGCCTGGCTTTCTTCAACATGCTCCGTACATGCTCCATTTACTCTTGACTGTTTTAAATGACACTTGTAATGAAGAGAAAAAAGATATAAATTGCTCATCCTTTTCTGTTCTGATTTTAAATTTCTCCATAGGCTTGTAAGACTCCTCATACCGTTTGCCCTCTTTTTGGGTCATGCTCATTCTGCCATGAACCCGATTGTATCCTGGAGGCTTAACCGGTCAGCGTTTGTGAGGTTTCAGCGAAAACCGAACTGCTCCTTCCTTCCGAATTGGCTCTGTTTAGGGTGGTGCCGAGATTGTACCTGTAACTGCTGTCCTTGTGCTGATTGTGATAATTCCTCGTCACCATCCACGACTCGTAGTCATACTCGACGTCCTCATGTCAGTGTAGCTGGCGGACATTCTTCCTCATACACTTATCGTCAATGTTGTCCTTGCTTCCGGTGTCTTCGGTTTGGACGACATACGCGGAGATCGTCAAGTCCGGAAGGATGGAATCGGAACTCTTCCACTAATGAAGCTGCGCTTGGAGCCTTCCATCCCAAATATCTTAATCGGCTACCTTTACCAGACCCTATATCAAAGTGCCATACATCGCATTTCCTTAGATAGACTACAGTTTGCAGTTTGTAATAAACTTGATTTAAAGTATGACAAGCTTAAAGCGGAATGAAGTTTATAAGTCATGAAAATAGGCATACATGTCATGTGTTTCTGTTAAATAATATCCTCAAGAACTTTCTTAGCCTGTTACAACCGAATAGCCAAAATGTATAAACTATATTTCAAACCAGATAAATATTTTAATCCGATCAGTACTTTCTATCCCCACTGGGGTGCTTATAATAAAATAATACTCATAGCGTAATTAAATCACCGACATTAAATCATGGTTGAAAAGTCTTAACTCGAGGCTGTACTGTAATCAAATGGGGAAAATACGCTTATGTACGGCATTATACATAGCTTTCGTCAGCTATAGGTCACAATGGATACCAAAGTGGCTGGTCCACAAGTTGATGGAAAAAAAAACTAACTAGAAATACTTATAAGAGTACACAAACCTCTGATAATGCTAAATAAAGTTGATTTTCTGCGAACGCATTCAAGACTGGAACAAGAATTCATTCCATCTGACATCTGACACAAGACCTAAACCATCTACGGAATGATACTAATCTTTACAATTACATTGCCACTCGAATTTCATTACTAATACGATGAGGGAAGCAGCTTTTCTGTTAAGGAATCAGGTCACAAGCATGCTAATTCTATCAATCTTATCCAGAGCCACACATCTACTCTATAAAATACGTGGTAATCTGAAATTATAAAGAAAGAGCGTTTCTTTGATGGATCAAAAGCTTTGAATTTGATCGAAAAAATAAATGGATATAATTACTACAGAACTTCAAGATTCTACGTTTCGTCCTCGTCGGACGAAAAATTTACTTCGGAAGGATCTCCTCCAATAGAATTCCAAAACGCAACGGCCATTTTCTCTGCGTAGGCTTTTCGGTGTGTTGGGGAAAGGTTTGAAGCTTTTGTTTTCATTGCGCTTAGATGGTTAAATAGTTGCTCAAAGTTGTCCTCTGGCATTGCGTCTATAGCTTCCAGCATTGCGTCTGAAGAAAAATAGAATCAAGAATTGAAAAACAAAATACTTAACAGCAGAACAAGGGTGTTTACCCACCCCTATAGACTTGAGATTTTTTTAATGTAGAGCATCCCTTGACAACCACGAATCCAAAAATTCAGGCCCATACATGGTGAAATGGCGAAGATACAAATTATTTACTGCGTCCAAAAACAACAAGTGTTTATGCTCTGTGCTGCAGTTTAACGTGGTGTCAATGTGCGATTCAAAATTCCCTTTGTTTTTGCCCGAAATCGATGCCGAGAACATTGATTTTGATTTTAAATCACTTGGTAGCTATGAAAGCTTTAATTTTAAATTTTTAAATTTACCAAATTAGTGTGCATTCATTCAGCCTTCCGAATTTTTAGACATGTGAGAAACAGGGGATCCTTTCTATAAGCCAAAATCTTCATCTTAAGAGCAGAGCAAAAATGCGTTTTTTGAGTAAATAATTTGTATCTTCGCCGTTTCGCCATATATGTTCCTAAAATTTTGGATACGTTGTTGTCTAGAGATAATCTTGTTTGAAAAAAACTCAACTCTGTCGGAATGGGAAAACGCCCTTGTTCTGCTTTTTACATTTTCTAACTATATACATTTATTGCGCTTACCTATACGATTATCTCGAGAAGTAGTGCTTACAGCAGTGGGTTCGGTTCCTGACAAGACAGACGCTGATAAAACTTTTGGTGCGGCAGGCATGGTGTTCGGCATCGAAGCGTCGTACGGTGTAACGATTCCTACTTCTCTGGGTATCTCTCGTGTTTCATTTAACGGATCATGAACCACTTCTCGACGTAAATCTATAGATGTATCAATGTGTGACAAGATATTTGTCACATCCGTAGAAGATTCCAATCCGGTACGTTCTAAATACTCTGCTAACTGTAATGGTTTAACCATTGCTACTTTGACAGAATCATCATTTGACTGTTTTGACTCGCTGTCGTCAGGTTCACCCCCCTTAATGTCCAACATGCAACCATTGACAATGTCCTGAAGACCACTGTGTGGAGGCAACATGGGATTGTGACTTGCTACAGGTCACAAAAAGGTATCAAACGCGATTAGTTTTGAAGTCCAGACAATTACAGCGGACTGAATTTAAGTCTAACGCATTTTACCTTTAAGTTTGAGATTCGGCCACAAGTGAGCATGTAAAGCTTGAATTACTCGACTCATTCCCAAACTTTCGGGAAAGTCGTCCTCCGTATCCAAATCGAGGTCAGACTGATCTGGATTAAGTTCTACTAGTTCGAAGCCATTACTGACACACCATTGCTGCGCTACAATAACGATATTCAGAATTTTATCAGAAGATTTATCAAATATCATTTTTCTTAGATTCCTTTACAGAAATAAACCCCACCTTCGACTTTTGAAATGCCGTTTTTGCTGACTCTGTCATTGAGTCTATCTTCATTGCAACACGAATCGCATACAAGTATTTTGACTTCAGCTTCAAACTCCTTTGTAAATGCTAGCCACTGATTCACAGGTTGGAGCTTTGATTCCTAAAAAAGATGTTAATACATAGAACTCAAACATCACTTCTCAATGTGAATTCTACATCGGTGACTTTTCGTGTCACTGCCAGGCCTAAATTAATAATTCTTACACAGTTACTATCGAAGCAAACGATAACGGCATTGACGGATTCAGCAAATTCTTGCGAGCCAATATTTTTCTTGTCCATCGTACAGATCTTAACATCTGCTTCATAATACTTGGTATCGATATGCCATGGGTAACTCCGAAATCCATCTCCAATAATTGTTGCGCTCGACAGCTCCTCATTTTGCAATATGCCTGTAAAGGACGAATCCATTTAGCAATTACGTACATCAAAACTAGACAAGATCTCCTACGGGAGCGCGTAAGACACAAGTTCAATCTATTAATTCAACAATACCACAGAAAGTATAATCAAATTTAGAACCCTGAAGCAGCAGTGCTGCTTGATGAGATATTAAGTATGTACGTTATATTTTCTTTGAATGGAATGAATTACCCGCTCCTGTAGAGTTAAGAGTTCTTATCTACATCAAAACGGAATTGAAGTAAGAAATGTTGAAGCTTATTTAAGGTAATGACCTCTACCTTTAACAATCTGCTCGGCACGTATGCTTTCACATGTTGTGGCCACAACAACACAAGGATCCATGACTGCGGTCAGATTAATTGATATAAATCCACGGAACTGTGAACTTACTGCGACAATAATCAGATTATCAATTATGGAAGGCTCGTTATATTTATATAAATAGCATTGAGCATAGAGCAAGTTTTGGTGACGGGAAGGCCAATACCTTCAACCGTATAAACGAAACTGTTCCATGCAAATTGGCCCTGGTTGAAAAAGGAGTGTATATTTAATATATATTTCAATTAACTAAAACAAGATAAGTGTAAGCACTAATTATATATGCTCAAATGAACCCGGTCAAGATTTTTCTTTAAGGGTTGTTGTGAACTGACGAATTCCATCGTCACCATCGTCAGCTGGAGTACGGAGACTAGATACCAAACAGCCGACAAAATCAGGTCCTAGTTATTTGATATAAATATAATTGTCGGGCAAAATCTACTAGTTGGCAGATACCTACGCAAGAGACTCTCACTCGGTTATTACAATGAGAGGCAAGTCTCTAATATTAATCTCCGATTTGCAACGTGAGTCGGAAATGGTGTATAGCCCTTTTGTTCGCGCGGTTAAAAACGGGCGTAGCGTAAGCAAAATACGACTTCGAGCCAAGAACACTATGGTATAACGGTTTGCTCAGGTTTTAGTGATAATGTCACTAAAAAATAAATTCCATATTGCTTAAAACTGGTCATAATTAATATTGTTCTTTCCAAATGGTCTGTAGTATCTCAATATTTTAAGAAAACGAACTCTTTTCCGGGTTTTAATTTTTTTTTTCTCTTGCTGAACTCAGTTTGATCGAAAAAATACAATTATTATTGCTTGAGCTGCAGCGACTAAGTAGTATGTAGACTGTTTAGAAAATTCGTTCATTTTTATCGCAATAGATCCCAATAATATTGTAATCATCAAAATAAATTTATCGACTTACAGCTATAGTTTATAATTTTATTTTTATGATAAAACATAATGCAAAATCTAGGGAAGTATTATTTTTAGCAAATTCATTCGCAGTGTTAATTTATACGGATGAATTATATGGATGACTAAAACACTCCAAACCCCGCTAACTGGGAACATTTACTAATATTGATTAAATGTATTAGCCTTTCAGTGCCCAGCTTACTATCTGTGTATGTACATGCATGTACTAAAATATCGGGCCAGCTTGTTTTTACTACGCGCACTCTATGTTGTTGATGATTGCCAACTCACGCAATATAGCTAAAGACTCGACAGAACTTACTACATAACCGATTATCCTCTACCCGACATTTGCCTATTGCTTGTGACCCGATTCTCAGTCCGAACTGTCTCCTCACAACAAGATTTATCTCCAATTATTTTCAGAGACAAAGGAATAGAATTAATCAATCACTCCTCTTTCTTCTGTCGGAAATCTGGCAGCTATCTAGTAGATTTTGCACGACAATTATCGGATAACTAGGATCTGATTTTGTTGGATGTCCGGTATCTAGTCTCTTGTCAATACCTTGCGCGGCAATACATCAGTTTAAACTGTTCAACCATGCCAAACTACCAATCAGAGAGCTAGAACTACACGTGTAGGATGGTGCTTTAATGAAAATTTTCGCTTTTTTCTTTACAAAATTTGGGTTCAAGAGTTTTATATGTATGGCTTCACTGGTGTCAGAGATATTTTATAGTAGAACATTGCTTGCTTTTCAAACGGCGTATGACGTGTGAGTCTAACATAGTCAAGCCGTAATAATGATACTTCTGTGAGGGAGCAGCGCTGCTATCCATTGACGAAGAAAATTTGACCAGTATGATTCAATTTTCTTCAATCGTGAGTTATTCGGCAACACTAGTGAAAGCTTATGGAAGCACCACTAATAATTTATAGTAAACATTTACAGATTAACAGAATTTTTTCCGTTTAGTTTTAAATTTCGTGACGTATAAAATCTTCTGGCCAGCTTTGCAGTCTCCTCATGAGGAATTGTAGGAGCATCAAACCAAAAAGGTACCACTGACTTGAGAGTTCATATTGATTTATGCTTGAAAGTCTAAGGTTCGGAATTTAGTATCGTATGCCAATTCTGTTGATTTCAAACCATCATTCGAAAGACGCTGACGTGTAGATCGAACGTTGTCAGCTTTCGATCGAGTTAAGGACAGCAGGCCCAGTTGTACGCCGATATTGAAAACAGGATGAGGAAGCTCTTCCATTTGGCCGATGTTGTCTACGATTGCGTGGTCCAACTTGTTTACCGACTTTTGGATCATACAAAATTTCGATACATGAACAAGTATCTTTGTAAGTTTTGATGTCGTATCGTGTTATGTTGCTAACAAAATTTATTTCACATGCTGAGCGGTGATGCTGAGTGAATGTGTTTGTGTATTTTTAGGTCAGTCTCACCCTACTTTAAGGTTTCATGAGGTTCATGGTTCTGCCGTGCAACTATCTAAAGAGAAGAGTGTAGCTGAACGAGATCAAACGAGCTATCAGAATGGGCTCGTTTTTAGTGAGCGACCAATTCGGCTGAACGAAGTGGTAATGTAGATATTCAAATAAAATGTTCCAAGAAGTCTAGTAGAACAAGGTAACTAGCTCGTGTACACATTTGATTTTTGCAGGTGGGGATAAGGATATTACAGAGGAGCTTGAAGTGGAAGGGAACGTTGTACTTTGGATTCACCAATCGGAATCCAGCATACTTCTCTAAATACAGTCTCAAATCGGCTTCAGGTAGTACACCAGGCATAATTAACTATTTGATTTTCAATAGGCTATCAGTGAAAAACTATTTACCAGTGGGGTTTAATGATTTCATGCTTTACATTTTGATAGCCCTGCTGCAGCCATCTACTGATGGGTTCTGTGTTATTGGCGTGCCATCACTTTACGACGATTATTATGCAAAACTTACGTTCTCGTTGAATTCTTATGGACTTTGTGTGTATCAAGTTGATGACAACAAAATGGAAGTTTATCAGACGGAATGCTTGGATCTATCTCGACCTATTTGGTGTGTCATCGATCTGTTTGGAAGTGTGACTGCTGTGCAGCTAATTAGTAAGTGGAAAGAGTGAATTGATAAGCTATTTATTGGTAGGTGGTTCGCAACGTACCTGGTTTTGTATTAGATAGCAAATTTTATACGGAAAAACCTCTTCAATTCGAAAATCTCATCAACGAATTTACGGATGCTACTATGTCTTCAAAAGCAGAGGAACATGCTTTAGAATACTCGCACGTAAACGTTTTGTCTCCAGTTACCAATATGCGTCGCCGGTTCTGTAAAGATTACGTGAGACATTCTATATTTTGTTCATGGGGATTCACGCCTTTTGTTCTCAGCCTCATTTCTTGTAAACAATCTTTATTCTAGGACCTTTTGGATGCATTGGAGCCAGTAGACTACAATCTAGTAGACAGAAGTAAGCTGTGCATAATATGTATGGAGCGGAAGAAAAGTTACGCTTTTATGGAGTGTGGACATTTCTGCTGCTGCAAGGTTTGCGCCATGTACCATTTTGGACAGCAGTTTAAATTCTTCGGATCGTGCCGGTGTCCCGTCTGCCGAGGACCCGTGACTCATATGGTTCGTATTTATGACTGATCTGCTCAATGTGAAACTTGCTATTCCAAGTATCGAAATTCAAGTTTTCAACGCTACAAAACAATATTCTATGGATGTGTGATACGAGTGGGCTCATTATGGTTGATCGTCAGTGAGGATGTAAGTATAGGCTATAAGGCATGCTATAATTATAATTTAAACTTTTTAGCAGTTTGACTCCGGTAGCAAAAGTAGTGTGAAGTGACTGTGCTCGTGCGAAAATTAATATTTGTGATACATATGAAGTCAAGCATGCGATTAAGTTGAGCAGGGACCACGTAACTGCCTAACAGTTCTCAGTTTTAAGTTTTCCGGAGGAATTCGCATGTGTAACTTTCAGCTTGCTATATTATGCATAGTCTGACCCCGAAACTGATTTCAAATACCTGATCTTAAAATAACAAATTTAGGGATACTTAGTAGGCTAAAGGGACGTACGTGGTTACTATTTGTAGAAAATTAATGTCTCTCAATTTAAAAAAAATTGAAAGCTTAAGGGATTTACTTATTTATTCAGAATTTTGTATACTTTTTAAATTGATATAAAATGTGCTTATCAGCACAACAAATAATCATGAGTTATTTATCAATCACCATCACCAGCCCACTTTAAGTTTTTAAGCTGTAAGAGTTGATTGGAGTAGACGGAACTATAAAAAACTTGCAAGTGTAGCTACGTTTGTGGAGAAGCCGCGAAATTTGAGATGTCGCTGATGTTGGATATGAAGTTTAAAAAATGAAGATCAGCGTATGTTTTGTATTACGGTCTGTTGAGAAATCCTAGGTTGGCATATGCAGACCCATTTTATGTTTAACTATAATCGGACAGCATTTCCACAATTAAGAATCATTTCTATTGCATATAGCCGCTTGAAGTCTTAGCAACAAGAGCTTCCAAACTAACCAACTAAATGTTTACTTCAAGGGATTTTTCAAGAAATTAATAGGATAATCGGGGTTTTTACCTTAACCTTTATTTCTTGTGGAAATATGGCTACGTCAGGATCTTTAACACCAAGTGTCCCACCAATGGTTACTTTAGATGAATTGGAAAAGGACGGTACGTACATCTGTTTCAGCTTATGTCATACATTTTCCCTGCATCAACTGGAATATAATTTTTTACTGAATTTCAAGTAGGTTTTCTTCAAGAAGTACAATCGCCAAGTTTCTCGGTTCAAAACCACGTAACTTCCCTATTAACATTAACTACAATCAACCTGTCTGCTCAAATATCATCATTGACACAGTCGCTTTCAAAAATCGACCAGGCGATACATATTCAAGTCAGCACAAATCATGGAGACCTGCTCGCGCAGACTTCAAATATCGAAGTCATGGACAATGTTGTATTGTCATGCAGTGGAAGAGCTAAACAATGTTTAGAGAATGTAACCAAGATTGACTCTACTATGACTAAATGTCAAAGTGACTTAGAGGGCGAACTATCAAAGTTGGAACGATTACTAACTCTGCGATCGCTTTTACGTAAAGCAAAACGCGTTGCATATTTGGACAGTTTGAAGGACTTGTCTGCTTCTAAACAAGCACAAGTGGTTGCAGAAATCGGTAAAATGAAATCCTTATGTAATGTACTTTGTGCATTTGAAAGTCAGGAGAATTTAATATCTATTTGTATTTGTATGACTTCTAATTTCAGAATACATTTGCAAGGAGAACGAGTCGTTTATGAAAAACAATTTGGAAAAAGCTTCCGGTCTGCGGAGAAACATACGGAAGCAAACGGAAAATATGTTAAGTCAAGCACTTGATGTCAAATCTGCATTACAGGTAATCAAATAGATGATTTTAAAATATATTCTGATCTTTATCTGTAAGCAGTTTTTATTATTTCAGGTCACAAGTGCAATGCAGATATTTATCAACTTGGGCAATCTAGACGAAGTCCTCGAAAAGATCTTCAATGAAGCAGAAAAAACCGTCGTGAAAGACATAACTACTGCTTTGAGCATTAAGGTTCAGCCAACTGCAGCCGCAAAAGGTACACATTATCATATTGTGCATCGTGGAGACCCATGGTAGGAGTTAATGTATTGTTGAATATATATTTAAAGTCGGCTCAAAAATCATGGGCAATGCAATTTTATCTTGCAGGACCACCGGGCAGAGCTGCCTCTATTAACGTGTCCGTAACCAGTCAAGCGAGTCAGATTTGGAGCAATTTAAACTTACTCGTCTCCAAGGTGGCTAGCACTTGTGGAAAGGTATGACGTAATAGCGTATTTTTTAAATGAAAGGGAATTATTCTTCATGTTTTTTTCTGAAAACCGGAATTATATATGTTTACTTTTAGGTTAAGCTGTTGTGGCTTGTGCTGAGATCTAACAGAGATTCCGATTCCAACATACTGTATAGCAAGTTTTTGAGAGACGAAAATCAATACTGGAATCACTTCTGGAACAAGCTTGTTATCAACTTTGAGCGAGAGTTTTCCAATTGCACTGAAGTAGTAAAGTCTACGTTTGAATTAGAATATCCAAAATTGCTCAATTTCGTGAGCCAACTATCCGATTCATTAGAGGACCAAAATAATCCTACTGATATCACTTTATTAATGCTTCAACTAGGGTGAGATAGTCATAGGCCAACACCATATGAAATTTTTGTTTCAGTTTGCCCAAAGTTAATACGTTATGTGCTTTTTGGTGCAGGATTAGGCAAAGCTTAAGGAGGTCGGTAATCTCGTACGAGAAAGCCTACCTATCTAAATCACTTTCGAAACTGTTTGACCACGTGAATCACATATTTGCGAGCTCATTTCCTACAGAAGGTGACATGGACAATCTTACCGCATTGTTCAAACAGACACTGGAAGTCACTCCAGATGAACAATTAAAAAAGCTGTTGTACCGAAATCTATCCAAAACTATTCATTTAGTTTCCGTTCGATGTGAAGGCATCGTAATTGTTGATGGCAGTGCAACACAGGTGATAGGTACGGAACTTAAAATTTCGTGTGGTACTTATTCTTGACTTTATAATCGTTGGTTATAAGCTTACCTTCATCCTTAGGATCACCTTCACAATCGCAACTGATAAACGTGAAAATTATTGACGTGTTGGAATATTTGAAAAAGAAGCTACGCATGTTCCATCCTGCACTACAAATCGAAGAGCTGGAGGGGATTGACGCCTTACAAAGAAACACTATATGGAGCTTGGTAAATGCGATCGCGGATGCTATTGAAGCCATAATCTTAACAATACATCAGGAAAATTGGAATAGATCTAGCAAAGCCACGGAATATTCGTTGTACATTGGGGAGCTTCAGGCCTTCATTGCAAGGGCTGCGAAAGATTACTTGTCGATAAATAGCCCTGATTTGCTGCTGAAATGGTAAGACACGATTCTGGTAGCGATTCGACTAATTATGATGCCAAAGCCTTGAGTTTGCAGCTGAATATTGTGTTTTCATACTGTAGCACAAGTCATTTGTCCTCAAGAACGATCGAACTAATCACCAGACATGCTTCTATCATTCCAAAACTATGGTCCGTGAAAGACCAAATATTGATTGACTTAAACCAGTTGGAAATAGTTCTTAGCCCGTTTACACCGGGACTGTCACAACTGGGAAAGTCGTACAAACTTCTGAAAGGATTCAAAAGTTTGCTACAAACTGAACCGAAAGACTTCGAGAGCTCTAATCTTGTGCCGCAAGTCATTCCTGCTAGCCTGATGCTGAATATTTTATTCACAATTTCAAACGACAAATTATTGGTAGCACCCCACGTGGTAAGTTCTTTAGTGATAAGAGCACAAGGACTGCTAATATAATGAAGTAGGCTCATTAGTGTCAATACCGATAAATTTTACTTTTTGTAATAGGCAAGAGGATGGTCACCAGTACGGCTTTCTCGCTGGATGGATGAAAAAAATGAAACGGAAAAGATTTTAGTTATTGCCTCTGCTTTAAATGACTACGCTAAGCAAGTAAGTTCAACTGGAAGACAGGAGTACCACTGGGTGTATCCTACAATGCTTTCGATTATCAAACGTGTACCCCAAACATAATTATAAATATTTGACAAGACTAGATTTCTAGTGTGCGCAGGCAGTGTTGTTCGCTATGAATCTGCGAAATAATGATTTTATGCTGGGAAATAAAATAATACAATCTGAGCTCAAAAATATACGAAACTACCGGATTCGTTTTTTTACTTAATTACACTGTCATCATTCTACTTCCTGAGCATACAGAACAAGAATAAGGTTCATGAACTTTTGTGTTCACATTATGTATTAAGTCGCGGATTTGATTCTCTAGACCGATTTCTTCACAATTAGCCGAGTTTTTCTCCGCCAACTTCTCTACGGCCAAATTGAGTTCTGACAACTTAAGAAGCAATTCATTCCTTTCCCTTGAAAGAGTTTCCACTAAAACTTCGTTTTCTTTGGCGTGCTCGCGTAAGGCTAGTTTCTGCGTTTGGTAAAGCGTTATGTAGTCACCTGTATAGACGGACGAATGTAAAATTCATTACAAATGCATATAGTTAGCGAGTTTTAAAACGGTAATCTATGTCAACACGACAAGCGAACCTATCGCGACTGAGTAAAACAATAAATCAAACCTATGGTATCGTTTTCTCCTTGGAGCTGAATGACTAGATGTTCCAAGCGATCCACTTCTTGTTGCAGCGATCGATTTCTCTCTTCAAGCTCCCTAACCCGAGGTTCCATATGCTTCAACGGGCCGAGCTTCACCAGTTCCACTTCGTATGTTGTATTTTCCCATTGTAGTCGCTTCAAAGTCTTCTCCATTTCTGATAATTTTTGCTTTATATTGGAACGATCAGGGGCGTGTTCATGAGTAGAATGGTCATGGCCATGGTCATGGCCATGTTCGTGTTCATGGTCGTGTTCATAGCCATGGTCGCATTCTGCTTGAGACTGTGTATGATTCGGTGTCTCTCGACTACCATGGGAATGATTATGATCATTATACTCACTACAATCTTGAGCGTGGTCAACATGACTTCGGGTATCACGATGACTCAGCTGTCCATTAGGCACTTCAGCATTAGTTTCACTCCCAACACGGGTATCTTGAGAATCGTTGTATTTAGGGGAACTTCCACCGCGATGGCTGTGACCGAAGTTACTGCGCTTTAGCTCTGAACTGGCTTCGCTCTAAACATATAAACAAACGAAAAAAATTGCATATACAGTATAATACATGATGAGCATACAGCACATTGCAAACGAACAATAACTTACAGCAGCACATAATTTTGTCTCTAATGACTCTATCTGAGAACCGAAATGACGTCTTTGATCTTCTAAAAGCTGATTCTTTATGAGTGATTCTTCTAGTCTTGATTTCATGTTATTAATGTCGGATCGAAGATGGTTGTTTTCCATTCTATCGGAAAATAGGCAGTGAGTTAGTATCGAGAAAATACACCTTTTCCTTAATAAAACTTTCCAAATGTTTCAATACTTACTGCAAACCTTGAACTTGACTGTGATAGGCAGTTGTAGTTTCCAGCAATTGGTTGATTCTATCTTGCTCATTGCTTAATTGTTCAGCTAAGGCAACCTTTGATTTACTCTAAAACAAAGAAATTCAGGCACAACTGTTAGATTACTAATAAATTGAGTGCTAACAGCAAACTTTCGTATCCTCCAGAAAAAAATTAAGGCCACTTACGAGGACTGCAACCGCTTGTTGCATATCTTCCAGTTGATGAAGCTGACTTCCTTGCTCCTTAAAATGATTTACTTCCTTACGCAGATCTCGGATAACTTTTTCACTTGTTTCGAGTTGTTGCACTAATTCCATTTCACGATGAAAAAGCTTTGAGTTCTCAGACCTAACTTTCGACAGTTCATTTTGTAAATCTGCAAGACTCTCTTGCATAAAGATATCTGCATCATTCCCATCGCTATCGCACTGTGTCTCCTTCTCTTCTTTCCGTACACTAAATGTAATGCTTGCAATTTCTTCTTCAAGAACCTCCTCTGGAGAACTACGAGTTATGGTGTTATCAGTAGGAATAACAGTACCATTGAAGTGGACACTTGATTTCTCAATTGCTGCATCATGCGACTGCTGGACGAAAGCGGATTGGCTGACATTTACTACATCATGTGCTTCCGGTAAACTATTTTGAATCCTAATATCACCTGTCACAACATCAGCGTCAGCAATGGACTGTAATGGTGCATGTAAACTACTAACATCATGTCCGTTTTCAGAAACATTCTCCATTGTTTCATCACCAGTACCTCCTTCCACTGGACGCTGGTTGACATCAGTGTCAACCTCAGCATTTTCGTGCTTTGATTTTTGGTTCTTATATTCTTGCAGCTACAAAGTCAAAACAAATTAAAACCCGAGACTCTAAAGAAAGATGACTTTGAAGAAGATGATTCAGTACATTCATTTTCAGCTTCCATATTCTCCGATGCTATAAATTTATACCTTCTTTTTTGCCGCTGCCAGCCGCTTGTGGCGTGGATCCATCATTGTTTCATCACAATTCACCTTGCCCTCACAAATATCCGATGACAATTAATGACAATAAAGGAATCCAGGATAATGTCAACAGGGACGGCAAACCAAACCTGTAGAATTTATGGATTGAATTGCATACAAAACAGAACGCGATTTTTTATAGCTCCAAACCCTAAACCTAGTGGACTTCTCCTAGCAGCACCTATGAAACACACAAGAAATCATTTTGTTTCAAGAGAAGATTCTCATTCATTCTCAAGTGCAAGACGTATATACGTTACATACAGAGAAACTTCAGATTGTACAACACATGAGGAAAGGTTTACCACCTCCAAAAGCTTGTTTCCTTCAAGCGAAAAATGCTCAATTCTCGAAAAACTGACACGACTGAAGTTTATGTTAGTTAATAAAATAAACGAATTAGAAAAACTCGGAATGATCATAATATATATTCATAATATAAAATAGTTAAGTAATTTTATACAGTTTTACTACAGTTTTACACAGATGCACAAACTGATGACACGACATTGACGCTTCTGCGCATGCGCCTAAGTCATGTACTATACTTATGACTTAAGTAAAGAAGCCACCTATAGACAAAACATTATGCACGATAGCCCTACTTTGCTACATCCTTATCCTGAATTAGCACGTTATATATAGCAGTCTGACAGTCGGTATAATCCTAGGATTAGGACACTATTAATAAAGATAATACTCTATAATAAAAACTAACCTTCAAGAAACTAACCAAGAGCCTGAATTTATCGTCTCATGGACTGAGCCTGTTCCTTGAGATTTTCAAGCATCTGGCAATTCTTCTCAATAGATTCAAACTGGTACTGGAAATGTATCTGGAGTAATGCAAGCTTCTTCAAACTCTGTAGAATCAAAATCAGACAAAATGAAGGCCTTCTGGAGTCAAACACCCGATAACATGTATGCCAAGTGGTTGTCTTGCCTCAAAACTCTCGTGAATGCTTTGTTCAAGATTTACAAACTGCAATGTTGATTGTGCCAAAGATTGCCGAGCGCTCGGGGATGAGAATGATCGTGCCACGGATCCAAAATTATTAACACTTAAACCAACTTTCTCACTCAATTTCTCCTTGGGCTCCTGATACAAACTACGTGCCGGATTTCCACTCATAATTAAACTTTCAATTCAACCAGTTACACAACTCCACTAACGAATGGTAACTAAATAAATTAATTTTTTTATTTGGCAATGTTTTGCATAGTTATGAATAACTACATAATAAAGCGCTCGATTTATTACTCGATGGAGCCATGGCTCCACCTCGAAGCCAGCATATATATACGGAAATATCTTAGGATTTCGAATTTACCGCTCAGGCAAGTTTATCTAAAGACTTAAATTGGCGCAACTAAAATCTGACAGGCTCCGCTGCTGGGAGACTACGTTCTCACAAATTAAGCGTTCATAACAATTTATTAACAAGACAAAAAAGCATATCGCTAGTTTTCTTTCCCTGTCCACTTGTCATTCTATAGCGTCACCATATGCCCTTTACCTCCTGCACCATTCATTCTTCCCCTATCCGCATCCGCACCACCTTAAATAAAATATCCACTAGGATATTATGACACCGTGTGTACCATTAAGAAACTATTATTATGAATTGCAATTACATGTCATACCAGAATTACAGACTGTTTACCAATTCTAGCTAAAAAAGTCAGACACGACAAAGCTTGGAATCTATTTCTGTATCGCTAAATCTCTAATCAATAATGTATACCTAGCAGTGCAAAGGGTATTTCAGCCGTTACTTGAAACAGTAATGACGGAGAAATTACCTCAAGCAGTAGAAAGTACCAGGTACGGTGAAATCAAACGCTTGGTCAACTGTACCACAAAATTTTGCCTCAGCGTTGTATTCGTCAACCTGTGCCTCTCAAGACTAAACGTAAGTTGGAGGCATTGATCCGCATCACTACAAAATAAAGGTGCGTTAAAAATGACAGATTTAAGATACAGAATTGAGTAGAGAGCGTTTATGAACAAAATATTGCATCGTTCTTTTTTTAGCTGACGCTCTCCGCTATAGTAAATTAGCCAACGCGTTGCGGGTGCGGGTGCGCGGTGCGTTGTAAGCAGAATCAGCTTGGGGAGAGCAGAATGAGCTTTGGGGAGAATGCAGAATGCAGAACGTTCGGGGATGATGAATATGATCTCAAAAGTATATTCACAAGTAAGAAAAATATATATATTATTTTTCCATTGATCTATCCCATGTGAATATGTGATGGTTTACATAATTGGTGGTGGAGGGTGCATGTGAATTGTGAATGTTGTTTTTGTTTTGACCATGTTCAAGATGCTCTTCGCATCTTCCTAGTTATTAGTTTATTATCATATGATATGACTGCAATTCTCCTTAAAGTTCTGCACAGTAGTAAAAGCTACACCACCGTAGTCCACATAATAAACGCTGATGCACCATAACTGCTAACTGGCTGACTCTGGTTGATATATCGTAACTACTCGCTCTTCTCGCTCTGGCGGAATCTACTCGGAGGGATTTAATAAAAGGTGAGCGAACGGGGGGCAGTACAATTGCAGGGAGGTAAATTAAGTAAAGGTATACAGTGGATGGGAGGGAGGACTGGACGTACAGAAGATATATATATATATATATATATATATATGAAAAATGATGGAATTGTAAGAGCAGGGAGGTAATTTTACAAAGTCTACGAGAGCATGTTGCAGGGATGGCTACGAGCTTTGTAAAATTACCCTCCAGGTAGGTGGACGAGATTCAAAAGTTACTTTAGGAAATCCGCATGATAATCCAAATACAAAAGTTGTAGGCCTCCAGTATGCTGCTTAATGTAAAAGCGAGTTAAAGTGGCTACATGCTGAAGCATGCTTTGGCCATGCCATGCCGTCCTCGTAGAAATTAATATATTGTGAGGATGCATATTCTCTGCGATTTTAATAGTGTAGGAAGACGGAATAAAATATGCATAGATCATACATGCACGGCTCCCGTAGCGATTTAGTTAACATTGCAATGCGAGATATGAGAATCAATGCACTGCATTGGCGGCTTATGTGTGAGGGTATTTTTTCGCACTGGAATGTTACCCCTATAATCCCTAAAGAAGAACATTGGATACGGCGAGATCCAAAAGTAAAGATGCGATAGCATCCTTATTTGAGGATTCCGGCTTCCGATATACACGCAGATCTTATTAGCATTGCAGCGTATCCCCGTGAAGGGAATCCATATTAACCATACTCTCCGATCATTCCCAAGGCATCCAGAAATCGGAATGAAGGGGAAAAGTGCAGCATAGGGAACCGCGAAAACCAAATTGTACAGTAATTCGCGTGATTTAGCAGAAACAGTGGGAAAACTTGAAATTTGGCATTGTTTGCTCCTATGCCTTAAGCATAGGCAGTAAACTCAGTCGACTGAAGAGCTCCTTGGATTCTGGGAAATTTGATTCCGTTTGAGGAAAATTTTTACTGGAAAATATTCTAAGTCCCAGCCGTAGCCGTGGATGTGAGTATTACAAGTGGGTTTTCTAAGTAAAGGCATAGCAATTAAAGGTAGGTACGAGTTTCATTAATCTTTTCTAGTGAGACAATTGTGCTTTCCTAATTATAATTGTTATTATATTTGTAACACCAATAACACTGTGTTTCTTTTTTAACAGGTCGGATTCCGCTTATTAAAGTTGTAGGATGGAGAGTTATTTATCACAAGGAAGGAGCAACAAAAGCCAAAATGTAAGCTGAAGATAATTCTCTATATGAATTTAATTGCGAGTACGTGGATCTTATGCTGCATGAACTTAAATTGGGATTAGTTATTATTAGCAAAATTTGTTTTGACATTGACTTTTTTAATCCGCAGTTATCAATTTAACCATAGGATTTGGATGACATGAAGAGGAAGGAAGGAATCACCAGTGGTCATGAAGCTGCTTTCGCCATACGAGCCCTTTACCAGCATGTAAATATAAAATACGAGATATTGTAATTACTACCACATTTAATTAACTGTGAATAAATTATGGTTTCGTAATTTCAATGCGACGGATTAGTGCATACATTATTCATGACCACATCGCGATCTATGAGTATGCAGATACTAGGCATCCAAAAGAATGGGTAAAAGCAGGATATATGAGCATCTCCAGTTTCAGATTCCCGAGCATCCGTATTCTTGGATGCGGAAGAAATCTCTATGGTTGGATGCAATATGGGCGCCGCGGTGCAACAGAATGCACTTTCTAATCCTTAAAACCAGTATCCAAACTGTCCACCTGGCATACAGGGGAATTACGAATCCCAAGATCTTTTCGCTTGCATGAAAAGTTTATGGGGGTATTTATTATCAGTGTACATATAGGAATGGGAATCTTGTTATAAGTTTAGCGAATATAAGGCGCCCTACGCATTATAAAGAATATTTTCCCCTATAGTTAAAGAATATTAGGCGAAACTGCGGAATCCTGTTGTAATATAGGAAGACGAAGTGCGGTCGGGATGAAGTTGAGGTGAGAGCCACGGTTTGAGCGGATTTGATATCAAATCAACGTGCATGCTTATGGCTCTCAAACAGTGTGTACAAACATTTACTTCAGCTGGGGAACATTTTCTCTGGTTCTAAAAAGCCCTTGCTTACCTGAGTTTCCCTTGCTGTTGCTTCTGCCACGGTGTTGTTTTGGAAGAAAATTCCCTGCATCATCCCCCATTCCTTTTGCATGCTGCTCCGCCGCCGTTTGTGGTGGGAAGTTTGGGATTAAACAGTGTTGTAGGGAGAAGACGACAAGACGTGTAAGTGATCGCGGAAAAGTGAAGACGAGGTTGGACTTTTTATTTCAACTTTTACGACGTAAGTTTGTCAAAATCTTGGTATTTATTAAAGAAATACTGTAGCTCTCCAGACCCTTAGGAAAGGGAAGAGGTACAGGATTTTGAAAATGTCAGGAAAGTAGAGTCAAACTTTAATAAAATAAACTCGGATTTTAAGGAAGGGTCAACGTGGCGCTAAGATTTTCTGTATGTGATTTTTGAGATACGTGTTCAAATATTTGTAGCAGGGCCTTGTCTTGTCTTTATATATATCTATGTACTTGTGGGATACTTTTGGCTGGTGAAGTGCATGGGTGAGTGCCATGCCGTCGTGATTGTAATTGACTTTACGGACTTCTCTAATTGAGATTTGATTTTTCTATATAACAGAGTATTACGGAACGGCGGACAAGACGGACTGTACATATTTGCAACCCGATTACTTTAATTAGCTTCCTTGATCGTCTTCGTTAGGATGGACATACTGGATTTTGTACCATTTCTGGAATTCATTCGCAATGATGAAGAAACTATCTCAATTATAGCTGAAGCATCCGTCGTCATTCCCAAAGTCTGTGATATACTCGGAATCTCACTCAGGTTTGTGGTTACTGCTGTCAAATTATCTTGATGTTATAAAGATTGAGGTGGTGATACATACTCGTATATATTTGGAGCCTGAAACTGTGTGGAAACTTTGCTAGAATTGTAGAACTAAGGGCTGTCGAGTTAGCTACGAGTTAGTAATTTCATTGTATATATAAGTGGGGTTTATTGTTGAAAGCAGGATAAAAATGTACTATTGATTTTATGTACTGTAAGGTGCATCTATGTAGGTGAAATGATGAAATACGCACTTTTGTCAAGCCTTACAGTTTGAATCAGCCACTTATCGATTTGGGATTGATTATAATTATATGAATTCAAGTTGTGCAGTTCATGAATTAATGAGGTTAAGCTAGTTGGAGGTAATAGACAAATGTGATCAAAATGTTTCGGAAGTTATAATGAGTTTTAAACTGCTATGAAAAGGAACACTGAAGATGTAATTGCCAAATTTGTAACTATTCTAAATAGCTCCGTTACCTGGGAGCTCCGGGTCCGGGACTTGTGATATAGGCTAGGATACGTTAGAGTGATGCAATCATGCAATTCTTAAGGATTCGGTTACTCAAGGGCCGCGTGTGGTTCGTGACATGTAATCACATTAGCGAGGGACAAACTTAAACCAAACCAAATGCTTACTAACTTATAAAAATGAAAGTTTGCTTATGTAATTTGGCGTACAGTTCAAACATCATTCCAGGAACAGTACAGGTTTAGAGTCCTAAATTCGCAGTTTATTCTCCGAATCTTTTCTAGAGGAGTGATCTACTAGCATTGATGAAGAAATACAAAGGTGATTAAGGCTTATGATTAATAACTCCTGCACTTGAAATCAGTGATAAATTTTAGCTATGTTTGTAAAGAATAGCTGGATCAAATGTGGTTACACTCGTCGGAGTTGTTGATAAGGCGCTCCTAGCAGGAAATAAAGCAAAAATGGGTTGCCAATTAGACCCAGAGTAATAAGGAAATTAGAGGTCGAATTCCTGGTATTTATCTCCGAGATGTAAAAATTAGCTGTTTGAATTTTGTTGTACCATACGTGTTTGTTTTTATTTGAATAATTTTTATGACTACAGTAGTGCTGTAGGTTAGGAAGGAGAAGCTCATTTTGTTCTTGAATGCGGTTAGAAATGCTCATTTTCAGGATCATTTGGTGATATTATCTGCGTTAGTGAAGTTCAGATAGGATATAATCTAATGTTTTGATAAGAGGAGATCAGCGATGAAAAATACTTCCTTCCAGCTATTAGCTAGAAGCACCATTCTAGGGAAGGATGTTCAATAAATGTAGGCGTTAATTAACATGAGAAATTTATGGATCATGAAATGCTGCATGTGCTGAGGAGGATCATGTCGACAATAGTGGCAAGCCTTGTGAAGCACCTTCCGTGGCAACAGAGCGCAGGCAGTTGTTCAAGCACCAACTGCATTAGGGTCTTCTTTGATTACCATGAGTCACTATTAGCATGTTGGATAATATCTGCTTATATTACTTAATTATATTATGTTACTGCAATTTACGAAGAGAATAATATTGCTCCCGATGACAGTTCAGGGATAATTAGTAGGTAGTATATGCAATATATATATGGAAAGGGCGTGTGAACGCCTCGGTTGTGGTTGATAAATATCGTTTTTATATGGAATTTATTGGATTTAATTGCAGCGACTCTGAAGCTGAAGATGATGCCAGAAATGAAAACGAACGACCCGGGCCCGGTCAAGAGACCGGAAGTGATATTCGTGGTAGTCAAGACAATCAGAGACAACGGCAAGCGCTGCCGTCTGCATCCATGACGCTGCAAAATATTTTTAACTCTCATGCCAAAGATAATAACCCTTGCCCTTCAGTGGCTGCTGTTGGGGCAAGTTCCAGTGGATTGCGGAAACGGGGATCCAATACCGGTGCCAGCCCGCGGACTGAGATTTTGACCGGTGCGGCTCCGAGCCCATCCGTTAATCACGCATCTCAGAACATTGTATTACCACCGAAGAAACGCAGAGTGCAAAATTCTGCGGGATCGGACTCTGCAGCCACCAGAGCTATCTGTACGAGCCAAAATAGTGCTAGTACTGAATCGTCCTCGCCAACCGCCACGACTGCGACGACGATTGGAGATGATTCTATTAAAGAGAAGCTTCGGCAAGATATCGATTCGTTCAACGAAAAAATTCGGATGCTTGCGGGCTTGGAGCGCCAAAAGAATCATTTGCTTGGAAGCCTGTTGAAGATCTCGACAGAAATTACTCAGCAACGGAGTCCATCCGAGGGTGATAATGTGGAGGAGACTGAAGGAGAGGCGGAAAGCTCAGGCGAAAGCGATTTGAGCGATGATGACGACGAAGATGCTGACGGCTCGGATTTTGATTCGGACGAACTGGACGATGATGAGGAAGAGGAGTTTGAGGAAACCGAAACCACCGAAGTCGTGGAGGAACAAATAGTTAGCTTAGACATGATGGATGTGATACATCATGATGAACCAAATAATTATTGACAAGTTGAATTTGACACTGCCAAGTCAGTAAGTGAGATTATGCAAGTATATAATTAAGAAGGTGAAGATATTAGATGATTATATTTATGTACACGCTGAACTCATCTCACACCATACAGCTACTTCAATACCACAATATGAAGCTTACTATCCGAGGCTACATGGATGAACAAGTGTGAAAGAAAATAATTATATAGTTATGCCGATGACTCAAATTGTTTCCGCCATTGAATCGGCTTCTTGAATCTGGTCGTAGATGTTGAGCTGAGAATGCTGTACCTTTGCGCCCGACTCATAACCGGTAAAGCAATACGATCATAAAATGGCAAAATATATAGTCATAAGAAATTTAGCTTTGTATTGAAGTGCCAGCGTGTATGATCACTGGGCCTTTGTTGGTGAATAAGGCTGTTAAGAAATGGCCTCATCCACCTTATATTGAATCTAGTTGATGTAAGCGATAGTGCAAATTGCAAACTGTGAGCGTTTCCTACATTTCAAATGCCAATGTATTCCAACTTTATTGCGATCTTAAAATTCATATGGAGCACAGAGTCCTCTCACAAATTTCCATATGAATCCTAGTTAAGTGGTATTAAGTTCAGTAAAACTAACTTGGTAATGTTAGTTGATTATTGTTAAATTCGGTTATAGCTACGAGAAAGGATAGCATATATCCAGTTGTAGTCAAAAGAGACCCAGCGTAAAAGCAATAAGCTTGTGTCCTACGTTGTAAAGCATTTTACTTTATACAAAAATGTATATATATGAATATATATATATATGGGCGTGTATACCTGATATATATTAATTGATGATTCTAAAAAAATATCAATGCTAAAGAAACAGTACATGAATTCCTTGGATGTTATGCAGTAATAATGAGGATGGCTAGGTGTAGGGAATGGTTAATCACATTTTGTGAGAAATATTGTTGTTGTTAGTCATTTGTTACTGTATAATATTATTACAATGTAGGTTCTTGCTATTGCAAAATGGTCAATCCAAAAATTGATAATGTACAAAAAAATATTGAAGACTAACTACTTATGCATGTCTACGTTGATGTAAGAAAGAAAATACTTAGTTCCAAGCATACACAGACTTAGTGTTAGTAGTTCAAGATGACACAAAGAAACTATTTGCGTGTAGTTAAATCAACTAGAAATCCCAAAGGTTTTTGATCTAATTAGTTTAGACTCAGCATGCGGTGTGCGATACAAAAATCGTGAGGAAGAATCTTAATGGCAAGCATTCTTAGAAAATGCTGGAATTTATCGTTTTTATTATATTATTACATCCCAGTAGATATGTCTGAGTAAATTACGGTAGGAAGAGAGGCCGGTATCAAAAAAATGAAACTTGTATACGTCAGCTCTCCCACAAACCTGTTGGGATATTGATTCTCTGCTGCGTTAAGATATTATTGTTTATTTAGAATTTATTATTTTAAGTGTCGGTTCCACAAATTCCCCGACAATAGTTGTATTCATCATATTGTTATTGTAAATCCATTGCCAAGATGGATGCAAGAACTTAAGTAGGCGCTAGTGATATGCGTCCTAAACATTTATTCTCCATCATTCTACTCAGTGATGGCATCCTTGCATTCGTTTATAAAAATGTATTTATGAAACATATATTTGTTATCATACATCTAATATTATCTCATAGCCGCTAAGCGTATTACATTATTAATTTAATGTTGTAAATTTTCGAATCAGCTCGATCAACTTTACCTGTGCACGCTGGCATGGTCATCGCTACCTCTTGATACACCCAGCCACAGCACACATCATGAAACATCATCTCCTCCGTAGTATTATAATTTATACATTATCACCAAAATTTATTGTTATATTCCTCGATCTTTTCCTAGAGCCCTCCGGCACATGTAGTCGCGAGAGCAGTTTTTGTCATCTTGGAAATAATTTTCAACAAATTCATTACTAAAACACATATCGTCTACCAGACCAAGTGGGTAAAGTAATCAATGAAATAATGGCATGATTGAGAATAAACAACTTGTACTTGAAGGTGCAATTTTAATTCACATCAACTTTGAGTGTCACTTTTAATCATAATAATCAAAATAATCGCGCAATAGGCAATAAGATTAACTATACATGCATATAGTTTATGCCACTGGGACAGTTCCCGAAGTACAGTGAACGAACGGCTGATCTTATGCACGCAATCATACCAGATTATTACTAACGCCACAAGCACAAGGTTGCTATGATAAAATCTGACATTTTACTTGATAATTAATCAAAATTAAGCTACCTTATAAAAATAATCTAATATTTATTTAGTTCTGCGTGATAACTCGAAAGTCTTCTATTACAGCTACACTACAGACCTGTAATTAAGATTATTAATTCAGGTAATTTGATTTTCTGATCATGAATCAGTGCCCTTCGTAACAATTAGCGTGCTTGGTAACCATGAAACCGAATTGAAAAGGATCAGAAACGGATCACATAGGTTTCGTAGCCCTAGGGTTCCTAGGTCACGAAGGATCCATATTATTCACATGACGTTGTAATCATGGGCTACCGGTTCCCATATCACGTTTTTGCTTGCGTGAGCATTAAGTTAACCTGACCTATAGCCGTCGCATTTACTATTATGTGCTGTTTAGCAGAAGAGTCATCAGACAACCATTGTGTGATAAATCATACAAACCATTCCAGAGGTTCAAATGACGGGAAGTCATAAAAGCCCTCAACTGCCATACTTAATGCAGTCAGAACGTTTTGCAATTGCAACCCCTTAAACTGATTAGTGTATTGTCATTCGTGATATGCACGTCTTATTCCAGAGTTCTGATGTTCATTAGGAGTTACCATTCATTTATGTTACATTACTATTTTAATGCTTAAATTATACTGATATTTACGTGGTTTTTCCGGAAATATAAATGGTCCCCAAGAATCATTATTCACGAATCAAATAACAGGTTAAGTCAAAAAATATTAAGATAGACTTGTTAGTTTTCAAAATAGACGTCTAATGAACGCTGCTACTTTGATTAATAATTAAGCTCAAAGTTATGCAGATATTATAATCTGTTCGGGATTGATTTTCTATATACTTCAATGCTTACATATTTCTTGCACTCGCTCAAGATCAGCTAAACCCCGGTGCTACTAACTCCAAGGATTTTCTAAAGGTATTATAGGGGTCTCGGCCTCGTGGTCTCGCAGTAGTTGAAAATTAGTTAGCATTAAAAGGGGGAGATGATGAGGTGAAGATACAAAGATTCTGATTCAAGGGGACGCATTAAATGTTATATAAAGTGCAACACTTTAGAAGATCAAGCCACATTCATTTCAAGGTGCTTTAATAGAAACATACGTAACTCAAGTCAAGAGGCAAGTGACTCGGCATGAATGCTAGATATACGCAATCCACAATCAGGCAGTAGAGAGAGAAACTAAAACTACTTGGTATTCTTGTCATACGCTGAACGCTGTAAGCTAACTAAACCTATAAGCGTAGACAGCAACAGGGCAACCTGTGTTTCCCGTATCTGGATATCCTCCACGTACATGTTAAATTAACTGGGCAGAACAACTATTCGTGTGTTTAGATTTTCTATCTCATTCACTGGGATAATCGCTTGGGCTAGTGGGAACAAAAACAAGACTTCGGTCTGACCAGCTTATTCGTTTGAATCGATTTGATTTGATTCAGTTAGCCGTCTGTGTCTCTTCGCGAACGGGCTCCGCTGAAAGTGTTCAAAGCAACAAGATGACGACCGCAATACGGAATAAAATGAAACAATTTTGGGAGCAGTACGATGCTACCCCAAAATCCATGATGTTGTGCTCCGCTGCGAACGATACCCTTGAAGGTGAAGACCGTTTACAGGTTCTCAAAGTGTGCCCTTCCCTTCACGGGAAAAAAGTATTGGAATTAGGCGCTGGAATTGGGTAAGACACTATTTATATAGTCGTTTAGTGTTTGTTTGTTTACAGTTAGGCAAGTTTTCACAACGAATTTAAAAAATGAAACTGTACAGGTTTGCATGTGAACCTTGAGTTACATGCCAGGAAAAAGGTATGGGCAACGTTATGTTGGTGCATGTCACCTTAAGGGTCTGCCCACCAGATGGCGCGCACTGAGATGCGTGGTCTTTTAAATATTAGAAATTTAATTTTTTCTTTCAGACGTTTTACAAAAGAATTAGCTCAAGTAGCTAAATCCGTTACTGCTGTCGACTTCATGGAATCGTATATTGAAAAAAATAAAGAACTAAACGGACACTTCAAAAATGTGGACTTCCGTGCCGCTGATGTTACTGAACTGCTGATGCCTCCCCGCAGGTTTGTAAACAAGGTTTTTCATTCCACTGCATGTCACTTCACCGCCCATATCCCTGAATTCTTTAACGATATACGAGAAATGCGCAACGTGCGTGTATGAACGTAGTAGCATATGGCTTGATAATCATCAAGTTACTTCCCTTTCCTATAGCTACGATGTCATCTTCACAAACTGGCTCCTCATGTACCTCTCGGATGAAGAGCTGAAGATTGTGATTGAGAAAATGCTCTCCTGGCTACGTGACGGAGGAACTCTCTTCGTCCGAGAATCCTGCTACCGCCCGTCAGGTGAGTACGCAATTGAGATTCTAATTTTTCCAGAAAATGGCAGGCTGTAGGCTGTAGATCATGGATCCTATTAGATATTTCAAGGCGGAAGTAGATGCGGAATTTCAAGCGTGATTTGTTTCATGCTACTCGATCTGCTGCGCATCATGTGTATAATACGTTCAATATTGAATATGTCGAGTGATGTGTGTCGCAGTTCAAACAGCAAAAACAACGTTTCGTCAGAATTTCGTCAGATGCTTTTACCATGAGAAGCTTTTACTACAGATGAAAGTAGTAAATAAAAGATCAGATGACTTTACTAGAGGCGCGACACTCGCGAACCAATCAGATGAAGTTGATATTGCGTAAAGTTTCTTCGGCGTGACGCCTAGTGCATAAACGTATTGCAAAATTCCAGAGACTGAGTCACTGTGAGGAGTCAAACTGGTTAAATCTAGGATAAGGAAAGGGTTGCGCGACATTTGGCGAGAAGTTGCGTTGCAATATGATCAGCTCCGATTATTTAGTAATGCAAGTACCACTGGAGCACTTCTACTCGTCTTATTTTAGATTAGCTGTCGGCAAAACTAGTCGCAAACTTGAATTAGGCAATAGAAATGGATAAAGGACATTACATGGCACTTTTCATACTTAATGGCGAAACCTTTAAGAAAGTTATGAATTTTGATCCTGGGGTCAATCTGAAGGTGCAACCTTTATGTAATTACGCAATAACTCACGCTCTGCTTTTATAATTCCAGGTGACATTAAAAGAGACACAAACCCAACCTACTACAGATCACCACTGGAATATTTTCACACTTTACAGAACACAATTTTTACGGATCTTCACGGACAAGAGTATTCATTCAATTGCCTCAGAGCTCTTTCAATGGATGCTTACATCAAAGTAAGTTTTTTTAAAGTACAAGTACTCCTCCAAAGAATTACGGAGTTTAGTAATATAATTTGATTGATTCCCTGGGAGGCAGTGTGTAATTTCTATAAACGTTATGGGGTGTTTGCAACAGTCAACATTCTAACGAGTGTCCGGGGCAGGATTATGATAAGGAATGGCTATAAAAAGATGTAGAAGCTTTTCAAGGTTCTTGATAACCTCGCGCTATTATTTGAGAGCCTTGTCTTACTATCCAAAGACATCATACAGGGTTGACGAACGTGTATGTTGTAGGTGGAGAATGAATAAGAGATTACTGGTTCATACACATTCTAATTTTAATTGAATGGAAGATTAATAGTAGCTTGCCCTCAACTGGTGCAGATTTTAAAGACTCATCCGCTACGCAATGCATGATGCAGAGATGTTATGCATGGTTCAACGTTCCAGGAACTAGCGTGCTTAAGGCGTGTTTAGCTTTTATCTGAAAGCTGCCCCTTTAATATAGCGGCAGATGTTCGCGGAAGGTGGTAGAGTTGTTGAATCGGAATCAGTTGTATTGTGTTTAACGTACATAGTCTAGAGTTTACGAGAGCATGAACACAAGAAGAGTACGAACTTGAGACAGAAGCATTGACCGAGCAAGAGGTAGGTCACAGAAAGAGCTCGATTTTCGCGCTATTTATCTTGGGAATCGATTCCTTCAGCATTCAACAGCGCCATGAACTGTGTTAAATGCATGCAAATATGAACTCATTGACAGTCTCTCTCAACCAACAATGTCTGGTTGAATTTGTCTGTTTGGTCTAATTCATAAGAGGATCAGATACTTTTAAGCTAACTAATTAGACAAATAGGAAGAATATGTGCTTGGTTAGTAGATAGGTGAGTCAGCTTCCGTAAATGTTACTAGTAGAATTGCCGAAACCAATTCGGCTGTAGGCCAAATAAAGTTTTTAATGGTAGATCAACACGAAATGTCATTTCGGGCTCAGATTGCATCCATAACTGCAGAAGTGATAAGAATGTAAAACCGACTTTCTTCTTATATTTACCATGTGCCACGGCAACAAAGAGTGAACGTTTTTTTGCCGTACGTAGTACACATCTGTTACAACAACTGTGGGCAACAATGGGCACCTCCTTTACAATGCAATACAACACATCTGTTACATATGTGACGTGGTGTGCACCTGATGTGTAATAATCTAGAGAAATTCGCAATGATCTGCAATTTATATTGCGAAGCTGGTCTCATGCTCAAAGTGCTCTCTGTGGAACGTAAGGACACCTTATGTTCATAAAATAATGCACTAATTACACTGTTTAAAATGCTGTGCCAATAAATTTCTAATTTTAAAAGCTTGTCAAACTTGTGTGGGGCTAAGCAGGTTTAAGTAAACGAAACAGGAAGGCTATAGACTAAATGTAACTTATAGTTCTCTAAGTTAGTTGTTACTTTAAAATGTTAAGCAAATACAATGCATAGGGCTTCGGCGTGGCTTGGAGCAAATCAATTTTGCTACTATAGCGAACAGGTGGACCAAGGGTTTCGGTTGTTTAAACATGTTCAGTACTGTTTACCAATAACTGGTTCCAGGGGAGAATTTAGTGTTACTGGATATGCTGTAGTTGCTGTATACGTTCTGATTTATTGTTGAAAAAGGTAGAGTCAAGGACACAAAAAGTGGAGGGCAGATGAGGTGGAGATGCAGATGGAAATCATGGATCGTATCATGTATTCTGTTCCAATCAAATAAGCTGGAGAATATATTGAGAAGAAGAAACGAGGAGAGGCACCAGAAGAAGCCCTCCTACTAGCCATAAAGATAAACTAATATTAACTACGAAGAGTATTACAAGTTAGTAAAGTAGCTAGGGGTAAAGGGTAGCTGGAGATTAGCGTAAGGAGAAACTTTAGTTAATCCAATAGAGTTTAGTGCATGCATAAAGAAGCAGGCCAGCAATGAGCGTTTCCATCCATGTGCACAGTGCACACAATGTACAATGGGTTGGAGAGAGACTGACATTTATTAGCTTGGATGGCGACAGCCTAAAGCGTACTAGGTGTACAAGTCCAACATAGTCTTTGATTGATGAAGGATGGTGAATGTAAATGTAATCAGATTCCTACATCAGGAATCAGGATGGCGCGGCATAGCCGGCAAAAGATTCCAAGGTACATGCTTACTCAGCATTCATTAAATCAAGCTTTTCGGATGTTAGGCAAGCGTCTAATAAAATACTGAAGGAAGGGTTAAAGAAATGTCTGCCGTGCCGTGTTGGCAAAGCATATAATTTTCCGTGAGTTGGGCTTGGGCCTGGGAAGGGGATGTTAACTTGGTTGTACAATTGTACAATATTCACTGTATGTTAAATGACTGGGAGTGGAGGAGGGGATTGTGGATCCTGGATGAATATCTAATGTGGTTTTTCTCTGTTTGGATTATTAAAACTCACAGCATTACGGAAATCCTTTCCAGTTGGGATTTGTGCTTCGTAAAATGCCTCACGCTGCAGACTCTTACAATTCTTTCCAGGTAAGGATTTCGAACAGTAATACTGTTTATTGGCTATCGTCTCCTTAAAGGCTTATGAACATTTCGTTCTACCGTTCTGAGCGTACTGATCCAAGGGAACAATGGACGCATAGTGCATTTTATTTCAGGCAAAATAATGGGATTTAATTGCTGGTCAATTTGTATAGGCTTTCCTGGATGCAAACCAATACACCGAGGAGGGAATCCGTCGGTATGAGTTCGTTTTTGGAAAAACCTATGTTTCCACCGGTGGGATAACCACAACGGAAGAATTCCTTCAAAAGTTGGACCTGAAACCCGGGCAACATGTGCTGGATGTCGGATGCGGTATAGGAGGTTCCGCTTTCCAAATGGCCAGGGATTACGGAGTGATCGTTCATGGTGTTGACCTCTCATCCAACATGATTTCCATCGCTGTTAAATATCAGGCTGAAATGGAGGAAGCTGTGAGGAAAAGTGTAAGTTTTGAATTGGAATTGTAAAATCGGAGCAATGTAAGATGTGAACCAGGTATTCCGCCGGCTTCGTAATAGCAGTAGCTGGTTGGTAGTCAAGTCTAGCGACAGGTTCCGGAATTGTATTTTTTATTATTTAAATTTCAGGTTTGCTTCGAAATGAGCGACATAACTAAAGCCGACTTTGAAGAAAACCAGTTCGATGTCATCTATTCCCGTGATACGATTCTTCATATTGGAGACAAGGAAACGCTCTTTACGCAATTCTTTGTAAGCTTTAAGAATCTGATTAAGTAGTGTGCGGTGCGGGTATTGAATACCTCTAAATTCTACTTTAATGCATAAATTGATTTTTCAGAAATGGCTCAAACCAGGAGGAAAACTTCTAATCACGGATTACTGCCAAGGAGCTAAGCAGGATTATTCTGAAGACTTTGTCAAATATGTTCTTCAAAGGGGATACCATCTCATGACGGTGGCTGATTATGGCAATCTTTTGGAAACTGTAAGTATTTGTACTTGTGAGGGGATATGCATGATTTTAAATATATGCCAATAATAATATAACATAAAAAGAAACTTTTAAGATGTGAAGCTAAATTTTAATCAAATTTCAGATTGGATTCAACCCCGTAGAGGCTGTTGACAAAACTCAGACGTTTGTGGATATAATGAAAATGGAAATGCAGCGATTAACTGAAAAGAAGCAGGAATTTTTAGATAAATTCAGCATTGAAGATTTTGAATACATTCAAAAGGGATGGTTGTCAAAACAAAATCATTGCTCTGCCGGGGATCAAGCATGGGGGCTATTTACTGCTACAAAACCATTGTAAAAGAACTTGTAGACTTTAAAGTTAGAACTGTTTGGTATTCATTAAAAACTTCATTATAATCCCACACTGCGATTGTTTTTGGAAATTAACATTATGGTGGCGAAATATTGTGCAAATGAAATCATTTGATGCATTTGCTTGGCGATATCCCTTCGTTGAAATCCACTACTGCCTGTTTCTGTTTTTGCGACCAAGTTGAATCAATTCTTCCCGCAACTTTTCTGGAATGTCGCGAAGCTTGTAGGTATGGCCTCCGTCCTTTCCGACCTGAATTTCTGGATCTCCAGCACTACTAGGAGTTTTGCAACCTAAAAATGCCAGTACATAAATCAAAGCTCAGTTATTATGTGAATCATCTGGAAAAAATTTGACGTGACCTGTTTTCTACAGAGTATATATAAACGTACACCTGGTCTTGATGCCATGCAATAAAGATTCCATAGTATGGATCTTTTTTAACTTGTCGACCATTTTATCAACTTCGGCAGTGGCATGAAGTTCCTGTAGTAAAAAGAAATAAGACTTGTTTCCATCAAAATGAACTTCATGCAGTCTCAGTAGTAATAGTAATGCTGAACGAAAGCAAGAGAAAAGGTTTCACACCTACCGTTATAGTACTGAAACTGTAACTGACAATGTAGTTGTATAGTGTAAGAACAGAAAATACGATAAAGAGAAGAATCAGGGAGCGATACAACCAAGGAAGTTTCAATCCGCTACCTGTCCCTCCAAGCTCATCAAAAGTGATCTCCCCGGTTGACATTGCAAAAACCTTCGCGAAGGAGGTTCCGAGGTTTACAAAATGTGGTGCCTAGAGAAAATTAGAAAGTATCCGTTGAATGCAAAAATATTTCAAACTCAGCAGGAATTTGTATACAGGTCCACTGAACCTGGTGGCAACAAAACTTTTTGATTTGATCCATACAAGATTTTTGCGTTACCTCGCCCGCAAAAAATACCATAAAAGCACAGGAGAAGCCGATTATAATTGGAAGAAAGACAATGGTTACACAGATGGCTCGCATTCCAACCTAAACAAAGAAAATACATTGAAAATATGAAGTGAAATACATAGGCTAAAAATATTACGATAATAGTAATAACGTTGGTTATCATCAAGTACCCGTCGTAACTCCCGAACTAACGGAACTAGCCATGGAATATTCCCAAACTGTAGCGTTACTAGTACACCCGTCAGGGATAAACCCACCTGCGGAATTAATTACACTGAATTACTATGTCTAAATAGCGCTCGAATGCGGATTGAGCAGTCGAAATGGCATATGCATTAAAAAGGCTGAATAAATAGTAGACGTACCGTTATTAAGTAGTAAAGCCAAAGCTGAAGATTCGAGAACCAAAGGAACACGCATGTAATCGTGTTCAAAGCGATCATGATGATTTGCAGTATGTTTTCAATATTCTTCAAGTAATCAACCCGGGTCCTAGAGGATCGAGGACTTTGGGAATAAAACTCTATTACTTCAAAACCTGCAATAACCATATTGAAGGAGAATGAAGCTATGTTTAGCCCTAGTCCTACTGCATCGTAATTGCAGGTTTCCGAACTATCTGAAACAAATGAAGTGAAGAATTAGATTATGTAGAATGGGTATGATGAGAAACGTTTTTTTGAATATAGCATTGTAGGAAAATGGCGAGCTTACTTACTTGACGCATGCGCTACAGGCAATGCAGCCGGTGATGCTGTAAACTCATTTATTGAGCATCCGTTTAGGAAAACCATCATTCCGAATAGAACAAACAGGAAATGCCATACCATCTGGAAAAAGGCGCAAATTAGAAAAACTTTTTTTAATCATTTGCAATTGTTCATATGTATGCAATTCAATAATACAACTGAAAAATCTGTCATAATTGCATACGCACATGCAGAAGTATTGAGACGTAATTGATTAGGCTCAATTTCTGCCACTTGAGTTCCAAAAATAATCTGACCAGAACGTGGGAGAGTATCTCTTTTCTTCGCTTTAATGGATTATCAATGGCAACATAGATTAATTCAGACTCTATTTCCGAGCTTCCGTGGAGTTTTGTAGTTAAACCAGTTATTGGGCTAAAGAAAAAGTATATTCAAAATGCATATGTAATGGCAAATAACAAAATAGAGAAATCTATCCTGAGAATTGGACTAAGCAAATACACTAGAATTTCAATAACAATTACTCACGCAAAATCAATAGTGAGCCGCGAATCCAGCTCAGTAAAATCGAAACCCGGCTCCAAGCTGACAGATTTATCGTAAAGGCTTTTCAAAACTTGGGGTAAGGTGGCGTAAAGGAGTGTCATAACACTTAAACCCTGGCTATTTCTAAAAACAGGATAGCATGTTGACGTTATTTGAGATAGAAGTTCCGTATCTAAATTCGTGTAGCATGAACTTACTTCAGCTGAACGTGGGCACCTGCATTCAAAAGCTTTTCCGCAGCACCTTCGGAGAAATTTTTTGCAGCCAAGTGGAGTGGCGTGTCTTCCTTGCCATCGAGTGTAATAGCGTTGATAAACTCTTTACTGTATTTTTTGGCATTTTCAGGATATGAATTCCACTCAGCCTCTAAAAGACAATATACTAGGCTTTCTGCTAATTTGAAATCTGAAAAGAGCATGACTTTCTATAATTTCCGGTTTCAAAGATACTACACGAAGCTGTTGATGCTGATTTGGGTGATAACATAGTACAAAGTATATAATCACTCTTACCTGGCTGCGACACTGCGATGTGCAGCAGGGTTTTCTTGTTTCCTACTTTTAGATTGCGAATATCCGGAAATGCTGCCAGTTTCGCAATAAGATCCTCTGCATTCTTCATGTAATCTGGTATGATGGCTTCCATCTCAACAAGTTTCTCTGTATTGGCAGTCGAAACAGCACAGTAACTCCTGAAACAGCTTGAACTGGATATATTTCCCATATTATAGGTCCAGCAAAATTTTAGTATATAGTATAACTTGCTGCTGATTGGCAGCAATATTTCGTGCTTGTAGTGGTCGCGAAAGTACTAATGTTGCACTCTGGTGCAACAGCGTCAAGGGTCACAGTAGCGAATCCATTCTGGGCAGATATGAGGATTACGAGGGCAATCAACCCGTTGCTGAAATGCGGAGATATTTCCATTCAGAATAGTACACCGGGAGAATTTAAGATAAGGGTGCAAGATTGTTTATCTGCTTGTTTAGATTTACAGAGGCCGGCTCGCGGTATTTTGCCCAAGTTGCATAGCATGTAACCATGCTGTGGTAAATACACAGATAAACTAATATAGCTTATTAGAAAGAGGAACTCTTTATCAACAGAAAAATTACAACTTAGGGTTACTTAATCTGCTAGTGTTGAATATAAAGGAGCATATTTATAAACATGTCAATTTTAAAGTTTACAAAAATTTTCTCATTTTGTTTTTCGCCAAACGCTGTAGCTAAGATTTGGAGAAAATTTTTAGAAATGTGTGCAAATTTAGATCATGCAAGTTATATTTCACATAAAATATAGCTCTCTGAATTCTGTATAAAATGAACCTAAAATGTACCAAATCGGTACACGTTCCTGCATGTATCGCCATCAATAAAAGTGGGCAAAATACCGTGAGCCGGCCTCAGTAGTCATTTGCTGATGAAGAATTACAAAGCCTTGAGCTCTTGTTTAAGAGAAGTTCCGGAATTCACATATGAATTTAGTGATAAGTTTCGTGGATGCTGTGATTCAAGTCAAATCCAGGCTTGCGGTTCCGAAAGGGTTTATTATCAAAAAAATTTTATCAATACGAACTATATCGAGTTGACAACAATGAATAATTCGAGACTTTATAAACGGTTAAACAAGAGGACTTGCTCTGATCGTTACATTTCGCAAGAATCGAAAATAGAATTTTTCTTTCATGACAGAAAGCTAGTGCTCAGTAAACGTTGGCAACTGCAAATATGTGTAGAAAGCCACCTATTTGCATAATGTGTTGATAATCAACCTTTTGTGGAACCATTATGTAAACCGGAGTGTGTGTATAAAATAATATACTGAGCAGAACGTTCTCACCAATGTGTCTAAAAGGGCAAACATAACTAAGTGACGGACATATGGAAAAGTAAATAAAACGTTTCACAAAATGGCGGACAACCGCTGGTTTAAAATCTGGGCGGGAATTTCAATACTAAGGGACATATACATGCGCAGATAATGCATCTTCGATCTAAGTTCTGTAGATGACGCTACACAAAAATTCAGAATTCATAATGAACCGGATTGCGAAGCTAGTAGTTAAGGTTGTGTTCAGCAGATTTAGTCACAAGTATGCGTTTCATATTGCTGCTCTACTCTTGGCAGGAGTGCTGATTCTAAACGCGTATATGGACACGACGTCAGGAGGAAGAAGGCTGCGAAAAGAACAATTGCGACAGTTTAAAGAAATAAACCATCTCTTAGATCCTTGTTGGAAAACATTTCGTCATTTAGGACTCTTTACCGGATGTTACTTGAAAGAAAAGCCACTAATTATCCAAGTTGCCTACGGGATGACTGCATGCTTTTTGCGATCCAACCAACCTTCATGTGGCTTCCAAGCTAATGCATTAAATTGTGATGCATCGGAATCGCTTCTAAATTGTGTTGGGAATCATTCCCGTATTTGTGAAGAAAAACTCGGGTACAATGTTTTTCAAGTAGTCCTTGAAGGATTTCAACATATCTGCAATCGACTGGAATTATCAAATGACATGTATGAAAACGTTCTAGTATCATATTTAAAAATGGTTCAAGAGATTAAAACAGGCAAACGTCACGACTTCAATCGCAATTCTTGCAGATCCCGCAGGAAAATTGTAATTGATTATCTGATCAATGCTCTACAACTTCCAGAGAAGGATATTGAAAACGATTTTCAGCATAAGTTTGTACACGTTGATCATACTACATGGAGGGATAAATCAGCTGTCGTCAAGTCGCTGGTTGAAATGCAATTACTAAGAATACTAGATACGGAGGAAAAACTGGCCGAATAAGTTATGCATGCATGGAACCGTGGTACGCGATTAATGGTATTAACATAAATTAACTAATCATGTTTATTTCAAACTGCGACCCAGCAAGAAAACTGCTACAGCAGTAAATATTAAGAAAATAGATACAGATTGTTGAACTCCTCAGGTCAGGTCCAGGTTCAGAGAGTTTCAGCAATGACGATTAATCTTAATGGCACGTTCCGTGGTATAAACTTTAGTTATTACCGGGATTCGGGATACTATACTAAACACCATCAAGAAGATTCTTCAACAAGTTTTAAAGCTAGTAAAGATTCACCTAATGCTAAACAGACTTTCACTTTACTCGTTATTAATGCATCAACTGCGAACTAATGTCTGATCTTACAAATTTGTTTCAATCTGTGCTGTTGGCTGTAACCCTTACTCTCAGAAAACATCAGATCCCTGAAAACTTTCTTTCTTCAGTCTCTACTGTTGCACTGTGTTATCGTAATGTGGAAAAATTTGAAACTATATCATCCATTTTTGAAAATTCCAAGTCTAACACTACCAAAGGTATGCAAAGGAAGACGTGAACGTTATTAACGTGAAAGCGGCATTTCCAAGGATAATAGACACATATCTGTAAATGCACACTTAACTTATGGATTCACAATCTTTCAATTATATAACATATAACTGTTAAGAGCAAAAACTTCATCGCCAGCAATAAATTTTAGAAGCATACCCACTAGACAAACTGAAAAAGTTTTCTCAATAGAATTACATCATTCCCTTTTCGAATCGCAAATATGCTTCAGCCAGATACAAACGTATCATTACCACTGAGTATCTAGTGAAAAAACCTGGTGGGATGCATTTAACTTCTGTACACACCAAAATTTAAATCAGTTTGAAAAAGGCATAAGTAGAACTTCATCAACTAAGACAGAAGGGTTCATAGCCAACTTCATTCGCACTATTTCGTAACTTGCATCAATGCGGATTAAAACTAAAATCGCGATCTACTCGCTACATAACTTTGAGCTACAACTATAACATAAATACTTTTCGTGCATTCTTAACGCGTGCACTGCTGGCTAAAAATGGATGTCAAATATTTGAATCTCGTAGAAGTTGCAAAGGTAAGCAACAAAGTTGTAATGTTACGCTTTTCACGAGTAAAAGGTCAGCACAGAAGTCTGGTTTCCTCTCACAAGTAGGAACGGCGGCATATCCTTCGTCAAAAGTTCAAGCCACGCCATGTATAATGGAGCGGATACAACACCCTTACGTGGCATGGGCAATGTCCTGAAAATATAGTTCAAGTGTAGTAAGAAACTAGTTAAAAAAATAATGATGTACACGTTTTACGGGAACTTACATCACAACCAAGGTAGAACTCCGTGAGTGTTCCATGAGAAGTTCTCGCAACCTCATATGGCGGTTTGTCTTGTCTTTCAGCGCAGCCAGCTCAGATTCGGGTATTCCAAGATCTAAAGAAGTTTAAATATAATTACATGCCTCTTTATTACAATATGAGACATCGATTCCAATTGTGGTTGCCTTACTTTCATCAGATTCATCATCTCCGGCGCCATTGGAGCGGAAACTTGCTGTCAGCCGATCAAACAACTCCTTCGTTGAATCCTGAGCTTTTCGATTGATATCAGTAATCACCTTCAAGTCCGAATAGTCGATACGGAATTTTGCAAGAAGACCAGCCATGCTATTGAAAGAAACGTTGGAAAAAATTTTGATTTTCGACCCAAAAAGTTATTTTGTTAGCAATTTGCATTTCAGTTAGCCTATTCTGCTACATTACCTTCTCTGCTCAGCATCGAACTCATCCTTCTTATTTGCTATGGCAAATACCCTTAGCTTACAACTAGACCAATTAGACCGGGTATTAATGATATACGGGAGCAGTAACGTCAAACCACCATCATCGTACAGCCACCAAACATCTATAGTGCCGTGTTTATACTTTTTCTGGAATCTCTTTAAACTATCCAAGACATCAGGAGGTACGATGCCACCATCCAAGTTCCTGTTGAAGTAAAAATAAACCATGATAAAATAAAAGTAATTCCGGCGATACAATTAATTTCGTAATATCCATAAAATTAGCATTCCAAAACTTTTACGTGTAAACTGCAGCAGGTATCTTTGACGACTTGACTGACTCCACTGCAGTTACGCTGCCGTCTGGTTTTGGGTTGCATCGATCAACGGCTTCAACCGATTGTGATAGGTCACCACTGCTTGCTGAAAACCCCAATCAGAAAACCAATTAGTCGTCTTGAAAACCCATATACTGACATTGAGGGATGGAATAGCACCCAGTCAAAGCATCAAAGTAAAAACTAAACGCCAATCAATGATAAGTACATAATGTAGTACAACAACCAATAATGTTGAAAAATCCATTTTTCAGGGTCCAATGAATCAGAAAGATATCTTCGAATAAGACTGAAAGTGGAGGATCTTGGCAAAACTTAATTCAGTAAAGTTTTGCACTTAGGTTTGACTGAAGTAAATTTCAAACTAAAGTAATTATTTCTTAACATAATAATACTTCCAAAGAACAACATGTACACCATTCCATTGAGAAATACTTTCACAAGTATGGTCGCAATTAACGCTTAATACTGAAAAACATTGCTCCGGCTATATCCAGACATTAAAAACTTAAGGGGAAACACCTAGATACACTGAATTGACAGTGAAAGACACTCACCATGGACCATATTCCAAATACCTGCGCTAAGATATTTGCCCAACTCTAAACCAAGATGCCCCAATTAAATCCATTCGGATGATATTAGTGTTAGCAGCAATTATTCATGCAGTTATGTCAATACTTCAATGTCTTCATCGTGAAGATGATGGACTTTATAGCTAACATGGGTAAAACTGCAAGCATTACCAATCCTTACCATGAGACATTTGGGAAAATGACTGATTCCGGGGTAGAGATTCCGCTGAGCCAAACTTGCTTTTAGAGAGATCACCAGGCTTGGGAGTGGTTATAAATGTATCTTCTCCAAAATTTATTTTCTTACTAAAATCCAATCCTGGTTCAACTCGTAAAACGGCAACTGATAAGTGCATGTCCAGAGCTTTACTGCAACGTTTAAGTTTGAGACGTAAAATAAATATATTAGGCACAGCAAAATCCTCAAAGGAATTAAATTAAATAAAAAAATTATGTACTGAATAGTGTTGAAGTATTCTCTCAGTTCCTCCCGATTGCAATTGGTCCAGTTGTTTTTATAACCCATTAAAACAATGTTCGGTCGCAACTTTCCAACTCCATAAGCTTGGAATAATGATTTTGCTCCATCTTCAAATCCCATGTCGTCAATTAAGCAATAAAATGCTCTTATTTTCTGGGCTATGAACCATGAATTGGCTTTCTGTGCAAGAGCTTGCCTCAAACGATTGTTTATGCTGCCCTAAAAAAACAAAATCTTGGATCCGTTAACTTGGTGCACTGTAATATTTCGACCAGAGAATTCTTGACTCACTCACCTTGATGACATGACCGCAGACCATAAGGGACAGGTTTTTGGTGATTAGATGAGCAAAATCAACAAGTGGCGGCCTAGTGCTAGGAAGTCCACCAAGTATTAAGATCTGTGGCCGATAGTTCTTGACATGTTCGTCTACGTTATTCAGCTGCTGGACTGATACCAACGCATTTTTATACGTTTGTGCCTGTGTTGAAGATCCCCAGTTGACGTCTAACAAAAAGTTGGACGCAGAAAATTAACAGCAAACCTAATCCAGCTCAAAGCCTACACTGGAAATCGAGAACGCAAATAACAAACCTGGTTTCCTGTACACCACAACCATGTACAAGAATAAAATTGCCGCAAAGGTAAGAATAGCCGTCACCCAACTTATAAGAAACATTACCGCCACACACAGAACGAATCCAACCAAACTGAGCCACATGTTGTAATACTGAAACACATAATATTGGATTACAACTGGAATCTAGTAACAATCATATGCACAATAAATAATGCAGTGTTTACTTTGAACGTTGGGCGCCATCCGACAGGTTTCGCCTGTAAAACATTGATAGAAAATTCCAATTACTGCATAATTACTGTTGGGATTAAGTTAATATGTCACCCAAATCTTACAAGTGAAGCATGAAAGGTTGAAAAGTTGACCAACGCGTACGCAGCAAGGAAAAAATTGGAAATCAATGGAGCAATCGCATTTAGCTCCGCTGGGAATGTAAAAAGAATATTTTGAAGCAACTGGAGTGGCAAACGTTACAATTTCATTACTTGTACTTATCTTCTATAAGATGCAATATTACCGATTAGAATAAACGCAAGTGCGATGATGAAAGTTAATACGTATCCCCGGACAGGTTCATTATTTTTCCCATATCCTTTACCGAAAAACTCTAAGTAAGGATATAATTTATCATTACATAAAGCTTGGAAGACTTTTGGAGCAGAAACTAAACTCGCAAGAGCCGAAGAAAGGGTCGCAGCAAAACACCCTGAAAACAAGGTGTTAAAGTCAAATACCATAAAAACACAGACATGTTTTCCAATTAACCGCAAAACAAGCTTACCAGCGTAAATCAATCCACCAGAAGCACTCACGAGCTCCATTACCTGTAATAAAAATACAAAAACAAATATTTGCTACTCGTGTATCATTTTACATGTACATCTAAACCCGAGAATGAAACGATTTATAGTAAGTTCACGCGTTCATATAAAATGCTCACTTGGAAATTGTTATTCAATCCGTATTGACAAGCGCCCGTTCCATTGAAATCTACATCCATGATATCTGGACAGTCCCGGAAAGTGACGTTCCAGTCTGTTGAGTTACTAATACCTGTCGCGTCTCTCACAACCGTTGCTCCAGCGATAAGCGCAAAAATCAAATAAGAACCGGTGGTGACGAAAATGGCTAGCAATGTTCCTTTCGGAATGGCAGCTTGAGGATCCTGAAATTACAGAACACAGTCAATCAAAAGTGGTAGTTGGACGTTTTACTTTCTTTCTTAAAAGCTGAATTTTGTCCACTGAATCCCTCATCCAGGTGTCTATTCTGGTTCACACACAAGCGAACCCGCCATAACGTTTTCAATTGCTCAGTGGAACCTAACTCTTGCGCTTATACAAATTTCAAATACATGTTTAAAGCGTTTCATTTTAGCTGCAAGATAAAACCCTGTATGAAATAAAATAAAACGAATATTTCAGTACTAACACTCACTAAGAATCATTGCATGCAAATGCAACGATTTTAGAAACCGACGGTAATAACCTAATCATGTAAAGTCGAATTTGATCTGAGTCTTTGATCGTAAACAATGCTTTCACCCTTAACGGTTCAGCTATTTATTGTCTCGGAGAACGGACTGATTCATAAAAGTTTGAACCTCCACTTGCACTCAGATATCCAACCCAGTGGCGTGTATTCAACGAACACACGTTACTCTTACAGCCTGATTCCCGAATTATGAGATACCTTACTTGCCTGATGCTGCAGAAACATGCAAGTCGAAAAATAAAAAACCTATGCATCTACAGTTAAGAATCTGGGACCAGATGGCCTCTATAGGGACCATTTGGCCCGGGCCGTTTGGTTCCAAACGGGACCAACTCGGTTTTAAGCTCCTCCTAGTTAGAACAAAGGACTGGATTTGAACATCCAGTCACACTGCGTTTATCCGAATTTCCTGACAACGGGCATCGACAAAAGTTTAAGAAATTTGCACAATCGGATTTCCCGTCTACATAGCGACAATTTTGTGAAGTTACATCAAAATGTCACGAGCCGTTTTTGTGAAAAAAACTAAATGACTGGATTTTTTAATTTTGTCTATTGTTCTTCGACGTGATGGGAGGAGCCAAAAACCAAGTTGGTCCCGGCCAAATGGTCCCAAATGAGGCAAACTGGTCCTAGAGTCTTAACTGATCTACGCCATTCTGTCAAAAAATTTCCAGCATTTTACACCTCAGACATCTATAGGCAATCTGTGTCGCTCAAACCCACGGAGATGCGCAAACATGATTGTTACTCGGCTCATCATCATCCCTTTTTTACATTAACACACAAGACACGTCGTATTTTTTGTTCTCATCCATCCAACATCAAGCATGGGACTGCTTCCCTAGTCTCCTTCGATCCTTACCGCTAAATCTCCAGAAATGTTGGCTCCGGCCAGAATTCCAGTTGCGGCAGGGAAAAAGATGGAAAAGACGGAGAAAAATGATTGTGTTTCGGAGCCGTATTTTGTGTACTTGGGTCCAAGATTTTCCAAAAAAACCGATGCTGTAAGAAAATTTTCCATAATTAATAAAACCGGTACAGGCAGGCAACAAAAACTGAAACATGATGAAAAACTGCGTAAAAATAAGAAACGATGTGTACACCCCATTAGTTGTGCAACTTGAAGCTTGATAAAATACTTACTATTGTAGCCAACGAATCCTTTACTGTACTCCTCGTTGTTCATTGGTCCAATAAAGCTTCCAATAACGAAATCCGCCATAGCAGCCAACAATATAAAGAGCAATCCAACTTGAGCCTGTAACGTTAAAGAATACTTCCACTAATTCAGTACATGTGTACTTATTTCACCAGGTACATAAAATAAAAAGCAACTGAGACACAGTCTTCGCACAAAGAGTACTGAGCTAAAAATACTGATTCAGTCATTACCGTTGCTTCCCATTCCATACCGATAACAACGACAGATGTTAGTACAACAATAGCAACGGAGCCGATTATACGGACGCTGTTTATATCATCATCGACGACGTAGGTTCCCAAACTTTTCAAAAGGTCAACGAGAGATTCTGCAAAGCCTACCGTGTACATTGCCACAGCTATGGCGTTAGCGACCGCAAATATCAAACCTATAGACGCTCCAAACTCTGGACCCAGCGATCGCGAAATCATGTAGTACGTCCCACCTTAATGTAAAAGAATTCGCTTATAATCCCATTCACATTTATCGTAACACGAATATATTATTTACGATTATGCATGCACTATGAATAGCTATCGACTACTTTGAGTTTATGCAATATATGCAGTAAGTTAAAACTGAAGCAGACTTTATACGTTTTTAGCAGCATGAGATTATTAGGCTGAGCAAACAATTGCATGTGAAAAACTAAAGCCAAAGCCCCAAAAAAGAAAGCTACCACGCAATCGATTTTCACGACTCCGAATATTTTATCCCACGTGTTAGTCTACGCGAGCGTCTATTTGATTAGTGCATAAAAAAGATAGATAATGCTTATGCTGATAAAGTTTGTCCTCTAGGCTTTCCCATCCAGCTGCAGTTCTTGAACCAAATACATACGGCATACGGTGTAGGACAAGCACACCTGACAGACACCGCTGTCTCTCTGTAATATGTCTCTTGTTTTAGCATCCACCTTCCACCTAAAAACCTCGCAGTCTATCCAGCGTCCAACGGAAAGACCAAATGCAGCAATCAGCAAAACCCAGACTACGGCATGTCTCCAGGGAATTCTTAAGATAAACTCGGAAACCGCAATGCTTCATACCCGAACGAATTTGCAACAACCAGTGTACATATAGACAAGATTACACGATAAATTGATTGCCGTCGGATGTCAAGGATAATTTCTTGCATTGCTTCCATCGTGGAGGCTTAGAAAAACTATTAAAACAATCTCAATTTGAGACATTTCATGTCAGAACTACAAGGGACTCAGAAACTCTGACTGACTAAATAAACAATACATTATTGCCTGTAGTTCCAGGTGATAGTTGACTTTCTCCGAAACTTATGAACTTGCACCCATACGTGTAGCTACAGCTGTGCTGCTTATTATGGCAGATTCCTTATGCATTCATTGTACACAGCATATGTTTTGAGACAGGAAAAGCTTTCTAAAAGTTACAAAACACAAGATTTTGGCAACAAGTTTCAGAATTATTTCCATTTATACCATTTGCGAACTATTTCCTGAGATGCTACTCTATTTGAAGAGCAGAAGTGATTGCATGATAACATGAAAGATTGCACAAGTTGAAAATTACTAAACCGTAAATGCTTGCAGAGGCTTAACGGCCCCTTGCTACCATTTCTAGCTACTTGCAAATGAATTCCAACTCCAACACGATCGAAACAGCATGAAATGTGTTTCGTCTTAAAAATTTGCACGTCACTTCCAATCAAGTCCCTGTCAATCCACAGCCTATCCTCCACTCCAATTGATATCATGATTATTCTGCACTTCCCTCGCATTCGCATTTAGAGATCCATAAGATAACAAAAAACTAGCTGCTTCCCGCAGCGGCTATTTCATTTACTAAAATAACTTCAAAGCCTCTGCTGCTATGCCAAAAGTTTTAAAAACAATTACATGATAATTACTACAGGGTTTAAAAGGATTCTTTGCAATAGCAATTCTATCTCAACTTCTCACCTCATTCAGAGAAGATCACGTCTAGCCATCTCAGGCGAGGCGGAGTTTCTAATTCGAATCCCTGACTCTACTTGAGGAAAAAGAAATTTGCTCCTGATGGAAATGATCTTTGATAGAAATCGTGAGGCAATCAACTCAGGACGGCCAGACGATTCACGAGACGCCTGACAGTATGAGGAGGGATAGGCGGAAAGATATTTGTTCTCAGGAGTGCAATTCATAGCTGTGAATAGGCTCATCGCCGTGCTTTTATTGCTTCATGAAATATCAAGCTTCATCAAAGTTAAATCCGTCTCGATAAGTTGAACTTTAGACGGTTAGTCCCCTGTTTCTTTCAAACAACTAGCATACCCTACGCTTACAACATCAATCCTACGGGAAAATAAAAGATCATCGCTATAGTTTCCTTCCTACGATAGTAAATACCAAACTGAATCCTGCTGAGTCAACAGTCAACAACAGCGAGACATAAAAGGAAGGCCAAAAAAATTTATGCCATTATGTGAATGTTATGTTCTAGTGTAGGGTCCCTACAGTAGGGCATGCATAAGTAAAACATTGAGAACTGCTAGAAAACGGGTAATTCCAAGCCTTTTCGGATTATGTTTTCATTCTCTTAAGCGTTTCTCGTGGAAAGTCTCCACCTATTTTCGTTAGAAAAATAAAGCTTACATAATAGCTATTAGAATGGTAAAAACATGCCTCTCAGCCACTCGATTCCCGACAGTTTTTTTTATCCTCCTTCCCATAATTATTATCATTCTGGAAGAGCTATGTCGAAAACTTTCATAATCCATTTACAGCGTTGAAAGTATGACAAAACGGTGACAGTGAAAAAAATGATTAATGATTTCAGACATCACCACAATAACTTATTGAATATGGCGTATCTTACTATTGTATTTTCTGCTTTAAACTTCTGTTCTTCCCAATCCCAACATATAAGATTCACCTTATCTTAGAAATGAGTATGCAGAACTACGTAAAACCAGACTACAGCACAAGAACCCAAAGGCGAGAGGCAATTCATGCAATTGTGCAAGGAATGTGCAACGTTCCGCTACAGTTTCCAGCTTGAAAAGAACAATGCTCCACAGGGAAGGTTGGTATGGAGGTTGGCGTAAAATAATACGGAGGAACAATCACCAATACTAAATGCATCATTCAAGAGTTATCAGGCTTTGACTTCTAGGTATAGATTCATCGTACGACGAATCTCATGGGGAAGATAAAGCTTTCAAAGTAAGATGAGGGCAACGAAATGATAATCAAGGAGTCATGAAAACTTTTGTATGTAAACTTACACAAGGATTCAGCTAACCAAAACTAATTTTTTTTCCTTCTAGACTTAGCTACTGATTCTGTTACTGACTCTGTGGTTCGATCTATTCCAGAGAACATGTAATGAAAATATGTACGCTACGTCAGAAAGAAGCGATTCAGACAGAGCGAACTTAATGGTCATATGCCGGCTATAGCTGTACCTTTGCGACGGGAACTGCCTGCCTCGACTTTAAAAAAAAGAGTGTAGATCGTTGTTATATAAAACATGGACCATTACGCTTAATAACGCATTAGCTCAATCATCACGCAATTTAAAAATCCCTGATCATTCGTAACTTTTGTCTCGGTCCCGACACTAAGTGCTGATAGTTTAGAAAACGCACACGTTCAACACAATTTCCAGGGTCATGGATCTTAGGTTACTTGATTAGAGTTTTTTGGGAGCTACTGACAGCGACAGCATAGCAACTAGCTGCAATCCTGTACCTGAGCCTCCGCTTGAACGCACGAAGTTCGATCTAAGAAAACAAGTAACAATGTGGAAAATATGGCTGGCTGGCGTGATTCAAAGAAGTTGTTCAGGATTTTTGCTTATTCTTAATTCTACACCACGCCATGTGTTACATAACTCGAAATCCCAAAATTGCAAAAAATATGCTCAGTATTTAGCTAGGACAATTTAAATTTCCTCATGCTCCACGAGATATGATAAAATCTCAAAAAATTCACTACCGCCTGCTTCCAATTTTAACATTAACATACTTAACCCTGTTCGCTCCTATACCCTGTATCTAGCTAAATTATCCATCCTTAAACTCAGACGATTCTAGCTTCAAACTTATAAACTGCATTTGCACAAATGGCCGCTGCCATCCAGATCGAGATCATTAAACCAGGGCCCGCCCGTGAAAATATCAAACACCTGTAGTTGACAATTGACAACTCGTCGAAAAGGGTCCGCAGATTGCGTACAATGCGATTGCTAGTTCTGTAAGACCTGGTTGTCGCTTGCTGCTTCTGCGGATGGCATTATCGAAAAAAAACTAGTATGATTGATTCAAACTCTAAATAGTAGCTTGATAGGCAAAAACTTAGCATGCTTCCATTAAATAAACCAAACATAATCATATATATCGGGCTCAAGCATGTAGTACCGCAGCGAATCTTTTAGCAAGCAAATGTACGATGTCATGCATCAGCAAAGAAATAATTGAAATACAACTGGCATTGTCGGCATGCAGTAAAGATAAATATCGTAATTAATCTAGAGTAGTGTGTACACAAATTTTTTTTACCTCCTTTCACAACACCGTTTGTGCTGATGGCAGCCATTGACATGGATGTTATAAATGTAACTACTGTAGTCGAGAGTATTATAAGCATTGCTTGAGCTATACATCAAAAGTACATGAATTTGAAATTAGAACATAACTGCTATACAGAATATAACTGCTTTCGTCAACGATCAATAAAAGCAATGCGCCGGGTGATCTTGCAAGGGACTCAAAGCTATTCCATGTTTTCAAGCCCATTTTTTAATTACTAGTTCTTCCTTCTGTGGTAGTATCCTTTGCTACATACAATTGTGAACAATTTTCCACCCAAACGTGGGAAGTAACTTGATATTTTTGCTGCAATCTGTCGTGTAAGCAACGGGCAGTGAAATTGAAACCAGTTAGCATGACCAAGATGCATGGCATTTAATCTTAATCTCGTAGTAGCCTGTGAATAAATATGGAGTTTTTGCTTATTGGCCTGGAAGGTCTGATTGCTTATTGGTTTCAGTACCCATGAAAGAGCTCGATTTGAATGTTGCTGCCTAAAAGTTCCTGTGAAAATTAATGAATGCAGAAACGCTTGTTTGTACTTTCCAACCATAACCTAAATAATGAATTGATTCTACGAAAACCAGCGAGAAACTTAAGTGTCCAGCCCAACAACAAAACCGCAGCCTAAAACGCATGATGACACCGAAAGGAATAAACCTTCTGCTGTGAAGTATGGTATGTGTTATCTATCTGTTTCAGGAAATATTTGTCTACTTTAATGTGACATGGAAAGCATTCTAGTCTAAGACGATGCCTTGAGCTAGGTTACTTTTATATTAAGCTAACTAGCTAGAACACAAGTGACGGCTACAGTCAGTCAGACATTACCTGACCCACTTACCCCCTTTGATTTGACCGTTGGTACTTATGGCTGACATGGAGATGCCAGTTAAGAATGTTACTGCAGTGGCTAGCAATACGATCAGCCAAGCTTGACCTGATTAATAATGGATAATTAATGATAATGAGAAACTGATACGCAGTGGAATACATCCTAAAACACGGGTACCCACAACGAAATTAGCTGTAATATGATAATAAACCCCGGCTTCAGTACATTTTTAACATAGATCCTAAATGAATTAATTGTACTACATTACAAGGTAATTGAGGTAATTACGATGTAATTATTCCGCGGATTATTCATTAACATCTGCCATCAATCATAATATAAACCGATTAGGAACTAAAGCAGTCTAAATATCGAATTCCGCATGTAAACCTGCTGCGAATTCAGCAATCAGTCGTTCATAAGCTGTTATAAACGAACTGAATAACCTCACAGCCTGTTTACTACACGGCACGAAAAACCTGACCCTGCCTGCGTGTATGATAAACTCTGCACTACTACATTTGCAAAACTAAAAGTAATTCATGCAAACGCAGACGCTTGAAATGTGCTCCAATTACAAAATCATAGACAACTTTCTGTCCTAGTCATTTTCTGCAGCTCGTTGATACGAACCAAAAAGACGTAGATGATACATTACGACTTGATGGACGGATGTGCTTGGAATTATCCAGTCTATCTTTCAAGGTCTTTTCTTTGCAAATTAATATGAATTTCAACCTAATGAGGATCCTCTGAGGACTAACTCATCCAAAATTATAAAGCAGGGCTCGGAGAGTACCGTCAAATTCGTTCCTGCAGTCCTTACTAAGTGGGGTTTGCTGGGTTTGGCTCTTATAGAAGAAAAATGTGTTCCCGCAGGAAGGAAGGGAGTAACAGTCAACAGTCAGGTCATGATTATGAATACAGCTCGTCAAGGACTACGTGATCAAGGAAAGCGTGTAACTAGAAATCTCCTGCCGTCTTATTTTGATAGTAGATGTCAAAAGACCTCGCATTTTCTGGCTTTCTGTGTGAATAAGAAATACTGATCAGTCCTACGCCACTCCCGTTTCTCTAATCTTGTAAACAGATACAACAATATTTCGTTCCTGGGACTGATTCAGATAAAAATGACGCGATGACGGAAAATAAACGTAGTTTGAGCAACAGAGGGAGAAAATATTGATCCGATAGTTGCAATGCTTCATGATTGCATAACTAACGCTTAATACAATCATACGTTTCAGCTGAAAAAACGTGCCCACGGTGGGCAGCCCACCTTTGAAAATATTCGCAGAGTGTGGAAAATAGGAGTTGCTTTTTGTTGGCGCTTTGTCATCCAAGCTAAATCATATTGAATATGATTGAGACTGAAAAAATTTATGCTGACGTACCTATTCCAGCCTGTCCGACACACCAGGAAAGTCGAAGGAAGAGCATAACGCCCCAAATATTTAAGAGGCATCTTACAAAAACGCCTTTTATCCAGCCAAACTTGACGCTTCCTCCTGCTGCAGCTTCCCCTGTGCCTCCTCCTGAAGTTCCAGGTGGCTAAACAAAGAAGGAAACAACATATGAATGAGCGTCTTCACATTGTGATGTAGCACTTAAAAGAGGCATACTGTGTGCAGGAAAACTGGACCGTAATTTGGTGGGATTCCTGGAAGGATCTTGATGTGTGTGCATTTCAACAGACACTCAATTACTTTCCCTTACAGAACTAACAAGCCAGCGAGGAAGCGTTACTTTCTTTAAAGTAAAGATAACAAAAACATGCAGGCGGGACGAAGTGATATTCTCTCACCTTGTCGTGAATGGTTACGTTATGAAGCTCATCAAGTGTAGGTCGGTAAGCGGCGTGAATGGACATAATGTTGCGATAATTGTCGAGGCGGGGAAGAGCTTCGCGGGTGAAATGACGAAAGCTTTTTGCATATTTCGTATCGTACGTTGCACTATTGCTTGTCGTATTCTGATGATGGGGATATGACCCATTACCCGCGCCACCAACAGTTCCGTCCATGGCTGCAGTGTAGGATGTATGAGTTGGAGAAATGAGAAGAGCGGGTGAGTCAGAGCGAACCGAATCCTCACCGCCTGGACCTTGAGGGGGAATGTCAAAAGTTGTGTTACGATTATTTGGGCTATGTATTTTCTTTCCCCTACTTCTATCAGACATGGAAGATTTTCTTTCCCCTTCCCCTCCTCTTGTTATATGAACTTGATGATGTTGGGCTGGAGCAAAGCCCAAATTCGGCTCTTCACAAACAACCATGTCTGGATCATCTTCAGGGTATTCTTTAAAGGCAGTAAGCATGGGACTAGACGAGTCGTTTCGCCCCGTGTCGCCGTTGCTCAAGCCGTTGCTAGGATGGTGACCAGTTCCAACGGAATCGACACGATTCACTTGAAATCGCGTTTGTCGATCTTTCATGGATAAGCTTTCTCTGTCCATCTTGGCGAATCGGCTATTCCAGTTTCACAAATTCACAGAAGATAATAAAAGCACATAGGGAACACAATCAAGGGAAAGGAGCACAGACTGGTTGTTTGATATCTTCTGTCCTCGTGATAACACAGTAGCGTACGCCATAAATTCTGAATATTCACCAGTTTGTATTTTAAGACTACGACAGGAGTTTGGGGAGTATTGTAGTTACTACGTTAGTATTTTCAGAGGACTATGTGGTCAGTGAGCATTAAAAATCCAGGTTTGATATGTGAATACAATCAGTCACTAATTGCTGATAAGACATTCCAAAGGAAATGCTAGTAACCCTGCAGAAAACAGTCAAGTGTTAAAAATACTCACAACATGAATACAGAAACTACGGTTAGAGAAAAAACTAGACGCTTTAAACTAAAATATACAAGATCTAATTGTGGATTTACAGAACTACGCTACTGCACACGGTGTGTCTACAGACGGAAAGGAAGAAAAGGACTGAACAGGAGAGGGAAGATACTAAAAGATACACTGGGATGAAGCTTTTCCATCCCCTAACGATACAAAAAAATTCTTACCAGCGCAAGAGCAAAGAGCAAACAGAGTGTGGAAAAAGTGCAGGGTCTTGTTGAGAGAGAATCCGGATAAATATTCGGATGGAAGAGGTAGTTTATACTGCGAGTTGAATGTAAAGAAGGAACACGAAATGAAGCTAAAAAGATGAAAAATCTTCAAGTGTATGAATCCCGGTTGTATCCGCAAGACTGGCTGAGTGAGAGTGAGGGTTGAAGTTGTTTAAAAAACAGCCCCCGGTCGGAGCAACTATGTTTCCTTAAATCTGTTCGAAAGACTTCAATTATTGTAATGACAGAGGAGAGAACTGGTCGAAACCTACAGAAAAAGGGAAGACGTGAGAAATATAAGAAACTCATTTATTTTGTATTAACCAATAGTCCATTGAGCAGACCCTTGCTATTATTTTCCAATCCTCGTACGTTAATTCAACCTCTCCTGAAAGCAATGCAAGTTAATCCGCGTATCGACCCAACCTACCTGCAACCTGAAAGGAAGCTGATCGGAGACTGAAACATTTCTACGACGATTCCTGCATATAAAGCCAAAAGCACCGAAATCATACATAACGCAGAAGCTCAGCTTGACTACTCACTACGCTACTACAAGCTTGCTTCCTTTTACTCCTGTCATACTAGGTATTTTACACACGACAGAAGGAAAGGAAAAGAAGCGACTCACCACGCGAGCTTACTCAAAAACCACTTCAACTCACGCAACGAGTCAGATTCAGGAATAAGAATAATCGGAAATTAGAATGTAGCTAACCGAGTATAAATATATTTTACGTACAAAACTGATGTGTGGAAATCGTTTTAACTCAATCCTCTTCCGTCCTTGGTAACTTCGATACTAAAACCCCGATCATCGCCAACACGGAACTATTGACGGATGTAATGCTTCATAGAAATAAATGATAAACTCATGGATGAATCTTATCCTAATGCGTGATTCATTCTTGAATGTTCTCTCTCGATGACATTACTTCGGTATGGTGCTTCATAACTATGAAAATCAATGTATATAAAGCTGATTTATCTTATACCGTCAACAGGAAGAAGTAAACTGACACTCGAAATTCGGTGACACCCTTCCAAGCTCCATCCATCACCTCTTTCCAATGAGTTATATAAAATCCCTCCGAGCAAGAAAAACATTTAAGAAAACCGGAGTAACCGAGAAAATAAATTTTAATCTTTGGTCTTCTGTGCCTCTCACAGTAGAGCACACTTAATGCCACACGAGTTGAAATATGAAAATTAGCGCCATGGTAGCCCTAGGCCCGTTCTGATACTTCTGTAGCCAAAAGGCCAATTTTTTGCACATTTCCTGAATAATTGCGATGCAAAGTCTTTAAAAGGGCAATTTGCTTACGAGCCGTAGCATGCTAGTCAGTGTCTTCGAGAAGTTTAAAGTTAGCCAACAATGGTAAGTCCAATAAGTTAAAGATATTTTGAAAGCTCAGAAACTCTAGAATGCGAATGGAATCACATAATGAATAAATTCCGGGCATTGGCAAGTACCCGGGCAACAGAATATCTCCAAAGTACCCGGATTGATTTTCTAGCTCCATTATCTGATCACACTCGCATTCTCCAGTTTCTGAGCTTTCAAAATATGTATGACTTATTTGGATTACCATTGTTGGCTAGCTTCAAAACTTAAATCAAATGGACCAACTTCTGGAAGTCACTGAATTGCAGGCTACGGCTCGTAAGCAAATTGCCCATTTGAAGACTTTGCATCGCAATTATTGAGGAAATGCGCAAAAAATGGGCTTTTTGGCTACAGAAGTATCCAATACGGGCCTAGGGCTACCATTTGCGCTAATTTTCATATTTCAACTCGTGTGGCATTACGTGTTCTCTATTGTCAGTTACCTTCCTTGGACTCTAATCCTACGGAAACTTCAAACCCCGAGTACCGAAATTGTTTTGTTCCGATATCCTTTTCAACTAACTATTCACTGGAAATGTCCTTACCAAGTCCTGAAACGATATGAATGATAACAAAACCAAAATGTTAGTAACAAAGACATCACAAGATAATGAATGAGCAGATGACAGAAGCCACATATGGGTATTGTAGACAGTGACTAGATACCGGACAGCCGACAAAATTCGCTAGTTACCCGATTATCGCACAGCGACAATTGTCCGATGCTAGTTACCCGACAATCGTCGGATAAGTCGCTTCCAGATACCCGATTCTCGGCCAAAAATGTCGGATAAATATTTTCCAGATTCCCGATTGTTCGAGAAACTCTGACAACTCAATTACAAATGAAACGTGCAAATCTGGGTTTAAAAGAGTAGAATTCGGGATCCTCGCCATTGAGCTGCCTCCAAAATGATTCACCTAGCTCTTACCGTAATACGTGCTTAATGTGACGGGCTTTGGGTTTCGAAAAATATTTTAAATTGTAGCTTAAGGGTCTGGATGAACAGTGCAAACAACAAAAATCCCATGTTTTGCCTTATCCGGGAGAAATCCGAGTTCAAAGGTAGGCACCATCAACATATTATGTGACCAAAGCTTGTGATTAAGTATAACCTTCGGAGACTCAGAAATTAAATTTTCCTGATAAGCTTTGAACTATTAAACGTTGACAAGGTCATCGCTCATCCTTCTTAAGCAGTCCACATCTGAAGTAAAACAACGTTTAGATTAGGCAATTTTGCGGTTTTGATAGAATGTGCCCGGTCCCTATAGTCACCCGTATAGGTCAATCGCTATTTTGAACCGGTATTTCTCCGGAATAAGGCAAAAAATGGGATTTTTGTTTTTTGCACAGTTCATCTAGACCCTTAAGCTACAATTTAAAATATTTTTCGAAACCTAAAGCCCGTCACATTAAGCACGTATTACGGTTAGTTATCTATAACTAGAAGTGAGTACTCAGTGGAGAATAACATGCCATACGTACATTCCATTCAACAGAATTCCTACAGGTAGCTGTGTATTCCGGCCATTTCAGCCTATGCCTTTAATTAGACATTACCGATTCGGCTAAATTTTGTTGGGCGTGAATCGAAAGGTAAACCTTGGAAGACCAAGAGAAAAAGTTAGGCGAAGCCACCATTGTAGAGAAAAAGATGGATCGAGTAATCGTAATATACCGTAAGCGCGGTTATACGTGAACAGTGTTAAACTGTGGCGCATCTCTACAAGTACGCCATCATGGAGAGCTGCTGAACTCGCCAAAAGGATAAAATGGAGCTACTTCGTCGCTTTGCATTTTCCATTCTGCCTCTCCTCTTCGCTTCTCCTCCACGCAGCATCTCTTGAGCTGGAACTCGCTGTTTGCCGGTTTGAAAAATAGGCTAATGCGGTCGGTGAAAGCCGTTAACAATTTGACATTTTAGTTATATACTAGTAGATATACATTGAATATATAGAGAATATCTATTAGAATCCATATAAATCAACTATATATCCGAAAAATGAACATAGTATATACTATGGGGCGGGACCGCTATTGCGATCGGTGAAAGCCGTTAACAATTTGACATTTTAGTGATACTAGTAGATATACGTGATACATAAATATTATATTCAATAGAATCTATTTAGATTTACTAAATAGGCAAAATGTTGTATCTTCTTATACTATAAATCTCAATGTCTGTTTGTGACATTCCCTTTTTCACTTTCATTTTCACTTTCGCGGTGTCCAATTTTCATTCGGAGGGGTCATAGGTTTGACTATATGTCTGAGCTATATGTCTGAGCTATAGGTTTGACTATAGGTTTGAGCTATAAGTCTGAGCTATCGGTTTGACTATAGGTTTGAGCTATAAGTCTGAGCTATCGGTTTGAGCTAAAGGTTTTACCATAGGTCTGAGCTACATATATGACTATAGATCTGAGCTATAGGTTTGACTATAGGCTATAGGTTTGACTATAGGTCTCAGCTATAGGTTTGACTATTTGTCTGAGCTATAGGTTTGACTATAGGTCTGAGCTATAGGTTTGACGATAGGTCTGAGCTATTGGTTTGGGTTAAGAGCTTTACTTTGACGGGAGAGCTTTTCGTTTGATATAAGAGTTATACGTTTAACGGTGAAGCTTTAAGTTTGACAGGAGAGCTATACGTTTGACGGGAGATCTATACGTTTGACGGGAGAGCTATACGTTGGACGGGAGAGCTATACGTTGGACTGGAGAACTTTGCGTTTGACGGTAGAACTTTGCGTATGACTATAGCTTTGCGTTTGACGGGACAGCTATTGTATTGGGTGAAAACTTAAGGACAACGGGAGAGCTATTGATTCGGCGACAGAACTATAGATTTGGAACCATATGCTACAGGTTTGACGGGAGAGGTATTGGTTCAACGGATGAGTTAAGAATAGGCAGGAGAGGTAAAGATTCGGCGCAAGAGCTAACCATTCGACGGGAGTTTTGTTGTATTCGTACCACACAACCCCCGGGCGAAGCCGGGTAGCAAAGCTAGTATACTATATAGTATGGTGCGAAATCCCTATTGCAATTGGTGGAAGCCATTAACAATTTGCCTTTTATAGTCCAGTTTCTGCTGTAGCTATACTTACAAAAGACATTTGTTTGAAAGGGTACGATAAGGAGATGCTTATTTAAGTAGGTTTATACATTATTGCAGAAAAACTAATTCCAATATTGTAATATACAGCGCCGGCACTCCTGTAGTGTAGTATATTCCTAGTAGTTACCGCAGGAAACGCTGCAAATGTAACGGGAAAATCTGACGGATAGATGCATACTCCTTTTTACAACATGCAATTTTACAGTTCGAATACCTATACATACCGTTACCGCTCACCAGATTTATTGTTGTAGTGTCTTAGTTATATGAATTTCCAAAATTCACTCATCCATTCTTCTTGAATAAGAAAAAATTTCGCACTACCGTGGAACACCAAGAAAGTTAGCGAAAATGATGAGTTTGCACAAGCAAATCTGCGCGCCATTTCAATACATAGCAGTAACAAACAAGATACCATGGTGATATGAAAGAATTGTTCCGTCTCCTGAGGTTCATGCTTTTTCTTGCATAATTTCTTTAATAATGTGTACTACCAGGTGTTAAAATGTATTTCAAGCCGGCAGAAAAGGATAGCTTCTATCCTGCTCCAATGTTTTGTTTTTCGACGATTTCTCAGCTCACAAGCGTCGCAGCGACTAGCAGATTGTGTCATTGTATAGCTGACATCTTCTTCTCTCGAACAGTGTATATTTATGCCAATATATCAAGATTTACGGTCCCTGTAGAATTTATAGTCTACAGGGTCAGAAGAAAGGGTTTGTTTCGCTTTGAGTACTGCAGGGACCGTAAATCTTGATGTATTGGCATAAATATACACTGTTCGAGAGAAAAAGATATCAGCTATACAATAACACAATCTGCTAGTCGCTGCGACGCTTGTGAGCGGAGATATCGTCGAAAAACAAAAAAGCGAGTTCCAGCTCAAGAGATACTGCGTGGAGGAGAAGCGAGGAGGAGCGGCAGTATGGAGAATGCAAAGCGACGGAGCAGCTCCATGTTATCCTTATGGCGAGTATAGCAGCTCTCCATGTTGACTTACTTGCATAGACGCGCTAAGTTTAACACTTTTCACGTATAAACGTGCTTACGGTAGTTAAAATTCTAATGTGATAAGAAAACGACAAAACATCTTTTAGTATACTCTACACTCCTACACCATCACTCGTAGAAGTGAGACAGCAGACATACCCTAAAACCCCGGATATAGCGTGCGCGTAGTATGTGAATTTACAGTTTGTAAAGCCGCGCGAAAGTGCGGGGGCGCGTAGTAGGCGGGGTTTGTACAGCTTTTTTAAAAAATGGGTGCATGAGACTTTACTGCTCCACTCCTTCTTTCCCAAGCGTGTGAGTGTAGAGCATGGATTCTTCCTGAAACATTGTTCCTTTTACTGCAAACTTTTCCGCTCTCACTCCTCCCCCCAACCAATTCATCCGATCAATTTCCAGAGCGTATCAGATTAAGTATAAATCAGGTTGCATCGAACTTGCAACTCAAACGGTACTCGAGATTTTAATATTCCGTTTGAGTTGCAAGTTTGAAAATTTGTAAACATAAAGCAAACTTTGGGAGATATGCGGAGAAAAAAAAGAACAGAAATTGGTACACTTGTTCCCCTACAGCAAAATAATATTTGCATCTTTACTGTACAAGCAAATTACTATCCCCAAGAGGCAGCCCAGGATGAACAAAGTTTCGATTTTTATTTATTGCAGCAAAATTAATGAATCGATTGTGATACAGTTTTTTCTCGATATGTCTTAAGAATGCCGCTACCTTCGTGTATTTGAAGGTCATAGGTCACACGGTTCATGTGATCGAATCTGGAGGGATTTGTGGCAATTTCCTAGCTAATAATTGGGGTTGGGTTAAGGGAGAGGGATATTTTTATTTGACTTAACCCAATTTATACACAATCCAATACGGTCTTCAAAATAAGGCATACTTTTTTACTTCTTTATTCTGATGAGTTCTGCACATTGCTCGGATTAACCTGATAGTTGCTTTAATGTGTGTTCCTTGTGTTCTCCATGCAATTTTACCTTAACTCTCTGTTTTGAGTGCGCGAATAGATCGGGGGCGCGGATAAGCGGGGTTTTGGGGAAAAAATACTTCCATATACTTGATGCGCGCTATATTCGGGTGCGCGTTAGAACCGCGACTTTAGGGTATATGCTCTGTACATACACTGGTAATTGATGCACATTGTCCAACTCATATTGCACCTAAAGGGTACAGGAGCGTGTCATAGTATTAATAATTGGGGTAGGATAGAAGCTATCCCTTTCTGCCAGTTTGAAATACAATTAAAAACTGGTAGTTCACATTTTAAGGAAATTATACAAGAAAAAAGCAGAAACCTCAGAAGATGGATAAATTGTTTCATATCACCATGGTATCTCGTACGTTACTGCTATGTACTAAAATAGCACACAGATTTGCTTCTGCAAACTCATCATTCTCGCTAACTTTCTTGTTATTCCACAGTAGTGGGAAACGACGTAAAGAAGACACTACAACAGTAAATCTGGTGAGCGGTAATGGTATGGTAAGGTATTCTAACAGTAAAATTGCATCCTGTAAAAAGTTGTATTTATATTTGTCTGATTTTCCCGTTACCTTCGCAGCGTTTCCTCCGGTAACTACTGCAAAAGACGACACTACAGCAGAGCCGAGCGACAAGCATATCCTTATCCTACTAACGAATGTTTTTTTAGTGTAGTTACAACAATAACCGGGCCGTGGAAGGTAATTTAACGATTGCAATAACTCCTACTATTTCCCTATTGTTTCTATACAGCAAATTTAAATAGATTGCAATAAACATATTCTGCATATCTCATGTATCTACTAGTAAATAACAAGTATATCAAATTATTAACGGCTTTCACCGATCGCAATAGTGAGACATCCGTAGCTGAACTATTTGCTACTTCGAAATTGTGCAGGTACAAAGTTTAGCTAAAGGAATGATAATTAAGGTATTTAATAAGTATTTTTTGAACGGCATAAGAAACGAAAATTTTAATTGTTTTGGTAGCAGTTTTTTAAAGCTCATTAGGATTTGTCCATAATCCTCGTTAAACTTTTTTTTTAAAAAAACTTGGACTGCCGGTGGTTTCTACGGTCAAATCAGGTTGCATTGTAATCTGAAACGGGAACACTCTGCTACAGGTAGCACCATGTAAATTCGGCTAATCATGGCGGAAAAATTCCATCTCATAATTGTTTGGTAGATGCTTCTGTTTGTTTGAAATGTTTGTGCTTATTTTTTGAATACCTATACTTCTTGCTATTCGCTGAGCCCTTAAGGAAGTCGGGAAGCGGCTCATATTTGAAGATGAATAAAAATAATTGATTTTACTTAATTATACTGACTACTTTCCTACAGTCCATGCTCTATAGCTATAACGTCCCAAACTTAAGTTAAATAATAAATAGGGAATAGTTTTCCATCATTAATTGCTACGATGTTTAAGTACTTATCAATCCACGGGGCCCCATTCGTAGCATAATTCGGTAGTCAAATAGCATTATTGCTCAAGATGCTTATCATATAATGGTTCAGATGTTTTATTTCTATGTACAGCTAGCTAATATTTATGTAATTTCCCTCGAGTGTAAATTTTCATTCATAATATTCATACAGATTTCGAAACGGAGGGCAGAAATAAAGTTAAATGTAGAATGGTTGAAACGTTTTGTGGGTTTACTGATTGGAGCAGGTCGATAAACCTTGCTTATTATTATAATAAAATTATTTCTATTGGATAAAGCAGTACTTACTTCCAAACCATGCAACAATAACGTCGTTTATGCTTCAAATTTAAATTTCAAATCAAAATTATAGTTCTAAATCAAGAATTTCCCGTTGTATAATTGAATGCAATGGGAAGTATTGTTTTACATGAACTGCTAATAATAGTTCAGTGGTCCGTTGTAGGCTATTGTGAATCTCATACAGCGGTTGTATCGATTGTTACTATACGCGCATACAGTGATTCCTCGTTTTACCTGGTATTCCTTGCGAAATGCTCACTGCATATTCCGATGGTAGATTCAATCCCTCTTAATGGATGAAATCCAGAAAATCGAAAACTAATCGTACACCACCAACACATACCAGTGTATTCTTTATTTCCTGACCCACAACTCAAACGCTAGCAGATCCCCTCCTGGAATTCATAACTAGCTTTAACCATCTTCCTATTCTCCTACCTTCCTTCACCTATTCCTACCACCCACCTATTTTCTCCCGTTTCTACCGTCCTACATATTCCCACATCCTCTCGCCCTCCTCCTTGCCCATATTCTCATCCTTGTTGTCCGCCGTCTTTCTTCTTCTCTTGCTCCTGATTCCAGGAATCTGCGATGTGTCGGCGCTGCATGTTGCTGGCGTTAGCCCCGGCCTGAAAATCAGGGATCATTAGGGAAGTTTATTAGAGAAACGCATCTCAAAATCTTTTCCTCCTGGAGCTGGCGCAAGGGATGTTGAGAACCTGTGCCAATTCAATTCACGGGAGAGTAAGGGTTGTTTCGATTTGCTGCCCTTGTTAACCTTGCAATGAGTGATATTCCAGGACAGGAGTTCTCTTCCACTTTTATCGTATTTGGGATCGCCTTAATTTCCCTTCACCAGCATCACTGCACTTAAGAGCCTTGATGGATGCGATCTTTTGAGGCGATCTAGCTTTTTTTGCTGCCGCTTAATTTGGAGCTACAATGGTCTCCTCAGATGATTCAGGTCGTAAAGTTTTAAAAGTGGGTATCAAAAGGAATAAAGAAATCAATTCTCCCCGTTGCTTCTAACTTGTGGTGCGTGTGAAGTCTATAAAACCAACGCAGAAAATCGGAGCCACCACGATCACGTCTCGTAAGTTTCTTATAACTCATGTAATTTATATTCACAGAGACACACATAAATGTGTGTCTACCTTAAATGAATGAATCTTGGTTAGTCAGATATGTGGTTGTTTTCGTAGGTTCCAGCATACCCTCAATCCACGTACTATTCGCTGCCCTTTGAAATCGAAGGGAGAGTATGGAAAAGGAGGTTCACCTTGCGCTTTCCGCTGCTTTGTTGACAGACAGATGACTTAGCACCTCCGCGGTAAGAGGGGGTACCATAAAATGAAGGACGTGGATTTTGTTGGTCTATTCGTACCTAAAAGGGTAGAGAAAGGATTACTAGAAGTACACATTCCGTTCGGGTCCATGGGAGTTTCATACAACAATTCATTTCCCCTTACAAGAAGATGATAGTGCGGACGAGGTAGAGCAACGCACTGAAGAGATTGAAGCCCTGAAGTGCAACCTCCGGACGAGCACAATGATGAAGATTTCGACCCTTACTTCGATGTGGATGCTCGTAGAGGTGGTGGGGCGGCAGGATCTCTCGTTTCAAAACTTTTCAGTAAAGTTATTATTATGAAATTGCCGCTTGTGGGTTGCTAAAATTCTCTCTCACAGTAGCGTACATAGCCTACTTTGCAAGACTTCTTTGGATATGCGTCTAACAAAATTCATTTGAATCGGTAATGTCCAATTAAGGGCATATGCTGAAATTGCCGGAATACACAGCTACCTGTAGGAATTATGTTGAATGGAGCATACGTATGGCATGTTTTTCTCTATTGAGTACTCACTTCTAGTTATAGATAACTAAGAGCTAGGTGAATCATTTTGGAGGCAGCTCAATGTCGAGGATCCCGAATTCTACTCTTTAAAACCCAGATTTGCACGTTTCATTTGTAATTGAGTTGTCAGAGTTTCTCGAACAATCGGGAATCTGGAAAATATTTATCCGACATTTTTGGCCGAGAATCGGGTATCTGGAAGCGACTTATCCGACTATTCAAGACGATTGTCGGGAAACTAGCATCGGACAATTGTCGCTGTCCGATAATCGGGTAACTAGCAGCTTTTGTCGGTTATCCGGTATCTGATCACTAGTAGATTTTGTCCAACAATAATCGGATAACTAGCACTCGATTTTGTGGGTTGTCCGGTATCTAGTCACTGTCCGCATTGTATCATATGCAGGATTTCTGACCATGAGTGCGACACACTCTGCCTTAGAATGCAAGCATCATTATGGGGATTCAGCCTGGAGGCGCACATCGAACTTGAAATAATTCAATTGTTCGCATGTCTGAACCATTGATTCTGTACATCCAAGTTGAAATCAACATTCAGTTTTCATCATTACCACGTGTATCAAAGAACTATCTTACATACTAACTGTACATGACAGCCTCATTCACCTGCAACATATTTCCGAACTTAGACCCGAATTCAGTAATCAGTCTTCCACAACTACTCTAAACGAAGCCTGATTGAATTTATGCCACCTTACTAGATGATCAGAACCGAAATAATACAGACAAACAATTTTACGCAATTCTGTAACAAAGCGCTACCGGAGGATTTCAAAAGCTTTTTTATACAGGCGTGTATATACATCATCTTTTGTTGGGATGTGCCCAATGATGGCTCTGTCATCAACCTCTTCCGTACTAGCAACGTGAACACTAATCATACAGGAGGGACGAGACTGGGTTGCTATAGCGTTTTCTTCAGTTATAGGACTAAAACTAGAAGGGATTTAATTTCATCCCCCTTAGTTATTTAATTTTTAATTCAGAATTAACGGGTACTTGAAAACCGGAAAACTATGAAATACGAGATTTAGTTATTAGAAAATATCATTGGCGTATTTTTAGCTACCAGATCTTCCTTTTCTCCACTATGATTATGGGCTGGTTTCATAGCAACAAACTTGGAAAACTATTTTTTTCCGTCCACACTACGAAAACTCTACTCTACGTACGCTTGTAGTGTGAACGTGTCAACGGTTGGTAACGCAACCTCTATTCCGATATTCGCTGCATATTTTTGTGTTTCTCACCAATACTCATCAAATCGAGTTCAAAATTATACTTAAAGGTCCAAACATCCGAGTAGAAGTATCCTCATGATTCGTGGTTTACAATAGTATCGAATCTTTGACGCAACGCTGGGGCTTAAACACTGATTCTGGACAGTATAAAAAAGCCATTGCAAAATCAAATGAATGAAGGCTGTACGGCAAGCAATGAAATACATATGTGTATATATACATCACTTTTCCTCATTATTTTCAATCGCATCGTCGTCACGGAAACGTTTCCTCCGAGAGATCATAGATAAGATGATTGAGGGGTAAATTCTATGATTACAGAGTATGGAGCGCGAAGGTTCAAAGCAGATTCAAGTTTTTCGCTCGAGCTAATTAAGTGTGCCCCGCACTATTGAAAGACACGCGTCACTGAAAGTATGACCCGGCGATTATAAACAGGAGTTAGCTATAAGTAATCATTAAATTCACGATTATGGAAGGCACAGTATACAGGAAAGGGTGAATTTTAATGTATACACGTAGTTCTGCAAAGCAGGCAGCACAATTTGAGAAACAAGTAGTTCGTGCGGCCCTTATATTTACTACAGATTGAATTGTAGAGGTGAATATAACTGCATCATCCGATTTGCTTGACATTGTAAGTATTTCTTTAATTTTAGCAATGTGTGCTTATTGGCTGTTACAGCTTCCCGTCTGGGATTACGAATCAATATGGCCATTACATTATGGAACTTATTTGAAGCCACACTTTTGTGTTTAAATGCCGTGTGCGTTTTAAATGAGGAACGGTTCTTAGCGAAATGTAAGTATTACATTTCAGATACAACCCTGTTTTCATTTCACTTAACTTTTGTCAGAAGGAATGGTTGCTAATCACTTTCATTTTTACTATGATTAGTCGGATTCGGTTTGAGGGATACAAATCAAGTACAAGGCTTTGGGGAACCACCAACATCTAGTGTTAAAGTACAGCTACTGCATTTGGTGCGTTCGATTAGAACTGTTGTAAGATGTAAGTGGAATATTAATAATTTGTGGACAAGTGCATCTTTTAATAGGGGGTTTTTAAGCTAAGATGACACGTGACACGCAATAGAATTAGCTGATTGTTGTTATGTATATTTTCAGTTCCGCTTATCCTGTTCAACATAGTAGTTATAATTTTTAAACTACTAGCCGGTTGAAAAGCTGCGCTTTCCTTCGATTCAGGATCTATATAACCATAACCTACACCAATGAGCTATTTAACTTTTTCAACGCTACTTCACATCGTGATCACTATTTGTAATGGATTTTGCAGGCCTGAAACATTTTAATCATGAAAATCACCATTTATATGAAATAGTGAGACAATACCAGTAAATAATATTGATTCTAAAAATCTAACATTTATTCATGAAGCTTATGATACTCTCATCACTTGTACTCAGATAATGAATCCTAATGCGTTACTGTTCTCAAGGAAGTACAGAGGGTTTTCTATTTAATTAATTCTTGTTAGCAGTTGGTAATTAGTATTCATAGTTGCATAATTTGCCATCCATGAGATATGGACAGCATAAGTGCACATACATACTGGATCGGGTTTATTAAATATTAGTTTTATTTAATTTTATCTGTACGAAGCCAATAATTCAAAACCAGTCTCCATTGGTTTCTCACCAGTTGGCTTATAGTATCATTAGTTATAGTTAACATGTGTCGTTTACAGAAGCGCCCTTTACTTGTTTCGAGCTAAATGAAAGCTTAGCCCTTCTAAAATGGACACACAATGCATGCTGTTAAACTGGAGAACCATATTCCTTGAATTAACTATTAACCGTACAGAATGAAATACGGGGAAAGAACGTCCGTTATAAACTTTATGCATCATATTGATGACAAAATGCAAAGGCTCTTAAGATTATTGCTGTTGGAGCATTCTAAAAAGCTGACGCGTGAAAAGAAGTTGAAAATGCAACACTAACATTGGCTACGGATAGTACCCTGCCGCCTTGTATGTACTCTATTTATATATATATGCATACCTAAACTTATTACTTTGGGAACATATAGGAGAATGCTAATAAATGCTGTGAATGATGCATAGGGTAGGCTGGTAAGGTGGCGCTGGTTGTTGAAGTAGTAAAGAGACGCTACTGCTTTATTACAGGCTACAGGTGATAGTTTTTGGTATCATGGTTCAAGGTTTTAGTCGTATTCCGATGTACTCTGCCAGGGACTTCCGTTGAGACCAGTACACAATAGTTTTGGGGGGTTGAAGTGCCGGCATTTTTTGTGAATTCAATTGTATTCGGTGAGTTAACCAAATTAATTACACTAGAGGACTATTGAAGATTCAACTGTAGCCGGTATACCTCTGTTTAAATATTATACAATCTGCGGCACTACTTGATTCGCCAGTTTAAATAATTGAAAGTGGATTTATTATTAGCCTTTTGGCTTGAATTCCTATTTCTATGTTTGGAGGATAGGAGCTGATTTAATTGAATTAATTTTCAAACAATTAGAGTTAGGAGTTAATGAAAATATTATTTTAAAGTTATGTCAATTGGTTACAAAATAAATTCTTTACGCTATTCTAGATAAAGAAATGGATACCAGAAACCGATCTCGGACACGTAGCCGCTCACGATCAGGATCCAGGTACGTTATTGTCGTACATTGTTATTGTTTATTTGTTACTAGTAGTATATATAGTTGTTCTAGTAGTGTCTTGCTTTCATGCGTGCAGGAATAATAAAGTTTTAACGAACATACCCTCTACTTTTACAGAGGTAGGGAGCGCTCAAAGGACAGGCCACCAGGCGTTCGATTAGCGGACAAGAGGGTTTACATCTCAAATATACCGTACGACTCTCGTTGGCAAGATATTAAGGATTTGTTCCGGAAGGAAGGTAAGTTACTTCTTACGTTTGATCATAATGTGTCGCTATTATAAAAATGACAGTTTGGTCTTCTGAAGAACAATACTGTCATTTAAGGCTGCACTCTAGAATAATAACGACAAGAGTTACAACTTGTTACAGGAGTAATTGCATGCAAGGATGCGATATTCTTCTTGCGTTTTTCGCGGTTCTTTGTAACGATATGCAATGTTGATATGCTTCTTGGGTTAAAGGTGATGTTGAAAGTTTTTTAATTATTGCAGTCGGGGAAGTCGCATTTGTGGAGCTCTTCAATGACGAGAATGATAGGCCCAGAGGGTGTGGAATTATCGAGTTCGATAGCAATGCGACTGCTAAAAAGGCGATTGAGAAAATGCACCGGTATGAGATGAGTGGAAGAAAGATTGTAGTGAAAGAGGTAATGCGTTAGCTAAACGTGTAGCTAGCTCCCTGCTAAGGAGAATGAAGTTGATTTGTTGCTAATAATACATTTTTGTTTTGCTATTTAGGATTACGACATCGGGCGGGACAAACATGGGCGCATTCAAACCGGCAATGTTGGCGGTGGTGGTGGCCGTGGAGGTGGTGGAAATCGTAATATGAATAATATGAGCATGGACGGAGGAAACTGGAACCGCGGCAACGATGGAGGAGGTGGAAGCTGGATTGATGGCAGGGACGAAATGATCAATGTTGGACCAGGAGGTCAGAATAAGATGGGATTCGGGAATACTTATGGTCTGAGCCAAGCTTTCCTGGAAAATCTTGGAATCGATGGACCCCTCATTCCTAAAATCTTCATTAGCAATGTAAGCAAGAATACCACCTCTGATTCATAAGTAGCTGTATTTAATATTCATGGGCACTAATTTTTAATTATGTTTGATTTTTTGCTAAGCTTGACTTCCGTGTCGACGATAGAAAGTTGAAGGAGTGCTTCCGTCTTGCAGGTCGGGTACTCTATGGAGAAGTCAACAAAGACAAGGATGGGAAAAGCCGTGGACACGGCGTTGTTGAATACGAACACCCAGTTGAAGCCGTCCAAGCTATTTGTAAGGCTTAAGTTGATGTTGGTACACTTACCATTTGTGGTAAGTTTCGTTCATTCAGCAAGCAGCAGAAGCAGTTCATCAAATTCGTTTTTTTTTCAGCCATGTTCAATAATCAGCAATTGTATGAACGTCATATGCACGTTAAATTGGATCGGTTGTCTGACCCACTTGCTGATTTAGCAAAGAACAAGCTACCTGAAGGTCTGCGATCCATCGGGCGTGGCCTACGAGCTGATGGATCACCACTTACGAATGTTGCCAGTAAGTTATATCCATAGGTTAAAAAGGATTGAAACGTGAGATGTAGTTGACATTGTCGGTATCTTTTCAGGCAATTTACCTAACCAGAACAACAACATGTCTGGAGGTAATCAAATGGGTAATTCTGGAGGATTATCAAACTCTGCACTCGCTTTGACTGCCATGAATAACTTAGGTACGTATTGTTAAGACTAAATTAGACGTGCGGCGTAAAATAACGAGTAGGCTATTCATCTTACATATTTTGACTGGTATCCGTAGCTACTCAACTCGCTGCACAGCAGGCTGTTATTGCTAACATGGGCCAAATAGGCTCTGGAGGTAGCCAGTTCGGTAACGGAGGGTCTGTTTTACCAGGAAATGCCATTCCAATTGGAGTAACAAGTGTCACCGGCGGTCTTCCTACAGGTGTTGCTGCTATCGTAAATCCTTCGGTTTCTGGCATTTCTTCAGGAAGTAACCAGCAGCAACAACAACAGCAACAGCAATTCCAAAAGTATGAGTCGTTTCAAAAGTATTATGGCGTGGGAGTAGTGTCGGGGTTGGATTGTAGACTATCCGAAGAAGACAACGATATGGTTGGTTCGGGAATAGAAGTTCAGGAAGAAAAAGTTAACCAGACTTGGAACCAATCTTCTGATACCATATCTAAATTCTATTCCTACTTATCTTCTCTATCCGCGATTAAAGATCCTTGCATGTCGCAACATTCCTAATGTAATATTTGTTGTGTGCGTCCTACAGTCCTTCCTGCTAAACCTTAATGTGGGATACTACAATTAGTACCTGTAGTTAGCTGTAGTAGTCAATACTATCTCCCTTCACTGAAATGCCTAAAGTTCGATTTATATGGTTGCGGTTCTTTCATTCTACCCTAAGTTCTTGGTAATGGGAGAGAACATAAAAGCTATTAAATCAAGCGTAGCACCTCATCCTATTGTGAATTCAGAAAACCAAACGGCCTTAAGATTCTCATACTGAGAAATAATCTTTACGTATTCTGTTCCTGCAGCTCTGGGAATGGAAACCAGGGGAGTAATACTCCAATGAGTGGCGGTGGAAGTGGCGGCGGCGGGAATTACCGTGACATGGACTATGGAGGGTATCCTTCAAATCAGTACAGTCAGCAAGGCCAGCAGCAGCAGAACTTCAGCAACTATAATCAGAACGATAGCAAGCAGAAATTCAACAACGGTGTTGGAGGTGGGCAAGGAGGAAACCGATCGAACCGATCAAATACTGTCATTGTTGCCAATGTGAGAAGTTGATAATAACAGTTGGCCATTTGTTATGAAAAAGAAATGCAACTATGTAAATCTAAACTAACATTTTTTGTTTGTGCCTAAAGCTTCCAGCTAGTTGCACCTGGCAAACACTAAAGTCCAAGTTCCGTGAATGTGGAGAAGTAGTCTTCGCCGAAAAGAGAGACAACAATACCGGGATTGTGCGATTCGCCAATGACCGGGACGCAGAGACGGCAGTCAGTAAGTAGAAATATGTATTTCCCCTTTTAACATTGCATGACCGGACAGTCTTCTTATTATAACTGACCTTCTCTGTAGATGTTTTTGACCAGTCACGGGTGGACGGAAGAACCGTGGAAGTTCGTTTTCTTTAAGTGAACAGAATTAGAAAGGACCGCACCTGACGAATGAAGGTAAACTCTTAGCTGAATTTTGTCCGTGATATTTGCCATGCAAGAGATTCGAGTAGTAAGATAACTTTTTGTAAGATCGTCTGAATTTCAAAAGTTAATGGAGATTAGGCGGAATAGTATGTGTCGTTGCTATTTTCCTGCAACTTGAGTTAGGTTGAGGGTTCTTCGGGTGGTTTTTTTGAATTTTGGAAGCTCTGTTTGTATATTTTGTTGCTATTGAAGGAAAGATTTGTCGAAAGTTTTGATGAGTTCAGCCAAATGTTGATTGATTCGGACTGTTGTGATTAATATGAAGTCGAACTTCTGACTCTGTTGATGTTGGGCGGTTGGTGGAGTTGATTGCTGAATGAATTATATGACACGTCGTATCAAGATTATGGTTCCTTCTCATACAGGATTCGTCTGGTTCAACTGCTCTCGCGTGGGAAATTTGCGTGGATACTTAGTATAAATATTTCTACAGTTGATGGCTCACTGAAATTTTAAACTGGATGTATAAATTTTTACTGTCGTAGACTTTAAAATATTTGATTTATGTCGAGGATAAGTGAAAGGCGGTACAGCTCCCTCATTTCCTTGATGTTATAGTGTAATGAATTGGACGGAAAAGACATTCAATACTCTCTGATGTGTACTTGTGCGTCCCATTTGAGGTACGATACTGCACATGCTGATATGAGAGGCCGTCGTAAATCTCAGTCTGATCCTGTTTGGGGCTGGACCATTTCGTTTTAACTAGATCCTTCCTAGGGTAATTTTCAAGTTGTATCACTAAGGATAAATGTATTAGTTAATCGTGCTTAGCTGGACTACGATGAACTCGTGATGATAATGGGAGATAGGGGTGATTCCTTTCCGGTTGGCTACGATTCTCATATTTCGAGGTTTCCTGAATTGTATTGGTACTCTTAACTAATTAAATTGCTGACGTGACAAGTTGTGAATCGTCTGACAGCAAGTAGAGGAGTAATAATAAATGTAAGTTGGAATAATTTGCTGATCGTCTTGGTTTGGAAAGAAATATTTGGAACTGGGTCATTATTTGGTTGAAATTCCATGGTGAAGTCAGTATCTACTTGGAATGTCGAAGTTTTCTTCCGATATTCTAGAACGAGGGAATCGTTCATGGTTACAAAATATCAAATTAGTCACCAAAGGATTCTCTTAGCGGTAAGTTTGGTGGCCTACCCGGGCATGAGATGAGTTCAGACGCTATCTTCAAACATGTAGGATTGTAACTGGTGCAATTTCAGGTGGATCAAATGCAGTAGACAGGGTTCGTAAAACTAGACATGTGGAATTTGCATCGATAGTGATGGCCGCGTAGTTTAGGGCTGGTAAATTCATTACAAAGACTTCAGAAAGGTGAAGCATAAGCATAGTCGTTGTGACAAAATGCTCCTGTGAATGCTAGTTAGTGAAGAATGTCAGGAGGGATTTTGGAGCTCCAATACTGTAGGCGTCATTTGCATGTAGTGTAGCAAAATACAGCCATAATTGTTTAAGGTGGTCGGCGCCAGTTTGCGGTATAGTTTGATAGTAATATACATATAAAGTTCGTGTTGTATCATAGTCAGAGGAATTGAAATGAACAATTATATATCAGTTGCGTTTATAGCTGCAGTCAGTATTACGATTAGTTAGCAACTTCTTTACTCGGGTGCGTCCCACTATCAAGCGAAAAAGGGACTTGTGTATCAGATTCTGATTGCTTTGAAGAATCCAGTGCCTGCGGAAAAGTACCTTGAGAGATATAGGGGAATAAAGAACCAAGGCAGCAAAGTTTCGAACAGTTCCAAGATTCTGTTGGTGTGTTGGTACTATACTATATATACCTACATAGAATGGCATTTACTGACCTATCCAAATTGTGCAGGGAGATGCCGAAAGCGGTATGTTTTTGTTTGGCTCTTAAATTTATTCTAAATTTCTTTTATGCTAAACATGTCATACTTCGTTCATGGATAGCATCATTCGTCATAAATATTTGAGGATGGACGCATTATTATCCGTAAACATTTAGGAACTACATGCTCATCTGAATGGATCTATTTCTGAGGAAACTTTACTGCAACTGCAGAAAAAGCAAATTGGAGACGCTGGTGGGGACGGAGGCTTGAAACTGTGCTTTGTGGAAAATGTTGTGCCCACGGAGAACCACATCGGGCCAAGAGAACTGTCTGAGTGAGTGCAGTTGATCGACTTGAACTTATTCAGGCTACTTTTGTTGTTACATAACAATTTACAGGTATAGAATACATGGTTTGTTTGGCACGACAGATGTTTTAAGCTGTTTGGCAAAATCCACGATTTAGTCACAACTCCAGAAATCCTCTACTCTGTGACAAAGAGCATAATACGAGATTTTGCAGCGGACAATGTTATTTACTTGGAGCTGCGCACGACTCCAAAAGCTGTACATCGCATCAGAAGCAAAGATGAGTACATCAACAGTGTCGTGAGAGCTATAAAGTAAGTTTACGATTTAAAAACGTAAAATTTTAAAAATTTACGATTGGGTCATCATTTATCATTGATGGTTCTTTCGTTCATGCGTTTGCTAATTGCTCGGAATCACGTGGTTTTATAGTGACAGCAAGGACGTTCCAATAGCTGTCAAGCTGCTATTATCGATTGATAGGAAAATGAGTGCTGCCGATGGAACGGAAAACGTAGAGCTATCCATAAAATGGCATTTAAAGTATCCGGATCTTGTTGTAGGCGTGGACTTGAGTGGAGATCCTACAAAAGGCAAGTTTGAAGATTTTGCGGTTGCTCTCCAAACTGCTAAAGATGCTGGACTGAAAATTACTTTGCATTTACCTGAGGTATTCGTTATTACTAACCATACCTTCTGGAAATCATACCAAAAGATGCATTTATGATTATTCGCTTGACTTGGTGTACATCCAAATGGATTTAAATGAAATTCATATATATATATATATATATACGACTGAAACTGAAATGTCATTTTGTTTTGGTTTTACCAGGTTTCGAATGAAAATGAAGCTCTTGCTATGATTGGGTTTCGTCCTGACAGAGTGGGCCATGCTGTGCACATACACCCTCAACTAGGGGGATCTTACAGTTTATGGGACTCACTGAAAGCTAGTGGTATTCCAGTGGGTAAGGAAGTTATTTAGCGTATCTTAAGTTTGGGTCGTATCACCTGTACCTATTTATTTTGCCAGTAAATCCGATATATACATTTTTGTAGAAGTTTGTTTAACATCAAATGTTGTCACTAAGTGCTCCGCGTCCTATGAAGATCACCATGTCAAGTTCATGCTCGAGGAAAAAATGCCTTTTGTTATTTGCGTAAGCTCCTACTCCTCTATTTAACTCGAAAAAAATAAGATATCAAAACACGCTTGTGCAATAAATGCTTTTAATTTACAGACCGATGACAGCGGCGTCTTTCATACCACATTGAGTGGAGAGTACGCCAAGTTCGCAAACGCTATGAAGTTAAGCCTTGATGAAATTAAAGAAATATGCTTTGCAAGCATAGATCATTTGTTTACACATTCCAGCCAAAAGAAAGAAATCCATGATTCTATTTTGTCCTGGTGGCAGCTTCGTTACCCATTAAGTGGGTAAATGTATGAAAAGCATGTTAATATTGACCGTCCCGATTCCGTGAATCTGTTTGGACTGAATAAACGACTATACGTTGCTTGCACATTGTAACCAGAAATGTTTGTGTTGTGGATAAGATGGTTTAACTTTTATTCGGGTATTTAGTTGTTACATTCTAAATTTATTATATCCAGGTATCGCTGGTTATCACAATCGCACTACTAAATCTAAAGATTCTCATGCCAACCTCTAGTTCGAACCATCAGATAAAATTGCAAGCATAAGAATAGCGAGTGATGCGCACCCGGCCAACTAGTAAATAATAATAAATATCCAAGCTTGAATTCGACCAGAGTAAGGATAAAGTACAGAGAGAATAAATAAAACTAAGTGAAGAAAAATTCTAAAAAGTTAGGAAGTAGTAAAAAACTGTTGACGCACTTTCGACTATTTCACCATGATGGGTAAGCTGTAGAATCCAAATGGCGGAACGTAGCAAGGCTTAATGATAGTTCGGATTGATAAAAGTCATTTCGCGAACCGATAAAAATTATCTAAACTTCTCCGCTAAGAAGACCCTAATAGCGTTTCCGATTCTTAATAATTAAAACCCCTACGATTTATATTATATATTTAAAGGATGGTCTGACAAATATTCAAATTTGCACGAATCTAGCTATCAGTCGTTACTCGCACAAAAATGTAACTAATATTTCAGGTCAATTAAACAGCAAAGTTTCCCCTTTATGATTACCTCTCATTAATAGTATTGGGGTACAAGAACTTAAAAGTGTGGGCTAAAAAACTAAAATTGATTCAGAAGTTTACACTCAATGAATTCAAGAGACAAACCGAAGGAAGTCATTTCTTTATAAGAATGATGCTGGTAAGAAGCTTTCCTTCTCAAGAAGAACTGAGTTCACTTGGTAAAGGGAGCAACCCGTAGAACTGTTGCAACTGCAGAGGCACTACTACAACCAAATCTTAACACTACCACCTCACTGCTCATGCTCAGATACATTACTTTTCTGTATTGTTTCGGTTTGAAACATTGCGAATTAATAATAAAGTTAAAAATATGACTTAGATTCAACCATTCCAGGTGGCACTGACACAGTATCACTGTGAATACATCACGGATAACTGCCCATCTTCGATAAGTCCCTGATCTTTAAAATCAACTTTGGCCGGATGTTTGCGAAAGCATATTTATATCTATATAACTGCGTTAGGGTCCACGAAGACTACAAATCTGATGAAATGACTGAAGAAGTTGATCTGCGTTTTCCTCATTTATACATACGTCGGAAGTACTATAAGCGAAGGAAAGAAACCCGTCACATGGATAAAAACTTGCATTCATCTAAATAAGTCTTCCACTCCCAATCGGAGTTAACCAGAAAAAAGGATGTACTCGTAGAACTGGAATTCTGGGGTACGGTTTGGGCGAAGTATCAGTGGCGCTGAATAAACTCTTCGAGCGTGACAGGTACATGGCCTTTATAAGGTATATCTTGACGCGCGATTACGCGAGCAGCAAGGCATTTCAAAGTCAGGTAAGACATAGGGTCCACTATAGAGGATAACTTCACTGTGGAGATGTCGCTGAAAGTCTTTTTATCATTGTTCACCTCATCAATATGAGCACCATTTTCCAAAAGCGTGAGCACCAACTCCGGAGAACATCCTTTTGAATCAGCAGCAATATGCAACGGAGTATTCCCTTCGTCATCCCGCGCATTAGCATTCGCACCAACAGTAATCAAGAACTCTGCCGTCTAAACAATTGAAAACATGAAACCTATTACAAATTCAATTCAATATTTACAATGAGTAAATAACACATGATAACCCAGAATCCGAGGCATACCTTGGGAGACGGAAATATCTTCATCGCAAAACGTCCCACGCTCGAATTCTGAGAAGATGAAATATGCAACAAGCTGGATCCTCCGGTTCCTTTTGGTTCCGATTTTACTAGCGTATAAGCAGTCTGAGGATCAGGAGCATATCATTGGTTATGATCTACACATACAAAATTCAAAGTATACACTCAGTTTCGTTTGAAGTATCTCACCTTTCTGAATTTGTAATCTTCATCAGGCGTTTTCTGAACGTTCAGAAGCACAGAGAGAATTTGCAGAGTTATGACTAAAAGACGATGGAAGGAAACAATATCTCTATGCTTTTCTCCCATACGGCTCATTAACATCTGGGATGTCTCAACCTGAAAAAACAATAAAAATCCTATTATTTGAAAGTCTAATGACCGAAAAATCCAGCTTCCTAAATATATTACACATTAGTTCTCGAAACACCTCAATTTTGGCATATTCTAAAACTTTGGCAGAACTTCTTCTATTTTACAGGCAAGGATTTTTCCCGTGACTCACAAATACTAGCATATACATCTAACTTGCTATTCAGCAAACTTCCCCGAATGCCAACCTACACTAAAACCAGACATTTGGGTTAGACCCAATAATAAATTATTTCAACTCAAGTAAAATATACGTTTAGAATAACAAATCACATCTTCAGTTCACGGATCCGCATTAAATTCTTATAATTACGAGGAACCAGGAAGTATCGCATCTCCGAGGCATACGTATCTATTACTCCCACATCATGCAACAGCTTCCGAAAATCTCTTTCTTGGCTACTGATGTCTGTTTTTCCCACTGACTGTAAACTACGGTCTTCGGGGATGTCATTGTACTATTATAAGTATATACAGTACAACAGATATGTTTCAATTACCTCTCGAACAGCCTTCCAAAAAATCACATATGCATCTTGAAACTTCAAAACTGGTAGAGGATAGAAGGCTGTTTTCTTGTCCCCCATCATGAACCAAAAGAGCTCCGCGAAAGACAAAAATGAACCTTGTGTTAATGGACTCAGTGGTTCCAGCATCCTCTGTAAATATACAATGCGGGTCATCAAGGCATTAAGATAAGGCACAACGAAGGCGATGTCTAAATCATAACTCTATGGGACATGCAAATACCACACAGTGTAATGCACTCTCATTATGCTCGTCTTTCACAGGCCCAATCTTTATTAGAGAAATTACATCAAGACGAGCAGAGCAGAGGGAGTGAATGACACCATTCGGACATATTTTAATATGGGAGATGCGTCCAAGGTAGCATTTCAAAGCAACAAATCGCCGAAACATAACCTGCATCCCACACTTTTACCACGTTCTGACGGTTAGGATATTAATGTAATTTTTCAAACCCACCTGCTGCATATTCAGTGCATACATCCATAAGGAAATACAACGATCAAATTGTCCCGCATCAGCATACACAGCTCCTCTGTACCTGATGTAGTAGGATGTATCTGGATGAGCAGGTCCCAAAACTCGTTCTCGAACCATGAGTGACTGCAAACAGCAAATAAAAAATCACATCAGCAACAGCTACTTGATCGATATACAAGTATGAAGTTATTTCTGAAGAAGCGAAATGGGTGTCTGACAACAATCCATACGAAATAAGGTGAGTACCTGCATCCGCATTTCGTCAGGATCTGATATGAGTTCATCCAAATCTTCGTATGTGTCAACTTCTCTTCTTCCCTCGTACACCGCTGACGCTCTCAAAGGTTTAGAATGAATTAATTCCCCATTACTATACCTAGATGATTAGAAATCCAGAGTTAAATTTCACATTCAAAAGCCCTTTGAGCAAGTTATAGCACAGAATATTTAAATCCCGCAATTCAAAAGATATTCACATTATTTTAATTCCAATTTAAATTACATTAAACGCTCACCTTAAGCCCATTGCCCGTTTCCAAAATCGATGCGCTCCAGTCATATCTTTCTTGTTATCGACGAAGGTAGCTCCTAATAATTCGAGCGCATCAATTTTATCCTTCTCGCTGACCAGATGTGACAAGGTAATTATGTATTCAACAATATTAGCGTGCCCAGCAACAGCCGCAGCCAAGAGCGGTGTCATTCCATAAGAGTCGACATCGAATTTGGCTCCTTTTGATAATAGGAGTTTCATTATTGCCAACGCACCCGATTCGGCACAATCATGAAGTGCCGTGTTGGCTTTGACGCTTTTCCGGTTAATGTCAGCCCCCTTCTCAATTAAATATCGCGCTATATAATAATGATTCTTGTAACAGGCGATCATGAGGCAGGTATGGCCGTGGCGATTGGCAACTTCAATGTCTGTTGAAGAACCAAGAAAATGAAAAGTTGAAAGAATGAAAGTAAAATTGAAAGGAGTACCACAAGCTCCGTAACCACCGTTAATACGTTTTCTCCGCTTTTCCCCTTTCAAACAAACCCAATGTCCAAAATCTCAAACGACATTCAAGAACGGAGATTATGGCCCAGTTGTAATAATACTGGACAAATCAATCAAAGTAGCAAGCTAATAATACTTTTCCCAACTTTTTACAACCATAGCCAGAAGCTGACTAGTAAGGTTAAACTGGCTACCGATATTTTTCTTTCATGAGATTAGCGATTACAGCCGCAGATATAAAACGAAATAACGTGTCAACTATGCATTCGACATAGACGTAACAACTGCATGACTTCGTGCTTTATGGTGAGGAAAAAGGTATGAGGTACGTAATTTCCATTCTGTTAACATGACTTCATCCTCGCACAATCCTATCATAAACGTCCGCCCTCTTGAATTAAATAAATACACACATGCATGAAAATTTTAAATCCTCCGACTAAAAACAATCCCATCCCATGGACAGTAAAAGTCTCTTTAGATTTACAAATTGGCGACAGGAATTCTACTATTGTAGAAATGGAAAGTTGAAAACTACCAAAATAACAACTGCATCACAATTGCAGCACTTTTGCAAAGTCATGACACGCGATTTGGGTTGAAGTTGAAGTTGTAAACAACGACGAGAGAGTGGAAGGCAAATATATAAATATGCATCCAAAAATCAAATCCATGCCACACACTCAACATCCTCCTCGAATAACAGCTTATCGCAACTTTGTCACTTCTTCCTTCTGGATTTTTTGCTATACATATCTAATACCATTCTATGTTCTGCGTATAACATATAACGTGTCGAAATCAAGCTATGTCCTATGTCACACGCAGTGTCGATACTTAAATTGCGATAAACTACGACAAGAGTTGTGACGCTTCGCGTGAACAGAACAGGAAAGCCAAGTACCATCCAAATCATCCGTCTACACAAGCACGACTCCTGCTACAATAAATTAAATTTAAAACCTATGAATCACAACTCTTCCTGTGTCACAATTTGCTAAACAATTAAACTTCTGCCATTATAATGCTGTCCTATTCTGTTCATGTCGTTTTTGGCTTTCTTCTGATTTTCCTTTGAATTCCTAGAAACCCAAACTGAACCCGAGTCAGTCAAAACCTGAGATCTGTGTAGAAAGACCGGAATTAAAAACCCTCCAAAAACTGATATTCTAGTTTTCCCCACTATAACTATAATCCGAAAGGCAGCTCGGAGAACTCAGACTATTGCTCATGATTGTATCAGCATTGATAGTAGTATCGTACTTGCTGGCTTGCTGTTCCATATTGCTTCGATTTAGGTTATAAAAAGTTAAATTGTGGCAGTCTCTAAATCCAAACAAATAGCACAGTAGAAAAAGAGGTAGTACAAGTTTGAATGATCTAAAGCAGAGCCTATTGCAGTCACTCCAGTCACCGTTATTTCTACACAAGACTTGCAAAAAATGTGTAATTGGGAAGCCATTTCGAAACCGAAGACGAGCCGGTGCCCTGTTTTCCTTGTTTCCCCTACAACATGCTCTTATATTACATCAAAAAATGGTTAAATACAAGCCTTATCCGTACGATAGTAACTTGTTCCTCGAAACGTAAAACTAAAAAGTTCATTTTCCCTTTCATATTCAGTGTAACCACAACTCTTCTGGCTTTCCCACAATCAAATTCTTCCACCACATCACACACGTGACTTTAGATTTTCTATCATATTCCGTAGCCTTCACCTAAAATCCAATTACATGCATATACCTTAACAGGGATAGTAATGGCAGCTTACGTAGCTTCATATGAAGTTCATGAGTTTCATTCAGACTGCCTATCGTGCAACGCGTATCAAATAACCTGCACTCCATAACAATCACACGTATACCAAAAACTTAATAGATCATCCAAGCAACCAAGCGTAGTGCCACTATACGACAATTATACAAAAGTTCTAATAAATACAGTATATAATTAATAACAACTGAAGCATCTTTGTGCACAATTCATTATAGAACTATTCATCTCACCAGCTCCGTGTTCCACCAGGTATTGGACAATTTCCAAATGGCCATCAAAACAAGCAGCCCGGAGTGGAGTGGAATTAGTTTTGGTCGTCGAATTTACTTTAGCTCCATAACGAGTCAACAGACTTACAATTGTCAAATGACCCGCAGCAGCCGCACACCACAGCGGAGGCACCCCTTCGATCGTCTCCCCATCGAATACCACTGCAAGAAAATAAAGAATCGAGTGTCATAAAATAAGTCCCATTAACCATCAAATCATCAAAACTAGTAAAATATCTGATAACATATTTTTTATTGCGGAATTTAATCTAATGCATTCCTTCTGAACAGCCACGTTTCCTAATTGCAATAACCTGCCATGGTAAACCTGAAATTTTCTGAAGGATTTTGCATCTTCATAGGATACTTCCCGTTTTCTAACAACAAAAAAAGCTGAAAAAAATGCTAGGCTCAACTATGATTTCTGACTGGTTTTATATGAATGAGGCTGTTGTGGACCAAACAGTGGAGCTGGCCCCTTCCACAGCCCAGAAAACGACGAAATAATTATAAAGAAAACTTAAAGTACATACAGAAGAGCGCGCGCAAACGACAGATTATAAACAGGCTTTAAACATTTGCATCAATCCTCAACATATTTGCACTTCACGTGAGGGGAATGGAAGGCGATGCTGCTCCCATAATCAAGTACATCGTCCACTTGCAGACGCCAGCAAACATTTGATACACACCAATGATCTTACAACCAATTATGATTCAAGCAACCTTTTGTACAAGGTCGTGCCTCAAGCCCACGGTGTCGCATCCCATCTCTATGCGAGGCTACGCCGCAACCACATCATCATCACACACATGCTATCTCATCACATCCCATCCCAACATATTACACCAAGTGGTAACATCTCAGGATAATAATGAAACATAATATGGCTCACCAATAAATTTGTGGAAACATTCGCACTCGAAAACCTCGTCATTCTATCCAAAAACAGCTACCGTGACGAACGAACATATTCTAGCAAAATCTCTTTTCCTATTTGCCGCTATTACTAGCAAAAAACATAAACATGCTAACTAAGGTTTGCTTTAGTAGAAAAAAATATCTTCCGGATTTCAACTCCTTTGTCTTCGACGAAGTTACATCTCCATAGCCAAGATAAACATGCACGCATCTGTTCCTTGATTCAAGGATTGCTGCTGCATCCTCCCTGTAATTTATTTTCAGCTCACCTACGGCTGAGATAAAATAAAAAATAAACATTAAGTAAAACCAAGGATTAATTCGCCATTAGCTTCACATTCATCCTATAATTCAGCCTTTAACGTGGTTCTCAAATACTTTAGGTCTGCTCAATCAGAAAATAAGTAAGAACTGAATCCGAAATAGTTAACACTATTCTGACCTTTTTAATACAGTGCTTACTGCAATTTTGTAATTAACACGGTGATAATTTTCAGAATTTGTATTTTCATTCGTTTTGCGGAAATCTATGCAAACTTCATAGCCTATGCCTTCCTCGACCACCGAAACTTGTGCAAGATGCAACCACTTACTCATTTATCCCTTTTTGCTTTTGGTCAATCCTGGCTATTAGTCAGAATTGTAAGCTTGCAAGTTGAAGCGAGACACAGCGTAACCAAAACTGACTTGATCATAGATATTTAAATTCTCACAATTAAATCCATGAAAAGCATGAAAAACTTTACATAGCGCTGGATGTAGCTACTACATCTCATTCTAATCTGTTAAGTAATTCCGCCTTCTCCTTCTTACTCATATCCGTATCCGTGTTTAACTCACCGAAACGATGCAATGATTATCTTATTGGCAACACGCTCGGAAAGGAGTCACTAGCTAACAATCACGTCTTGCTCTACATCGTGATATATAACATTAACCTCTGACGTAATAATGGCACTTAAATCACATCCAATTTGCAACAACTCTCAATTTCGCACACACATCTCCCTCAGCGTGACTAATGTAATCTTGCATACTCTTCTGCAACCAAGCTCAAGTTCCTGAAAGCCCTTCATGCTTTGAAAACTATTTCTACAACATTGGAATGGGAGTTAGAGGATGAATTCAGCTCCAGCTCAAATTAAAGTGCTATTAGAAAGACAGAAACGATGGATTAGGTTAAAAACTCATCCTTAAGCTTGGAGAGACAGATTGCGAAAACAGTCGCTAAGCGATATTCCACTAGCTCGAGAATGTTACAAGACATGCCGATTGCTATTTCGCTACGTATATACAAGTTGGTGGTGCTGACAATGGTGATACAATTTGGTGCACGAGAAGATAAGAAACTTAAAGGGAAAAAGGTATCGCAAAATGTGTACTCATCCTTTTTCGCAAGCAAGTGGATCGAAAATGACAATTTACACCTAGGATGTACAGCAGGAAATGAGGGGAAGAACTCCCATTGAGACATAAATACATATATTATGGATTCATAATTCTCGCATGTAATGCAGAGGAAATACGCAACGCCAAATTCCAGCTTCTTCAAAAGTCGTAAAGTTATAGTTTTTTTGGAGACGAAATTACTCCAGGAATACGAGATTCGCCATCGTTTTTTGCAACCGTCCTCGGCAAATTCAATATGGCAAAAAGCCGAGAATTAACTTTTTTAACCGTGTTAAATCATACGTTATGACTGCTACGTTTTAGTGTTAGATCACTCATGTGGGTTGCTTTAAGAGCACTAACGTACCAAACACATACAGAAAATGGCAACGAGGCCTTGCCCCTCAAATAATTAATCAAGTATGTCGAGCACTTCCTCAAAGTCATTACAGTTGCACATGTTGGTATATAATTCTGTGCAGAGACAGCATTTGTCATTCTTTTACCAAGCAACTATATACTCGCTATGTAGTTGACAACTCTAATATCTAATACTGTCCCGCCTTAAAAAGCTACATACTGAGAAATACGGACGGAAGAATAAATACAAGTGCGTGATAGGGCTACCGGAAAGATTATTTCCCCCGACCTTCATCAGTTGCCTTACAGGAAATTCATTTCGTGCATCTCCGAAAGTACTTAATTTGGTTTACAGCTTGTCATTTATGGCAATATATTTGCATCTAATGACAAAATATTCAAAAAACTACAAGAAAGCTGAAGAGAAATTCAAAACAAACTTAGAATACACTTGAAATATAATAATAATATGAAATATAATAATAATATGAAATATAATAATAGCAAACAAGATGCTGTATGCTCAGATAGTTTCTAACGCCAACGCATGATGGAAACCGACATCCGCCATGAAAATGCGTCAATGCGTATTGCACAAACGCTCACTAAGCAGCACTAACTGAAGCTGAATTTCATTCGAAACCAATAAACCTCCTTATTAGTCCTCTACGATGCATTTATTACTTCGATTATACAAGGCTTTGGAGCTGAAGAGATGATTTGTTAAAGTGTAACTTGAAGCTGCAGTAACTACGAGAGAAGGTAGCCAAGCGGCGCATTCCTGAAGAAGCACAAAGGCCAATGGAAAATTGAATACTAAATTTCTTTGCTCGTTAATTAATAAGATACCGTTGGATTTTCCTTCTAGGAAAATATATCTGACGCTACGATCTACTACTGCCTCCATGCGGGAACATCACTAAATCGAAGATAGTTGCATTTGGTTTATCGGAAATTCTACACAAGTATTCAAATGTATCCGCTGCTGACTAAGTGAATCAATGAATTATATGTGATTTGGCTAGTGCTTTCTTGCATACTATGGTGGGTAGTGCAAAGCACAAAGGACAAGAGATAACTGTGTAAAATTAAACTACGTTTCAGTGCAGTATCGATTGGGGATGCGCGTAGTGTGAGAATCACCTTAACCCAACCATTTAGAATTTGTGGGTGTGTTTAAAATCTATAAACAAGTAGAAACAAGGTCCCTCTGTATCTGCAGGCACAGGGTAAAAGTTGTTCGTCTACTTTTCAGCTTCATTTTGAGTTCAAAGACAAGGCAACTGGGTGAAGTGGAGATTGTGAGCTCTGAGATGTTGTGAAATCCCTCATCAACCTGAATGAAAAGATGTACATATGGATTCACTCAAATTCAGTCGTGATGAAGAGGAAATGAAGCTGCACCTGTGATGTAATCTTTAAGAAGCTTGTCAAGTCATAAGATTCTTTCAGTATTGGATTCTCCATTTGCTTACTATAATACGCTAGAACATTCCATCCTAAAAGCCAATATGATACGAAGCTCTGGGGAAAGAACTTCAAGGATGTCTTTAATACTGTAAACGTAATGGCTATGCCGGTACCGACAAATGCAAAAAGGACAAACTGCTATTAATTTCATGGCGGACCTCCTCCTGAATGATAGGTGGCTGTACTATGCTAAACTTAGCAGTGCTAACTGCTAATGAATCTAAATTCATGTTTGGAGTACACTCAAAACTCAAAATGACAAATTGGTTGAATGCCAGTTACGCTACGTAGCGTAATTAAATTACGTTATTATATGCAGCGGGGGAATTCTGTTCACAATTCCGATATGTGCACCAGGAAAATTGTTCTTCTAAAGGGTACCAACCTCGCTACATTAGTTAATGAGTACAAATAGTAAATGAGTACAAATACAATCAGCTACTTGAAGTATTGTGTAAAGAAACTTCTGCGGGAATCATATAGCCAGGCTGACAGATTTCTGATCTTCAAATGGTTACAACATGAACGCTTGCTCTAAAGTCTTATGATTTACTCGCTAATTCTCATAAGGTAGTGGATATCAGGCGAGTTATGGTGCTTATCCAAAGTTACCAAAGGGGAAGGGTTATCTGCTGTTGCTATTCGAAGCTATATTTAACAAAACCATATATGGGTAACTTCCTCAAAATATACTCAGCCTACTTCCAAGAGGTTAATCACGTATCCCCAGACGAAGCACAGAACGAGATTTTAACGAGTCACGCATTGCGGAGGGATTTGATCCTAGGGCTAGGGTTATCTCAGGATGGAGGTTCAAGATAGTCTTCAATTATGTGCAGCTCACATTCAAGATTCTCTTTTGGTACCAACTTCGGAAGAATTATGAATGACTGCACATTACAAAATGAGAGGAAACTTGATACGTTCTTCAGCAAAGCTTCTAAAATATAAGTCCTACGCATATGCTGTTGCTACTACACCAAGTTATCGACAAAATTCAATGATGTAAAACAAAACATAAATTTTTCAGTTCTTAGCGAGACTGATCAAAGTTTTTCGCAACTTATATGTAAACTAAAACACCAAAAGTGACTAATACCCAAGAGAATAAGTTGACAAAATTATGGTGCGCATATTTTTTTTCGCAAAACACAGAGGTGTTATTCCAACTAGTGGAGCTAATCTGGGGATTATTTGTGAAGGAAAACGAAGATATATTATATACATGCATATGGCGTCGCTGTTGTGAGGACAAGGAAAATGAGGGGAGCATTCGGGAGAGGTCGCGGTTTGATTATCATAACTCTGTACGATTCACAAAAGCTTTGAAAGCTATACAGATTAAGGGGACCCACAAAGAATTTTACTTATTCACACATCTATACTAACCTTATCTGCCATTAGACATTTTGACCACGAACTGTCGTTAGGAACAAAATGGTTGTTTAAAAGAGAAAATAAATCTCTTTCTGGTGCACTCTTTTTCAGCTGTTTTCAACACGAAGAAGGAATAGGCTTGTGCAAAAATTTGTGTTTGCTAAACTACTCACCAGATCCACAAAGCTCGACGTCAGCACCACATGTTTTAATCAGGTATTCTGCAACATCATAATGCCCGTTTCTGCATGCTGCTATAAGTGGAGTTGCTCCTGCAGTCTTAGTTGATAACAAATGTAATCTTTCAGCTTTTGGACGGTGCTCCAGCACATTCTAAAATTAGCAAACACAATGTTACTCAACTTACTTTGTATCACAATAACATTTCATCCAAAGCTTGGTAGTTCGCATATTAATAAATTATTCATATTAGACGGCAATTTTTCACACCGAGCTAGAGTCATCATAGCTGTTGAATATAATGGAAACACTCATGGATTTGGTGATATGAATGCCTTCTGAAAATCACGCCACGACAAAGTTTCTTGTCCTGTTTGACTCTGTCAAACTAATAATTCTTTTTCCTTTAAATAAAACGCGGGTCATAGCCGGTCAATTTAGCAGCTTTACCGCTTCAATGCGCTGAAACCGAAATTATGCATATACTTTGAAGATTCGGGACACAGTTGAACGCATCCAGGACTCAGATTTCAGGCGATATACTTCTATTCAAGCAACAGTGAATGGTGGGTACGTGAACTCCGAAGTGAGGGAGAGGATACGTTGAGGTTTATTCAATCCAAGCGTTTTTGAAGAAAGCGTTACGATTCCGAAGAAAAACCCTTTGGAACTAACGGGCGTAAATGAACAAGCCCATACATCTGAATATATACACTTACTTTAATCAAAGTTAATTTTCCATGAGAAGCCGCATCAAAAATTTGATGCTCCATGCTTCATCGCGTGGGTGGATTCCCGCTTGATCCAAGAAATGTAATTACACGAGTTTATTTTCTTCTCAGGAGACGATGACCCCTCAAGATAGAGAGTCGGAGCCAGTGGCTGCCTCAATACGATTTCTGCACCAAACAAAACAGATTACGAAATAAATTAAAGAAAATTCGGATGTAGTCTTTACAAATTCAGGAAATCACGGAAGTCTGTCTTAATGGTAAAGGTTACCGACGGTTCATTCTATATATATATATATGTACACACATAGAATGCTGTCTCTTCCCCACGGCACACTGTAAAATAATTGTTTCCGCAAGACAATTTCTGCATAAACACATGCTCGCTTCGATGAAGAAGTCCCACATTTGTGTATGGGTAATCGTTTGGTTGGGCTTAAACCTTGAGCGGGAGTTAGTTGTGCTCTGAAATATTCACTCCTACAGTATTTGCAAAATATTTCATGTACAGAAGGACTAAACTAGATGAACCATAAAAAGAATCTTATCCGAATAGCTTCACTTCCTCGTGTAAGTCATGGAGGACATAAGTTACATACAACTCCTTCCTAGAATTTATATTTTGCACATCTTTTAACACGCAATCACTTTTTGCTACACGGGCATCCATCAAGTTGGTCAACGCCACCGAATATTTACCCGACCCTCTTGCTTTCATTCGCGAATGTTGACTCCCTTTCTTATCCAATCCCTCAAGCTTGCACATTTTTCGCATACAAAAAATATAGACCAAAAAAAACCTGGCAACGCTCCGATGCCGGAAACACACCGACAGACTGTTCTCATCCATAAGCATGCCCTAACCTGCCTACCAATCGTGCAATCTCTCAAAAGACAAGTATAGAACACCCTCTGGAAAGCATCCATAGCTATTCAAGAATGCATTACTCCCAAGAAACTCCCTAAATTATTTCCTGGGTCGCTTTCATGCATTTTATAAATATAAATACATTCGTCCACTGCAAAACTAGCTCTGTAAGTAAGCCAGGACGATAATGTTCTCATCATTCTTAGAGCAGAGAAATCTGGGAATTCTGTGCAGTACAATTACCATCAGGATTACTTCCCAATATCGTTAAGCTTTGAAAACTTAATGTCGCTTCCTAGTCGATGACTTCCTAAAGTTGCCAGGCAAATAATAACACTGTATCTCTTTACTATTCCTCATAAACAATTTCTTTTCTGCCAAATGAGAGAGAATACACCTACTTCTTACGACTATCGTCAGAACTAAGATTCAGCTTTTAAAAATTCATTGAAATCCTGAAATCCAACCTAAAATCAAAGCAAAGTCCCTGCGGTAGAAAGACTGGCAATTCTACGAACAGCAAGGCAGAGAAGAGAAAAGTTGGGATATGGACAAAGATAGAGAAAAATATTATTTTAAGATATGGGAAATACTGTATGCACACGAGCAAGTCACGTATACTAACGCACATTCCTAGGAGATGAACAGTTTGCAGCTAAAACAGTTGTGGGATGGCGTAACTAGCTTGGAACAATTACACTTCCTAGAAAATATGCAACTATGTGCTCAAAGGAAATACTAGTCCACCTCGCAAAAATGAAAAAGGTTTCGCACAAGAGCACAGCCTGAAACCACATTACCAATCGTTTTTCACACACACTCACAACAATATGCACAAGAAAGGCGGTCATCGTGACACAGATCTGTGACTAAGCTTTAAGCAAAGATAAATATATCTAAAGACCAAAGTAAAGTATCAAAAGGATACCAACAAAGAACTGCGTTACGTAATTGGCTTAGTAGTGAAATACCAAGAAAAAGTGCACGCACCCTCATTTATTACAATTTTACAACCCCAATAACCAAGTTCAGCTCAGAAAAAATTTTACCAACCCAACTGAATAACTTGACACAAGGAACTAACAACTAAGCTGGTACGCGCTGAAAAGGAATAATGTTTCATCAAGCTAAGTTACGACTAACTTACGAGTTTGTAAACTGAATCACAACAGAATAGTATAAAGCTGGGATTAAGGATTGAAGTGAGCGCAAGTTAAGTTCTGAATGGGGTTGCTCCTTTAGTGCAACTAACTAGACAATGAAGACAGCGTTTACAAGCTCAAACTAACAATAATCTTCATCACCAAATACTAGACCTAACTAAAATTCTACTAAGTAAAATAATGCCCATAGCAACTGCAGAGACACAATCGATTCCACGACCGACAATCATCCCTTGGCTAACTCTGAAGGGAAATGTTACAGGGAATGATTACATCAGCGAGAGCGAGGCAATTCACAGAGGTTTAAACAATGCTCAATGTGCAAGACCAATGTAGCCATGATACGATGATGCTTAATAGGCATACCCAATTTAGAAGAGTTTGCAATTAGAATAGCTCGTTAATTCACACTAGGCAAATATCCCAGGGGTACGTGTTACACAAATCTAGCCCTGGTTCCGAACAAAACAGAATCTACTTAATACAGTACGTAAACAACCTCGGCGAAAGCTCTTGAGAGGAAATGCTTTTAGTTAAACAAAGGTCATACTTTAGAACTGAAATCGATGCCGGTAAACTTTGACAATGCTAATCGCTAGATTGCATGCATCGAAATCCGGATCGGCCTCCGATTCACACGAAAATATCTGACTTCCTACCTTTAAGAGCTAAATATATGTAGCAACTAAAACAAAACTATTGTGTTGTCAAGCAATATATCCTTCCACTGCACTGACAGGGTGGGTTGAGATTGACATCGGTAAAAAAGACGGATACCGTCACAGATCGCTTGATGAAGTAGCACACAGTAGAGCACTGAAGGTCATGGAGCAGTTATAGTCACTATCAGCGATAACCATGTTACATGAAAACACTAATTAAAATTACATCAATAACAATTCTTTCACATCAATATCTTAAGATAAAGAAGAGGAACACGGTATCTATATTTCAATCTCAGCTATGTCATCTGCACTGATTCCTATATTTTATGCTAAGCAAAACTGTAAGGAATCTGGTTTTTAAAATGATTTTCTATTGAAGTTGTCAAATACAGAGAGCTTCTAGAAAATATTTATTTAACTCGGCTAAACTACAAATAACGTAAGTATTTCACCATGAATCCGTAAAGGTACCCACCTATTACTAGAACGTCAAAACCATAGGCATAGAAGAAACTTATTGCAAATCACGGACACAATCACAAAAGAATTACTCGATTACTGAACTAAGAAGATACAATTTACTGCTAATAAATAACTTGTCAAATGAAACGCAAGATAGGAATGAAAATGAAACTGAAACCATTGAAAATGTAAGTCTCCCAATCCTACTTTGAAAACCTTCTTACACAAGATGATTCTCTTCTTTTAGGAGAAGTCGACAAAAAAATCGAATGGAATACGGCAGCAACAAAACACAGCTGCTTCTCGCTACCTAGCCTCGCTGATCTGATGCAGAAAGAAACGAGCAAAACTCGCCTGCGTGCTTCTCCTCGTCAGACATTTAAGGGGATTCAAGGTCGCTAATTTGATCCTTTTTTCCTCCTCCATGCTTCTCATATGCAACAAAGGATCTCTCCACTAGCCTGATTGCTGCAGTCAAGCATGCAACTACATAATAGTTAATATCAGACTTATGATATGTATACACTAGACGAATCGTCGCTTTTCTTGCTCCTTTAACCAATCTTGACTTCAATGGCATAAGAAAACGCCTCTTGTTTGTTCCAACATTTCCACAGATAAAACATACCTTCGTGTTCTCACCAAGGTAGTGCTTAAAACGCCTAAAATAAAATAACTCTGTCTCGCGGTTGCCCCATACCAGCTACAATCGTTAATATTAACTAGCCGAATTTATAAATATTTGAAACATTCAGAAAGTTTTTAGCAAAATCTTCAATCTGCATGAATTTGCACCAATATTTTGATTACCAGGTTCTTTGACTTTTTACATGCTTTTACACAGTACAGTTCTGAGCATAAATGTGTGTATTTTTTAGGCGGATTCACCTGCTTCCATCATATTTGTATCTTTAACTGGTTCGTTTCTTTGTTCTGTAGATTAATCCAGCACTTATAAGGATAAAAATCTCGTTCTTGTTTCGCAACATTGCACTATCAGAATGAAATGAAATTCCTTAAACCATTGCATTTTAATAATCCTCTTCCTTCCAGACCTTTTTAAAAATGAACCAAGGTAATAAAAACTCCCCCTTTAGACTGAATCTCAGCAACCTTAAATAATGCATACTTATTATATAAACTGCGCAGCTCCAACTAGGACGAATAAGAAACAAACGACACAATCACACCAACGTCTGACGTCACAAGAGTGGTCTACAGAAAAACAAATTCGGCTGCTTACAAAACACAACCGAAGGTTTTTCCCAGCTACTTGGATAAGAGTCTTTTTTTAAACAACCTTAAAACCTACGATTCACAAGTATATATATTACTATCGTATTCAAGCAAGAGCAAATTCTAGGCTTTTTAAACACCACTTTTCAGCAGATCTTCTTCACCTGGAGATGTCTCTTGCAGTACGAAACAATCACGGTTGACTTGATTAAATCAGTGATACGCTACCTAGTGGTGACTGGAACACAAATAGATAATAGCGGCTAAAGCTCGTGCAAATCCCTGAGTCACCGTCGAAGAAAAAGTAAAAAATCAAAGCCGGAATTCACTAGCGGAATTCTCTTAAATGAATTTAGAAAAAATAGCATAAGAATCTCAAGTACGTTAACAACGGCATAACATGCAACGATACTACTTCTGTTGTTTATACAGGATTAAAGGTAGGTATAATTCTATGTCTTACTTCTGAAGTATTTTTTCCAAATAAAAACTTCGTTGTTCGATTTACAGCGTGAAAGTATACTGTGAACTACGATTACCTACCTACATGCAAGGTGATTAGAAGAAGGATAAAATATTATGCAGCCCAAATCCGTTCGATATTTTCTGTAATTTATCTCGGAATCATTTAAACACGCGCAACACTATGGAATTACGGAAGAGAGGCGCTCAGAGATTTGAATAACAAAAGGAGCTTCCTCAACTAACGTTAATTATATAAGACTGAAGTTACATGGCATATTCATGTCTTACCGTGAGAATCTGCGAAATATCCTTCTAGTCTTGAGAAACGACAACAATAGGATGTCTGCAGTAGTTCCGGTGTGAGTGTGAACTTCCGTAGTAATTTGATTCACTGATTTAATATATATCTCACGTATAACAATCAGCAAATTACAATTCACAAGTTGGCAACTTCCAGGAGCACTATGGTACTGTCAGTCGTCGTGATGAAATGAGTGTGAATTGCACCAGAAACGTAAATAACTTAGTTCTCAAGAGCTTTGAAATTCCACTTCCGCCGACCCACAATAATTAATTTGTTGCAGCATACGGAAAACCAAATATCAAAAATTAGTTTTAGCTATCACAAGTTAAAAACTGCAATAGATATTTCGTATCACTAAGCACCAACGTTGGAGCGAGATATTATTTTAGGAAACCACTGTGGGTTTAGAAGAACTGAATACACTGATTCAAAGATGTGCTGCGGGATTTTATTTAAATCTCTTCCTTCTTTCTTCTTTTGCTTCTTTTGCGAAGCGATATTTTCTTCCTCGACTGGCTCAGCTGGTGATTTTCTTATGGATCAGTTCCAAAATTCTGTGATGAGTCCAAACTCTTGCATCAACTTGAGGTTTACTCGTCTCTAAGCTTCTAAATACAAGCCTATTTTGATATTAACGAGCTACGATTCGGAAGTCTGTTGAGCTCAGAGACTCAGACTATTATTTAATAGCATTCAAGTCAGATTCGCTTTCGTTGCTCCACTTCTTGTTTGTTTGGTCCATTGATCCAATTCCTAAGTAACGAAATTGGTAAATTCCTACTAAACTCCTTTTAGCAGGATTCTATTATGGATCCACACAGCTTTCACAATCTACGATTCTCAGATACCCAATGCCTGCAGGTAGAATAAACCGTGATAACTATTGGTATGATCTAAAATTGGTACGAATGGAAATTAACTAGAATTTGGAATTCCGACGCACTCTAATCCAGTGAATATAATTTAGACTAAGTAAAATTATTAATGTATTGGCCACGGCGCTACACTGGTCAGTGTGGACAACAAACAAGAAAATCCAGAACTCCTGTGATTTATCTTGAAAGGGTTTTAGAAGATACTTCGCCCACGTCCTCCGTCCACTTCAACTTTACTGCTCTTCAACCTTAAACAACCTTCTGCAGCAGCCACACACAGTACTATCCGCCCATACAAATCAATGACGAAGCATATATGCTCCCTCAACAAGCAAGGCTGTAGTGTAGTTCCTTTATCACAAATCCTAATATTCCCTCAGAAAAATAAAGAGTGGAAGTTCTCAGTCAGCTCAAGCACAGCTGGGTGAGATCCACGACAGACCATCGCATCGAATAGAACTTAAGATATCCCTACACTCTTCCTGTGCTCTGTGTGTACAGAGACTCTCTCGACTAGAATCGCCTCAAACGCATCACAATTTACCGCGTCGGCGCTATTTTACTCTAATTTACATTCATCTGCACAATAGTAGACCTTCAGTCAGAGTCAGACCTCATAGCTGTGGTCACAACCAAACATTTTTACCTACAGTACTAGCCATTAACATCGAGATGGACACTGCTCCCTAAATCTTTGTACTACAACCATCCCGCCAACCGAACTTACTAAATAACCTTGCCCACTCTCTCGCAACGTAGCTTAAGAACATCCCAAATTAGGAAAGAAACTTTAAATTCAATTGCATTTATAAATTCAAACTTCTTTCATTCCTCATGCGATGAGACGAAGAGTCGATCAGAGCCTTTCCGAAATCCTACACAAACCCATAACCTTAAGATGGGATGAATCGAAGTGCAATTTTTCAAGTTACAATTATCCGACTGCTTTAGATACACCGTTAAAGAAGAGTTCACAAACGTTCCAGAAACTTCGTCCAACAAGATCAGTACAACTGCTTACTCATTCTGTCAATCCATGTCAAGAGTAAACACGACTTATCATACAATAGAAACAAGAAACACGCATGTACACAAGCTATGGTATACCTGTAATAGTACTCTTCACGAACATACCCGGCAAGTCATTAATGAGTCCAGATCGCCCAAAATTATAGCTTCTGGTTTGCTAGACTAGACGTCGAGTCTCCAAAACTGAAAACCTGGAACGGAGAAATTGTAGCTGTATTTTAAAATCCCAACAGGCAGTACTTCAATCCAATGGTAGCAATGTTGACATGAATCTCCATTCTCCGCAGCAGCTATTTGATTTTAAATATAACAATATTGCTTGATCATTACTGGATTATGAAATAACAATTGTTGATTGTGTAAATAGCCTACTAATTAATCGGGACAGATCCTTACCTAATCCATTTTTTCTAAACATCAACTGATCCAGAAGTTGTTCGATACCCTCTCAACGGTTTGTCTCAACACGTAATTAATAGCTTACAACAACGATTTCGATACTTCGTTTAACATGTTAAAGGTAAACCGTTAGACAACAGGGAAACTGTAAGATAAGCAGAAGCACATCTAATTAATGTGCAGCTAATAGCGGTTTAATTACAGCATGACAAAAAACAACAACATTTTGTAGTATAAAACGATGAACTTAACACTAATTTTAAATGAAGACTAACGACTAACCCCGTTTATTACTTACCTATAACTACACAATAAAACGTGACGTCCAAGCTCCGCAGCATGCGACCATGAGATGACTGCATTCATAATTCATACAAACAATTCTACGATGAATCGACTGCAAACAGGAAAAGTTTATGTTTGCCAGCACTATCTAACGAGTTCGACTAGAGTCCAAAAGCGCGCGGTTCAAAACAGCTCCACCAGACTCAACAGAGTTACACTCCCCGTCGCCTACAGCGCTAGTGAATACAAACAAAGACTCATGTGTCTGAGAAAAAAAAGGCGGAGCTAGTGGTTGTGGAGCGGTTGTGGTTGGCTCTCCAAAATTAAAATATAAGGAGACCAATCGAGAGACGGCTTTGGAACTAGACGAAAGAGACTTCCATGATTGTGAGTACAGAAAATGCATAGCGGCATCCAAAGCTAGCTATAGAATTGAACTGCATGTTTTCAATGGTAAAGCGTTTGGGAAGCTTTAGTTGGGCTTCAGACGTCAAGGAAGTGATAGAACTCGCGGTGGAAGCTCGTACGAGGATATTTTTGAATTTTATCGGTTTTGGAGTTAACGAAGAAGCGTTAACGGTTTTTCGACATTTAACGTAGAAGTTAACGAAGTAACGTTGAAGTTAACGGCTTCAAAAGGAGTTTAGTATTTATAATGCAATCTTTGCGACATGCCGGAAATAGGTTTAAAGTAATATGAAAATCAGTGGTTGATTTTCTGGAACCTTTGTGAAAACAGTTAAAGTTAGTTCCTTTAACGCCCAAAGTTACTGAATACGTTGGATTTAACTACAGTTTACCGAGTTTTGTGCTACAGAATTCTTTTGTAAAGGATTTGGTAAGGAGGTATGAGTTTATTTACTGTCTGTCAGTTTGGAAATGAATGTATTTAATTGTTTATTTGATTGGTGTATTTCAAGGGAATTGTATAGGCTGTGTATTTATTTACTGATTGTATGGAATGTATGCTTTCCTATTTTCATTGGCAGGAGAATGAATGTTTAATGAGCATTAAATATAATAGGGGACGTCTTGCAAATTTTGAATTTGGGATTCCTATCCTAAAGTCAAAAGTAGGAATTGCGGAGTGTTCGGAAATTTTTGCTGGGAGTTAGTGGATCCGGGCATTCAACGGAAGTAGGAGAAACATGAATATCAAAGATTAAAGATAGGAGGATCCGGCAAGTTTCTGAAGGAATTTCAGGAACGGAGAAATGCTTATGAAATATGGGAATTGGAGAAAAGCTCTGGTGTCGATTCAGAAGAATTTAAGCGACGATGAAAGAATAAGACAAGAGTTTGTCAAAGTATTTGATTGAAGAAGACGATAAGTGAAATACGGGTGAAGGATTGCTGTTTGGGCTTAAAGAAATGAACTGCGTTTGTAATTTTGTGTGAAATTTTTGAGTAGATGAAAAGCAAACAGGATTCTTGTTCAGGGGTAACATGTTGCCGGAGTTATTACAATACAGAAGGGGACGTTTTAAGATGCAAAATTATCTGAGTTGCCTTGTGCTCTAGTGGAATCAAAGGAGCTGAAAACATTTGTGATAGACATAGAACAAGATCAAGAGAAGGACTGAGATGGTTAGACAACATTTTTATATCCAACGCTACATTTTATCTTTTAAGTTCTAGAAAAAAGAGGATATCTTTAAGGTTATCGTGTAGCGAAAAAGGAGGTTTGGAAAAAAGGATGCAAAATAAACTCCCGAATATTAGATGAAGCTTGCGTTTTTAATTTAATGAACACAGCTGTCTACTGGGGAAGACAAGAAGGTAGACGATGCTGGTAGTAGAATTCAGTGAGAAAATGTCGGAGAAAAAAACTTATTAGCTTTTGCATAAGGGTTGATTTTGTGATCATTTTGTGTGTGCTTATAAATCGGTCTTGTGTGAATTAGGCGAAAATTGTACAATTACCTATTGCTTGTTTCTTGTTTTTCATAGGTTAGTGATGGGTGAACTGATGGTGAGTGGTACGTGAAATTTGTGTAGGAGCAAGGGCAAGGGACGTAGCTGAGGAGGACAACGATGATAATTATAAACTGTTGTCTAACAGATGTACAGATGCCATTCAAAAAAAGTTAAGAAGAGGAATTGAGTGCAAGTTCCAAGTGCAGTGTGTTAAGAAGAGGAATCGCAATCATCAGCGAGTGTACTTGTGGAAAAGTTGCGGATCGATCGCGAATAGCTGAAAGGCGGATATTTGTTCCGTGTATCATGGAGAGTGTTATTGGCCGGCGGAATATAAGAAGATGTTAATTGGCGTGGATTAATTATTGTGTAAAACGCTTTGATCTGTGCTGACATATTTTTTACGTGCTGTGCATTATTAGTGATTGGTGATCTTGTTGTATAGTTCGTGGATGAAGGTCGTCCGAAGTTAATACTGCTACTAACGTGTGTCGGTGCTCAAGTGCTTCGAATCTCGTAGGTGTAAAGTATACATAACGAGTGGAGTCGGTAGTTGAACTATTGGATCCGAAAGAAATCGTTTCAACATGTACCCGGCTCCAACCAGACATCCACCCGCTGGGGTAAGTATAGTCACAACTCACAAGTGCTGTCTATTACTTACTGTATTATTTTTACCTAATCATAATTACATTTTCTATGCACAACTGGGCGGAAGAAAACGTTAGATATAGTTTTCGAGAGCTGGAATTATTTTCGAATCGTTTCTTTTTAGTATTTTAGATAGGTAATACGGAAATAGTTTGTCTGTCTATATGTAACTCAGTGGCCTTTGTCGTAGGTGACAACGAGGTGTGTACATAAAACTTGAGAGTAAGCATGCCAGAAGAAAAAGGAAAATAAAGAACAATGAAACTCACCGACCCTTCTGAAATCCTTGTCGAAAGGAATCACTAGCATCGATCAATACATTCGGTGATCTGAACAAGGGGCTAAGGGAAACGTACATAGTTATTCACTATTTCTGGCCCAATCTCCATGCTAAGATAGTTGCTGTATGACGTACCTGTTTTTAGGGGTTCTTGCACGTACTTGAATATGTCAAAAGCTGGAGCAAAATTCCCCAGGAGGCTATCTTTCGTATGTAGCTCAACATGTGGATGCGTATTTAGTATTTATCCTATCGTGGAACACGTATGAGTGTTGACCAGCGACATGACCTGTGTACATGGGGAATTATGAGGCTTTCACTCTATTCATGCTTGAGTTCAGCGCTTGTGGATATATAACCTTTTCTTTAGAATCTGAATGTAACGCCCTTCTTTATTTCTTACCCGTCTCCGGGGTTTATACCTTCTACACACAGCTCCAGGTAAATAGACAGAGTAGTACAGGCAGAGAAATAGTAAAGGCACGGAGTTATTGCTGGATCGATGGGCTGCTGTAGATGAGTCTTGCATTGAATCCCTTGATAAAACTTACATTGAAGATATGCAGTAACGTGCATAGTTTTATTTGAGCCAGCTTGTGAAGGATTAATAGAATAGAAAATAGGTAGAGTTTAACAGGGCCCTTGTTGAGTATTCACTGTTTACCCTGGCCATTAAGATATTGTTGAGGGTGTTCTACAAGTCTTTGTTACTCTCTTCTTGTTGTTATTTACTGTTCACCATAGCCTTAAGCTATGGATTGATTGTGTCAGTGGAAATAGGAACACTTCTTCAGTTATGGAGATGCCTGCTGGACATATTATTTATTCCGGCATGTGTGTCACGTGATGATAAAGAAAGCTTACAGTGCAGGGCAAAGGATAAACTACGGAGAAATAATAGCATTTCCTTCATACCTTCAATTATCTCCCGGCCACTACTTTTCTCTGACTTATCCCTAAAGACTAATCGAACTTGTCCACAGTGCACACACGTTGTGCAGTATTGAGTAAGAGGCCAGATAAACGTTAAGGAGGAATTATTCAAATTGAAATTTCATGTTGCTCAGAGTGAAAAAATGAGTCGCAGTTGGGGGAAACTAAAACCAGATCAGGAATTGGACTTCCCAAGGATTAAAACGCTAATTCACTGAAAGTTAATGGGAATAAGTAGAAAGGGATAAAGGCAGCGATAGCAAGAGACAATATTTCTGGACCCTAATTACAGTCGGAACTTGGAACAGCAGTTAGCTAATGATCCAACTGCTTGATTTTTCTTTTACTCCTTACTGAAATCAAGCAGTGGAGTAAGACGGCATGACACTTGTTAAATTGGTGATTCCAAGCTGTATAGCTACTGTGTTAGTGGGATGTGTTTATAAATATGAAACACGGTGGTTACCATGTAAAATTATATCTGGCCATGTATGTGCTTGGACTGAAGGGAATGAAGAAATTGGATCGAAGGGTATGGGATGTATTATTTTTTGCTTTGGTTTTTCAGGCCCCTCCTTCTGGTGGAGGACCCTTAAAATTTACCATTGCAGAGACACTGGAAAGGATAAAAGAAGAATTCAATTTTCTACAAGCTCAGTATCATTCGTAAGTTTTACTTTTGTATACGTTTAAAATGGAGTTTGTTATTGTAAGAGGATGTATTATATGTATCCCCTCGTTCAGATTTCCTCGGGGAGTGTTTAAATTCCATAAAAGGTAGCGACGGACAGATCAAGTGTTAGGGGCTGCACCCGTCAGTAATTCCTCTCCCTGTTGTTGGGAACTGGTCATCTCGTAAGATGGGGGGGGAGAATAGGAAACGTAAGCGTTTTCTTAAAACTAGCCGTGCACTGCGACTGTAACTAGAGAAAAGTTCTCTGGCGGCTCGTTCAGCTTCGGCTCGCGGGTCTACCTATACTATGTGAACCATTTGGATAAGAATCCTGGAGTCGGTAGTTAATTATACATTAGTTAAAAGTGTGAAAATATGACGCATTATTTGAAAGTATGAACTGGAGTTAACGTTAGCTTGATTTGTACAACGTGTGGAAAATACAGAAACGTATTAATGAACTAGCCGCCTTAAACTTGTTACTGTATTGTTGTTACTGTTATAGTTGTTTGCAATGTGAGGACGATGTGTCCCTTTCGTGTTTGTTATAGATAGTTGTAGATGGTCATAGTTTGCTTAGTTTAGGTATGGGAGGGAATACAATGAATTATGTTCATTTTTCGCCGCGTTCTACTCAATCACATGATAAATATCTCATGTGTGTACCTTGATGTAACAGAATGGAACAGAGGCACAGCACTCACCTGGTTGTACTTACATTGATTTTGATCAGTAGTATTGTTATGCGGAAAAATAAAAATAACATGAATAAGTCCATAAGAATAACAATTAGGTTTCAATAGATGTATTAGCACAGCCCATACCATGTTTAAATTTAGTAGTAACTAAGGTTAGCAGAAGAACTGCTGATTTATATACATATGTGTGTACATGGGTACACAATAGCTGGTTATATGTAGTCACGAAATAGTAGGATGAGAGGAGACAGTACAGTGATGATAAAAAGGGTAGTAAACATTTTATTTGCACGAATAATCCTACCGGGCATTCGGAGCGTTATGCTTGACTGAGTTAGCTGTGAAGATGGAAATAAGTTAAAGAGTTGAGGGTATTTGCGAAGACAAGTCCCAAACAGAAGTAAATTGTAAGAGGATCTTGGGATGAATGCCTCGTGATCATTAAAAGCTGACTCTTGAAAAGCTGAGCGATCTTCGTACCTGATGAGAAATGGATTATGCTTTGAGGCAATTGGAAGCAAGTGGGTGGGATCTTGTTAGGAGATTGTTATAAGAAGAATATTTAAAATGACAGGCAGCTGATGGGAGGAGGCAGGGAAGGGAGTGTGTTGAGTGTTGACCGGGAGTGAAGATGGAAGAAGATAGAAGGTGGGATGAAGAACCGATGTGTTACGTGCTAGCTATTACAGGAGAAATAATCAAAATCCAGCTCCAGCAGGGGATAACTATAAGATCTGAAGAGGAACTACAAGAATGAGAATTCTAAAAGTGAGCTTTGGATAGACTTTGTGGAAACCAAATGGTCATTGTATTGGAGTCTATGTGAGTATTAAATTGGGTAGCTAAGGTGGGTAAGTGGTAATAGCGATACATAATTCTGCGCGGAACAATACTGTAATATGTGACCATTAGTGGATGTTAGGAAAAAACACTGATCATTTTCACATGTTGGCTGTATCGAAGAAGATCAGGTATGACGGTTCTTGTTTCTATACTCACCACAGCATCCGTTCACAGTTGTTAGACACAGCTCTCTTACTCCCAACTCACTCTGTTACAATAAAAGTTGAAACGACTGCGTAGGGAGAGAAGTAGCGAAAAACTGAAAAACACGACATCATGATACACTCCGTATCATCTATCATGGCATCGGCAGACTGAATTGGTTGGAATTACTGATGGCGGTGGAGAAGGATGATGAAGCTTACGTTTGTTCTTGACAAGTTGAATCCAATGCGGTTAATAAAAGAGAAAGATTCAATCTGCATGGGGAATGTTATGATGTTGCCTTAATGGTTCAATAGAATAGTTTTTGAGTATCATCATCGTGATGGAAGTCTTGGTTGTGATAATAGTCGAGAAAGAAGGAAGATGAGAATCCTATCCAGAAGCGTATTCAAGGAGCAAGGAGATGAAGGAGTAAAAGGAAAAGTTTATGGAGTCAATTGCATTTGTTACGGCTGCACGAGCCCAGTGAAGTTGTTGGCCTAGGCTTAGAAAGATCTTGTTCCTAAGTCATGTAAGTGGAAGATGAGACAGGAAGAGAGGACTACTTATTTACTTACAAAACGTGTACGTTAGATTCTCCTGAAAGGGACTTATTTTGTATTTAACTACATTATGTTACTTATTTTGCAGTAGACCGAGGGAGCAGGCAGTAGTGAGTTTTATGTTGAAGGTACAAGCACATGATTTAAGAAACTGCAGGATTATATAAGCAAGAATGAATTTGATGAAGCAGGAAGATGTATAAAAATGCAAAGATGCTTTTGAGGAAAATGTTGAAGCGGAGGTTGTCCCGTTGCAAGTTTGACGAAGCCCTCCCCTTGTTCATGACGGCGGGAAGTGTAAGGGAATGAATTCGTTTTTGTTCTTTTTTCTCTTGGTGACGAAGATGAAGAGGAGATTGTGAGAGCGGAAAAGCGGAAGATGTAGAATGTATGAGTAGAAGATTGAGAAGAATATCCTCTGGTCTACCGTCTACCTACGACGCAAGAGCTACTGTTTAGAAGGAGCTGTTATATTTTTTGTCTGTACTAAAAATCCAAGTCGCTTATGAGTGGTTCGAGGAGTTTGTTGGCTCTTATTGCATGCTCGCTAATAGTTTGAAGATTTCTATTTAAAATCATGGGACTGTGAAAAAGTTATGACAAGCTTTAAGGGGACAGAGAGATGAGTTTTTGTCTTCTGCAAGACTAGTAAGCTCGTAGGATCGGAGAAAGAAAAATATATAACATTAGTTTCATGTGTGAAAATAGCGTGCATAAAAGTAAGAAACAACAAGGATGCTGTGGAAGATGAGGAGGGAGGAACGAAGGCTGGGTGGGCAGAGGTGTGTGTGTGTGTGTAATGCACATAGATCTTTTCGTTAGTGCCCTGAACCAGAACGAAGTTAATGTAGGGACTTGGGAGGGAAGCCGTGACGGAATAAAAGAATAGAATAAAAAGTTACATGTTGTCATTTGAGTTGGCAATAAAGAGGGTGGTGGCGCTTAGTTTTTAGAAAGGTAATTGGTGTAATAGTGAGATGAGTAGATGAGATTTAAAGAGGCAAATATCATAACAGTTATAATAACCATAACATGTGAGGATGAGCAATATAGGAAGCTAGGAAGGACAACAAGGGGAACATGAATATTATTGCAGAAAAGGTTGTTCGGTAATTTGGGTTAAGGAAACAAAACCATTGTAAATTGCTCTAACTCTGAGTATTAATGTCTGCTGCAGATGTGGAAACTTAAATTCTTTATGCTGGAATATGCCGAAATGCTGTGTGTTACCTAAAATTTAAAATTGCATACCCTGTTAGGAAAGGCAGGGTAGAAGATGTGCAGTTGTGGAAGCGGTTGCTTCAAGCTTGTTTCTTGCCATCTCAAGCATTATATTAAAGGAGCAGTCGATGGAGATTTGACACAGTCGGTAACTCTATGCGTTTATGTTATCTTCAGGAGATGGAGATAGACAAGAGACATTTGTTAAAAATGGAATATATGCCGGCTGTGTTTCTTGTTTGCAAAGAGCGAAACGTTTGTGCAAGTGATGGTTGTGTAACCTATTAGGAATGATGCTATCTCGATTGAATGTTGGTACGGATGATGGGCAGGAGGTACAAGAGGAAGAGGATTGGGTTTGTCAGGATTCTGTGTCCACGACCAATGGCACACGCGCAGTGGTTTGTGACAGTGAGTGTTTTGTAAAGGATGTTAATTCAAAGTAAGATAGATATGTGGAGAGGATGGCTTGTAAAGTGAGTGTGGTTCATTACTTGCTGGTATTAGTTTTTCGTCTCTATGGGGTGTAAATTATGCATGGAGATTACAGGTGAGATTAGAAGATGTGAAGACGAGACAGACGGTGGGGAAAGTAAAGAAGATGGAGAGTACGGGAATAGAATCGGATAATTTCGCCATGACTTAGGTTAGGATTAGGAAGGGGCGAGGATTGTTTTTTGAAGCTGGGAGACGAATGGAAGAAAGGAAGCGGAAGAGTATTTTCACGGTGTGACGGGCTTGGTGAGATTTGCGTAGAAATAGATGACTACTGTTGAAATTAGGTGCTTGAAGTTAAGTTGGAGAATAATGTGAAGGTGAAATGCGTGACGATCTCCTACCGATTTTAGGAGAGGTTAACTCGAGGATGATGAGGAGGGATGTGTGGATAAAAAATGCGACAAGGTTGGGTGAATTAAGGGTTGGAGGAGGGAGGAATGAGATGATTACAAGTTGTTGGAATAATAATCGGCATGGTGTGCGAGTGAATCTGAGATGGAGATTGAGGCGATGCATATTGATAGTCCAGCTAAAAATCACTGTATAAATAAAAACATGTAGTGTTAATGCAAGGGGTTTGGATTACTACGAGAGCAGGAGGAAAGGTTTGGGATGAAATTCATATAAATTACAAGAATCGCCGTGGTGGTGTTGATACACGGATACATGAGTGAAGATGTTTAATGTTTGTGGTTGACTGAGTGGATACATAGTTTGTGGAATTGGATTCTTGAAGGAAAGCCTGGAGGCTACGTAATCGGGCACGGTGTGGGATGAATCTGATAGGATGATGATGATGGAGGGATGGTAAAGTATTTAAAATATGGTGTAATTTTGTTGAAGCTGGGTTTGAAAATCTGTTTATTCCTCAGTCGTGCTCAGTGATGCAGTTTAGCTGCCCTGTTTTGTTATAGGCGTGCATTAAATAGCTTTTAGAGCCGCGAGTTCGGATAATGGATTTACAATATGTACTTGTTACAGTTACAGTTTGTGGTTGGTTCAAGGATGCAGGTTGGATAGATTATGGCCGATATAATATAATACTCCTAGTGCATATAAGTATGAGGAAGGAGTCATGTATGGAGTTAAGATAAACTGTACAGTAAAAGTTATGACTACATGCGTATGTTGGAGTCTTATTTTATTTCTCAAAGGAGTAAAAGACGGTATGCATGGGATGGTTAAAATTAAATCGTTTACCTATGCACCCGATTACCTTTCCAGCCTACCTGCGGAGTAAGACCTGGTTCAAGAGAAGGTGGCGATTCTCTCGAACATAATGCTGAACCATAGGAAAGGATTTGGTCTCGGATACGGGATAGAGGATTTATACGTAATGTTGTTGAGGCTTTTCCTTGACTTTGTCTTCGGGAATAAATGGCTGTGGTAAGGGGTGGGTTATGGTTTGGAGGTTTTCTACTCCTATTACTGCATTATACACCTATTTTATTCTTATGGCGGTGCGGAGTAAGTGGAAAGAGAGGGAAGCGACGAAGAAAACTGCAATCTTTGGGAAGGTGGGAAGGGGAAGAATAGACAGTCATGACAGCGGTAGTGGTGGCGGTGGGAGAGCGGTGGCGTAGGTAGGATGTTAGGCTAATAGGCAAACGCGTAAGTATAATTTTGTTCTGGCCGGGCTCCGTGCAACGTCGACAGTGTGTATGCGGTCGTGTGGTTATTATCAGAATATGTAGAGACGCTGAGTACGAATCTCGTAAAATCTTGTTTGAAATGCATAGATCCGCTTCATTTCCGTGGGAGAAGACTGAAGAAAATGGAGGAAGATTAGATTCGTGTATCCCACCCTCCAGCCTGCCTGCCACATGTATGACCGCTGACTGCCTGAATGTATATAATCCCTCGGGATTTTCTCCGTTTGATATTATTATTGGGTCTTTGGAGTGAGGATCTGGTTGAGAGGAAGGGAGAATTTACATGCAGTTTGTAGCTTGTGGCTCACTGGTCTGGGATGAAATGTACCTATGTGGCGTCGAAAGATAGCTGGGAGAGGATGGTAGCGGTTTTAGTGACGGTAGCTTGTATGGATGGTATTATTTGTATGAGAAAATTGCCTTCGCTACAAATCTGAAAGCTTAGAATATACAATATCGGAAAAGAGGAATAAGATGGTAGGGATGGAAGAATATGCGGTTGAGGTCTTCTTATACTGAATATATGCGACTACAACAAATGTAAGACACGGTGGTGTTTCAAGAGTAAAACTAAGGCTCAGCTGGAAGAAAAACCGGAGTTTCTGGCGGAATTCTTCCTCTCATGTTTCCGATCCGATGCAGGGAAATCGACGGAGAGATGAAGTTAGTGGGAGATAACGTTGTTGTACGTGTATACCGACGCTACTGTGGTACGGCAAGGAAATTACGATCAGCATTCTAAAATAAAATTGAAGACATGTCGAGATTTAGTATTTTGTGTACGAACTTTGACTGGATATTCTGGTAAATATCTGCTTTTAGTTGAAGTCGTAGTTGTAGAGGCTTTTGAATCTGAGACCTGTTGTAAAAGCAGGTTTAGGCAGGGAATGGAATTGTACGGATAGGTCTACGTAGTAGATCCTGGGGTTTGAGGGTTTACGGGTTACGGTAGGGTTAGGTTGCTTGGAATTAGAAATTTCAAAGAGATATGGAATATTCATGAGAAGAAGGATATGATAGTACGATATAAGCACAAGGTCCTTGAAATTCCAGGTAAGAAGCCCTTTATAGATTGAGAAAGTCAAAAGTGGGGAAGTGAATAAGGAAAATCGTCTTCAAAAGGGAGTCAAGGCTGATGAGGGAGGAGGGTGCAAGTAAATATGCTTGACGGTTATATGGTTTTCGAAATTCGGTGGACGCTGTATTGAGGAGTTTGAGAACAGATGCCGTGCTTATATAAGGTGTCTATAAAACAATTGGAAGACGTAATGCATGATGAATTAATTACTCTGTGTGATGATATAATCCAGCGTAAAAATCAATATAGTTAGTGGCATTAAACAAAGAAGTTTAAAGGTTGTGTGTTAGTCTTATCCGTTACAGTCTTTATGCAAACATGAGCTAATTTGACAAGAACTTGGAACTGGAACGCCTAAGGGATAAGATTGTTCAGAACATGGAAATATATACAACTCAGCAGCAGGAAGGATAGAGTGTTTAGAAGAAGCCTGTTTGTACGCATCGCTCATTGTTGAATTGCGGTGACGGCGGTAGGTTAGTGTATTTTCAGAGATAGAAGCCAGGATCAAGAGTGGAAGAGATAAAGATTAATAGGGAGTTGTAGAGGGGATAGTTGGGCATGCTGATAACGTAATCAATGGGCATGAATAATGGGACTGATAACTGAAACTGGGGGTGATTGAATCGGTGAAAAGGCGTGCGTTTGATTAAAGGATTTATGACTTAAGCTGGAATTACGACTGACCTTCACTGTCATGGAATTTGATTCCGCTTACATATGATTTAATGGTCTAGTATCGAGGATATTAAATATATAATACGTGAGTTAGGATTGTCAAAAATATTTCAAGTACATTACACTCCTTTGGTACGGGAACTAGGAATATTGATTACAGCTTCAATGTGCTGTGCTGCGCTGGCGAACTTGTAGTTGTAGTTGTAGTAGGCTTTGGAAAGTAGGACCTTCGGGAGATTGAATTGGTTTGGGAAACGTATAATAGACTGCATGTTGCGAAATGTTTAGTAGACGAAGGCATCTCGTTGCAAACATTTGGTTTCATCCACAAAAAGTTGATCTCCAAAAGATATGTGGAAAGAATGGTTTAAAATCCAAGATGTGAAAGCAACAACTTTTGGTTTTAAATGCTAACGAATATTTTTTTTACTTGCAGGCTGAAATTGGAATGTGAGAAATTGGCGACTGAGAAAACAGAGATGCAGAGACATTACGTAATGGTAAGAAATTTTTGATTTTTTTTGAAAAAATACGCGTATTTTAAATACAGATGTTGATACTAATCAAGCAACAATACTCCACATAGTTAAGAATGAGAAACATGTGTGATACAAGTTGTGTAATGATTCAAGCTTTCGGCAACTACCGGTTTGCAGTTTGAAGTATCCGGCAATAAGAATTGATGTGTTGTAAAATATACACGCTTTTGGATATGAACTTGCTAGTAGCGAGGAGCAGTGGTAGAATTGAGTAAAACTAAAGACTATATATATGCCAAAGATGTTAAAAGTGTAACGGCCGTTTTTAGATGGTTTGGTATACTGATGTTAGTAAAAACTTTACTTTGTTTAAGCTAGTAATATGAATGTTTGTAAGAGAAAAGGTAAATAGCAACATTTTTTGATGGTAGGTGATATGTGTGTCTCCGAAATTCAGTAACCGCGTCAAGTTATAATGATGCGGGGCCGCATTGTAGTAAATGAAGAGGAAGAACAGCGTAAATAAGTTTCAGAGAGAAGGCCAACAGCTTGAATAATAGAAAATAGATGCGAAGAAAAAGAAGCAAAGTAAAGAAGATGCAGTTTTCTTGAACGAGTGCTTAAGTCCAGGATAAAGATGGGATGATGAGATGACTTATTTGGAACGCGAAAACCATTTCTACATCCTGGTAATGTTGCGATAGGAGGATAGGACAGATGACAAGAATACACATGGCTGCATTACTTGATGTTTGTGGGGCGGGTGGTTGTGGAAGTGGAAATAAACGGGTAACCGAATATGCAATGGGCGGAGCTTTATTAAAAAACCTTGGATTGATAGTATATGTAGAAGTTTAAGACTTCATAATAACAATTAATCCATGATTTAATACTAACTAGGAATGTTGTATGCTCTTATTTGCTATAAAAAGCAATTTCTCTTGTCGCCCCGTAATCTGCAGAATTACTATACTGCTAAAACTCACCGGCTCATCAAACTATATGACTAAAACTCAATGGTTTGATGGGAATGATATGCAAAAAATGAGAGTTAGCCGGGATGCGAACGCGCGTCTTTCACCTCGACCCTCGCAAGCTCTAACCACTAAGTCACGGTAGTGTGAACAGTGTTTTCGTTCCAGTATTGTTCAACTCGCTAGTCTCGTCATTGTGTGCTTGTGCGCTGCTTTCCTTTCTCTTTTCCACTCTCTGCCTGCTGAGCGTCCTTGTGAGTGGAACGTATGTATTTCCATGTATGTGATGACTAATTGACTCTTAAATTATCTGTAACTCTGATATTAATTAACCAATATGGACGAAATTCATCTGGGATGGTCCTAAGTGTATTAACTACATATAATGAAAATTTAATGTAAATCCGTCAATCGGTTCGTGAGTTATCGTGCGCACAGACAGACCGACGGAAGGACGGACCGACGGACCGACGGACGTCACTCAACCCTGTATAGGAATGGCTCCGCCCATTAATAAGCTTAAATATTTACACATTCTGCTTTGTTGTTCACAAAGATAGGCTTGGCTGTTATGTATATATTTAGTTAATAGTTGTAATAGCTTTTGGCGTTTTAGGAACAGCAAAGAGGGAATGACGGTATCGTCGAAAGAGGATGTATGGATACACTGTCGCTGGTTGCTGTATAAGCTTGTTGTGTTTGCCGTATGCACGTTTTAAGCCTTTTTTCTTGAAAGCGTCGTTCATGCCAACAAATGTTTAATGATACGGAAAGGTGAAGAAGCTTAGAAGCTTGATGACCCGAAGGAAAAGATACGGTTGGCTGGCAGACATGGAACGCAAAGAGAACAGATGAGAACTGATATTATATTATTTTGGCGGGGATTCAAAAGACGGAGTGCAAAACTGGTGTTGAAGGAACCAAAAGCTTGAATCATTCAGCAGTTAAGTATTACACCCGAACTTGGTTTTGGAAGAAGTTTGGTTGAGTATTGTTGCAATAGGGACTGGGAATTTTTTTGTGGCTAAAATATGGCGTTTATTGGTTTCTTGCAGTATTACGAAATGTCCTATGGTCTCAATGTGGAAATGCATAAGCAGGTATGAATTTTTGCCGAAGTATATATAGCGAGTAAAATTTGTTTTAAGCCGTAAATGTAGTTATGATCATGTGATAATGTTGCAAACCGTGAGCCCTGGTGTAATGGATCATTGAAAGATACATGGGAGATTGTCCAGAAAGATAAAGACGAAAGAAGATGGGGAAATATGGCATGCGCGCTGACTTTTTTCCCCATTCCTTGGTTCACAGCAAAAGCACAGAATGCTCACAAAAGCTGTTGGACCGAAATACAGTGCGGAAATGCGGGTGCCTGCTTTTGCAAGTGTGGGAATAGGAGTACGCCATGCAGAAGAGAACGAGAGTGTAGACTTTGGTGGAAATGGATGGCGGGATCGGAGAAAGCAAGAGACAAGTACAGAAGGGGAGAAAGCTTTGAGAAAACCGCAAGTTTGAAGGTTGAGTGGATGCGAAAGTAAATTAGGCTGGAAAGAAGTGAAGGATATAAATGGTTGGCAAAGGGGTTGGTGGGTGTAAACGTCGTCTATATCTGAATGAAAGCTGCTATGTGTGAAGTTTAAATCGAAGTTGAGCTTTGGTTTCAATTGAAGGAGGATTGACAGTGTTAGAATTGATTCGGCAGGCAGATGTAACCACTTTAATTGTTCCCTGCATGTGGTAATTAAGAAAGAACAGGGTGAAGTAGCAGATACCGCGTGGGAACAAGCAGTTCTACAATAAAGTACAAGAAGCTGTTTATGTGGTTGAATGTAGAAACGTGTGCTATATTAGCCAGACGCAACTGTAACCGTTGCGCCTGACTGTCTGCTGTAACACTTCTTGCACTATGCGTATCGGATAGATGGCAGTAATGGAATTAAATAGATGTTAGCCTGATACGGTTATAGGTGATGAAACGGTTGGGGAAGGTAGGCTGGTAGGCAGGGAAATCGCATGTCTGGATACAAGTTAGAAGAGTTTGTTTTGCGTTCATGACTTCAAGTTGACAACTGTAGAAGAACAGTGGATGTAGGCACGGGCTATAAGGTTGTTGTGTATAAGCTGGCTGTAAAAGGGGAAGAGAAGCGAACGGAAGTAGGGAGGTTATAGGACAGGACGTAAAGGTTTGCATGTAATTAAGAATACACGGGTAGAACGAAGCATAGAAATTCATTGGATGGAACATTGTGTAGCATGGAATAGCAAATAGAATATTGTAGGACAGGCAGGATGGACGATGGGCTACAAGGAGGGGAGGAGGAGGCTGATACATTACAGTGATGCTTTCATAAAGCACACGGGCGCTTTACTAAAAGCAAGTATGGATAATGCTAGAAGAAAGAGGATAGACCGGTAGGAACAATTCAATTTAGAAGTAAATGGAACAATTGGGACACTGTATTCATGAATTCGTTCCATGAATGAATGAATGCGAATGCCGTATGCAGTTTTGAATGGGAGTGTCTGGAAAGGGAAACCGCCGATTGTTTGTAGTGAAAATGTACCTTCAAAGTTCTGAAATTCCCGGGTGGTACTGGGACAAAAAGGTCTGTATGTCCAGGCTTAAAGACAAAATTTGTCATATGCCGACCACGCCGATTCCTATGTATAAGTTGCATAAGTTGTTTAAGTTGCATGATAGGGGATAAAAACCTTCTTAGAGAAGAGCGTTATTTCAAGTAAAATCAGCGATGATTTCTGCCATGTTATTTATGATGCTGATAAATATTATGAGGGTCAGAGTAAATTTTGTTCAGTATCAAGTATTGGAACTGATACGGTTGAATAGTGCTTTGGTAGCAAACTAGCTTCCGTGCCTATTAGCTGGCCGGGAAAACATGTAAGCTTCATGGGTAAGAAAATACTGGATACTAGCAGCATGCATGAGTTAAAGAAAAGTTGTGTGGGTGTTGGGATTAAGGGATATGACGGGGAAAATACACGGAACGTTGAGTGCATGAAAAAGATCTCGAAACAGTTGAAAGTTTTACAGAATTCAGTGCTGGTTAACGCGGTTATTCTGGTTGTCTTATTAGACTTGATGATTTAGATTGATGTGCTAGTCAGAATGTTGGGTAGTAACTGAGGGCTACTTTTGTGAACTTGTTTTTGTGCAGAGTTTCGCTAGCTAACCTGGAGCCCTTAAGAAGAAATTTTAGGTTTGCCGGATAGAAGAAACAGACGGACTTGCGAATTCGAGTTACGAAAAGTTTATAATGTGATAATGTGGGCTCGCTAATAAATTATCCCTTTTAGACGGCTTGGGGTTGAAAAGGAGCGATGAGTAAAGTAGGTATGCCTGTTTTTATCTCTGTTTGTTTAGACAGTAAAGGTATTGAAGGCAATCCAAGTTGTTGGCTAGTCCCATTATGCATTACGTTTATTCATGGATTGAGAAGAGTGTTGCGAAGTCTTATGTGCAGCAGTGGAACGTTTTGGGAGATTGTAGAGATACTTCAAAGATTTACATTAAAGTTCAGGAGTTTGGGACAGGTCGGGTTTTTTTTTGCAGAGCGTTAAGATGATCAAACGAGAGAAAAGAGTACTCTTGTTGGTTTGTATTAAGCTGGTTGGTAGTAGATTGAAGTGGTATGTGGTGCGTATGACGATAAATCATTTAATTGGCAAGCAAGTACTAGGGGTGGAAAATCTTTTGGCTGAGGTTTTATGGGGAATGCTGTATTTTAGGAGAGTATACAAGGATTCGAGGTTTCATGATTGGGGAAGGATGAGGTGATGCAAGTTTGTATGGCTGAGAAGAGAAGATGAGGGATTGTTTTGCAACTGTTTATTACAGAGATATAAAGGAATGTATGATGTTCAAACGGGAGGATAAATCGGGGTGTTTGAACGGAGTGATGCATCTTGGACAGGTAAGGACTAATGGTAATGTAGTTTAGAGTTTAGAGAGGGCGGAGGTTAAGTTACCCTCCGAAACACAATGTTTTGAGTTTATAGGAAATAACTAAAATATGACCCTCACAAACTACACATATTTTATGGATTTCTTCCTTACGGCTCAAAACACTGTGCGGAGGTGATAGTGGTAGGTGATTAGGAGATTTAATTGGATGAAATACAAGGATGTTTAAAAGACAATGGCATTGTTGAGGGGTTGATCGGTATAACTAGTTCTGGTAGGATTAATTTTTATCGATTGTTCTCCTGTTCTGTTTCTGTAAGCATCTTAGGCTAGATGTTCAGTTGCGATGAGCCAATGAGCGTTGTAGTCGTAAACGCAGGTAGACGTTTCGGTTAGTAGTCGACGTATTTTGTTGTTTTGTTATGAAGGAAAGGTTGATGCAGTCCGTGATAAGGTGGAGGACAAGGTGGGGTTCAAGGTAATTATAAGTGTGTACATTTGATACGCTCTGGTGAAAGCTGTGGAAGCGTACCCATGCTCTCTTGCTAGTATTAATGTACTGTACACAGATAGTTTGACATGAGTGGGATCCGGGGACTGGATGAAACTATATTGTGACTAAAGCGTCGTTTATACTCGGGAATAACAATGACATAATTTAGCACAAAAATATATTGCAGATATTTTCTATGTATACTCAATGTTAAGGTATAGGAGGATTCGAAAAACTTATTTCTCGCTAAAGTTTTTTCCTACGCTCACTATTCGTGAGATATTTTATGTTTATTCCCGACTTTAAACGACGCTTAATTTGAGGATAGATGTTCCTACTTTTAGTTGTGTGTCAGCTTGCTTTCAGTAAATCTTGCAATTCCAAAATCTTGATAAGGTAATGAAGAAGATTTTCGACAATAATAAACGTTGAGATTCCAGGGCGAAGAAAAAAAAAGTTACCTCAAAGAAGGACGTTGAATATTGTTAATAGACGTCAAGGCGGAATGAGGCAGTTAGCTAGTTAACTGTAAGTTAACTGTGATTTTATTTGAAGGGATAAGTAATGACTTAATTTTAAAGTTGCTGGTGGGAAGAGAATGATTGATTTGGAATAGGGTAGGATAAGGATAATTGTTCCAAAATTATTTCTGATGAACATGTGAGTTATTGTGCAGCTGTTTTAGTATAGCAATGTAATATTGAAGACATTTTCCAGTAGTGGAGAATAAAAAAATTGGAATGTATTATATGAATGAAATGGTTAATTGTTAGTAGCTTTGTAGACTGATGGAGTATGTTGATTATTTTAGATAACTTATTTTCTAAACGTCTGTAATCTATGTTTCAAGGACGAATTTGAGGTAAATGATGGATGCTTGAGTGAATCCTGGGGTGTTGAAAAGCTGGGTGAAAATTTGGAGGAAGGTGGAGGGAAAGTAATTATACATGTAGGGTTGCAGGTATTGGTAGTGTTATGGGTCACTGTTTGCTGATGAATGTGTAGAAAATGAGGATTGCTAGTTGGGAGGGAATAAATGCTTACATGTAAAGGGAAGAGGAGATTGTAGGATGGTTGAGTGAATTGAAATGGTTGCAGAAAATTGACTACGGTGAGTTGGAGTAAAATTGAGACTGTACTGGAAAAATGAGTAAAGGAAGCCATGAAGCAGGGAGATTTTCGGGAATACTACATGCTTAGTTGATCTGATTGAAATGTAGGAGATTGTTGATTTGAATCTTATTTTGAAGTTGTTGAAGATTATTGCAGGTGTAACGAGATACTTGAAAGATTGTGAGAAGACAAGGTAGTGAGGATTGAACATAGGACATTAAGTGTAGAGTAGGGAGGACATCGAGTGGTTGAAATGGCTGAAACGAGTAAATCAAGGACAGATTGTGGTGTCCTCTTCTGGCTTTAGGAGTTTTGCGGCAGTCGGTTACTTGAGGACTTACAATTGTTAGAGCGTGGAAGCTACAAGTGAGAGTACAGGAGTCGGAGAAGATAACAAGAAGACAAAGATTGCAAGTGATGGAGGAGTGAGCAGCAGACAACAGAGTTTGATGGTTCCTTCCATTCACAGTCTTAACTTCGCTACGTTTACCTACAGCGGGGTAATGAGGATACGGGTTGATGAGATTTGGGCGGGGAGGCGTAGACAGACATGGGAGAAGAGCGGTAGGTTAGGTAGGAAGCAGAGATAAAGAGAAAACAATATCAACACGACTACTTGTAGAGGACAGGGAAAATTGGATATGACCGTAGTTGGGGGAGACTGGATAAGGTGTGTGCGGTAGAGGGAACAGAAAGAAATGAAATTGCGACGGTGAAGAGGAGAGAGCCGACGTTTATTTTGTTATAAAATAAGCTGACCATGGAGAATGGATATTTTATGAGAAGATATTTAAACGAGTTACCAAAATCCGCTATAGGTTACTATGTACTGCAGCTTACTGCTCCTTATTTATCGGCACTGTTCTTATACCGTAATTGCTTGTCTTATTTTAAAGGAGAAAACTTTGCTTCAAAACTGTAGCGTACCGACTCGGATAGCCAGTTGTAGTAGTAGGTGGTAATGAGTAATGATTATGTGTGTTGTTTTCTTGGTTGCGTAAATTCGGAGCTGGCTAGGTGGCCGTGGCATAATGCCTACAGGTTTAAGCTTTTTGTGTATAAAAGAGAAACTGAGATACATAAATGCACATAGTGAAATAATTGTAACCTTTAGAGTGAGATAAGTGGAAGGTGAAGAAAGATGTAGATAGAGAATTATGCATTAGTACTTGATGGAGGATGCAATGTTTTATTGGGACGCGGTGGTGAAGGATTTTTTAGCGGTTTGTTATGTGCGTGCTAATGCTAATGCTATGCCGGTTTCGGTTAGGGAGTTAAGATTGAAATGATGTGAACTTTATTGGCGATTTGCTTGGAAGGGGTTTAGTTACAGCGGGGGAGTTTAATGGGAATGAATGCAGTAAAAATGCCGTAGGGTGTGAAAAGGCTGTTCTGGAGGATGAGAGACATGATTCGTGATAGCATGTATTTATGAAAGATTTGTTTCTAAGAGGGAAGAAGACAGGTGGGAATGGCTGAAGCATAAAACTACGGAATAAGTATGATTCCCATTTGAAAAAATACAGAGGGTGAATAATACTTTCAGGATGGGTGAACACATTCTATGTCCCGACATCACCGTGCTATCGCTTGATACTTGTGAGAATATTATTGGATTTAAAAAAATGCCTGAAAGATGGAAGATGTTGTTAATGGCGGTCTATTTAAACCTCCCTGTTATTTATTATCCCTCGCGTGTAGGATGATTGCCTTAGTTTTTGGCTAGGAAATTTTAGTTTTTTTCTTGCGTTGCTTTGATGCTGTTTGAGTTGTGATAGGTTATAAGAGTGGCGAGGTGGCGGTCTAAATGTGTAATCGTATCACAGGACCGTGGGTAGAAGCTCCCTCTGGAATCACTCGGATTATGTAATAATGTGAACGTAGGAGGTTATTCTCTCGCTGCATTTGCAATTAATTGGGATGGTAAAAATGATTAAAATTATGAGCAAGTCAGAAGAAAGCACTATAGAGACATTATTGGCGTTCCTAAAAAATTAATTTCTCCGGATTGCGTTGTCGGATTTTAGTAATTTTTGCAGCAATCGGACGCTAACGCATTGAAGTATCATTCAAAATTAACTTTGACCTCATGACCCGAATGGGTCAAATCAGGTCACGGGGGTCAAAGGCTCGTTTTCGTTCCTGAAACGTGTGAAGGAAGCAATTTAAAGATTACTTGCCAAGTTTCATGGACATCGGACCTCAGCTGCCTGAGAAAACCCGAAAATGCCCGGTTTTAGCCGCCATCTTCGATGTCAAAAATGACAACGTTCCGCACTAATTCGGGCATTGTGCGACATGTCAATCGATAGCCAAGGAGTTGTTCTATCATATGATGATAACACGGTTTTGATTCCACTTACCGTTCAAGAATTACGCTATGTCAATTTTTCTCACAAAAAACGACGGAAAATAGCGTTAAGGTATATGGCGAAGCTGTTGTTGCATATGTCCGCCGTCCAGTCCGTCTTGTAAAACGTTATTTTACGAACGCAACCCATGATTTTACAAATTTTTACGGACTCAGATGGCATGCTATACGTCATAACATTATTACATTCCATATTGCATGGGTCATGACCTGCGGTTCATGACCTATGACCTATCACTCAGGTTTTAAAAGCTTTGGCTTCATAAATAATCTATTCTAGGTCGTTTTATGCTATATGGAGGGTAAGAAGTTAGCAAAAGACGTTTTCAATTGGTAAAAACGTGCCTCATAGGTCATAGGTCATGAACCGCAGGTCATGACCCATCCATTATGGAATATAATAATGTTTTGACGTATAGCATGCCATCTGAGTCCGTAAAAATTTGTAAAATCATGGGTTGCGTTCGTAAAATATCGTTTTACAAGACGGACTGGACGGCGGACATATGCAACAACAGCTTCGCCATATACCTTAACGCTATTTTCCGTCGTTTTTTGTGAGAAAAATTGACATAGCGTAATTCTTGAACGGTAAGTGGAATCAAAACCGTGTTATCATCATATGATAGAACAACTCCTTGGCTATCGATTGACATGTCGCACAATGCCCGAATTAGTGCGGAACGTTGTCATTTTTGACATCGAAGATGGCGGCTAAAACCGGGCATTTTCGGGTTTTCTCAGGCAGCTGAGGTCCGATGTCCATGAAACTTGGCAAGTAATCTTTAAATTGCTTCCTTCACACGTTTCAGGAACGAAAACGAGCCTTTGACCCCCGTGACCTGATTTGACCCATTCGGGTCATGAGGTCAAAGTTAATTTTGAATGATACTTCAATGCGTTAGAGTCCGATTGCTGCAAAAATTACTTAAATCCGACAACGCAATCCGGAGAAATTAATTTTTTAGGAACGCCAATAATGTCCCTATAGTGGAAAGGTTCTGTGGTGAGAAGATTGTAATAGGGGAGTTGTTAATGTTGTGAAGTTGAGTGGTTGATGAGCAGCCGAAGGACTCTAGAGGATGTGCGTGATTGTAAATTGTAATTCATTTCTGTTGTGTGCTTGTAAAAGACTGCTGTAACACAAGAATGGCAACAAGTTTTTACTGAAGAGAGGTTTAGTTGGCAAGGAATGGAAACAGTAAGACAGGGACAGGAGGCAAGCGAAACGGATAAAAAGAGTGTGTTGTGAGGGCCAGTGATGGATACATGGGATTGTTGATGTAAGACTTTGTTTTTGGTGTTATCCGTAGCGGTGGTATAATCTAGCTTGAATATAGGGTTGGAGGAACAGGGGAAGGAGAAAGGCTGTATAAAAGTTTTGTGGGAGTTTGATAACATCTAATAATGGTTGCGTGCGGGTTACACAAAGTAGGTTCCTGTGAAGGGGAAGGAGAGAAGGAGGGAGTACGTGTGGCATGTGTAGATGAAACGAGGTAAATGATGAAGACGTGAAATTTTGATCCGTGTGAAGGAAGTGTTCTTCTGGTGTGGTGCATGGTAGATCATGCATGTAGCTTTGAGCCTAAGGAGGCGGTGAAAGCGGCTACTGGTGATAGTCGCATAAAGTGTTGGAATTGATGGCGGGTGGGAATGATTGGAAAGGAGCTGGTGGACGAACAAGAAATGGGGGATGTGGAAATTAATGTACGGGATGTGTGTGGCGTTCAAGAGCGATGCAGAGCATAGCTTGGGATGAGAAGTTGTGAAAAGAGAAAGGATAATGTAAAGACGGCGGTGAAAGAGTAAGAACAGTCCATCTGGAAGATACAAACGGCTTGAATCTGAGACAAACGGTGTAGCTGATTTATGCATACGAATTGTACGCAGCGGCTGGCAGCGCATACACAACATGTATGCCATGTGATCTCAGGCGAGGAGTGGGGCACTTAGGACAGTAAAAAGCTGTAAGATTTTCCTCTGTTTACTTTATCCATTGCTCCGCTCAAGACCGTCACACTGCCAAGCTGTTTGCATTGTTAGATAGCCTAGGTCTTCTTCTATATGTTAAATAAAATTTCATGCTCGTAGGTTAAAGGTCGAAGATGCTGCATCGCTGGAAGTCTACTGCCGAAGAAAACTGACTTTTTTCAGTGTAAGCGTTGCAGCCACTGTACACTTTGAACTACAGAGAAACAATTTTATATGTAATCGAGCAAACAATCTCAGCTATCCAGCAAGCCAAACCGCTTGACTCTGGGACGTTCCTGAGCGGAGCAATTGGAAAGGGAACTCAGAAAACTTTCGGTTCTCCACAACAGCGGAGAACCTGCTTGCGCGTGAGAATCCCAATGCTTCTCTTATGGGAGTGGGAAATTTGGTGATGCCGCTAACTTTAATTTTTATTTCCTGAAAATTTCCGGGCTGTTAGAGCACCTTGCACCCCGGATTATTGTGTGCGGAAGACTTAAGATGTGTTTTAAAATAAAAAATACGAAAATCCCCCAAGAAATAAAATTTCCACGGCATTTAAAGGGAAAAAAATGATTTCTGCCTACACGAAATGCTCCCGTGCTTACACGGTTTGTATGCAGAAACAAGCTATGTGGCCCAGTACACAACACAGCGGAACTCCTTCTGAGATACACGACGTGTAGCTTCCACATGGACTGAAGAAAGTAAATGTTGTTGCGGGTATTTTTTGTGTGCGTGCCTGGTATAACGGAAAGAGGAGAAGGTAGAGCGAGAACTGTTAGATTGGAAAGAGGATAGAGGCGTGAGCGGAATGCGTTGGTATTCAAGGCGGGTTTTGGAAAATAATGCAGTTGCTGGAGTTTGAAATATAGGGAAGGAAATAGCGTGTGAGGGTTAATGCATAAAAGACGAGGGAACGTGAGAGGAAAGTAGGCAGGTCGAAGCGGATAGTTAGCTTGATGGAAGAAGAAAGTAAAAATACATAACCTTGTGAAGAGGAGTAGGTGAAGGAAATGTGCAGGCTGCAGGGTGAGAGAAGGAATGGAGAAAAAATAAAATGGCATGGAAATAAGACTTAGGAGAAAGTGGAAATGAAGTAGGAAACAGAGTGCTGTACAGTCGAAGGAACATTCAATGTGGTAGTGTTCGGCTGCCTCGTTGTGGAAGCTAGCTGATTTGGTGAGAGTGGAAAGGGTCGGAAGCTGAGTAAATTTATTGATTTCCTTCCAACTTTCTCCGCTATTTTCTGTTACAGGCCTTCATAGGAAAAGAAAGTATACACATGTATGTTATAGCTCACGGTGATGATTTGAGTTAAAATTGGGATGGGTGGCTGAGCAGGCAGTTAAATTTGTACGTGGTAGAGAAAATAGGGGAATTGCCGAGTAGGAATGATAGATACTTATAAGGCTATGAATTGGAGGAATCGGTCCCAGAGACTCCTAAGCTTGAAACAAGTTGTATGCGTAGCTGCCGGAGAAGCGAAACCGGAGAAAGTAACATGTGCATCTGAATGCGAGTAAAGAGGATTGTGTATTAGAAGGCAAAAAGCAAGTAGAAGGATTCTGGTAAGCTCAGCGGTAAGAAGTTGGACTATTTACTTTTGGAGGATGTAAATTTTGAAAAATCCCAGGGTGAAGACAATGGAGTTCAAAAGTTTTAGCAATGACACTAAAATGATGCATATATGGGAGGAAAAGAGCGCAGAAACGAAGGAGTTAGGCGGGCCAGGAAGATAATGAAAAATACCGGGATGCCTGAGAAAGAGAAAATAGAGAAATACTAGAGTGGAAAATGTAGATGAGAAAGCAAAGCTGTTGGGAGAAGGTTGCAGTGTAGTGAAAGTAAATGGTAGATGAATAAGGCTTGTACGCATGGAAGCATAAAAGAAGATATTGTTTGTATGCATCTTGGATAAAGGCCATGCATCGAGCTGAGCTTGGAAGCCACTTTTACTGAAGCCATGCTCCTGCCAGTTAAGGAAGATCGAAATCTAGGAACAAGGGGAGGAGGAAGGAAGGAAGATGCACATTGGTCGGCAGAGGAGAAAGTTAAGATCGGTATTGTTAGTTATACATTCAAGGGGGAATGAATGTTGCAGAATAACAGGGAAGTATACGCAAGGAATTGGAAGGATAAGATCTGGAAAGAAAGGGAATAATAGACTATGGGCAAATGAATGGGGAAAGACGGACTAGTCGGAGTGTAATGCCCAGTTTGTCGCTACGCGACAGAAAGGAGCAAGTTTGAAGCCCGAGAGGAGAATGGATACTTTTAGAACGACTGAAAATGTTCATAACGTATTCAAAGATTGTTTGAGGAGCAGAGTAGTGGAGGTTGCGAGGACAAAGGACATACATTTAAATGCTCTTTTCTTTATCATCACTTTTTATGGAGCTTGCAGCAAGAAGAAAGGAGTCAAAGTTAAGGAAGAAAGCCAAGAACGTGGAGAAGGGAAGACGGTACAAAGGAGAAAGTCAAAAGAATAAAAAGGAAATGGAGTGAATCTTAAAGGGAGAAAAGCGAGTGAGGGTTTGTTTTGACTCCCAGTTTTGTAAATGTTGTCCCGAGAAACAAAGTGCTTTTTGAAATATTTTATGCGCCTCATAATTTCTAGTCAACGAGTGAGGAAAGAAAAGATGGGAATTATATTTAGGTAGGAGAAGAACGTGAGCTTTATTTGTTCACATGTGAACCAGAGTGTTTGAAAGACTTGCTCACGACATCCTCCATAAAGGTAGAAGAAAAGACACACACACAAGTTCAGATAGTATTGCTCTCCACTAGATTTTCAGATGCCGTATATCTAACATATGCAATGGATGCATTCGAAGAAAAAGGAGGACATTTGTTGAGAAGAAAATGAAGAAAGCTGTGAAGAGTAAATGGGTTGATGGTCTGATGGTGGAGCACTGTTGTGGCTAGGTGGCTACGGTTGATACGAGGGTGGTGTATATATTTGACTACTTTTCCAGATTATAAACGTATATACGAAGGGAAGAAAAGTAGAAGAAAGTAGATGAAATAAGGAGGGTGCCCTCGGGAAAGGAATGAAATGAATGAAGTAAGTACTGGTGTTATTAAGAGTAAGAAAGGGGTACAGAAGAGGCTTGAGTCTTGGGAATAGTTTAATAATTATAGTAATAACGTTACTCCTGGCTTTAGCTTAATAGGTTCGCGTTTTAATGAAGCAAATAACTGCATGTATATGTGTAAATGTCTCTCTTTCAAAAGCAAGCATAGGGACGGAAAATTCTATTCTTACGTTATCCTCTAGTCAGGATGAAAAATAATGGAGAAAAAGTTTCATAGGAAGCAATTAAATTAGAATGTGATTCTGGACTGCGTTTTGTGTGAGGGACTGCTAGGGTACATTTGTTTTGGTGGATTTTTCATGAATGTTAAGATTCGGAAAGAACGTGAGCTTTTGCTGTTTGGATGTGAAAGCTTGGAGGATGGGAAAATTGTAAAAATGAGGAGTTGGTAGTAACTCGTGGAGTTGTATTGTATGTGAGGGTGGCGCTGTAAACGGTAGGTTGTATGTTGTAAGATATGTGTAAAGCCAAAGCTGGTGGCTATAGGGGAGAGAAGACGGAGTAGGAAAGGAATGATGAGAACAGGAAGAGGCTGGATGTAGTTATGTTTGGCAAAATTGTGCGTGTTTTGCAATAACAGTTTGGCCTTCGGCTGGTTAAGTGAATTGCGTGCTGGTGGAAATGTGAGTGGGAAATGGAAAGGGGGCTGTGGTTTAGGAGTTGGAAGATGAAATTGGAGGAAAGTTAGTGTTTGCAAAGAGAGAAAGCGGGAGAAAGGAAGAGCAGAGTGAGAATTGGGAGATATGTTAGTTGGCGGGTGGTGAGGATAGCGGTTAGATTCCCGGAATGTGCTCAGTATCTTCGCCTAGTGTGGTGCATTTATGCATGTTCACAAATATTTATTGTGGTAGAAAAAGGAAGGAGGGGATTTTGTGGAGAGATGAAGAGGATGAGAATCATTTATTTTGTGGATTGTAAGGGAACGAAGGATAGGATGGAGGGGATGAGAGCATGAAGAGTGTGGTAGAGGGTAAGAGGAGAATAAGAATAGAGCTCTTTAGATTTATATTCAAATGGATTGGATGAACTTGTATTTGGTAATTGAAAAGGAAGTTGAGGGAAAAGAGATGAAAGGGGAAGCAAGCGAAAAGAAGGGGATGGGAAGGAAACTAGAGGCTGTGGATTTGTGGCAGAATGGGGAATTCCACAAGTAAGTAAAAAGTATGCGGAAAGCCAAGGGATAAGAGAGATAAGAGGAAGAGGGGAAAACATCTGGAGTGTAAGAGACTACTTGAGTGTATACAGTGAAGGTTATAAAAATGCATGAGATTTAAAAGAGGGTAGATGTGATGGATTAAAGCAAAGGGGATGCGGATTATTTGTGGATGGTCTAAAAGGCAAAAGGGGATAACATCTTGGGGAAAACTGCTATGTGTAGTGAAAAGTAGAGATGATATGGTGTATTTCGATGTCAATGAATGAAGGGAAGTAGAAAGGAAGAATACATAGGTAGAAAGAATAAATCTGAAGCATTTTTTTTTGCTTTTCATGTATTCTCAAGCAGGAAGAGGAAGAAGAGGTAGAGTGTAGGAGTGAAGAGTGAAAGCCGCAAGCATTGCATACATTTGGACGTGGGAAATAAATAAGATGGAGGTGAGGGTAAAGAAGGCTGGAGAAAGTTCATGAATGGCAGAGAGAAGGTGGCGATTTGCTAGTAAAGTTGGACACGCGTAAGAAAGCTTAGAAGAAATCAGCGACGGGTGTCAATAATGGTACTATGGTAGTTAAGGAAGGGAATTGGAATGTTTGCAATGAAGGAGGACTCGTAGAGAAATGCATGATGAAATGGGGAACGCAGTGTTATCTCTGTAGCCTTGGATAAGGATACAAAGTGAAGAAAAACAGATGCACAACATGGCAGCTAGGGAAAATAGCGGAGAATGAAGAAGGATATAAATGAAGTCTTGATTGAGAAGATATTGTCGCAATGCAATGGATTAATTTGGATCTGGAATCTGGAAGTATCATGGAAATTTTATCAACATCTGTGTTGTCCTCAGTATAAATCAGTGGCTTACTTTTGTGCATGCAAAATCCAGTAGGAATGTAAAACAGATTTGCATTGTAGAGAAAAGCACTTTTAAAGTTTGAAAAAAAGCGGGCAGCTGGAAAGTGGTTGCTTGATCAAGTTAATAGTATGAGGGGTACGCGGGGACGCGACCGTTATTTTAATTTGAGGTGCTTGGAAAAGTAAGTATATATACAAAACTTCAGAGGGTGAGTAATTTGTGGAATGAGGCTTTGGGGAGTAGTTAAGAATAGAGGGAAAAGAATAGAGAAAGATAGATTAGATGTAACAATTTCAGTGGCTTCTGGGTTTCCCCTTGTCCCTTTGGTTGTGCACGCATTCATTCATATGACATGATAAAAAATTCGATAAGCTGTGATATGTTGTGTGTTTGCTGGATGAGCAATGGGTGTAAGCACATGTTGAGGGTGGAGAAACCAGGCGAAAAGGTGAGTAGATGAAGAAACGTGCGTAAAAGTAAACTCCGGGTTGGTTAGTACTGTGTTGTTCCCGTGTTCGGTTCCAGTGCTTTGCTTTTTGCTTCTTTCTTACGTGGTTTATGTTTCCTCTCTTTTTAAATAGCAGAGGGTGTGCGTTTCGGTCTATTATGGATTCTGTATTTCTATTATCCTATTCAACGATAGTGATGGGTCGTAGGGAGGAAGGCAGAAGGCAGTCTTGGCAAGTTTCATGGTTTCAGAATATTACGTTCGATGCGGATGGTGGGGAAAGATTTTTCCTTGTTTGCCGTGCTCATTGTTGTAATTCTTTGAGTGTGTTAGGGCAGTTAGGGAAGAAGGGGAATACTATGTATGGAGATTTGTGGACTTGAACTTGAGGTGGTGCTACGTTGCAGATAGACAAGAGGGGAGCAGCTTCTCCGAGCTTTGCTTTCACACAGTTTTGGCTGCGTTTTATGTACGTTAAATTAGAGTAAAATTGTTGGAAAAAATACGACAGGGATTGAGGGATGGATAGAAATAGGGTAAAATTGAATATGTACGTGAATTAGTGTCGTTGATTATTAATTGGTTGGAGTGTGGGTAGTGTAGTAGTAGGAATGTAGAATTGAATAAGTACGTAAGTAAGGCGGGTTGAAGAGGGGAAAGTCGGTTGCATTGTTTATTGACGTTGAGGTCTTTCGTCTGTAGTCGGGCGGGTATGGATGGCCTCTGGTTAGTATGTGTTTCGTTGCCGAGTTTTTGAGCTGCTAGGTTTGGAGTTTTTGGTTTAGGAGGGTGCGTGTAAAATAAGCCGGTGGTAGGAATAGTTGGTACTTATTGTTAGTAGGTATCCGATTGATCTGTAGATAAGGGAGGAGGAGAAATGAGCTATAACTTCTTCCACACAATATTGCTCTTTAGTTAGGGTCAAGACTGGATTTTCCACGCTTGAATGAGGGGAATCAGGAGGGGAAGCAAATAGGGTAACGCTGTTGAGTCTTCAAAAGCGGGTCCATTGGAATACATACTGTACTGTACATGTGCTAGTAAACATACTGCAGATGTATGTAGCCTGCTGAAGTTGGGTTAGTTTAAGGAACGGGTCTGGAAAATATTAAGGTTGGTGTGCATGTGTAGATTTAACGCATGGAGGGGACTTCTGCTTCTGGAGTGCAACAATAATCTCATTTATAATGGGAAAGGAAGATGGAAGTTGCTGGAAGGGGAAGTGATGTAAATGGAATTTACAGGCTCATGTGTCGTGACACCCTTGGGCTAAACGTAAGGGCTGCCCTCAATCACAATGAGGGTAGCCCTGGACCTGGTTTTTCTCGGCTGTTGAAATAACAAAGCCTCCTGGAGATTCTAGAGATTAAGAGAAGGGTCCTGTTGAAATTCGGAAAGGTTAGTAGAAGCAGTGGGATGATAATTTGCTGTGGAAGCATACAGGAAATAGAATATAGGGGACACAAATGCTTTAGAAGGGCTGTGAAGTTGCTGGAGCATGTAGTGCAGCCTCTAAAGCCCTTATCATTATTGAGAGGGTATGTTTTTGAAGAAGCATGTTTGAGCTGGACATGTAAAGGCTTACTAATCCTCAGTGTTCCATTAGGATTTTTTTTCAGTTAGATCAAAGATGGGGGAACTTAAGTGTGAAGGGATTGTATCGGATGGAATAAGGTCTAGGTTTACGGGATGAGGTATAGGAAGAAAGGCGGTTAGAGAAGCTATTGAAAAGGTATGACTGGGCAAAAGTCAAAGGGATTACGGAAAGTTGGTTTTGGTTTAGATACATGAAGGTATTTTTTGACACGTCTCTGTCCAAGCATTAGGCGTCTGCCTAATTATGATTAAGGACCCGTAGACAATGCTTTGAAGGGTCGCGCTTGTAAATATAACTGCCTCCTTTTGATGCTGTCCTCATTTCTCTATAAGGGTACGCAAAGGAGTAATATTAGCATGCGGGAAGTACATATGTAGTTATTATTTGTTGCGTTCAGTGGCCCTTGGAGTAGAGTAAAATATAATTATTATTGTACGAGGAAAAGGGGTAGATATACTCTAGGGGTTTCTCCTGGTGTCTGGAATTAACTAGCGGATAAGGAGTGAAAAGGCTCGGGTTCGGAATATGATCAGGAGTTTGGGTTGGAATAGCTGGGCAAGATGGAAGAAGGATACATTAGAGGAGAAGAAGAAAAAATAAAGGAGGAGCGACGTGTAAACATTTAGTCGGACTGATGGACTGCCGGGTGAGATAATAATAGAGCCGGGAGATAATCCTGAAGGGACGGAAAATGGAGGAATAAGGAAGAGGAAGAGGAGGGGAGCCTCCTTAGATGGTATGCGATAGGGTATGAAAGTTTTAATAAATTGTGAAGTTGGCGGTGGGTTTGAAAAGATTGTGGATTATTTGAAGGATGATGGATTGGATTTAAAATTTAGAGATGGTGATGATGCTCCCCTTTGAAATCGCTTTACGCTTTGTTATCATACAAGGTACGCGGCAAGCGCGAGTAGGGTATTCCTTGAGGATAAAGATATATTGAATGAAGCAAGTAAATGGGAGGGAAATAGGTATGAAAAGAGTTACGTAATTTCTTGGTGCTTTGTAGTAGTTGGGAAGGATTATACTACAAAGTGATAGACGGGTGAATGAATGAGTGAATCGTTGAAAAGGTGCGGGAAGGTATACGTGGCTCTTTAGTTTACGGAATGCTGTGGTAATATTGTGGAATACTCATGTTTGGATCAATTATGCCTTTAAGGAACCATGGATGGCGAAAGAAGGGTGAGCTTGAAATGGAAGCTTAGAACGTAGTATGTGGGCAACCGTTGGAGATTGAAAGTAGTAACTCATGGATAGCTGTCGAACAAGGTCAAGGTAGATGCATGAGTATTGTATGTTTAGGTTTGTGCCCGAAAATTGGGGTGATGTTGAATCCGAGCATTCATGATGCGAAAAATGGTGGCGTATTAGGTTGCGATGATGGAAGATTGTTGTTACTGATGGACGTGACGGGGCTAATCTTAAGTGCAGTTTGGGGGGGGGGCAAACGTGTGAAGTAGGTAGGAGTAATTTTCTAACTTTGTTAACCGATGTGGAACCGATAATGAATCAGCTATTGAAGGAATTAATACGAAGTTTAACTGTGGAGATGATTGGGGATTGCCAATGCCTCTAAAAGTGATTCATGGAATGTCAGTTTGTGCGAAGATAAAGAAGTAAAGACAGAATAGGTATGTGGAGAATGAGACGTGTAATTGGAGGAGAAGAGGCATATATGAAAATTAGACGATGATTGAGGTGGCATGGAAGTTGGTAAATACTGCTTATGCATGAACGATTCCGCAGGGTTTTGCCTGTGTGGGGTAAATGGATTTGGAGAACCGGATTGGTGAATGTTGAGAGTTACCTAAAGGATCTGAGATTGAAGATATACGAGACCTCTCGAGGGGTTGAAGCATAAAGTAATGAAAGGAAGTTTTCCGAAGAAGAGGAAAAGAGTAGTTAGTTGTTATTGTTGTTACGTGTATGGAAAAAAACGTTTTTCTCATCACCGTGAATAATATGAAGGGTGTAAGTTTAATTTGATTAGAATCAGATGGTAGGAGTATTATCTTACGTGTGAAAGAAGGACGGAGTTGATGGGCTTGCTCAGTCGGATTGTAGATGTGCACTGGTGGGCGATTTGGAATTCAGAGGATTTAGAATTGCTCTTGCTCCTGCTAATTGTGTGTGGTAAAAGATGACTCGATTGTGTTGGCATTGCAGGGTGTTTGTCGACTGAATATATAGTCGTTGTGAATACTGAACTTCGTCACTTAATTCAGTGGGAAAGATGAAATATGAATTGAGTTAAAGATGAGAAAATATAAAAGTTGGCGTTAGAGCCATATTCATCAGTAAATAATAATACTGCGTGTATTACGTGTTTTAGTTGGATTGTAATAATTATGATGGAATGATGCGTGTCATGTCTGCTAGTAGTTTAAAAAACAGCTTGAACGGATGGCAGGTTTGATGAGAGGATTTTGCATAATGTGGTGAAGCTTTCCGTAGTTTCTGCGTGAATGAAAGGCGTTGTTCGATGTTCCGCGCACAAATGTTAAAAGTGGTGGTTTTCGTTGCTGAAGAGGACTATATGTATAAGGATGTTGTAGAATATTTAGGTATTGCAGGTAGCACGGCAGAGTTAGTGACCAGGTTTAATGAAATTCTATTGTGAAGTGAATTTTTTTATTGTACTTCTGGTTAGGACTGATTGAGAGTTAGAATGAGAAAAAATGCGGTAGGGTAGGGCATGTGAGACAGATGTATAATTATTGCTCAACCGGAGGTAGAGCTCTGGTTGGTTGTGTAGTTGTGTGAAAATTGGATGGACTTGAACTTGAGCTCCAAGACTTATAGGTAAAGGAACTTGGTGTAAAAATAGAGGGGAATCTTGTATGGCGTCCAGAAAAGGGCTGAGACCGTGGTAAAATGACTAGGACACCGTGTAGAATTTAACGTTATCGTTGCTGCAGGGGAAGCGGAGGAAGTGAGCAACAAGTTAAGAGTAAAAGAAAAGAAGAAATCTAAGAAAATAAGAGTTTTTGCGGGACGTCATCTAGTATAAATCCATGTATGTCTGTAATTCTAGCTTTGTAGCAACTTGTTGTTTGTCTGAGTTCGCAACAGCTCTTGTTGGAGCTTGTACATGCTCACAATGAGGATAGACAAAATAAATAAAAATGTAAGTATTCGGGAGAAGGTACTTCGGTGGGAAGTTTTGCAATTTTTATGCAAAATTCTTTTGAACGTGTACAATTCCCTCCAATTGAAGTCTGCCCCAAGATTACACTTTTGATGGGATGTGAAAGACGCGAAGGGTCGGGTGGCGAGGAAGACGGCTTTGATTCGACGTAAGTTTGTATAGAAAGAGGTATTGATGGGGATGGTTACTACAGTAATTGGTAACGAACCTGATGTTGTCAGTCAGGGGCGGACGAGTGTTGGTGATATGGCATGAAGGAGATAGAGTATATTGACTATGGTCTTATAATTGATTTAATCTCCTGTAACTTCAGTAACTAAGAGCTTCAAAGATGAGGAAGAAATTACACTAAATTAAAAGTCTAGTAAAATGTGCAGGGAAGGTTGTTCGCGTGAATTAGAAAGGGATGTTCAGGTGGATATGCGGAATGCGTATATAATTTGCCGTCAGTTGATTTAACACGTATAGGCAAGGAAGAAGACGGTTTAGGCAGATGTAGTTATGCCAAAGTTAGTCAGGCCAGGAATTCGAAATTGAGTTTATGGCATTCGCAAAATTAACCAAAATCAAATGTTTCAAAATCAAACATTTAAAATCTTGAGTGTTGTGCTTGGAGGCATAATGGACAATAGCGTAATTTGTGCTTCTTTAAAGGAATCAAATTATTGCAAGTTTCAAGAAGAAACTGCCAAGCACGCAAGGGATAAGTTATCCATGATAATTGAGGATTGAAGGAAGGTTGGTAAGAATAGCAATTAAAGATCAATGAAAAGTCTTGCTTTTTGAGTCAAATAATCAATATTTTTGATTGTTGAGAGAATAAATGGTGGGAACCCTGATAAATTTATAGATTGTATCGGTGGATAGACCTTTTTAATGATCATTTAATGAATTACTACATGAGTATGGGTTAAAAGCGGATAAAAATTACTGTAGTTTGCAACAAGAGCTATGTGCTGTTTTGTGTTAAGTTGTGTTCGTGTGTTCTGTCGAGAGAAAAAAGGAAAAAAGTGTGGCTATGTAAGGGAGAAATGTTGTTTGAGAAGGCTGAAAAGATATATCGTTTGCATGTCAACTTGTAAATTATAAATTATTATGGAGAGGAAGGAGATGTGGTGAGCTGGGTGGGTTGGGGATGTTAATTTAAAAGGCGGAAAACCTGTGCTTTAGTAGTTAACATTATACCTGGCTCGTTGCTTAGCAAGCTAAACAGTGTTAAGTTAGCTTCTGCTCTGCTCTCTGCTGTGGTTAGGATAGAAAGAATAATGGAATGTTACATTCTGTATTAAATTATGTTTGCTTGGTGGCATGCTTGCTGAGATTGTGTGTGTTCTTCTTGTTTCTTATGTCCAAGGTTTTTAAGCAAGGGTTTGATTTGATTGTATAGAATAATGTAGTAATGGGAGTGCATGCATGGAGGGCGGTAGGGTAACAAGTAGAACAAGGGAAAATATCCAACTTTCATTATAAGGAAGACAGTTGCTAGGGTAAAAGAATATTCTTATGGTATCATTTTTTAGATGCTGATAAGGAACGTTTTAGTGAGGGCAATTGAGGTTTGATGATGATAACGATGATGAGAGGGATGAGAATAATAATAATAATAATAATGAGCTTGATGAAGACGAGGATGATTTGTATGGTTGGTAGTTGAGAGCCTGGTGAATATAAGTATTAAGTCTGCCTCGGGAGGATCCTGTGAAGAGAGTCAGCATGTGTCTTGGGCAGGTAAAAGTTGTAGTTTTGTGGGATGAGATTGATAAAAAAAAGTACAGGTGTATTAAATAGATGTAGGCTGACTGAGTGGCTGAGAGCAAGAAAAAGCAGTCTACAAGTCTTTTATCGTGAGCAAGTTTACACGTTTTTATGACGTATGCATAAAAATACGTAATGGATGCCTGCTCGTTGGTTGGCTCTTTTGAAAAAATTACATCTCCGTGTAATTGGTGGCGTTAATGCTTTTTTTTATTTGGCTAGTAGGAATAAGACGGGGTTAGATGTTGAGATTAGGGGGAGACGTGATGATGGTGTGTGGTAGTGGTGCGCGTATGCGGGTACGGAAGGGTACGTTGAAGGAAATATGTAGCTGGCGTATTGGATACTCATCTTGATTATGATATGGTGAAGCTGAGTAAAAACTTATTGTAGATTGTTATACTGATCCAGCATTGTACATGACTAGCTATAGCCAGGTAGAGGCAAGTAAAGGCTGATACAGGTGGGTAAATGAATTGGATCTTGTTTATGTATCACTATTATCACTAATCCTTCAAGTTAAGGATGTACAAGTACGACGACGATGAAGGACGACGGTTTGTCGGAGAAAGAAGTGAAAAAAGGTATATAATTGGTGCGAGAAAGGATCGTGTTCTGTATACGATGTAAAAGGGCAGGTGAAAAGAAAGAGTGCACCGTCTTTAGGATCGTAATATACGCTTCTTTACATGAATAGGACTGAATATAGGAGTGTAAAAAGCTAATTTGTTTTGTCTTACGTATGATTAAGAGTAATGGGAGACTTGAGATGAGTCATGATCCATCTTGGGGGAGTGTGCATAATTTAATATTATTATCCTCGGTGCATGAATAATTAAATGAAAGGGCGGAAGACGGGATGAGCAACATGGAAGAAGAGCGTCGGGACGTGGGTTTGTGGGTATTACTAATTCTATGTACTTAGATGGGTATATGTACATACTTACATATGCAGTCATAATGTTGCGCGGGTATTAGCAGGTTGTTGTTTCGTAGACTTGCATGCGATCCACAGGCAGGATCGGTTGCTCCTTGATTGGTGGTTGCTTTATGAACTTGAAAGATTGATTAGCGAAAGAATGGGAAGGGTTATTATAAATTCTTTGATGGTTGCGTAAGGATTGAATTGAATGGGCTTAGTTTTGCATAACAAGCGGTTAATGTTGGGAAAAGCATGAGAAAAAGACCGGGCACACATGCCAGGGCAGATAAGAGATGAAGAGGGGCGAAGAATATTAATTGCAATTTCTTTTTGAGAAGGTGCGCTCTGTTATTTTTGTGCAAATTATGATTGGAAATGATGTACTTAATTTCAACGGCTACGGGGAAAAGAATAATTTCAGGAGTTGATTATTATTAGACAGAACGGAGGGCGTGGTTGGTAGCATGCTGGGATCTTAATTTCATGCCATTGTTCCGGCTCCGTGTTAATGCTCTTAGGAAATAAGGTTTCGTCTTGAGAAGAAAGATTTGTAGGTTTGTTTGGTTTGGTGGGGGACGCCGGAGAAAATGGAGAAAAAGGAGGAAAGGGGGTTTTAATATGAGAAATTCGAATTTACTGTTAGCAGGAAGGATTGAGAATATTTAATGCATATGATAAATAATAATGGTAAAACGTTTAAAGTAAGGTATGGAGGAACGAGTTAACGTGAAACGAGGCGAACTTGTTTAGTTTGCAATTTGATACACGATTTTTCAGTCCGAAACACAATATAATGAAACCGAATGTTACTGAAGGTAATGAAGGTTCGAATTGAGTTTGTTTGATTTTGTTTGTTGACCGAAGAGGCGGATAAAGTGTAAAGAATCTTACTTAATTTAAAAGTAGATGAAAGGAATTGATTAGGAGCGGGGTTTATTGATCAGAAACTAAGCTGCAAAGGTTTAATTGTGGTGCTGGGGGTAATGAAATGTGGTAAATGATGATGTATGATTTAGGGCTGAGCGTGAGAAGATTTATTCGTTATTCCTTGTAATTCTATACCGGCTGCTGACTTTGGAGAAATACAGTGAGCAAATAAGCAGAAACTGCGAATGAGAAAATGAAGAAGCATAAGTCGAGGGTGTTCGGAATGTATGTAGTGTGTGCTGTGAAATGTTGACGAGGGTTATAAAGCGTGATAGGATTAATATATTTGCTGATAACTGCAAAATCCTCAGAAGAAACGGTGGAAAGTGGGAGTAAGAAGGCAAATCAATTGATTGAGGATAATGGTTATCTCTCGTAAAGTTTTATGAGACTGGTTATTGAAGGGCTCCTGGTTTGCGGTTATGAAGGGGGAAGTGGTTTGCGGATTATCTATTGAGCAAATACGGGGATGATGCGAAGAGATAAAAAGAGCTGTTTTCTTGCGTAACGAGGGATCGATAATGATTAATGTTTCCTTGTTTTTTATTACAGACTGAAGTAGCCAAGCGATTAAATGCTATAATTGCACAAATACTCCCATTTTTATCACAAGAGGTAAGGGAAACTACTTTGTATTTTCTAGCGTATTGGAAACCGTATTATTGTCAGTATTATGCAGCCTGTTTGATCAGTGAAATCAGTGGGATTTTACAGACGTTATATGTGATGTAGGTTTTTATGTAATTAAATTATCATGTGATTATTTATGTGCATATGTGCTTGTAAAATTGCAGGTATTAATGTTCCTTTGTAAATATGATATCAGATGACACAAATGTATGAACATCGCGTAAAATTATATCGGTCTTAGTTAACTGCACTGAATTATAGAGAATTGTTAGTCATGGATATAAGATGAGAAAATGCTTTTTCTGTGGTTTATACGTCATGGAGTCATCAGTTATAGATATGGATAAGGATGAAAACGAATACAATCATCATAGGAATTCTTTTCGAAGAGAAATTATGGGATTCTATAAGAAGTTATGAATGTTGATTCTATGTTTAGTTAGGAGCCAAGAGTACGGGTTTATGTACACATTATCATTGACTAAGCATGTTAACATAGTGACTTATGCCCGAAGTTGTCAGGCTAAAAGAGGTGCATGAATGCGTTTAATACTTGATAGTTCGGATGGGTGATATGATTTGTACCCTGGGATTTGATTGCTAAAGTGGAGTAGGGGAGTAGAGAAAGAAGAAAAGTTAAGTCGGCTTGTTTAATAGTTTCAGGATTTGTCAAACATAGTTTGTCATGTACTCGAAGGAGTTGCGTGTGTCCTGAGAAGAATGGGTCCAGGATTACACGGCTATTTGATATTTATATTCTGCTATGTGTTTGCTGACTGAGTTTGTGTACTTTACATAATTGATAATGATGCATGGTGTTCATTGATTGGCCTCTTTGTATTTTATATTGAGGCCCAAAATGAGAAAATGTGAGGATAAAATAATGATGAATGAATGTTATTTCCGTTGGATAAGAGGAAGGTTGCTTGTAGCTTAAAATTGTATAGGGACGTAAATAACGAAAAGAAGATTAGATATGAGTATAATCTCGCAAGGGATTTGTGCTGATGTTTATAGGATTTGCGGAAGCAACTTGTGTATGAGAGCGAAAAACATGCATGTCTTGAAATTGGTTAGAACCGTGTCATGCAAATGTTTACGAATTTGTTTGTGCATACAGACTGTGTTCTACTAAAGACGAAGAGAGCTGTGAGGTATGCTGTTTCCGTGTATTGTGTAGGGATATCAGGGAAGTAAAATAAGTCGGGGTTATGTACGTGTAGTTACTTACAGACAGGACGAAATTACTCTGGTAGCAGCTGCTACGAGCGAGCAAATCAAGGAATGCTGATGTATTTAAGTTAGTTAGCATCTGGGAAAGGGGAGAGAAGCTATCCGACTTAATTGTCTGGATGTAAGACACACATGCAAGGTAATTACCCCGAGAGTGTTTACATTTTATGTTGAGATGCGGAGCTAGAATTTAATAGATTCAGTAGAATTGATTACATCATCTGCAAGTCTAAAAGCTTCTGGTTGAATGTATTATATTATCTACAAGTCTAAATCTCCTTGTTGATATGACTAGGCTTCTTGGCTTACGATTTGAAAGTTGATTGGGTAACGTGGGATGTGAAGAGGTGTGCTTACTGGGAAGGGAAGAAGGAAATCCTTTCAGCTCAAAGATAAAGATACAGTAGGCAAGCTAGTTAATTTTTATTGCCAGGGATTGATGTGTTTGGTGGATTGGATGTGGTGGCTAGAATTCGCAAATACGATAGAAGTACGTAAAAAAGGGAAGAAACCGGATTGTATAATTTTTGTGCTTCCTATTAAACTTGTCATTTATATTTCAACTAGTTTAAGATAATGAAGTCGTAAAGAGCAGTTGGCGAATTTTTTAGTTGGGAGTTAGCGGTTGGAAGGCTGCGTATTTGGTGAGTTTCACACTTGTGTGTGGTATTATTTACTATATACACTGGTTATTGGGAAAAGGTTTAGAATTTATTGTTCTTAGAATCTGGTTACATTATCGAGTTCAAGATGTATATACTCAGAATGGAGAAAAATACAATGGATATTTACATAAGCTCTCAGCTTGTCTTGATCAGGTCAAGTAAATTGTGGGGGTGGTCAGATGGGAACTTCGAAGAAATGTGGGGAAATGATGGGAAGCGTGTTGCGTGATGATGGTTGTCAAGTGAATAGAGTCGGCTGTACGTTAGCTAAATAATTAATAAACGCTAAATGGAATATTGGTTTTTGTTTCAGCACCAACAACAAGTGGCCACGGCTGTAGACAGGGCTAAACAAGTTACTATGACGGAGCTGAATGCAATAATTGGGGTAAGGATTTGATGCTGTTTTAAATATGCATGCATTTTATGCATGGTTCCATAGAGGTTTGTTTGAGTGACTTTGCTTACTAAAACTGTAATACTTAATTTTTACCAGCTTTTTTGTTAGTAGATAGACTATTTGGCTGCAGAGCTAACCAATAGCATGTGTAATATCGCTCTGCAAATACTTTCAAAAAGCAGTTTATGCAAAAAGATATAATACGTACATATGTACTTGGCGTCATTGAAGCTGTCTGCTCAATATTTCATAAATCGGATTTGTGTGAGGGTGTGTGACGCTCAACGGCTCAACGACCGTATTAATGGGTTTTGCTGTGCAGTTTGTGAGAAGGATACAAGAAAGCAATATATACTTTAAATTGGAAAGTTCAAAAAGCAAGGAGAACTCAGTAATTCATTGGAAATGTAGGATAGAATTATGAAGGAGAAGTAAGAAAGGAAGTTAAGAGTAGTGAACGTACAGTATCGATTTAAAAGTTCAGACTAACCCTCTGCTTAGCCTGGTGTTGATTTTCTTGATTGATGATTCAAGAGTTAATATCGTATTCACTTAATATAATCTCATTAACTTATGCAGTGAGTGAAGAAGGGAGTGAAGGGAATTGAAGGCTGAGATAGAAGACGAAAACTTGAGATTATTAAAATACGTGGTGAAGCTAGTGAGCTAGCTAGCTCGACTGTAAAATGATAAGATCCAGAAAGGCGGAATTATCAGCAAGGTTAAATAGAGAATCTTATTATACGTAGGAAGCCAAGGAGTTTCTATTAAAAGAAGTACGAAAAAGTTAGAGAAAGGCATCCACAAATTATTTTGCTGTGTAAAGGCAACTTCCGCTTTGCTATCTCAATCCTTGGGAATAGGAATACGATAGAGAATGAGATATCTTTCTTGAAGAAAGTAGAAGAGACCCTTCCAGATAATGTAAATTTTTGAGGGCTGAGGAGAAAGAATAGGAAGCAGCGGTTCAACTAGGGGGAAAAGGAAAACAGTTGGATATAAGCGGGTTGAATGACGACTTGAAAACAGGGGAAGAGAGAAGATTGTATCTAGGAAGGGAATTGTAGGAAGTGAAAACAAGAAAAAGGAATAAGATGGAAGCAATGAGGAAGAGGCTGTAGAAGAATAGCCAGGGAGGGAGAGAAAGCTCAGTAGATTGGTAGAGTTGACTGGGGAAATGAATTGAAGCACTGAAATGATTTCCTCGCTGGAGGATTTGGCTAAGTTTTTTAAATCGATTCCGTTTTATGTCATTTGTAAGAAGATTCGGCGTTGATAGTAAAAAGGGAAAATAGGAATGAAGATGTAGACAACGAGCTTAGATACCATGCAAGAGAAGAACTTACGGAGAGAAGGAAAGTAGAATGATATGTATGAAAGAAAAAGTTTGATAAGGTTTTGCGGAACGGATAGTTTAGTTTGATGGGACCACAAATTCTAATTTAGGAACAAGGATCTAGGGAAAAACTAGAGGTGGGGCTGGCAGAATTATAAGTGGAAGAAATACGTATGGACTTTAAATTATGATTGGTACAGGAAGATAGTACGTAGAATAATAGAGATTTAATCAGAAATGTAAGAATATTGGCTTTAGGAAATAATTTGGAAATGTACTACGAGCAACGAAACTCGTTGGAATAAACTTTTATTTGGTTTTGCGTACCAGTGTAACCATTATTAAGAGTGGAGGATAGAATAGGGAATAATAGGGATTTAATCAAATCAAATAGAAATTTGTTAGGTCGTAGTGAATTGCTGGGTAATTTAAGTACGTATTAATTAATTAATAATTTTACTGAATGGGGCTGATTTGACAGCGACATATGATTACATGTGGTGTTGCAGTTCTGGCTGAGTGATGAGTTCTTTTCAGATTTCGTGAAATAAAAGTTCTGGGAAATGTGACGGAAACGATAGGGCGCGAGCGGAAAATGACTGCGCTTCAAAGACTGGGTATTGGTATTCGTATAAAGGGAAGGAGGGGAGAAACAAGAAATTGTTTACATCGCGAAACGTAAACAAAGTGGTTTTAGTGAAAAGATGTAAGGTACTATTGAGAGAGGGTTGCCGTTGCCACCATTGCGACACACTTTAGTCTGAATAGTGGAACAGTTAATGAAGTTTGCCAATCCGCTTGTCTTTTGATCGGTAAACTATTAAAGAAAAGAGGGGCCTTTAAGGCCTTAAGTTTGTTAGATAACCGTGGTGGGTTGGAGGCGAGCTTTTTGCTGTGAAAGTGTGGATATAACTTAAGATGGAAGCTGCTGGTGTTGTTAGAACCAAGGATTGCTGTGTCAGCAAATGCAATTTCGGGATAGGTGAGCATGTTTACAAAAGTCGGTTAGCTTTAGAGCGATGTGTAGGAGGAGAGGAAGCAAATTCTGTGTAAAAGATGAAGCCAAAGACCGATTGGTATTTTTAAGAATCCTTGTAAAACGTTGTTACAGATTCACCTTCCCGGCATCGTACAGTACGAGGGGAGTGTTGACAACTGTCTTGGAAAAGAACTAACTGAATCCTAAGGTTTACTAACGTAAAAAGGGGATTTGAATGGAGTGTGGTCATTAGGCGAATCATGTTTTATTGCTCTCTGCGGGTTTAGAAAAGAGAGGCTTGAAAAGAGATTCCAGATTGTTCCGTGTGGCTAGTATTGCCTAGCTGACGGTCTTACTTATTTTCCCAAGTACGTCGTCTAGGAATGGAAAGAAGATGTTTTTATTTCCCGGATGTATTTATTGTGAATGAGACGTCGTAAATTTAGCGAGGGGAAGGAATCTAGGAGCTATCTGACCCTCTCAAGGCTCATTCATTGTTTGTTTACCTAATTATGTGCTACTGGTTAAACGATGGGAAGTGGGATGGTATCGGGGATTTCATTTGGACATAACTCTCAGAGTGCAGCTGGAACGCTTGATTTGGGACTACTTAGGCTTGTGCCTGGGGGTTAATTTGGGAAATTTAGTAATTGTGACTACCTTGTGTAAATCTGTTGAGGAAGAATACAAGAGAGAAGGAACGATGCTACTGTTTACAAATGGTGTTTGAGAGAAGGACAGAAAGTGGCGCTTTGTTGACGGATTTTATTATGGTTTAATGCAGGCGATTGTTTATGAGTGTAAAGTGTTCCAAGTAGAAGGGGTTTGAATGGTCGACGGCAATCTACTAAGCTTATATAAGGATGATAGTAAGCTTGGACTGAAGTTTTCTGGTTCATGCTTAAATCAGTGGAAGGAATGGACTGATAATGTGCTTGATGAAAAAACAATACTGAGGCAGAATAATAGGAATGATGGATCGGATGCATGTAAAGAGCAAGGCTCTTTGTCAGTGCGGACACTCGATGTGGTGAAGATTGAGGATGGGTTGGGAGGATTTAATCTGAGTGAGAATGATAAACCAGGTTGCGTCAGAATACAGGGCTGAGAAGAAGCGGTGAAAGGAAAGAAGAATGGAGAAAACAAAGAGGTGAAGGTGAAGAGTGAAAAGAAGGCGAATGATTTGGAGAAAGTGTAAATGAGTGTTTTGATGAAGTAAGTATAAGTGGTAAAACGAAGGGAGTTATTTTTCAAAAGAGAAAAGAATAATGGAGTATATTCATGGTGTTTGGAGGGAGTTAAATATAGTGTTAAATGCTTGTGGGAGAAATGAGTACATTTTGTGGAGTGGGTAGGAGAAGTTGGAGTTTGAGTTGAAGTAGACAAATAGAGGATTTTAGTGCAATAAGTGCTGGCTTGCTTACATGAACGTGGGGAGGAGAGTGAGTAGTAGGATGGACATGGATATCCGTGTGGGGATTCGGCGTGGTAGAAGGCAAGACATGCCAAGAAAAAAAAGTTGGTAGATGAATAAGTTGGGTGAATTTGTACGATTTTTATACCAGGCTGAGGGTTGTCCCGGTTGTCAAGTAAATAGTTTGTGAGCTCATATTTTTCATAGTTGACATTTATTTGGGCCGTGAAAGGAATATTTAGTTTGGGTCTCTATTCAGGTCCATGGAAGAAAGGAGGAATAGGTGGGTCGGATATAAGTAACGTGCGTAAATTTAGTTAAGGATTGTAGTAGTTTGGTAAGAGGCGATGTTAAGGTTGGTGCGGGTTGTGCATGGAAGCGGTGTTTAGGTATTCATATTGTATTTTGGCCAGGACGTGTAGAACTAGTCTTTAATGATGATTCTTGAAGAGCAGGGCGGAATCGATATGGTTAGACAGGGTAGGGGAATGTAAAAGTTAAAACTAACTGGTAGGGTGTTGGGAAGACATGAAAGAAGAGAGGTAAATTACTGAGATTGCAGATAAGAACCGCGCGTGTGTACGTCGTACGTCATTTCATGAATATCAATTACAGTATTGTAAGTTGTGAATCGTCGTCGGAGCGTGAAGGACTGTTTCAGTTGGATAAAGTGGTTGTCTGGGTAGAATAATAAGAGCCAAGACACAAGCGGGAAATAGATTTGTGTCTATTGTTCATAGCTAGTAGCTTACGTGTGTTAAAGAGTGAGTGCTATTATACTAGCCTCTTTTTGAGGTGGTAGCCGGTAAGTTAAATAATTTGTTACTGGTACAGATTAACAAGTGATCATAGGAATAGGAATATGCAAAGAGCAAAAGGTGAATAATAGTATGTTTTTGGACAGAAAAGTTTAGTTTGAATAAGAAGGGAGCTGTTAATAAAAGATTTGACGAAAAGGAGGACTTAGTTCTGTTCATGTGGGAGTTTGATTGTAGGATTCGGCTTAGCGAAGGAATAGGTAGTAGATAAGAACGTTGAAGGAATAAAAGTTCTTTATATTTTAGTAAGGTACATTAATCGTGGAGAAATAAGAAAGACACCCAGGAAATTTGGGATTTGGGATACGGCTTTGTATAAGATTTAGAAGTACCAACTATAGGGAAAGTTGCGACTCACTTGGCTTGGTTTGCTTGAGTTTATAGTCGGCTTAAGTTATGGTATGAGAGAAAGTATGCTGCGAGGTGTGGAGAAAGTATGAGATTGGGGAATAAAAGAGAAAATATGTATGGCTGTTGTAATACATGAAACTTGTAAAGAGAAAGTAGTTGTGTGGAGGAGAGGGTTAAGTAAGTTTGTAAATCGTAGACAACAGACGAGTAAGCTAGTAACTACCAGGTATGTGGAATGAATAGAAAGAAAGAAGTGAGTGAAAGATTAAGGTGGATTTCGCAAGATTTTTCTCCTTGTCTTCTTACTAAATATACATGAGTTGCTAGCTGAGCTGAAGAAGGAATGAAAGAAACACGAAAAGTTATTGGCTGGAGCGAAAGTATAAGAAGAAAGCATTGGCTTGGCTACTAGACTGGAAAGTTAAGGAGGAGTGTTGTACTGTATGAATGGAGAAGGAGGGGAAGAGGATTGGGGAAAGAACGCTACAGCCGGGGCGGCAAGTTTTTCCTGTGTCAGATTAGATTTAGGTAGAGCAGAAAGGTTTCTCCATCGTGTTTTAGCGATCGAAGGAAGGAAGGTGAGCGTTGCATCTCGGGAAGGAGTCTGTGCTGTGTCGGCTTGTGAAAAAAGCTGTGAGTGTACGTTATGTATGTCGAGAAAATTGAACTACTTGGTTAAGGTGAACTATCTGCTTAGAAACCAATGCAAGATCGTCAGGTTCGGCAGACACGACACGAGGTTGGCTGTTTTTTTCTAAAAAGAATGGAATCTACAATTTTTTGGCCACTACGACGCAGTAAGCAGACAAGTGGGAATATATGCTACGCTTTCTCTTTTGATTCTTATTTCTTCCTCTGCTAGGTTGAGCTGGGATAAAAGCTTGGAATTGGAAGAGGACAGGTATGCGTGAGTAGAGATGAAAGAGCAAAGTAACATTTTTCCTTCAGCAAAGAGAATAATATTGAGTCCAGATTCTGCGGAAGGTTACACTCATGTTTTGGGATGAAGGAAATGAGGAAAGCACAGATGAAATGTCAAGGATAGGTAGGCGAGATGAATGAAACAGGAATGGTGACTTGAAAAATTCAGTTTAAAAACACGTGGAGGGAAAATGATTGTGCTCTTTCTGCATGCAAGTGCTCGTCCTTTCAAGTTAAGTCAGCTTTTTACAGGGTTTCCGTTGGATGGATAAGCTCCACTGTTTAAATAGGGTATGTGGATTAGATTGCTTAGACTATTGCAAAGGATGATTAGGTTTTTGTGACTGATATTGCAGTGTTGTATTTAATGCCAGAAATGTTACCCAACAGGAAAGAGGAACAAGATTGATCTTGTTAAGGAAATTAATTGCTTCGCGGTCATAGAAATCGTACGCAGGTGGGCTGAATACATGCAGCATTAGTGAGAATAGGCAAACAGTAACTGAATAGACGGGGTTGTAGGAATCGGCTAAGAAAATAAAAGCTTTGCTGCGTGTATGCATGCATCAGCATTTCGTGGGAGGAAATTAGTTTATTTCACCATAGAAAAAGATAAATGTGTGTGAAAAGGTCAGGGAAAATAATTATAACAATAAAAACTGCTATACAAGTGTGCTAGCCTAGCTTTGCAAAATAACACGTAAATGGTAAAGAAAATCTAACAGAAACGAGATATAGATTGACAGTTGCTGGAGAAAGAGTATTCTAAAAGACTTGTTTTCTTTGTTTTACAGCAGCAGCAGCAACAAGGACTTCAACAATTGCTGGTGAGTTGAGGCGATTACGCGCTATTTTTATTGATTAGTCAGGAAGTTTTTTGGAATTTTATGAGAGGTACATGGTGGATTTGGTTGGAACTTAATATTAAAACTCAGGAGTTGTTCTATGTGCTAAGTTCAAGATAAGAGTATTTGGAAGTTGATTGGAGGAGGAATACGTTTGATTGAATAATATACAGTGAAATACACAGTGAATAGCTGTATTGTAGCTGTAGCTTCTGTCAAGGCTAACGAGATTATCAAGAAGAGAATGAGTTTATATGGTATCCGGAATATAAGCGAAGACGTGCTTGTTATATTTTGAAATAAGTTGAAGTTACAAATCTACATTCGCTAACGCTTATAGTTTCTACTGTAATTATTGTAATTCATGTATGCATGTGTTCATTTTATTATTTTTAGAAGGCTTGGGTTGATTTGTAAACTGTAGAAAATGATGACATAGAATAACACGAAACAGGTTTTCGTACGAAAAGATGGTACATTTGTGTGAACAGCGAGGGGGAAGCTGGAGCAAGGGTATGATGCAAAATTAATGGGACACGGTTGTAATTACAAGTGCTGAAATATAGGGATTGTAATTGGTTGAAGTTAAAACAAGTTTAAGTGAGGTTGCTTGCGAATGGCATAAGAATACTGGAATAGTTGGAGTTGCATCTATTCATTAATTTGGGCTATTACTTCAGCATGATTCTGAGGTTGTAGTGGGTGGGAGGATTGTTCAAATGTAGAAAGAGAAGGCAGAAAAGTTTAATCTTAATTGTTGTGAGAAATCAAAGTAAGATGGACATGAAATGGGATTGTATAGAAAAGAAAGCTGCAGAGGAAGAATTAGTAGAAATATGATTGCGTTTATATGTTTTTGGCGATGAATAATGAAGAGGAGCAACTTGGCTAGAAGTAGCAAATTAGTTAATATGTGTGTGGGACGGGACGTTGTTGGAATTATGCGAAAAGTAGAAAAGTGTGGGGAAGAGAGATAATGGAAATGAAACTGCAGCGTTTAGGCAGGAGCGGCAGATATTATGTCATAACCTTTAGGGAGTGTATGTTGTTTTTAGGGAGGATAAGTTACAAACTGAAGCGATGGTAATTGAGATTAAGAATAATGATGATGGAGATAATAATAGGAACATTGATGAAAGGGGTTTGTGAGTTACCTTAGTTCTACGAGACATTGGAGATGTGCTTTGCATTCTAATGATGTTGAGAGAAAAAGTTGAAGTCGTTAAAGGAAGATGCGTAAGTAAGGAATAGGAAAGAAATGAGGGAATTTGTGCACAGTATGATTATGAGGATTCGTTTAATTTTTACCTCATACTCATTTTTAGTGGAGATATAGTGACAGTGACCTATGTGTTGGAAGATGCAAATATATGAGATTCGGTGATAAGAAATTGCATTTACCTGAAGATAAAAATGATTCTGGAGAACAGAAGTAGGATTTTTCGGAAGTAGGAGTGTTACGCGATTTGACGGTAATGTGTGTATGGTTCGGTTGTGAGTGTGAAAATGCTAATCGCGTATTTGCTGGGACGATGGAATTTAAACATGGGGAGGGCAATAAACTCCGTGTAATGGCCTCATGAAGTGAGTGTAAAAGAATTGGGAAAAGAAGGAGAAGAGAACAGATAAGAGTGAGCAGAGAATGATTGAAAGAGTTTAGCAAGACAAAGAATTGTATATTTTGATTTGTATAATGTATGAAGTAGGTTTAGTTAGGAGATATGTAGTGTCGGAAGATGAGTTAGGAAGTGGCAAAAAAGAATCAATGGCTTTAAGTTTGATTGTTGGTTTGCGATGGCTTATAATGAGATTTTAGTTACTGGAGAAGCAGCGAAAGGTTTGAGGAGATGGTTTCGGATATAAAGACGGCGGCGATTATAATTATTTTGATTTTTTGCGGGTCGGGGGTGTATAGCTATTTGAGGTGGGGCAAGACGGTATGGATTTGATGTGAATAAAGTGAGTTATCAGCAGGGATGGCGGCTGGGGCAAGGAAGGACTGGGATTTTACAGATGACTGAGAAAGATGAATGGGACAAGTGTAATTTCGGTTTTAAGTGGATTTAACGAGGTTTTAAATGTATCTCCCAGTAGGTGTTTGTTTATATTCCAGTGGAAGAGAAGGCGGTAATACAATGATTTTCGATTACTGTAGTACTGAGAAGAGTTCAAGGAAAGATTTGGTGAAAAAGGCGGTTGTAGTGTGGTTACAGTAATTTTTGGATTTGTGGAGGCAGGAAGGAAATAATTTTAATGAATAAGCTAGAGGTGGAGAAGGGGTGTTCCAAGATGTAATTAATTTACAAGAGGAGAACTCAGATAATGACTGAGTACAGGGAGTGAAAATCAGCATGCTTGCTCGGAGAATTTTCCAGTTATATTATGTGTGTTACTAAAATTTTATGTGCAGTAAGTTTTGTAACGTAACAAATAAATTTTTTCGTTTGCTAGTTGAAATTTTGAATTAGTAGGAAAGGATGGAGAAATTAATTTAGGGAAAGTCGTGGATATAAAGAGTTTGCTAGAATTAATTAAGTAATTTTATAATAATACATATTTTTGACCTAGATGACGTTTTTCTTTTATAGTTGGGTGCTGGTGGAGGCGGTCCGGGATCTGTACCTCATCCGCCGGGAGGTTTGCCATTAAGCCATGCTCATCTTGCGGCTGGATTGCCTCAAATGCCTGGAGGTGGGCCGTTGCTAGGTTTTCCGCCAGGAGCACTTCCTCCGTCAGTTTCTGGAGCTGGTCCTCATCCACCTCCTCCGGGTCATCCACTTCCGGGCCTTCCTCATCCCCTGTCTGCTATTAAAGCAGAACCTAGGGATGAACATCCTGGAAATAAGCACAACGAAGATATGAGAAATGTAAGCCATCTATATGTAAGTTGGAATAATAAAAAAGAAAATAATGATTGGGACCATATAGGTTCTTAAATATTTCTGATGTCTGGGCTTAAGGGAGCCTTTATGATGAATTGGGATTGATTGTTTGAGAAATGATGGTAATGAAGACAATAAGGGAGTTATGTTTTTATGATGGCCCTTTTATTTACACCCGGGGAGAAGCAAAGAATCAGGGGCACAGGGACAGGGAATCGTTTATGGTTGAACTAAAGGGGCAGGCTCCATCTCTATGAGTATAAAGGGACATGGTACAAGAAAAGTGTGATGATTTCGGGAAAGATTGGGGGATACGGAGGGAAGGGCAATAAAGATGAAAAGATGAGACCGGAAGAAAAAGAATAAGAAAGGAGTTTTAGAGCAAAAGTTATTGAAGCATGCTTAGGGCTTTTAGCGTGCGGAAAAAGAGGGAAGAGAAAGGAGATAGAATGAAGGATGAATGAAGAGGGGGGAAGGGAAGAATAGTGATGAGAGTTACGAGAGGTAATTGAATTTGGAATCATTTTCACCGGGAAAGGGAAAGAATTTTGATGTTTTGACTCTTCCTACTCCTTCTGGCATGCTTACGTACTTGGTTGATCTAGATGTTGGATTGGGAGAGAGCTAATGAACTGGTGTCTTGTGTTTTTACAGAGGAATTCAATATCCCCAATGGATCGAGACAGAGAGAGAGAGCAACGACTCCGGATGAGAAGTCCACCATCAGAAGCGGAAGTTCATGAATCGTTGAAGCGAAGGAAAGAGGAAATCAAAGCTAGCGTTCATGAGCGGGAGAGGGAACGCGAACGGGAAAGAGAACGTGAACGAGAAAGGGAAGCAAGAGATGTAAGCTTTATGATTAAGTTTTCTTCTTCTATTAACTCGTCAGATGGAATGTGTACACAAGAAAAGGGAGGGGAAAAGAAGGCACTGCAGAGAAAGTAGAGGAGAAAGGCTGGGATAGTGTATGTCTGCATTGCATACAGTCTGTTTGGTATAAGACTCACGAGCTGGTAAAATTGGATTGGTTCGTGTATAAGTATAATATAAATGTTAGAAGAGCAAATATTTATACGATGGATGTTCGTGGTAGCGGAAAACAGCCCGTGATGATTAAGCTAAATAAAATACAATACGTGCCAGGAATTATACAATAATTTAAGATGTGAAAGTGGAAAAAGTACAGAATGGATGTTCGCAAAGTATGAAGGACGGTAATTATTGCGTTTAAGAATACAGGAACTATTCCCTGTTATGCAGAGATGTACAAGAAATAACCGAATTTTAATACGACTTAGTTGGACAGGAAAAAACTGAAAGTGATCAAATTTTGTTGCAAGCTGATGTTGACAGACAGTTCACATGGTATTCGTAGACACGCGTTTGTGTTTACTGTTTACTTGGAAGCTAACAATATTTAGAGAACTGGGAAAATATGATGAATAGCAATCCAACCATGTGTATTTTGGTAAAAGGAGAATTTCATAATCGTAGTTCAATGTTTATATTGCCTAGAGAAGCAATGTTTTCTATATGCTGGAAGTGGAAGTTAGGATTTAGTAGTAGCAGTAGCTGGACTCGGTAGTATTTTATGTGGCTGGTGCATAATCACATGCTGGTGGGAAGTGCTAGATATTTTCATAACTTCAGAAGTTGCTCGGATGTAAAAAGTTACACTGTAGTGAGTTGGAGTATCACGAATTATTATGGAAGGTATGGAAGGAGGTATGTGAAACAGTGCATGTTTGCTATTGTACAAGTTTAAGTTTTGGAAATGCAGACAATAGACCTGTGTCTCTAAGAGAATGGAATGTAATGAAGGCAATTGTGAAGAATGGGCGCTGATTGAGGAGAGCGTGGAGATTTTGTATAGAATTAGATGAGAGGTGGAGAATGATATGAATGATAGCTATTAGCTACATACGTAGGTCTGAAATGAGAGTGGAATTTCCCAGCTCGTTCGTGAGTCGTGTGAGCAGTCTTGTAGTTATTAGGAAGGAAGGAGATTGATAATGTTGGGGGAGTGATGTGATGTGGTGGTTGTTAAGACCCGGAGGGATTGTTACTAATTATTGTGGTTATTAAATATTTGTGTACAGGAAAGTGATGGGGAGCGAAGTGATCAAGATTTAGTTGTTGACGTTGCTAATGAGGTAAGTCTTTAAGTTTATGATACTATAATTCCTATGAACTGCGTGTGTGTAGTGCGTACTTAATAACACATTCGACTACTCCACTGCTAATCTCTAATCCAGTTATGTCCGTTAATGTACTGAAAATGCTAAGGAAAAAACGAGAGCCATAAGAGACGGATTGAGGTCCGTATTGGGATGTTGTTAGGGTCGGAGGCTATGACATGATTGTTGGTGTTGAATGAGTAATGGGCAGGATGACGTTGTGGCAAGGGGGATTTGGTTTTGAATGATTGCGGGATAGTATTTTGGGAATGGACTTTTTCGGAATTGTTGGTCGGAAGCTAAATGCGGTTAACCGATGACTATTGCGGTCGGATGAGAAATGTTGGATGAGAGGTAGTAGGAGTAGTTTGTTCAAGTATGCATAAAGAGGACGAAGGCTACGGCTAGTGGGTGAATTATTAATAAGGATTGCTCATGTTTTTGGTTGAACAGGAAAATGGTTCCCCGCGTACAAATGGAGGAGATGTAAAGGACGAAAGTTTCGGGCCACGAAGTTCAGAGCGACCAAGAAGCCGGAGTGGTTCTAGCTCTAGCCGATCGACGCCGTCATTAAAAATAAAAGAGGTAAGAAGAAATGTGGAAATTGCTTTCTGGAACGGGGATTGTGGAGGAGAGGCGAGACAGTTGCTAATCCAAGAAATTTGCAGTGCGGAGTTTCTTAAATTCCTATTCTAGTAATATCAGATTTCGCTTGCAGTGCGAATTTTCATGATTTTATGAGTGCCTGCCTCTTGGTATTTTGGAAGTATGGTGGGAGCTATTGGCTAGATTTTGTAGTTTTTTCTAAGCATGTGTGTGCGAATTGTAATTTCCAGAATGAGTCTGGATCTACACCAGTAACAAAATCGGTTACTCCAACTCCCGGTTTACCCGGAGGGCCACCAGGAGTGCCCCGACCTCCACTACCTTATCCTTATTCCCCGGCTGGGGTGCGACCTGGTGATCCGATACCTCCTGGCTACCCTCCTGGTGCTCTTCATAATGGTGGCGCTAATGTGGGATACGCACGTCCTATGGTGAGGAAACTCGGGACAAAAACTAATGAATAATAAGTGGAAGGAGATGGGAAGAAATTAAGGGAACATTTATAGTTTGTCGTTGCAATACTCACATGAACATGTTGTGTATTGTTGGATTCACTTTCAAATTCAGCCTTAGAAACAAGAGAGTCGGTCCTTTGTATTGTGTTTGCTCAGTCCTAAAAGAGGGGAATCAGTTTTGTGTTTATTGAATTAATTGAGCGTGGGCTTTGATTTTGGTATGATTCTCGTTGCAGGTTAATTTTGATGGTCATCCAGGTGCTGGACGAGGATCTCAAATACCGCCTAATGGCAATGGACTGCCGACATTGCCTAGCGGCAAGCCGTAAGACGTTTTACTTTTTTGTGAAATCTTTCTACGTAGTTGATTGCAATGGTGTAGTAGGTGTCGACTACATATTCCAGCATAGCAAACGATTCGCTTAAATATATCCAGGAGAGTAAAGAGTAAAGAGTGGGGAGAGAAGCTGATATTAGTATGTAGTTATCTAGGTGTTCGATCGAGTACATGGTGTTGTCGTGGTTAGTATTTTTTATATCGCAAATCAAGTAAGGAGGGTTATTTGATCGTGTGCGTGAAATACATGGAAGGATTGTTGTTCATCCTATTATAAATTTAATTTTTTTCCAAAAGGAGATGGACGGGAGGGTAATCGGATGAATGCTGTGAGACAGAAGGTGAAGAGTTACTTTCGAGAGAGGATGAAAAAGTTGTTTGGTCGTGAATCATGTATTCGTGAGAAAAGTGTTGCTGGAGTTTGGACTCAGCGAGTTTCCTTACCTATACTAGGATGCGGTCAGAAATGGTTGTCAGAAGATGAAGAAGGAAAAGAAGAACATTTTTTTTCTCCCGTCAATAATCAGAAGGGATGCGTGTGTAAAGCTATTGTAAATCAGTTCAAGCTGGGGTAGAAAAGATGAATTCTTTGGTTGGCTGGTGGTAGGATAAAAAGCTGCATGTTTTTAATTACACATGTAGGCAGCCAGGTATGAGGTAGGAGCAAGGAAAAAATACGTTGGTTTAAGAAGTGGGAAGAGATGAATCAATCTTGTAATAATTCTCTGTTAGTCGGGGCTACTAATTTGACTAAAATAGTTCAGAATACGAATTAGGGATGGATTATTATTAATTATTTTGTATATATGTGAGTTGCATTGTAAATGAGCGAGGACGGAACTTGAATACTTATGTTCTACAATCAGGTTAGGTGTAGTTATGTCTATTGTGTGCGTGAAGAAGGTTGAAAGTTAATTTGCGAAGTTCGAGGTTATGGAGTGCAAAGCGTTTAAGGTTAGGACATTTTCATTAAACCCTCACCCTGTTTTCTCTCCTTGTCAATCAGGCTGCTGCGGGAGGGGAAAAATGTTTGAAAGGTAGCCATATTGGTAGATAGGCGGATGAAGGGAATTTAGGAGGGTGTAAACGTGAACAGAATAGGAATAAATTGTGTATTCGTTGTAGATTAAAATATTATTTTCATTGAGCGTGATTCTTGTTTTGTTATCCGTTGACTATGGTGATACGAAATGTTATTGTTGTATGGACTAACTGACTTAATATTTTTCTTTATTTTTGCTTACAGGGCATATTCTTTCCATGTTCTTGGAGAGGGTAAAATGCAGCCAACTCATTTCCCTCCTGATGCACTTGTGGGCCCTGGAATTCCACGACATGCACGTCAAATCAATACCCTGTCTCATGGCGAAGTTGTGTGCGCAGTGACGATCAGCAATCCGACGAAATATGTGTACACTGGTGGAAAAGGGTGTGTGAAAGTGTGGGATATTAGTCAACCAGGGGCCAAGTCACCGGTATCCCAATTAGACTGTTTACAAAAAGACAATTACATACGTTCCGTTAAACTACTTCCGGATGGAAGGACTTTGATAGTTGGGGGAGAGGCATCGACTATTTCCATCTGGGACTTGGGTGGACCCACTCCTAGAATCAAGGGAGAACTCCCATCGTCCGCTCCAGCCTGCTATGCTCTTGCCATTTCTCCAGACTCTAAAGTAAGTCAACGTATCCTTGTTAACCAGACGAGATTGTTAAGAGATTTGGTGAAGGGATTTATAGAACTAGAAATTTGGAATATTGTTTTAACGTTGAATTGCGGAATCGGCTTGTTTATGACATGATTAGAGATTTTAGCATCAGGATTGTCTTATATCTTTATAGGTTAGCGTAGATTAGATTAGCTCAGATGTTTTGAATGCGTCAGTTTATGCGGTGGCGGCGTGTTTGGGTAGAAGTGATAGAAGAAGTGTTTGGAGCTAGTCGATGGCTGATGATGAAAGAAGGAAGACGGCAAAGCAAATCAAAGCAAGCTTATGTTTATTTAATTTATTTTGCAGAACGAACAACAGTTGTGGCTATTTAGGGGATTGTTTAATGCGTCGATTTTTCAATAAAAGCAGTGTAAAACTAAATCGTGGTGAATCCAGTAGGATTGTACATCTGGTGAAAGATATTAGCAGCTTAATGACTTCAGTGTTTATTATTTTTAGAGTTAAAGAGGGGAGAGGTTTATTTGTGGTCATGGATGTAATGTGTCTATATCCGGCGTCCGGCCTGTAAAGAATTAAGATGTGACGTTATTGAAAATTTCGCAGTTCTTTTAGAGATGGATTTAATGGGCTTTAAAAGCTGAAATGTTATTTGAAAATGTTTTTAGATAGAAGCATGATAGCAGAACGATGATGGAAGAAAGGAAAAGAAAGTATTAAAATAGTAGGAGGATGTAATATTAATACAAGAATTAGTTTTCTGGTTTATCCATCTGTATTTGCGAGAGATTTGGGAGCATCTGTGCAAACAGGGTTTTGTGATTCTTATTCTTGGAGAAGAATCACAAGAGACCGAGAATGAAGATTTAGCAAAGTTTACAAGAGGGACAAAATATATACATTTATGGACAAAGACAGAAAATTTAGTGTGCATGGCTGGGGGGTTGTATGTTAAAGAGTTGTGGATTATTTGGTTGAGATGTTGTGATTTCTTTCATTTGCACTCCCGGAGTTTCTAAGCATGATCTCAAGTATTTGAGTTGTTAAAGGATTTTGTTGGACGAATATTGTTCTTCTCCGTTCTTTTTGTACTCGTCGAGATTGTTGGATCCCTTCCTCTGTTTACTTAAAGTTTTGCTAGGAGCAATCAAGTTTGATTTACTTACTTTGTATTCTGGCCCTGGTTTCGGAAAGGACTGGAACTGACGCATGTTATGTTGGAACGATGGTAGCCTTGAAGAAAAGTGTATTGCCGGATATTTTCTTGTTGGAGAGCGCAATAAATGCGAAATGAGATAATCTCTGGGTTCTGAGACTAGAAAGGATTTAGCTGTTGCTGTTTTCGGGATAGTCGGGACTTTGCAAAATAGTTGAGACAATTTCCATGAATCACTTGGTTAAACGCATTACCGCTTGAAGTTTCTAGGGCTGTTAGATACAAGAGTGAAGTGATGTAAGAGACGAGAGGGTAATAAGAAGGAAGGGCATTTAGTTTGCGGTGTTTTCAATACATAAAATGGTACTTTCTTTGTGTGTTTCAGGTCTGCTTCAGCTGTTGCAGTGATGGAAATATAGCTGTTTGGGACCTCCACAATCAAACTTTAGTGAGGCAATTCCAAGGACATACTGATGGAGCCTCGTGCATCGATATTTCAGCAGACGGCTGTAAACTTTGGACTGGGGGGTTGGACAACACGGTTCGTTCATGGGATTTACGTGAAGGCCGTCAATTACAGCAACATGATTTCAGCTCTCAAATCTTTTCTCTGGGATATTGTCCTACGGGCGAGTGGCTGGCTGTTGGGATGGAAAATTCCAATGTGGAAGTTCTCCATTGTACTAAACCAGATAAATACCAGCTTCACCTCCATGATTCTTGTGTTCTGTCTCTAAAATTTGCTGCCTGTGGCAAGTGGTTTGTTTCAACTGGGAAGGATAATTTACTAAATGCATGGAGGACACCTTACGGCGCTTCGATTTTCCAGGTTAGTACTTTCTTACGCAGTTGAGCGTTTGGGAGAATTGATTAGCTTTCATAAACGCGTGGAAACGTGCCAAATTAGGTAATTTATGTTCGGTGAATCGGTTTTTGTTTATAACGAAACGTATCTTGTTATTTTACAGTCCAAGGAATCTTCATCTGTTCTATCCTGCGATATTTCTACTGACGACAAGTACATTGTGACTGGTAAGTTGAGCTTGGAAAATAAGATAAAATGCTTGAGCTATATGCAGTTTATGACATTAATGATCCTTTTGTTATCTTTTTAGGCTCGGGAGACAAGAAAGCAACTGTTTACGAAGTAATGTACTAAGAAGATATGCGATATCAATGTGAATCATTGACTGAGATACTAATCGTAGTTTCACTCTGTATGATTGAATAATATTTTCCTTAATGTTGTAATATTACTGTAAATCTATTTATGTTCATGAGGGAGCTTGTAAAGAAGAAGAAGGTGTGAGTGTTTGTATGAGTGTGTGAAACATGGAATGAATCTGTCCTTTAGGTTAAGTATTCAGTATCTTACGTTGCTCTGGTATAAAATTATTCTCCCACCAGACCTACTACTCCTTATGTATTCCAGTTTCTGCTCATGTGCATGTATGAGAAATGATATCTCAAACAATATTTAGTTTATGCAAGCAAGACAAAATCTTTGCAGCTTCAGTGAACATTGTATATCAAAATGAAGCAATATCGAATGACTAATGTTAGCAGTTTTTGCCCGTTATGATTTAGTGGAATCGATTCTTTAATTGTTGCACAAAATAATAATGATTGGAGCCAGCCAGTAGGAAGTATGTGTCCTTCGTGGAAATGATAGTAGTTAATAAAGATACGGGAGCTGAAGCCAATTTTCTTAATCGTGTCAGCCGAAAGCTATAGTTACAGCTATTTGACTTGTATACTTTGTTCGGAGCTTGGGACATATGAAAACTTGTAGAGGGGAAAGATGAAAGATGCTTCGAGTTTGCATACTACATGTAAGAGTAATTATTTTCTTGTCTGTTGCTTGTTATATACCTTGATGGGCAATTTAAATCGTATCACTCTAACTTCTATCGTGCCAGATTCTGTATTTCCTTAAATGTTTGCATTAAATTGGTACAAATTATGTAGTGCGTATAGTTATGCTAGGAGTGGGCAGCTTTACTGCATATTTTGTAAGGCATCGACGATGGGAATAAAAGGTATAGAAAGTACGACAAACCTTTATGATCTTGTACAGAAATAGACTTATGCAGTTTGACTACTCTATTAAATTGTTATTTATTGATAAGTTTATTATTAAGTCGGGAGAGGGTTAGAAAGAAGGGAGTGAAGATATAAGTGTATAATAGTGTGCAAAAAAGAGGTTCATAAAGGGAAGCTTGAAAAACGAGCTGTTTCATATTAGTTGTGAAGCAAGTGTGTGATTTTATATTCTTAGCAGTTATAACACATAAACTCATAATTATTTAGGGTACTTACATTTGATAAACAGCGTTAGAGTACAACTGTTGTGTAGTTCCTTAGTCAAAGGCTTGTAAAACCTAGAAACAAGGACTCCTCCTGCATCATTTGCACACATGTAATCGACATAATAGAAAGGTTAAAGTCTGGATTCAAATTCAGAATAAGAGGAATTGTGAACTAATTTTACAGTGATAATAATAACATGATTATTGTCGCAAAAACTTGGCTTCCTCAGTGTGAAGAATTTATTTCGCGGGAGATGTTTCCATTCCACATATCAAAGACGTTGAGCTGCTTTCGAATGAATCATTTAATGCCTCTAAATTAAATAATGTTTATGTTGGTAGTACGAATTGGTAGCTCCGCTGAATGAGCTGTGGAAATCATCGGCAATCACATGCAGCTATTGGATACCTCATTTTAATTTATTTACTGTGCCAGTAACCGTGATCACAATTCAAAATGTTACATTTGTAACTTTTGTACATGGTTTTTAAATAAGCCGACATACGGCCACTAGTATCGTATGAGGTCATTGCAATAACATCTCTTAGCTCTATTCCACAAAAGGGTAAAATAATTGGAGATATTCATACAACTGTCCAACTTCACGGATTCTTTTTCTTTCATAGTACTGAGTATTTTCTCTATACGTTACTATCGCACAGCACGTTTAAACGTCACATGAATGTTTGACTTGACTAAAGTGTATTCTTTCTCTTACAGGGGATTTGCAGTTTATTAAATATTATCTTTAGAGAGAGTCAAGCAAAACTGTAGTAGATAGCAGCTGCTGCTGCAGCTAGCTCCACATACAACTTTTATCTTCTTCAAAACTGGAATAGTAACAAAACGAGTCAAGTTTTAACAGCTTGAATTTTATAACCACCTTAATCTGAAGTATTTAAAAAGTACGCTACCAAGTCCAAAAGTTTGCAAAGTAGCAAAAATACTTAACACTTACAAACTACCTTTATTATTATAGCTTTTTATGACTTGAAGTGATTGTTGCAGGGTGTTGTTATACTCGTATGAACGAATCAATTAGAGCTATGGTTAAGTACTGACTAAAAATCAGAATGAAACAAAAGCAACAACAATGAGAGAAAAAGAGAAAAACTTAAATGGCAAGTCTTGATTGAGGGAGTTGGCAGGGCACTTAATTATGGCAATAATTCTGTGGACCATGGAGAACCTGGGGAGGATGGTGCGACTTTCTCAGCTAAGGAGCCCGGTAAGTTTCGGAGTATTTAATTGATTTTCTAAAATACTATTAAAAGAAGGGTTTTAATTGGAGCAAGCACAATTCTCCTAGTATCCTACCCTACCAACACGAAAGAAGTTTGCTAGCCAGATGATTGTACTTATCTTTTAGCAGTAATAGCAATAATATGCAATATACTTTAAATGTAAATAGGGATGAAAGGAAAACAATATTCTACGATTAATTCGAGGGAGAATAACTGTCGCTGTTAGCGGTTAGAGATTATGAAATCTGGCATTAAAAAGCTGATTCTGGGTCTATACTCTACAATCCCTTATGGAGAATAATTGCAACACAATTCTTGACACGTATTCATTAGAGAAGAAAGATGTCGGTTCTGCAGCGATGTAAACTGCAAGCTTGCGGTTGAATTGACTTTCAGGGATGGGTAGATGTCGGTAGATTTTGGTGTAGAGTTGCATTTGTGCAGAATTAGTAAATGACTTCATAAACCTGTAAATAGACGAAATTGTTATTACTACGAGGTGAAGTGTCAGAAGGATTGAATTAATATGCGCTGATGCTGATGTTAGTGAGCAACTGTGAGCAGAAGATCTATTAATTGAGAAGATTGAGATGAACAAAAAGTTGACCCTTTGGCCCCTGTGGGCAGAAAGTGAGCAAGTCGTATTGTAAGATCGAATTAAAATTGTTGTTACTCACCGTAGCTTTCTTATCTCCTGATCCCGTCACAATATATTTATCATCTGCTGAAATATCGCAGGATAGTACCGAAGAGGATTCTTTTGACTGGAATAAACAAGAAATATGAGTGAGCCGAGAATCTATATTTCATTTTCCATAATCAAATCCCCCGGCGATAGGACCATCGTCCCAGGGAGGATTTGTAGGAACAAGGAGAAGGTGAGCCTGGTTGTAAGAGATCTGATCTTTACGAAAAAGTGATGAACCAGATGATGAGGGATTAGAAGGCAAGCAGAGAGGAGATGATTTGAATTAAAGGAGGGCTGTAACTTTAAGCTTCTTAAGTTTTGAGACAGTTGGGTGAAGATGGTATCGTGTCTACCAGACTCCAGACTGGACACGAGCGGACAGGGAAGCGTAAGGAAGTTGAAGGGGTGAGGGAAAATATTGGAGAAAAGTGGAATAAATTACCTGGAAAATAGAAGCACCATAGGGCGTTCTCCATGCATTGAGAAGATTATCTTTGCCGGTTGACACAAACCACTTGCCACAGGCAGCAAACTTGAGGGAGAGAACACAGGAGTCATGGAGATGAAGTTGGTACTTGTCAGGTTTACTGCAATGAAGAACTTCAACATTTGAATTCTCCATGCCCACAGCTAACCATTCCCCGGTAGGACAATAGCCGAGTGAGAAGATTTGAGAGCTGAAATCGTGTTGCTGTAATTGGCGGCCCTCTCGTAAATCCCATGAACGAACCGTGTTGTCCAACCCTCCCGTCCATAACTTACTCCCGTCCGCAGAAATATCAATACAAGAAGCTCCGTCTGTGTGCCCTTGGAATTGTCGGACTAGCGTCTGATTATGAAGGTCCCATACTGCTATGTTGCCATCACTACAGCAGCTGAAACAAACCTAGAGAAGAGAAAGCAGCAAATTGTTATTTATCCGCATAAGCATGTAGAACTTTTTTGTAGCATGTAAATAAAGATTGGACATGCAGTGATGCAGGCCTGGAATAAGTCTACGTGTTCAATCGAGTATTTATCTTCTCCAGGTTTTGTGCAAATGTTATTACATAAACATAAATAAAATCCTGGCGAGGGATGGGAAAATGAGAACTGAATGGGGGAAAGGTGAAGCTGTGGACTTGCTATGGACATGAGGATGGAGAAATTCGTGTGTGTGACGACAAGTTAGGTTAGGCAAGGATAAAAGAATTGATTGAGATGAGTGAATGAGAATTTACCTTGGAATCAGGTGAAATGGCAAGTGCGTAGCAAGCTGGAGCGGATGATGTGAGTTCAGCCTTAATGCGGGGAGTGGGGGATGCCAAGTCCCAAATAGATAAAGTTGATGCTTCACCCCCGACAATCAATGTCCGACCGTCTGGGAGCAATTTGACGGATCTGATGTAATTGTCTCTCTGTAAACAGTCGAGCTGAGAGACGGGGCTCTTGGTTCCGGGTTGACTAATATCCCATACTTTGACGCAGCCTTTCCCGCCAGTGTACACATATTTGGTGGGATTACTGATGGTGACGGCACAAACTACTTCTCCATGAGATAAAGTATTGATTTGACGAGCATGCCGGGGAATTCCTGGACCAACTAAAGCATCCGGAGGAAATGGCACCGGCTGCATCTGACCGTCCATGGATACATGGAAGGAATAAGCTCTACACAAGGGAGGAAAACAAAACAAACATTTGGTTATTCATTCAGTCAGTCAGACCTCAGACGTACCAAGCTCCAGCCTAGCTAGCGGCTGAAACTACATAGACTGAGTTGGTACTACACGGATGAGAAACGAGGATGCAATGCAACACGAGATTCGGGATACATGATTACGTTATTCTGATTTAAAATTCAAATCTTCTAATCATCATTCATATCAAAATAAAAGCTGCTTCTCTTCTCCCAGCAATCCTCTGCGATGAAGAATAATGGAATCCAGTTTATAACAACAAACATAGAGAAATATATACTTACGGCTTTCCTCCTGGAATTCCAGCAAGACCAGGTGCTATCCCTGGACGCATTCCGTGAGGGTCGTAACCAACCTGGAAAAACAAACCAGAAATTCATCATATTCGGTAATAACTTTGGAGGCTCATTAGTCAATACACAGCTGGTAAAATATTGGAGCACTTCCCGTTTAAAAATTCGTTTTCAAGTGAGAAATACTTACCAGAGGAGGACGTGGATAATTATTGAGCACTGGGCTGATATTATTATGTAAATAGGGGGGAGTCGGTCCTGAAAATACAAACAATTCATGAAAAACATGTGGATATAATTACAATGCCCTTCATGTATCCTCTTTCTCATGTACGGGAGTCAATAATGGTGTAGCTAGTAGCTATCTGTTCCAAGTTAAGGGCAGCAAACAGAAACGGAACGGGAACATTTTGGCATGATTGAAAGCAGAAAGTCAGGGAAGAAGAGAAGAGAAACAAAAAGAAGGAAATTGACGAGGAAGGTATATATACATGGTGTTGTATAGGGATGAAGAGTACACAAAAGTGAATTTAGTTTTAAGAGAGGCGGGTAGGATGAAAGGTTGGGTAGAAACGTTTAAAATTAATGATGCTCATCATGTTGGGCGTAAATTATCCGGAATCCCACATGACAAAGTTATTGTTGGCTCCTGTACTCTATGGGAAAGTAAAGGCTGATTGAGGATGGATGTTGTGGACATACCAAGGGGAGTTGCTCGAGCCACAGGTTTAACACTAGACGAACTGCTGTGTGAGCCGGAATTGGGTGTTGTGGATTTCCCAGTTGGCGTTGTCGGTTTCTCATCTTTCTTGTGTGTTGATGGCGTGCTGGAATTGGATGAACCACCGCTACGAGGACTGAAAAGACAAGAAGACACGGGATGAATACTTGAATTAAGAAGATACAGGTTGCGCTGTAGTTAGGTTTGTTAGGGAAGAGTTACAAGGTTGGGATGAAGGTTAGGTTGTAGATGTAAAACGTATGAGACTTCACAAGTTCATTTTAGCTTTCCGGAAACATTCTAGTTTGCTTAAGTCCTGCAGTGCAGTCTTTTGGCTTTCCACATAATTACATGCTAGGAATACCATCCAAGCCGATAGGACGCATGCCAGAACACATGAACTGATCACCTATTCCTCAGCCGTTGCCACGGCCGGTCCTCGGGGGTAAACAAAAGGCAAGGCAAAAACATTCTCTACGTGTTGAGAGTGACGATTCAGAGAATTTCGCAAAGCTCTGAAATTACAGCTTGCTTCAAGTACTTGAGTCCGATTCTTTGATATTAAATTCCAACAATTACCACGCTTGTAAAATTTGACGGTTGTAATAATAAAATCCTCGAAAGAAGTTAACTTTTCGAAATGAGTATAAAATACTTAATATGATAGTTTATCTTTGGCTACGGTTTGCTCGCTTGCATGGCGTTTGCTTCCTTGGCCCAAGTCGGTGGTTGTACATATACTTTTCTTGGAGACACTTCCCTCCTTTCACTGCTTTCTCCTCCTCCCGACCACATGGATGGACGCATCTCTTTATCCTGAGGCGCTCAAATGAAACGGATTCATTCTGAGGAAGCTAAACGCAGCTTCCGTAGGAATATGCAAGACAAGCGTGGAATAAATTGAAGCCAGCAGTGAGGGAAATTAATGAGCTAATTCAAACAATTAGCTTACGCTCACACTCTCAGCTCATTGACCTCGACACTAGGAAATAAATTTTATTCTCTGGCATGTGCGCTGCTACGAGATTCTAGAAGTGTCGCCTCTAGAATCTAAAGTATGTGGAGTAGAAGCTAATAACCTTTAGGGCAGAATGTCTACCGTCTACCAGACGAGAACCAGCAGGGAAAGAAACTGTGTGTAAATGCAGATGTCTGAAGGCTATAGAAAAACACAAATAGTTACTCCTGCCTGCACATGGCTTTAAAAGATTCAAGGAAGGTTACACACATCTCTTGTGGCTGGTGGTGGCACGGCTGCTTTCTCCACTTTCTCTGCTAGCTCTGCTCTTACGGCTAATTAGAAACTATTGGATTCCCTGTTAGGTTGAAGCGGCTGGGGAGTGAATGCTTTAAATGAAGGGCATTAGAAGGGAGTAAAAGTAATGAGGTTGATGCTCAGTCAGAGTAAGGAAGAATGAGGAGGTGTACGGGGGATAATAGGGAATAGCTAAAAGAGGAAGAGGAACTGAGAAGAAAGTGGTAGAGGTTTATACTTAATTATGATTACCTGTGCGGTGGTACGTGGTCTTTCTTGGAAGGTAGCTTGTCGATTCCATTTTCTCTGGGTGAAATGGTCCCATTAGGAGGGGTTAGCGGGTCCTACAAGAGTAATTAAGCACCTCATAAAAACATGATAATAAATAAGGAATGTAGACGTGTCGGGGGACACGCTATGTATAAACGCTACCATAGAATCAGAGTTATTCTAGTCAAGCTCTAGTAAATTACCGCCTGCCCGCGTGAAAGCAGGGTAGGACGTTTATACATTACTACTGCACTCTACAATTGTGTGTAGAGAAGCGGGAATGCGGGAGTAATAATTTAGTAGGGTGAAGCATCAATATGATATAGCTTTGCTTCCTTAATTTCACTATGTAATATAGGGCGTGTGAATGTAAACTGCTGACTGGGGCAGTAGGATAATAGTGCGGAAAGTGTTGTATATGTAATGGCATTTTTTAATGGAGGGAAATAAATAATATATGTTTATGGTTTGTAAAAAAATGAATAATGGATGCTCAAACAAAAGTGTAATTTGCAAGCAGCAAAAATCATTGGATTTAATAAAATAAGTTTATAATGGTTAAAGTATATAATAATTTCATACCTCATTATTATCATCGACAACGAGATCCTGATCACTTTTCTCTCCATCACTTGCCTGCAAATACAGAACAGAGCAGTGGGTTATTTAAAATGTATGATTTTAAAATGCATATAATACATGGCTGAAATTAAAGCAAAAAGAGAATGCTTGCGGGAGAATCACTCTCAAATACCAGAATCAGACGTGCTAGCCAATCGGAGCGGACATTTATGGCTTTTTAATAGGAAAAAGTTGTAAATTCTTTGAATGATTTCGGAATATGTAAAACATTGGATTAAGGATATGAAGGTTTAAAAAAGGAGCTCAATTTTAATGAAAGCCGTCACCTCGGTACTTTGAATAAAGAAAAGTTTGTTGAAATAAAAAGGTGTTGAATTCTTTTCGCTAACTATGCGATATAGCTATGTTGATGCAAGAAGACGGAAATACTCTTAGGGAAGCTTTAGTTCATAGTTGAAAAAGAAAGACACAGTATGTTATTATCAAAGTTGCTTATTGTTCCTGTCAACTTGGGTTAGATTCCCGGGCGGGTTTTTTCGGTAGTCTAAATTCTTGGAATGCAAACGAAAGAGAGTGAAAGAATAATCTGCCTTCTACTCCTCTATTTCGTTGTTCTCTCCTGGTGCGAATTCTATATTTTTTGTTCATTTAGTGAGGTTCATTCAGCTGGCAGTTTGGCAGGATACCAAAATAAAAAGTTGTCAACTACTAAATATCCTTGGAAGTTGTACAGAAATTCGGGAAATAGAACAAAAGCAAATACTCTTCGACTACATCGTGCTTGTCTAAGGTACTTAGAGTTTGAAGAAAGTTGGCGAAGGAAGAGGAAAGAGGTAAAGATAGTTATTACAGCTTCTGTTCTGGCTAGTAGGGATGTTAGCATGTTTTTGTACATAAATTTCAGAGAAGGAGAAAATGCAATGTTTCATTTTTTAGCTGGCGCTGGCTGAGTTTTTTAAAAAGATTGTCTTTGGTCTGTTCTGTAGTTGTTTGCTAAAGTGGGCAGAGACGGTTTGTTTTTTCTGGAATCGTGTAGATAGCTGGTTTGAGGCGTTAAAGTACTTGGTGACGAAGATAAAGTTTTTGATTTTTTCGAACCCGACTCACATCGTTATGTTTTTCTTCTCGCTCCCGTTTCGGCCTTTTTGGCTCTGACTCTGGGCTGCTCCGACTCCGAGGAAATTTGTCTCGATCACTAGGTGACAGTGAGTTTCTCTAAAATAACAAGAAAGAAGAATACTTTAGATACAGCCAAATTATAACCAAGACCATGTAAAAGCAACAGCAGAGCTAGAGCTAGTGAACTGGTGGCCGTAGTTGTAGTTCCATGGCAGAGATCAAACGATGGAGATGGATTTGATGCCGCTGTGGTTATAGTGTTAAAGCAGAGACGAAGCGGTTAACGAAAGCTGATGTGTTTGTGTATTATGCAGTGTAGTTACCTAAAAGTTTAATTTAGTTTATATCTACATAAAATGAGTTGGAATATTTGCTCAGAAACATGTTGACTGCTAACAATGCTGACTGGAGATGAATTTTAGGAAGCAGGCGGTTTAATAAACTAAACCCTGAGGAGTTTACAAAGAAGGGTAGTAAAATATAATTTTATGCTGGCATTTGAGTAGGACCGAGAAGTAGATATGTCTCACTTGCAACAGTGTAAGATAAAGTCCAATGTTAATAGTAAAAGCTGGTGGGACGACGGAGAGAGTACTCCTGGTATTACGATTACCCATACAAGTTGATTTTGATGATACTTAAGTAAATTTAACTCGCTCTAATGCAAATAGAGACTGTGATAACAAAGGCGGGTGGGCTGAACGGCCAGTCGGCTGAAGTCAGATCCAATATCTCTTTTACGGAGAAAGCTTAGCAACAACTTTGAATTTGCTGACTTAGCAGATGGAAAGGACTTTACGGCAACATATACATATATTTATTATTGTCATCTGGGCCTTTAGCATTGGTGGCTTTATATTTTTATGAGGTTGATGCAGTTATATGTTACAGGCAGGGTAAAGAGTCTGACTGAATGACGGAAAAGATTCAAGAATTCTGCTAATACATCTCATATTTGTGTATTCTGCAATCCTAGAGCTCTCAGATTAGAGAGAAGACTCGAGAAAGCTAAAGCCATGCGAGAGAATGCCTGGATAAACTCTTGTTACGATGGTTTCATAATGTAAATAGAATATTTTGTTCCAACCGCTGCCCGAGGCCGGAGCTACCCCTGGTGCTAGATACGGAGTAAGCTTATTCCGGGAGACGATTGAAGCCAAAGTTTCTCTTAACAATCCAGCTCCAGCTCATCACCCTATTTATTCTACGACTTACATAACAACTCGGATGACATGAATAAACATTATCCTACCCACAAGCCAATATATTTTGAGGGAAAGTAAATAAAGGAAATTGTGCAAGAGTATTTCAGGTTTGCTTGCTTTCTCTTATTTTCTTCCTCTTGGCGTATGTTCCAAAACTTTCTCCTCACGTTTTTCCTTCTTACAAAGCATCTGTATTTTCTCTACTTCAACTGTGTTTTCTAGTTGAGGAAAAAGAAAAATTCGATGGAGTATCGTCTGAGCCACCCACGCAGAAAACTCTTTAAGTCAATATATGTACCGGAGGAAGTCGTCTCGTAGACTTGTATGCCGAGAGATGCTATCAAAGACAAGAGAGTAAATCTTTTTTCTCAGGGTAGCGACCATGGTTGCTGCAAAATATTCTCAGGTTGGAGCGGATTAGGCATTCCTTTCACAGAAAACCCCAGTCAGGGTGACGGGTTACGCTCCTGTAAAGAATGCAAACCCTAGGGTTTACTTTCTCCTCTGGGTCCTGGAGGCTACAAGAAGGGAAGATAGAGGAGAAAGTATAAGGCAGGGAGGCGAAAGTATGCGAGAGAGGGAATTTGCTTACCTCCGGTGAAATTGGTTCTTTTTATTTTCAGTTCCTAACCTCTCTCTTCCCCAGTATCTTTGCAGATCTCAAGGGGGGAAAGGTGAAGCTGTGACTGTTAAAGTACTGCACAGTATATGTTGTAACTTGTTCTAAATCTACAATGTACACAGAGACTAACAGAAATCCTAAGAAAACAAACCAGACAGAATAAAGTGACTTCAATTCTCTTCTCCTCCTATCTTCCAGGCACTGCTTTTAGTTTACTCAATTTCAATACTAGACTTTCTCCGGCTTAATCTCCCGTGTTCGGGCGGAATACGACAAAAGGCGTTCCCTAGATTTCAGGCCAAGGGGTAGAAGTCATGGAAGTGGAAGCTAGAAAAATGCTACAATTTCACTTAATTTACATTCATTCTACTTGGAGCTAGAAAATTGTTCCTAGGAAAAGCGGTAAACGAACTGGGGAGAGATTGCAAGCTCTGCTTTCACTGAAAGGATGCGGAAAAGCTGAAAAGCTACAGCAATACATAATGCACGCTCTATTCAAAATAAATATTGCTCAAAGGCATGCCTTTGAGCAATATTTATTTTGAATCTCATGAAAAGCACCACCGAGGAAAACTTTTAGAAACCTAGAATATCAATCCATCTTGTTGTTGGAGTGCATTTTGGGGTAGAAAACGGGTACGAAAAAAATCAACAAGAAAAACTACCTTATCCAAAATAATCGATGCTTCCCTTTCCATTGTATACGTAGATACGCTTTCGTTGACGCCCCTGCTTAGGTACGAATATAAATATTTCACTCACACTTTCTCCTCCAATTCGTTTACCTCTACCATTCTTATCTTTTCAAATTATCATCCCATTCTAAGTGACACTCCCTCCGATTGTTAATATGATGCCTTGAGGGTGCCGTCAGTGCTAAAGATGAAAAAACTATGTAATTTCTTTGTGTGAGTGTATTCAGGAGGAAATTGATGTGGGAAACATGCAGGAATAACATGTTTTTATGACGCATGGAAAAACAGTAAATGCGTAGGCTTAGAAGCGGGAAAGTGTGGGTGGGAAAGATGGTGTGCTTTCTATGTAAATAAATAGATTTGAACGTGATGCTCTTGAAGCGTAAAGCATATTCCACCTGTACTGTATGCGAAACACCACAGAAATGCATTATTCCGCTTCGTTTTACTACCTATTCATTCACATATAATGATTTAAATTGATTGAATCTCCATATATTACGTATATAAAAAACTCGGGTGTAGAACATAACTTGCTTGGGGTGATAAAGTAGGTTTAGCTTCTGCAATGGTTTAGGAGAAAGTTCGGCACCATTGCGCTGGAGGTTTGAAGTTTGAATCCAGGGCATGCATGTACCACATGGTACGGTATTGATTTTTTAGAGAAAGATACAGTTCAATACATGAATGTGAAGATAAAACTGATACATTCACCCGGGAAAAGCATGATTGAATAACCCAGTTTTTATCTAAAAAACCTAGCCTTTTGTGGTGGAATCCTTTGCAGTCTGCACCGCCCCTGCTTGAAGGAGCAAGATTCGAGAGAAAGTACTGAATCCTATTCTTAAGAGCAAATGGAGGGAAGTTGTTGAGCTTCTCTTATCATCATTCTCTACCATTAGGTATATGAAATAAGAAAGGAAGGAAAATAATAATTTAAGCAATATTCAGGTCATTTACTGAAGTTTTTTGCAAATAATTTGCTGCAAAAATTGGAATTGCAAAAACGGCAAGGCCACTATATAAAAGAAATACAAGCAGATTTCGCGAGCTACAGTTTCATGCCTTTCAGTCATAAAAAACAAACCGAATTGTAAACTTTGCAAAGTTTATCTGTACGGAAATAAAAATGTACAAAGAATGCAGTAACGTTACTGTTATACTGAGATAATGTAGCTGAGAGTTGGTGAAAGTTGAAGAAGCGGATAGGTAAGGCAAGAAAAGAGAGTGAAAAGTAGAATAAATCCCCGTGGATTAGTGTTGCTTTCACCTTTGCTATCTCTTTTATTCCACCTGTGTGAACTGCTGGAATGGATGGACGGACGGAGAGTCTATTGATAATTCAAGAGGGAGAGACGAAGTGTTATACTTTTTCCGGTGTGTATACCAATGATTAAATTAAAAGGAAAGACCGGGTAGTAGTAGGACAAAGATAGAGGCTTGCTATTCGGGTATTTGGGTTAAAGCTTCCTCTCTTGCCCTGTCGCACTCGTACATCTCCATGAATCACGTACGTAAGTGTTTCGCTATTCAGGACACGAAGCGGAAAGAGGGAAAAAGTGGTGAATTATACACAAAGGGAGGTAAGAAGGAAGATATTAGGGGAAAGGTTTGAAGGATATAAAAGAAAGCGTACATGAGGAAATAAGAAAAGGAGGAGGGTGTAGATGGGTGAATGGTTCCTAGTTATCGCAAGAGAAGTCGTCACTGTCTCCGGTTTGTAAAAGCCTAAAAGTTGTTTCTTTTAACAAGTTTTGTGGGATACAAAAACCGGAGGAGAAAGTAGAGAAGAAGAACGATAGCGATGATAGGCGGGTTTCATGGTTTGAGTGTGGAAGAGATTGGACAGTTGTATGTACGATAAGGATAGCAGGGATGACGGACAGAGATGCACGTGTGATGTATGATGCCGGGTTCTAATAAGTTTTCGGATCTCCTTTGTGTGGATCTATGTGTTGGTCTGGGTTAGTGTGTAGAGCTCTTGAGACTTTGCTGACGACAAGGAGTTTAACATGATGATTTTCTCTTCATTTGTTACTTATGTACTGGGATCGTCACATGGGTCATAAAAACCCAGGGCGTTTTTTATCAAGAACTCAAATAGAAAATGTTTAAGAGGGAGGAAGAAGATGGGGGGGGGAGAGAAAAGAGAATGCGAATGCGGGAGGGAAAATAAGAAGAGTGGTATTTTTTATCGTCTTATAATGCTCCGCGTGTAAAGCTACACGGGTGGGAGCTGCGCTAGAATTTTCTCTACCTATTTCATCCGCTTTGTGTTAGGAAGTTGAGAGAGATAGAAAAAAGGCTTTTCTCTTTCCTCGAAAAAAGAGGAAATAGTTTTATTGACTTTTCATTGGATTTCCTTTTTATTAGCTTCGTTCTGGGCAGACAAGTTTGTAAGAGAAGGAAGAAAGGCTAGGAAAGGAAAAGACCTGGGGGTAAGATAGTAGAGAGGATAGTAAAGAAGATGGGCTGTACCGCACATGGTCTCTTGTGTTATGGATGATATAAATCTTTTTACTTTCACCATTTCCTTCGGGCACAATCAATTCAATATCGTCGTCCATCTCTTCCTCCTCTCCAACTTTATTTGTCTTCCCACCCTCACAAGTACATTTACAGACTATTGGATGTACTTTCACTCACTATGAGATAACATCTTTTGCAGTCTAAAATTATGAAGGGTTGAACTAGGACATGGCCGCAAAGCGACGGGCCCAACCGCCCAACCTCGTTCGTCACTCTTCCAACGTATTATTAATAGAATCACGTTGTATTCGCCGTTACCCCAACTGGTCTATTTAATGATGCCCGCCTTGACGACGTGGTAAATTACCACTGGTAATTATAAAGTGGCTGCGGCTTATAGGGAGCTTTGTGTCCTTCCGTCAAAGCCATAACTCTCTAACGGAGAACGGATCTTTATGCGATTTGCTCTTTATTTACTAAAACAAAGAAGCTACTACAGTATCTTTTGACTCAATAAATGCAGTTATCATGCAAGATCTATTCGTTTCGATGCAATATTCACACGTTTAGGTCTACGAGTAGATAAAAATAACGATAGGATGTAAAACTTCTAGGAAACCGATAAAATACGTCAACGGGAGCTATTCTTAGAGAAAAACGAGAGATGGCGGGAGGATTAGTTTGATGCGGAGAAAGTTCTCCTAGCTTCTGTGTAAAGCTCTGAAAGCTATTGCTCTATTCTTTTTATCCGCCTACTAGGATCCGCTCTCTCCAGCTTTTGGCTGCTTCCTGTCGACTTGTCTGTTAAGTTATCAACTCTCATTTCCTCCGCAGTGAAATCAATTCGTTCCGGGTTCTGCCTAATCTCATGCATGTTTGAATGGTTGACTGAGCGGGGATTCGGTTGAGTTGATTCTCCTTTCTCATACCAACCACTCTCCTCTATCTTAAGTTAAGCTCTTGGAGGAAAAAACATGTCTAGGGAGAAAGCATTGGGAGGGAGTTGTTATGTATGCTTTCTCCTGGTCTCTGGAGTTGATATATAAGGTTGTTGTATTTATATACACTGAGCCCCACCAGATCCACTTCTCATCTCTTATCCCATCTATCTTACCCTGGCTTAGTCTCTCACCCAAACCCACTCTTCAATCCCCTGTTGTAGCTTCCCTCTAGGTTGCCGTAGGCTTTTCTTTCAATCCATCTATCCAAATATCTGAAGAGCCACTAAGAGGAGGAAGATTCCAAGAAAGCTTTTACCCTCCTCCTTTCTCCGGTTCCACCTACTTTCTTTTACATTATTCCTCCTCTTTTCCCGATAAAAAGAATCTGGAGAAAAATTATACTGCTCAACCTTCTTCTTTTGCAGCCCAGTCAATATGCATGTACGCTTTCTCTTTTGCATCATCGCCGTCCTCTTTCTTGCATGTAAATCTTGTGGGTAGGGTTAAAGCCAGAGGAGGATGAATGCTGAGTTTTGAGAACATATTTGAGCACCTCCTCCGGTATTAGATGTATTCTCTTACTCTTGCGATGCACAGTTTATGTGGGTTGGGATACAGGGATGTTCACATCTACCCAGTGCAGGTTTACAGATGCTTTGGATTCAAGATGAAGAGAAGGAAGAGAAGAAGAAAAGAGGGAGTCAATGGATAGAGTCATAAAAGTGTGCTTTATAGGAATGCATAATCATTTTCCTATTATCCGAGGCTCGTATTTCACATGACTAAGCTGACAGGGATTTGCCCTTACTTGTGGGAATCTAAGTTGCGTGGATGTTATCCCTCCCTTCCCGCCATTCTTTTTCTCTTCTCCTCCGACATCCTCCCGTCTGCTCACCCGGGATTCCAGAATTCTCTGCCGCATTCCCATAAATGCTTTCACCCCACATAATGATACTGGGTTCTGGGTCTCCTCCTCCCCTCTTTATGCCGTTCATACCATCACGTACTTGACAAACCCTTAGCCTCATGAAGCTCGTTATTAATTTGGGGTTCTAGGGGAGGGGAAGAAATGAAAGCGGGAGAACAAAACGGAGGAGGTTTATCTCGCAATCATTGTCTGATTCTGAGCATTTCTTAGGGGTGAACCGCAGGAGAAAATAGAACTAGAAAGAAGAAGGGTAAAGAAATGGAAGCTGTAAGCTAAAGCCTGTCTGTAAGTCAGTCTCGGAGCGTAGATGAAAAGAGTTCAAATTTTGTGAGTGAGGTGAAGGATACCCTAGGTGACAAAATTATACGAATACGAAAACAGTGAAGAATGGCCATTTTCGTATATGCGAAAATCAAATAATTTGTCGCTGATTTCGTATAAGTTCGTATAAGCTTCTGCGATGTCGTATAATCTCGTATAATTTGTATGTGTTTTCGTATACAAGCATATAATCGAAGCGAAAATGAAAATGACCGTTAATAGCGGTGAAATCGATAAAATCATGAAACCAAAACATGCGTATGATGCAGTAGAATATGAAGAACATGAAAATGAGGCCATTTTGATCATATAACTCAAGAGTAAGCGGTGAAAAAACATTTTATTTTGATGACGTTCCTATGTTAACGCATTATAATACATATGTGGAATAAAATGAAACTGAAAATGAAAACATGAATTATGCATTTAAGCGTCCAGAGCCAGCTGAAGGCTTTATTCTGGCGCGTTAATATATAATATTGCATGAGTAAACTAAGATAAAAGTATCAACTGACTAACTGTTGTATAACTAGTTTAAGCAACAATCTACGGTTAGATGCGATTGTGGAATACGTACCATTCCGTCCCAAACTTTCTTCTATGTACTTAAAACCGCAACTGTATCGCTTACCTATAACTGCTCAATTAAAGCTATTTGTAGGTCTTAGTCGCCCTTTGTTTCGCGCCTGACGGTGGATTTTTGGGTAGACTCTTTACGGATTCTTTAAATACGTCTTCGTCCTCTGACTGATCGTCGTCGTCGACCACAGAATTTGGTGTTGGCTGAAACTCTCGCATGAGTGAAGGGTTTTTCATCTGAGGCCTTGGTACGCGGTAGTAGTAGTGTTTGTACTGTTGGAAATCGTTGGCAGTTTGGTATTGCTCCTATTTTTCCAATTCTGGGACGTTAACTCCAATGCCTTCAAGCTCCCTGGTATTCTAGCTATCACGGTTGAGTTGGTGTTTGTTCCTTTGCCGGAGTTTGACACGTTCTGCAATGGCGGGAGCGATATAATATCTAAAGATGGGGAATCTTGAAGTGCTTGATGAACTAGGTTTTCGATGCCGCTCAATTCGTATTCTTGATCCGAGTGATTTGGGTCTGTTGCAGGAGTTACGACATCGGGCGCAAAAAATTTCGAAGCTCCTTTGGTTGCGAGGCCTTGACTCGAGTTTTGAGTTGACGAGTTTTCGTCGTGTGGAGAATGTGGAACCCTACTGATCGGATTTTCTGTTGTCGTTGACGATGATTGAGGAACCGTCGAAGTCTTCAATACACGTTTCTTGGCTGGTGGATTATTGTTACGCTTGGTACGCGATGCATGGTTTCTTTTGTTGGACTTTGAAGGTGTTACTGCAGAGGTCCTTGGCGCAGGTTGATCCCCAGTACTTCGGTTAGCTGGAGCGCCGCTGTCACTGTTTTGAATGCCGATCTGCTGGTCTTTTTCGAATTCCTGTACTCGCTTCGAAAAGCGGCTAAGGCGCAGGGCAGTCTGTAATTAAATATGGGTAGCTCCGCTTCTTCTGGCGCAATTGTAACCTGGCCTGCCGTCGAACGAAAATGGGCTCCCATCTGATTGAAGCTTGTAGATGCCTGTTGAACAATAGACCATAACGTGAGCCTTCTATTCTTCTGTGAGATTCATTATACATGAATTAAAAATCCTTACATGATATCAATGCCTCAGTTGTTGGGGGCAATTGCTTTAGTCGAGGTCCAACATTTGGGGCTCCCTGTTGATATGAATGCATAATTAATTTCAGCAAAGCAATATTAATTAACAATATAAAGGTAATCAAACTTACGCAGTTAGTCCAAAGTGAACCACTTCCGTTTCCCAATCATGCAAAGTTTTAAGTACGATCCTTGCAATTGTTCGTACCGAGGTAGCTTGTCGCAATAAATTGACTTCGTTTTGTCGAAGCAAAAGACGTATGGTCTCCCCCCGGTAGTTAATACTGATGTATTCCTGAAAAATATCGAATTGCATTTAAATCTAAATAAAGATTACCACCTTATCCTCTAAAATTGAATCATTCACTTATAAGGTTAGATAGAAATGAAGGAACAGCTTTTATCTTACCGTTAGAGCCGTGTTATTCACTTGCTGGTGGGTTTGTAAAGTCTTGGCATCTTCTATCAGTTTAGTAATGCGTGATCGAAGCTCAAATATTTTCCGTTTTCAGTGCCTTAACGTCCGACGTTAGGCTATTAATCGTCTTTCCCACTGCAACCAAATCGAAATACCTTAAATGAACAGTAATCGTAAACCTCATACAATCACCCAACACTGATCTAATTAAAATTCTAGTCACTAGTTCTTGTAGATTTTTCGTATCTCGTATTGATGGTGTCCAGTTCGACAGCTTGCAATTTCGAGGCCGATTCTAAGGCACTAAGTCGTAGAGTGACGTCAGCGGAACATTGCTGAAACCAGTAATTAAATTCAGTATAAGCAAGAATAAATTCAATTAAAATCAACAGCGAACAGATATAACCAACGAAACATAAACATCGCATGGCTTACCTCTATGCATGATGTGTTCGTGTGAGCCGAATTTTCACTAATGTTGGAATTTTCGGAACTCATTTTGGTCCACAGTCAAGCGGGGGGGCAGCAGGAAGTTACGAATAATCTTTTAAGCTACCTGTTTAAATCCATAAAACCAATTTAGGACAAAATTTCACGAGGATTAACTGCTGGTTGAACACACAACTTCTAACGACTTTGAGACAGCATAATTGGTTCTTCGGATTTAGAAGAAACAATTTAAGTAGATAGTAAAACACACATTTTGTGTTCCCAAAAAACTCTAATAGCGTACGAAACATCAAGTTCTGATTTTGCTAATTATTGCGGCACGTCTACGTCTTACATTATTCGAATTTAAATTCAATTATTTTTTTAATGATAAGTATTCAAAGTTACTCACCTTGGCCTAGTCAAATGCTGAAAACAAGTTAATTGTAATTTTAATCAGTGCACGGAAGAAAATTTTGCACATAATCATGAAGAAGGAGAAAAACTAACACAACAAATTATCTATGCGCAGCCACTATAGTGTGCAAAAACTTAAATGGCGGCTGTAGGTTCAAAGGCGAGTTGTGCAAAGCAGGCGAAAGGAGGAAAAAAGTGCAAGTCACGGAGTATGACTTCGCCTCCTGGTATCACAGTGGGTATGAAGGAGGACAGTGCTCACTTATTCAGATACAGTCTGTTGATTGGTCAAGAATTTAAAGCAGGAGTGTATGGGCGTGACTGTTGGGAAGTTCTACGCACTCATTGGTTAAGCAGAATGCCCATCGTCGTCTTCTTCATCAGCTCCTCTCTGCTGCTCCTGCACTGACTCAAGTATGCACAATTTATGCAATGTTATTATGAAAGGCATTAGCACATATATCTGTGGTATACTGTGGGATATATTGTGTCAAAATCAGTGTACTATATATCGAGGAAACCGCAAGGTTCAAATGGCAACTTTATCGGAAATTAATCCGTGTCGAGACAACAGAAATAATAGGGCTTTGCTGAAGTTTTCTTTCTTACTGGCGACCCAAAATGAGACTGTCTTTATTAATTTGAATTGAAACAACTGCAAAAATAAATTGTATATATTTTTCTAATTAGTGTGGGTTCAATTGACAACATTCTATCCATGAACCCAATTATCGAATGGACAACAGCGTTCCTGGCTGCAGCTACCGGGAAGGTAAACCTAAAAGTGCTAGAACGATACGAAGGCACAACGATAAAAGGAACAGGGAACGAGAAGATTACCTCGACAGTAAGTAATATGAATATCTGCATATATTGCTGATGGCTTCAAGGTGATTAAGATTATACAATTATGAGCGTATATATTTATTATGCTTATATTATGTTTAGTTTGCGAGCAGGTTGCGACCAAGAGAATGTCTTTAGTAGTTGATCATAACGGAGAACCTTCCGGCTCCGTGACGTAAATACTGAAGACGAGGCGGGAGTTTTCGAATCAGATGGAAATTTGGATGCAATCATTGATTTACTAGACCTTCAATCTTAAGTGATACCTCCTTTTTTGCTGCAACTTTTAAATCAGATTTGTGTGACGCAATCCCACAAGTGTATCCATGGATGGCTCCAGGTGATGAGTTCCACTGGAGCCACAGCAATTCCTGCAGCTTTCAGACCAATTGGTCAGTACGTAGGTGTGAACAAGTTTGAATTAAAAATGTTTGTGATGTGTTCCAACTGTGGCAATTACAGCCGCTTGTTAAAAAATGATAAGAAAAGGAAAGTTACACCATGCTGTTCTAGCATTTTTCGCGAGACGGAAGAACATTTTGTGTCCTCAGCCTTAAGCAGGCTTTACAACATATTCTCCCGAGATGTTGGAATCATTTACGCCAGCCAAACCCAGAAGTTCCTGTGATTGTGCATTTCATTGAGGATGGATATTGTGATCATCAATTAGCATCCTTAAAATTGTCACTAAGTAACACTTTTGCGATGCCCACTTTACAAAGGCAGGATCCCCATACTGTAAAAATTTATGCTCTGAATTGAAGTCTTTGGGACTGCTTTTAGCAGGGTTTAATTGCTTTCGATCAAGTCTACAAGTCCTTCAAAATGAAGGTTTTGTGGATTCATACATTAAAATTGCGATCAAAACTACGTACGGAAAAAAATTATTGCTCGGATTGTTTACTGCGGAGGGATTCTGATGCATTTGGTATTATCCCTGAAGTCTGCGCCTGAGGTAATTTCTATCAAGTATCACGGTCAAAGCTTACACTCACGTTTCATTTAGCAAAACTCGAAGCACAATTATAAAATTCTGTTTGCAGGATTGGGTGACACACGCCAACGGAAGAGTGGCAATCTGTCTTCTCTTCAATTTACATGGTCAAAGGGTTTTGCCGACTTCAGACTTGTTTCTAAAAAAGACAGACGGTAGTTTGGACTACACACCATTCAATGATTTAGTCCAAACTTTTTTCGGCAGTGCTGATGGATTTAGGAAGATTTATCTAACGGATTTATCGCCGCAAGAGTCAGGTGAGTATGGAATGTGCTTTACGGTACACCTGTACACTATCAGTTTTTGTTTCGTCCAAAGCGATGCTATCGATAGATGGTCACAGTTAAATTCAAAACGTAATTTGTGGCATTAAAAAGATTTCGCTGACGACTTGAAGCTGAGGATTTCAGTGCTCAACCAATTTCGGGAGACAACGTATTTTCTTACCCCAGCTGGCCGGATTTACGGTAGGAATGTTTTACGTTATTAAATTTGAATCGAAATACGTGCTGACACAGCGACTTAATGCAACGGTATGGTCATGATTTAATTTTCAGACGCCAGCGGTGTTGAATATGTTCCTGGATTATTTCCTGCCTCCGTCGATAATGATAGTGACGATGGTTAGCATCACATCTTACAGCAACCACTTACAACTTCATCTGATAAAATTTCCATTCAAGCATTTTTTTCATGTTTCATTACAAAATTCTTCATTCCGCATGCCTTATGTCTAAATGATCAGGCAATTAATATTTCGAATATGATAAGCGAATAAATATGAATAAAATAGATGCACGTCAAAACACTCAGATGCTCACATTATATATTTTAAGAAGAGGTTGCGCATTTATTAACAACAAAACTCAGCATTTAACCGGACATCCTAACTTAGTTCACAATTTCTGAATCGGACGCACTTATTTTCAAAGTTATACGTGATTGTTGGAATTTCGCATATACAAAAGCGCATAATAGCGTATAATTTTTTATATGGAATCGTATATTATATGTAATTATTTACAATCGTATAAAAAATTCTGTAGGATTTCGTAGAATCTCGTATAATTTTGTCGCTGAAGTCATAGAATCACGTATAGTCACGTGACAAAATGGCCATTTTTGACTGATTTCGTAGAATAGCGTTTATACGAACCTCGATCTTTGTCACCTAGGGTAGCTCATAAAAATGCTGGGCATAAAATCCAGTCTGCCTTCTTGCACGCAGACTGTGGATAGATCAACTTAAGGGCTGAAGAAGGAATGGGTTTCTCTGCTTCATCTAAGACTTTCTCCAACATAGGCTTGAATCTAATACCCTGCCAAGGTTGGCCAATGTAGGATTCAATAGAGAAATAAAGGGGTAAAGTAGTGTCCACAGCGTGCTTTCTCTGTGGCCAGAAGAGAAAGCACGGCCTAAAGCCGAAGGATATATTGGCTTAGAAAAGTGTACAATGAAATAGCGGTTCATCAAACTTGAAAAGAAGGGCTAAGCTCCTGCGGAATTCTATGCTTCACCACTCACTTCTGTTGGAATACAAGGCTATAAATAATGTACACAGGATGAGTTTGCACACTCTCTCATTTCCTCTATTTTTTGGAGGAGAGAGGACGAGAGGAGAGGAAATGGATCAAATAGGATTCTCATATTATCAAGAACCGTAAATTTTATATGAGCAACAAAACTCTAGCCGCGTAGAAATCCAAGGGCTTACAGTTTTATAGAGCTGACAACATAATCTCGGCATAGGAGAGTGAGTGTTAGGTGAAATGTTTACGAAGTGTAGGAATGTATGATTCAGGATGCAGCTGCTGTAATTTTGAAATCCCGAACTGGCTGGAACTTTGTCCACTTTGCGTGATAAGAAGAGGAATATAAGAATGGGAATGGGACGCGAGAAGTTTCTCGGCTGGGCTAAAAAGAATAAATCTCTGATTTTAATCCAAGTTTCTAAGTGGTTACAGCAACAAAGTTTATGGTTTTAACTCTGCTTGAAGGATGTAATTACAGAACCAAAATTAAACCACAGCAGAGCTAAAGGGAGACATGGAGAGGGTGGGTAGTGGGTGGTGGTTTCAGATATTCGAGGCTACAAATTCTGAAGAAGTACTATACAGCGAACAAGAACTTTGACCGCAGTATACACATTTAGTGTAACCTCGTCTGCTTTCGCTAGCCTTATCGTCTGATTTGTAGTCGGACACAAATTGGAGTAGGTAAATTTTGAATGGTGGAGGAAAGATTTCAGCTTTAGCTTGTGGTATATACTCGGGATTGTGTGGTAAGTAGAAAAGTTAAGAGCCATGATAGAGGAAAGCGTTTAAGATATGGCATAAAACTAAATAAAACCACATTGAGCACAAATTTCAATTATCAACTTTGGTGTGCAAGCCCAAGCCCAGTCACTGAGAAAGCACTTCAGTATTTGCATGGGAACTCTAAAAGTTTTACCGAGTTGTTTTCTCTAGGGTAATTTCTAAGGCTAGCCAATGAAGTCAAGTGAAAGCTTACTTTCTCCGAAAGCTGCTACTGTGCGGATTGTGGCAGGGAACAGTTCTGGCACGTGGAAACTAAAAGGGTCGATTAATCAAAATACTTGATGAAACCATAATTATATTTTTACCACCCTAAAGCTTTGAGGCTGCGATGGCTCGTAAGGTGAAAGTAAAGGTAGACTTGATAACTTCTCTCCGATCATTATCAAAACTTTATTGTGATTTTCATTCAGAAGTTCTCGTCTTGCACATGCAAATGCTACTACAATCCGAAGGTCTGTTATTTGTTCCAGTCCTAGTTTGAGCTGTTCTTTATTGCTGACCCACGTTCTATCTTCTACGTATAAGGTTTCAACCTTGTGCTTAAGGTTAGGAATAGGAAACAACCTTGGACTTTTTATACTTTATATTGTGAAAGGCGTGATAAAACTCAATATCAATACTTAAGCATTTAAGCTTATCTCGATCTATTTCAACCACCGCTTCGCTGCTACAACTCCATTAATTTGATTACAGTAATTTTACCTCCTGCAAGGAGTGAGATTGCGGATTACTGTTCAGCTCTAACTGGGGAAATGGAAGAGAGTTCAAAATTCAACAGAGAGTAAGAGCGGAAGAAAAGACGTAGAGTTTGAGTTCGTAGAGTGTAGAGATTATATCGCTTTTACACGATGCTACTTCAGTTGGCCTTCATATGATTGTAATTGAACTCTAGAAGACTATTCATGTTGAAGGTGCCACAAGTTTCACACTACACCAAGGTATTTAAACCTTAATTACTTTGATAGCGGGGCACATTATTTAATTGCATGACGAGATATGATCTAACAAACTACAGATCCTCATTACTGTTTATTTTCAGACTTTCGTGTGCATAAAAGAGAGCAATTCAGAGCTTTCTCCAAAGTTGGCGTATGAGGAAAAACCGGGTACTTAAGCTTGATTTAAGCTTTTGGTTGTGGCAAGTCCAATGCAAGCTTTTGAAGATTGGAGCTTTTATGACTGAAGAAACGTTTGTCTAGTGCAAAACATGAATACAGTGCTGGAAATTCATTGGCTTAACTACAGCTTACAGGGATGCGGGAGAGCAAAAAGGTGAAAGCCTGTGCTAATAAGAGTGTGGATCCAATTTACTAGCGGGATGAAGCCGGAATCTGCGGATCCTGAACTAATTACAGGTTGTACCGATTCATTGATAACTGAATTAGTAGCTCATCGTAAGAGATGTTCAAAGACATGAAAGAAGACGATAACTTTATTCATAAGCCGCAAAGCTACATGCTTATGCGTGTTTGAATCTGGAAAAGCTTAATGAAAGCTCTAATAATCTAATGATTAGTAAATTCAACATTCCATTTTCACGGGCATCACCAGATTCGAATTTAGGATATAGCAGCAGGCGAGGGGAGGAATGGCTTAAGTAACCGCAGGAGACTCCCGTCGCAATTTCCTCTGGGGACTATTGGGCAATTAAAATCTATTTAACTCCTAATTACTAAATCATTAGTCGCCTGCACGGCTATTTACTTTTGAATCCGGGCTGCTACGCTTCCGGAATTAATCATGGCTGCATTAACACACATTAAACAATTATAGAGCTGAATGACGGTTACACAGAAAGAAGAGAGGTGGCTTGAATAACAAGGGAAAGCAGAAAATCAAGTCTCTTGCTCCCGATAAGTTTGAAGCAAGAAAGAAAGCAGTGCTACCGCTATCAACCATTTTTGTTGCCTTAAATTAAGCTTCAATTATGCTGTAGAAAAAACAAAGTACAGAAACAAGCATGTATATATGCATCGAAAAAATGTAGAGGTAGAGGTAGAAGAATAAGGAGTGTGGAAGGAATGAGAGGTAAATTGCAGGAGGGGAAAGTGGAGAAAGTCCATGGAAGGAAGGTTGGAAAAAATGGAAGGAATGAAAAGAGAGGAAACAGCTCAGGCGAGTGAACGGATGTGAGAAGGTGAAGTAAGTGTGAATAACATAGTTCAAGCTGGAGAGAGATATTATAAAAGAGGAGTTACTCAATCCAGGCAGCTTTTCGAAGAAAAGGAAAAACGTAGAGAAAGGATGTCGGGATCGGGAAAGCTGTGAAAGAGAGTTTGTTGTAAAATGAAGGATGTCATGCTTTAGATGGCAGAGTCAGGATAAAAGAAGTGTAAGAGTGAGGGTAAAGTGTAATTTTCTTGAATTTTACCCGTTCAAAGGCATGCACACAGAGAAAATAAACGGGAGGAATAAGTGAGAGAGAAAATATATAGAGTAAGAAGTCTAGCGTAGTTAAATGGTAAGCCGCTACTTTCGGTACTCGGATTCATACATCTTTTCTTATGCAAGTTATATTAAGTGAAGCATGAAGTGGTGTTTGGAAATTTACTCAGCCGGATTCTGATTTCCTCTTATAAACAAGACGGGATCGAATTTCCCTGTCTCACACTTACGGAACCTGACTTTTTCTGGAGCTTGCCATTTGCCACTCTGCCAGTACTTTCGCCATTCGTTTACAAAAATGACAGAGAGAAGCTCTAACTAGCAAAGCTTGAATGCCTCCTCCTCGTAAGAGGATAAACCTGGATTCTACGGATTAAAACGTTCAAAGAGACGGGTTGACTGTGGGAAAATGGTTCTGCTTCTGCTATGAAGAGAGGCTTAGCTTGTTGTGTACCAGGGTAAAAGATGTTGGAGTAGAGAGGGTTTAGAGAAGAAATCTGTATTTTGTAGCTAGGAGAGCTGAGAATTTCAGAAACTCTAGTCCCGGATACGAGTCATATAGGAAAGGAAACATCCAGGGAGGGTTCTGGTAAGCAGCTGTCCAAGCCTTGAAGTAAAAGTTAAAAAGTGCGCAAGGCCACAAAGTTAGCACGGTTCAAAATAACAGATTTCAGATCTTCCGTCTTCCGTTGCTTTCTCGGCTCTAGTCGAAGTAGTTTGGAGGCAGCACACGTGTATTTGTGGATATGGTTGGTATGGAAAAATGAAGTACGCACTCGCAATAATGGCATGAATTAGGCTAATCTGGAGCGGAAACACCTTTGAGGTAAGGATGGAGAAGCGAGTTCAGAATGGAAAGCAGTTGGAAAAGGTGACTGAGAACACCGGAGTAGGAGCTGGAATTCCTGGAAACCCTTTCACCGAATGTGGATGAGGATTGGATGTGTGTGGTAATGAAAGAGCGGTTGCATGAGGAGTGAGGACGAGGGCGGCGGCGGGGGAGAAAGCCAAGGGTGAATAGTGTTGAAAAAGCTTTAGAAGTGCTGGGAAAAGGACCTAACCACTTATGAATTCTGTACAAGTTCAGATGAGATTTTCCTTGGTTCCACAGAGATGCAACTACTGGTTTCCCCTACGTCTTAGGAAAGTAAAGCGCGCGTATATTTGATTCTATTCCACTAAAACGTCCATATTGTTCCTTTACTTGCTCCTTCCTCTCTCTCAGTCCGATGTTTATCTTGTACTTTCCCCTCTTCCTTTCCCCAGATTCCGGGGCGAAGAGAAGGGGGAAAAGAAGAAAATAGATTCGGTTGGTACGAAGAGTTCCAAGTTTCCTAAGGAAAGCTTGAAAGCTTACCAACATCCGTCTGCCCGCTCGACTCCCGCTGCTTTCCCCCTTCAAATCATATCTTGTTCTTCCCCCTTTTAAAAGTTTCTCTCTCACTTTGCTCTTGCATGGTTTCTTTCCCTAAGTCCTTAACCCGGGACGACACCCCGTGCAAGCCCGGATGATTCTACCATCATGTATCCTCCTCTTCTTTTAGCCATAAAAGCTTTTCCCAAGATTATTAAACTCTTTCAAATTACAATCTTCCTCCATGATACAAGTTCCCACAACTTTTGACTTTCACTCCCTACTCGTCCTTCTTGCTCCAATAGAAGCAATTGTGAAGAGGACACGGGTATATAGGATTTATCCTGTGCAGCATACTCGTTTAGCGACGAGCTTATATATATTTTCCCTCGGATGTATGCACAAAGTTGATGCATGAGTACCCTTCGCGTATCTCCCGCTTTCTCCTTTCACCCGCTTCCTTTTACTTTCTCTATGTCTCCGCTGTTTCCTAATGATCTCATCATAAAATTCTCTCTCCCCTTTCCTGCTCACTAAATACGACATTTCCTTTCGGGGAGAAAGTATCATCTCTTGGAAGAAGGGGTTCTTGAACAAATTTACACATTATCTTAACACTCAAGCGTAAAAAGTTTCACAAACCTATTTTCTCTCATCCTCTTCCTTCCCAGCGCGACTTTCCCTCACCACTTACCACATCCCTTTCCTTTTCTCGTTTCTTTGAAATCATCTCCTACATACTTATTAGCCCGAAAGTAACGCCAGCGGGATAAACTTTTGAATCATAATGAAGAAGGATATTAGAATTTTATATATATTGGAATAGCTTTTAAACCTTTTCTAGACACGCAGCAAAGCAATGCAATTTCAATGTAATTTATTTTACCACCTGCAGTACTGTATCTTGATTGCATAAAATCAATCCTTGTTGGGAAGAATATGCTGCGTACTTGAGTTATATGTAGGTTAACTTATATAAGTATTAAATTTTATTTAGCATGAAAAAACAAATATCCAGGGACGATAATTGCCTTGTTGATATGCTTGAATACGCTTATTAGGAGAAAGTCCTTGTAGAGAGTCGTGAACCTGTGGGTTTCGGGAAATAACGTGTTTCAAGTCCAGGAAAACATCGCATTACAAATTTGTTTTCTATTTGCGTATCTACGTCATCCGCACTTTCACCGCATTCTAATTTAGCTACTTATCTTCATGATCGTGAACTTGATACAGTAAAAGGGAAAGTGTTGTCGGAGAAACTTAAATCCCCGCTGTGGTATATGAAGAGGCGGAGGAGCAATGTATATAATTTTTTGGAAATAATAGGTTGCGGTAAAATCGTGTTTTCTCAGTCGCTTGCTTTCTCTCTTTTCCTGCTGCATCTTATCTACATTTTCACATGTGGCTAAATTGGCAGGCTTGTTTTCGGCTCGCCCATAGCTTGAAGTTAAATATCCTGAACAGCTTGTTTTACGGAACGTCTAGCCTACCTACCATCCCGTTGAAAGTGAAACTGCGTGTTTGAAGAAAGTAGTGAAAGCAGTGACTACTACATGCGACTGAATTACCTTCGAAAAATCCTCTACCAATTATTATCATTATTGCTTTATTCACGCGGGCTTTTAAGGCGGTCGGAGTAGGAGTTTTGTATGATATTTTTCCAACTCCCCACCTTCCGTATTTATGTTCTACTGCACCGCAATAAAGCGTAGCAAGTCGATTGGGTAGGATTCTGCCCCTCACTCACTGCTCCCTCCAACCGGTAATTACGGTAAAAAATTGAGAGGACATGGAAAGAATAATGATGATGCATGGATTGATTCAGTTTTTGGAATCCCGCCCAAAGGGAAGTAAACTAATAACATAGTTTCTTTCTCCTCCTTTCTCCAGATGGTTAATTTCTTATTTGCATGTCTGGAAGGCATAGTAAAGGAATGTAGGGAAACCCGGAAGCTGGGAGGGAGAGTGGGCTGTCTCCATTGGAGCACAACAATAGGAATGGTGTTCAGTAGCTGAATAGTTATATGCTTTTACTACCGATTTTATCCAATATTCTCCTGCTTTATTCCGAAAGGTTTAAGAGAAAGTCAGTATTTGCCATTTTATTTTCTGCTCAAGCTCTTCTGGAGCACAAGCAACTTCCATTGTTTTACCAATAAAACAAGGCTAATGAGGCTAAACATGTGCCCTAATAATTTATTAACTTTCACGGTTATTTATTCTCTACATGCATATAATTATAATCACAACGAGGAAGCGGGATCAAAGTCTGCACGAAACCCACATCCCTAATGGATTCAGGTAAATTAGTACCATGTACAACCTGTCTATAGATATCTCTTTTAGGCGGTGGAACGTACAAAATATGACAACATGAAACTAAATAACTGAATGAAAAGGTAGAAAGAGCGGACGATGAAGAAGCCGAGAGCTTTGGGTGAATGGTATCTGAAATAATTGGGTAAGTAAATGACTCCTGTTATAGGGGGAAGTAAAACTAAGGAGAAAGCCAGCCGTCTCACTTCATATTATTACCTGGTGTTCTCTAGTACCTGGACTAAATGACTCGTAGTTCGTAGCAAGAAAGGAGGAGGAAACAGAAAAGTGCTCTTTCTCCCCTGCTTTGCAAATTCATGTCGCTCTTACTTTGCTATGCGTTGTAACTTTTGGAAAATTAATTTAATACCATTAAATGGAAGCAGACGGGAGAATAAGGGGTCGTAAGCTACAATCACCACTCACCACCTTTCCAGCACATCACCACCGCCACTAGTTCACACCACTTACTCTCTTTCCATCATCATCATTAAGTTTATCAAATGATCAATCCTAGCGTGGGAATATTTTTATTCTCAACCACCACCTCGTTCAAATTAAATACCCGGGAACTAGAAGCTTTAGGAAATGCACATTCCTCTTCTATAGTTTTCCAACACTCAATTCAGAACACAAGTACTCGGAACTGAAATATACATTGCAGCAGAGTAGCAGTTGTGAATATAAAATTTTATAGCATCATGACTCGAAATTACCGCCTAAGCTATATGCTCGCCATCCACTTACTTACACAACTGAAGAATTAGTAAAGGTGGACAGCTTGGGAAGATAGCATCGTATTTATCATAGAAAATTTACCTTTCAAGCAATAAAAGCTAGTTATGGTAGGAATGAAGTTTCTAAGAGGAGATTGAGAGAGAGGAATATTGTGAGTGCTACTTTCACGGACACTCGAACAACACTTTGAAGGATATGCACATGGACGTTTGAGTTACTATTTCCAAGAATATTTGATATTACGGCAGTGTAAACATTTACTTTTTAGTATACTTTGAGGTACTCAAAATTTTATTTGCTGGCTTGAATTAATTGCACCGATCTTAACAATATTTTAATTTACAATATGGTTTTTTTGGTTACGCAGAGACAGGAACAAGGCACTGAAAAATGGAGATGAGAAGAAACAGAAAAGGGTGGCATTGGAGTCGGTATTGTATAGTTTCAGGTTTTGTAATGCCAACGTCGGATTCACGAAAAGATGAATCGAATATCAAAGAAATAAACGTTTGGGGTATTTAGAAAATGTAAAGAGGGCGGGATTTAATTATAGGATTTAAATTGGAGCGAGAAAGGAAAGTATTTGGAAGTTCAAAAGATATCTTTTTACAAAAGTGTTCCGCTTGTTGATTACAGCCAAAGCTGTAAAAATATAAAATAGAGCAAGAAGTACAGGCATACAACTCAAAACAGCCATCCCAGAGATAACAACAAAGAAACAGACAACTCTTGAGAAAGATAACGGCAAGAGTGAAAGTATTGAGTGAACAAAGAGAAAAGTCGAGGGTGAGAAGAAGGAAAAAAGATGGTTGTGATTCTAGGTAAAAGAAATAGTAGGCACGGGCATAATATGACTGACTAAGGGAAGGAAGTGTAGGAAGAAGAACAGATTTGCTCTTATGGAAATCTAATATCCTTTCTCTACACAGAAATTGTTCTTTAGGTTCAAAGAGAAGTAGTAGGGAAGAGTTTGATCCGCTCTTTTGCTTTCCCTTCTTTCTTACAAGTTAAGTCTTCTGACTGTAACTCTGCAACTTGCCAAAGGAAGAGAGAAGAGATGCCGGTTTCAAAAATTCCACACACTTTCTCGTCATTTACAAAGAATTTAACACACGATTCTGAACCCGAACACAATCGTTGCGGACCCTAAATTCCCTACAGTTATGCGCTACCTTTATGTCTTGAACAACCGAGTACCTCAAGCCTTTGCTCGTGGCGTGAGACTTTATCTAGTTCATCTCTCCCCTTCCTGAAAATACAGGGAGAAAAGTTCACACGTTCTAGAAGCTATTCACGCCCTCACTCTTCAGTCGTCTCGCTTTCTCTACCTTATTTACAAGCTTATATATATAGCACAGTGAAAGACTTTGAAAATCCTTTAAGGATCAAAAGAATCCCATCAAGGTATTAGCTCAACTTTTCAATCTCATGCTTCTCCCTTTTGAAATGATATACGTAATAAACTCTTCCTCTCCTTCAAATCCCGGAATTTTAAGCATTCTCAAAGATTCAAACAAGCCATTCTTTTTAAACTCAGTCCTGCAAAACTCTCATACATAATACTTATACTTTTTATCCCATGTGAACTTTTCTATTCCGCTGAGTAATCAAAGATTTTGGGGAAAATGCCATCTATGAATTATACCGGGTATTTCCGGGGATCAATGAACACGAAGGTGCTTTCTTAGAGTATGAGTACAGCAATATACTGTACATAAACGCAGTTACAATGTGGTAACAATTTGTTTGATTTTCACGTTGTGGCATGCTCCGACATTAATACGTGAATAACGTGAACAGGCAGAATCATTTATTAATTTGACACTCTTGTCTCTATTGACTCGAGAAGAAGGTTGGCTGGTTAGAATGGAACACATGTATGGTAATGTCAAATGTGGGAGCAGGCTCTGTAATTCATTATGTTCGCTTTCACCGACTGTTGAGAGCTACGACAACATGAGTGAAGGGATATACAAAGCGGAGAATGAGAGAGAGAAGGCGTGTTTCATTAATAATTTTATTGAAGCGGTAGTGGTATGGGGAAGAGAAATGAGTTGATTAGGGAGGGGGAGTGTACAATCATGTTTTTATTTTGTCCGTCGGAATAACCACAACAATGGATTTCTACTCGGATAGTCAACATGCATAAAGGGGAAGAAGAGATGAAGCAAGCATGAGGGAAGCGGTTTCGCTGGTTTAGAGGATGGATGAAAACTAATTGTGAAACGGATTCTTGTGCCCAGAAACCCAGTTTTGAGCTCATACTGATGAGGCTAACCACAAAACAGGCTCATGATTATTAGCAATATCAAATTAGAAACGTGCATGTTGTAATAGATGAAGCTTTTAAAAAGTAAATAGCATGTGGTAATAATACCAAAAACGAGGTGTATGTATGTATGGAAATATAGTAATTTTCTTCTTGGAATTGGTAACAAAGGCAGGGTAATATAATGTAATTGAAGCTTTAAAAAGAAAAACTAGTATTTCGATATTCTATCTCCGATTTGAGGTTTCCCGGTCCCGGCTATCACTCTGTTTCATACAGCATTTTGTAGAAATTGAAACTCTAGTTTTAATTCTCCAGTTTCACAAGACAGTTTCAGATTAAATGAGAGCTACTAAATAAAAGAAGCCTGCTGTGCTACTCTGTTGTATGTATGCTGGAAAACGGATAGAAACTCGATTAATTAAAACATGAGTCTTGCTTTTATCTCTATGTTTGGCTTTGCTAAAATAAGCAAATGAGCGAATTTAGGCCTGCACTTCAAACAAAAAACTGTTGGATGCAACGTTTTGTTTGCTGATCTATTTGTTTGTTTATTTGTAGCAGTTTACTTTTGTCTGTGAAGTGAAGAAGTCAGAGGGCGCTTTTAAAATATTGATTATTTTTAACCCAAGAACGAAAAGTCGCTATGATTATTGGATGATTGGAAAATCTGGAGTCTGCTTTAAGGCGTATTTTCATAGAGTGTGTTTATTTTACCGTACTTGTTTCGTCATAGCGATACATGGATAGAATGTACGTGTTTCAAAAAAAACATAGATACTATCCATCGCTATGGCAAAACACAGTGCAGTAAAATAAGCGCATACCATGGCAATACACCTTTAATGAAACTTGGACTTAATCCTGACTTCCGGAACCTTAGTCTGAATGACCTCCAGTCCTTGGTTCTGTTGACATTCAAGACTATAAATACCTAAAGATTAGGGGAATGTAAACAAAGGGTCTCGTTCACAGGTGTGTACACATATTCTGAACAGCAAATATACTGGAAGGAAAGACAACAAAGCCGGGGAGGGAGGCCTAAGCTTTCGTGTAGCTCAAAGCTATGCTTTGTAGAATTTTGGAGGAAGAAGCTAATGGGAGTAGAAGGAGTGATAAAACAAAACTTAGACCGTTTAAGGTGCTTGCTTCGAGAAAACGATGTTGAGGATTCTAAGCCTAAGGTAGCTAACAAATCTGTAGGGACGTTGGAAATATCTGAGGATTTGAACAAGAGTTGCAGTGATTCTAGTGGTGTGATACTATTCGCCTGCTCTACAAGTATGTACTACACAGCCCTGGAAGTCAGGTCAGGTGTGCAGTCTGAAGATAAATCCCTTCTGACTCTGATCTGATGGTTACGCTTTGGCGTTGAAGAGTGGATGTTGGACCGTCCTTGGTTGTTTGAGGCGAAAAGTAAGTGGAAGAGATTGTATAAGATGGGGGATACGGCAAGGAAGGGAAGAGAAGAGGAAATTGATTGGTGGACATGACAGGATTACGGAGTTTGAAGCTGATATCTAATCTTGGGGTTTCAGAGGGAAGCTTTCAAGATGAATCAGAGATCAGACTAACCACTTAACCTCTCGAGTGGACCAGTACTTTTTCCTTGTCTTTTTTCATCTTTAACCAACCTTTTATCCCATCTTCTCCCTCTTTTCTATCCCCTTCAATCCTCCACTCTTCTCAATCTAGTCCTCTCCTACTTTCTCTCGGGTTTTCTTTAGCAGAGATAAGTTGGACGGACGTCAGGGAGGATATCATCCTTTCCTGGCTTTTACACTCCCAATTCTTGGAAAATGTTTCTTTTCCGTACTTTAATTCCTTACTTCTGTATATATATATACGAGAAAGTCTTGCATGCAACCGTCATGCCATCATACGAGGATACTCTCTCGAGAGAGAGAAAGGAGGATTTTATTTTCTCCTTGCTTTCTCTCTTCTTTCTTTCTCCGATTTTTTACTTTCTCCTTGAGAGGAAAGAAGCAATTTCTTCTTTGCGCTCTACTAAGTTTGTTTAGAGGTCCTTCCTCTTCTACCCGCAGACTCTTCCTTCCATTCTTCACCTAATCCAACAAAGTAAATCTCTCTTTCTAACAAGTCCATCTTGTCAATTTACCTTCTGCTTTTCCGTTTTTATGACCGTTTCGTATATATGTACGGATGGATTCCTTAAGTTACCGTGTATGCTCTATAAATTCTTGTGAAAGTGATAGCTATATAACTGCCCATTTCTGTACGAAGAGCTGGAATGGGAACCATTGTTCCTTACTCTTCTTGACGGTACCGGTACCATCATCATGTCAACAAGATTCGGGCTGAGAAATGCGTCATACCAGATCACGTAATCACCGGCCAAAACATACGTCAATATTGTGTTGAAAGATGCCATGATGCATTTCTGTGCATGCTTGCTTCCCTTGCCAAACTCGTGATCTACAAGCATCGTGGCATCATGCTCGCTCAAACAAACACACTATCCCCTAATGCTCCTGTTATCGTTACAATCTTGAGCATACTGCTTATACAAAAATTATCTCAATCCCAAAGCTGTCCCACCTTCAGTTCTTCACCCCTTTTACCCACCAGAACGGAGCAATTATATCTTGGAATATCAATTTACAAACAACTACCATTATTCGATACAGCAAACACACATTCGTGTGATTATGTGTACATAACGACGAACTGAAAGGCTGAAACAAGGAAGGATGGAACAAGTTTCATTGTCTCACTGTATTCCTATTATCGTATCTAAATCAAACATTCTACAAGTTTCCTATGTAACGCTCTTTCTCCCTTGAAGCTTTCATTGCTTTTGCCTAAGTTTAAAAATGTAAATGCCTAAGTTTAACTGGAGAAAGAGTTAATCCATGGAGTTGGTGCTTTATATTGTTGAGTTTTGGTGCATGTCAAATCAAATATATAGTTGCCTTTAACGCCTATCAAAATGATAGCCTCTGCAAAGTGAGCAAGCTTGCTCGGGTAATTTGAAAGGAAGTCAGTGTTACAAAGTTGGATTGCTTGTTGAGTCTTGAGCCGGTTCAAGCTTCAGGAGAACAAGGCAGAGACATCTGACATGAACGTTTCCCCTGCGTACGTTTATAGATTTGGATATTGGATTTAACTAGGCGAGAAGCAAGTTTACTCGTTAGAGTCACCATCCCTGGTTATTAACAATTTAAGTGTACCTTATCGATAAATGTTTAAGGTTGAGTGAGTGGACACTAAAGGGATGTTCATTGACTTAAAAACAACCAGCAAATACAAAGTTGGTTTGCTTGAAAAAGGTGGTGGTGACACTAAACAGGTTAATGTTATGGTTGGAGAATGACTTGTTCTGGGCTAAAATTGTCTGAATGTTTGACCATGTAGGAAAATTGGGGATGACAAGAACCATTCTCGTGTTTGTCCATCATGTAACATCAACAAGGGGCCCACCAACAGCATGAAGGATACAGAAAGCACTGAAAAGGAGAATTCAGTGTATTCAGAGGACAGGCTCGCTGACATGATTTGGAATCCTAATCCTGTGAGTCAATCATTTAAATGAGCTTTTCCGTACATGAATTTAAGGGCATTCATCATGAGGACTTGGATGGCTTGGTGGAAGGTTGAGACGTAAAGCTTGTACTGAAGGAATGTAAAGAAATACTAGAGGAAAGCACAGCACTGGGTTTAAGAAGGCCATTTCATGCTCCATTGAAACCACTTTGAGGCCATTTGCTGTAATGTCCATGAAAGGAGGGAGTGGTCAATGGTGAAGTTGAGAGGAATGTGGATTTGCTGGACGAGGGATTGTGGAAAATGTTGGATAAACAGGAAAGTGAATTATCTTAATGCAGGCTCTGGTTTCAATTTGAAACCAGCTTGAGCAAGAAGTCTGGAGGCTTATACAGATTACTTCATCCAGAGGTGTATTAAAATGAAGCTGCGAGGAAGATTAACACGTCTTAAGATGTTATTTTCTCTGATTGTGTGGAATTAAATAGTGCGGAAAAAGACAATCATCTGAAAAATAAATTAAAAGTTTAACAAGATGATAATTGTGACTGCAATCTTCATCTTGCGGGAGTTGTATTCTAGTTGGTACAGCTGTGATTATATGAAGATCAAAGGTGGGTTCTACATATTAGACTTTAGTGAAAGCCTTGGATATCAAAAGATAATGAGGGGATAATTAAATACAACGCGTCTTACATGGATGCCGCTTATACTAGAGGAAAAAGTGTTAATTCCTTTCGGCAGGCGGCTAAATACCAGACATGCTACCGTTTTTATGTTCCCCTTAAAGGCATGCGTAAGTAGGATGGCGGCTTATACTAAAGGAAAATAAGATCATAAGATCAAAGCCGCCATTCTTTGGTAACAGAATGGTAAAATCTTTGCGGCGAAAGAATGAGCTTCGACAAGAAGGTACATGCGCAGGCGGCAGAGTTGATGATTGGTATTTGTTCTCAGGTATTTAAAAGTAATTAAAGAGACTGCTACTGATACCATCGGAAAGACTTTTTTTGAAAAACGTACGTTGCAACCAAACCGATAACAAGAGGACCGTAAAAGTTATACCAATTATAAAAAGATTTATACAAGGTTTAAGACTTTGGGTTGATATCTAAGAGTTGCTCGCGTTCTGGAATTGTTATACTCTCATGTGAATGAATGCAAGTTGAATTGTGTTAAGCAAACTGACATATAAATAAATACGTGGCTACATAAAGTTTGCAGGTTGTGGAAACACCGCGTGAATGAAGACTGATGGCGGTGGGATGTTGGAAACAGTGACAGTCATTAAAGCTAAGAGACAAGTGGAGAAATCCCAATTATAATCGCTCTGTACCATAATAATACTCTAGATTGCGATTGATACTACTGTAATGACTGGATTCAATGCACGCCAACTGCGGCTATCTGCTCGGGGTTCAATGAATGCAAGTTAATTTGGTTTAAAACAAGACATGCCGGTGGCTATGCTTGCGTAGACGAGTTATGAGGTTGTTGAAATGCAATCGTGTTTACAAACAAGACAAGGAAATGAAAGCGTGTTCCTCACAGTTTCAATCCATTTCAACAACTTTGATGCTGCAGTGCTCAGGAATGGCAGTGAAGCAGATAGAATGAGAGTGCCGGCCAGGCCGCTCCTGTACTCCTACCTTAAAAGTTAATCAATAATTTCAGTTTGGCGGGTAAAAAATGAAATTCCTACCTGGAAGGATATAATTATCCTTCCTGCGCCAACATTATCGTCATTTTATCCACAACAACTGCTATCAAACTCCTACACAGTTTATTGTGTTGCATGTGCTGGAGTGATGACGATTTGCTGACATATCATAACTAGAGTATCTGTATTCTTCCGTCACGTTCGTATGAATGCCTTATGAATTTAAGTGAAGCGTCATGTATGTAAATGCCAGCCTTCCAATATCACACTCACTGTTTGCTGCCCTGCAGTTATAAAATATACGGCAGGTGCTCGAGGTGCGAGGTGGGGGTGGGACCTAGAGTTTGCAGATTAAATATAATGTATTATCAAGTGTATGAAAGTTCCACTTGTTTTATCGCTCTACCGAGAGAGTAGAGTGAGGGCATGGAAAAAATTGGAGATGGAATTGCTTCCTTGAAACCCGTATGTGCCTGTAGAACACACACGCCCAAGTTTTTCACCTCACAGGTAAGCTCGAAGGCTCCTGCCTAATGCATACCCACCCGGTGGAGGAGAAATGCTCCGCTGGAGCTCAATTAAAAAGCAAAAAACAAATGGAGATAGCTATACCCATAAAACACATACTGGAAAGAGAAAGCTGGAGGATTTATTTCCACGTACGCTATATTCAATAAAATAAAACTCATTTTATATTTAAAGAAAAATTGGGGGCTAACTACAATAATTTGCAATTTACCTGGTCTCAAAACAGCCCACCAGTATTTTAAAATGACAATTTGGTCAGCCTATTGGGAATTCTTATTGATGCTTTCTAAAGATTGGTTGGTAAACCGGAATAAATCATTCACTCTAGGCAAATATTTTTATAAGCCAATTATTTTTAAAATTTAAAAGCTTTGCGAATATTTCCAGCTGTAATAATCGGATTTCGTGCAGCATTCAATTCGGACTACAGAGTCTGAGACGGGTCCTGTTATTCTAAATTGGTAGGGGGTAGGTGGTAATGGATGCCGAAGCACAAGGTAAGTGATTTTAATGAACCTACCGCTGCGCTGGCTACCAGTGGGAAACCGATAAGAATTTGTTTTTGCATGTATAATTATTCTAACAGTATTTTGGTTATGAGAGAAAAGTGTGCACGTTGGCGCTATAAAAAAAGTTACGCTGCCTTAACTGAATATTAACCGTGGAAATAGTTCAAGTTAACTAATTTTCCACAGGTTTTAGCTACAACACGTTTCAACAAATTAGCTAAATTGCTATTGAAAGATGAATTTTAATGCAAAATATAAGTATTGATTATGCTGTTTTCTTATCACCATTGCCCATCGTGTTTGAACTCTGCCACAGCAAAACTCCTTTTGGCCTCAATGGTACATTAACATTACAAAAGGTCTAATTTCATTCTTACCTTATTTACATGTCGTTCTTCTACGGCTCCCAGAGCTGATGATGATAACGTGGTGAGTCAATTTTAAATTAAAACGTGTCGCAGATTAATGGAATTCCGCATGTGTTGATTCAGTTTAATTGAAGCAAGGAAGGACGATTATATTGATAAAATTGGCAAACATCCATGGAAGTTTTTGAATTAATGATTGAATGACGAGAAAATTTGAGATGTGTTGGATCCAAGTTAGGCCAAGTATCCATGATGAGAACGATTCAGAAATAAATTTGAATGTTTGTTGAAAGATTCCAAGTCGGCGTGGACATGAAATAAAAATTAGGAAGCAATTCCATTAAATAAAACATGGGATGGGGAGGGTATGGTGGCGGTATTAAAAACTTTAATACCCGAGAGAAAAATAGAAGTTATCCACCACGCCACACAAACACTCCAGTAGTCCAGTTACGAACGATGTATAAACTGCTACCTAGACCTGGCTTGTTTGCCATCGGCCCTTCTTTCTTGGTCTTTCCGGTAGTTTACGCAATTTAAAAACAATCTACTGAAATTAAGCCGGTAGCATCTTTCTATCATAAACCTTTTATATCACAACCCAGGTAAATGCATGCTATCTATTCCTGTCGGTTAAGATCTGGACTAAAGTTGAGAGACAAACTTGAAACTTCGTATTGGAAGTTACGATAACGCACTGTATGGAATCCAAGCTGGATGGAATGCAATGGATACAAAATATACTTTCACAGGAAAGGTTTGCAGAGTCCACTACGATGATAGACAGAAATTTGATGTTATCCTGACATGCCATTTAGCTATTTATTAAGTTGAAACCTTTTCCCTTTCTGTCTCCTCTCCTTTATTACACACGGGTTCCTTCCTCGCTTTTGGCTTTCGTATTTTTTTGCAATTTTCTCTCCACACTCTTCTTTCCCATAATCATGATTCCCGAATTTGTGGTCGTGGCTGATATACAGTGGGAAGAAAATGGAGTTTATAAGGATGTCGGGCAATGAAATTCACTGGGGTCCATTATGAAAACTCCAGAGGTTAACGTTGACTAATGATGGGTTTAGAGACATAATCCTCGCCTAGCATCCACCGTCGTGGCACTCCCGGCCGGATCTTCTAGCAAGGTATCAGTTTGATTTGATGAAAAAGCAGGAAAATCCGGAATTGTTCTAGCGACCAAGAGAAAGACAATCCCAGGTGAGGCGGACATAGAACCGTATCGGTGGTAACATCATTGATCGTATAGGAAGGATACTTCTCGTCTCGCCCGCCCCCTTCTACATACCTGCTACACTCCTGCATGGATGAATCGGTTCAACACCCGGAAAGTATCTACAATGGTACTAGGAAATGATGGCAATCAAAAAGGCATGAAACGGGAAAGGTTGATGATTGCCACGGGTTTTTATCTGTAGCCGAAAATAGTGTGGCTTGAAAGCCACAAGGTTGATTACTAATTTTATTTGAACAATTCCAATCAAGAGGGAAATTATTCCACACAATCATCATCATACACCCATTAATTAATTTCAACAGTAGCATGCTTCTAGCGGCTGACGGGCTATATAATTGGACTAAAAGGAAGCTGTACTGGAACTGGAGTTATGCTGGATGAGTAGCAAAGGCAAGGGTAGTGGGGCCGTTGTGCATGCAATTAATGCTCTCTCCCTCTCTTCCCTTTTATTCTTACACATAACGGTGCACGCAATCACTTTGGTGAAAAGCGATAAAAATTATAGGACTGTTTCCAGCACTCTGGAAGCCATAATGTGGATAAAAGCGAGAGATTTCCTTCGCATATAAAATTGCCGACTGCTATAAAGGCTGCATGAATGTAACTGCCGTTTCCGGTATGTATGTGCTGCTATCGCTATTATAGAAGCTAGACTTACCTGCCAGTCTCCAGGCAGGTAAGCTTGAGCCGGATTGTAGATTTCCCTCCTCACTAGGTAATTTTCTCGCATCGTTTCCCATTTTGTTTATACGTTCAAACCGTGTGGGTCGGCTGCTGACTGTGTAGCGGATATCACGGTTTATTTACCTGTCGTGTGTACCCAATCACGCCTTATCTTCTCCACCCGTGTTTAAAAGAGACGGCATTAATTTGGCCGCCTACGAAAAGGTGTCTAATTTTGTGTGTATTGCTACTGCCATACGTGCAAGCAAACCGACGTCATCCACTCCTCTTTGTGAAGCTATCAGATTCGCCTTAACCCGCCATGCACCTTATCTGTTATCCGCTAATTGCCTCGGATTATTTATCTAGGTTGAGTGCAAGGTGAAAGGGAGGTTGCAAGCTGTAGTATGGAAGAGTTGGGTTGAGATGAAGGAGTTCGTAAAAGCTGTTTTTATACCCTCCTGTAGAAGATATTTAAAAGTTGATCTAGAACAATTTAGTGGACCGGGTAACATAGTGGAAAGACGTGGGGAGATTTTACGGCAGGAACTTTCGCTCGGAGAAAGTTGAATGTGGCATAGGTTGGTAGCTTGGCGGTAGTACGAGTGAAAGAAAGTGGAAAGGCTAACTTAATTCCCCCAAGCTAGCATCAATCCATGTATAACATCAGGAATGAGAGAAAGTCTGAGGTGAGAGAAGAAAGCAATAAATTACTCTGACGCTATAAATTCACTCATGGTAGAAGTGATTCTTGGCGGGGTCGGACGGACCAAAGAGAAGCACACTAGCTCGTAAGCGACATCGTATAAGTTATCGAGGGTAAACATCAGCACATGCTCCAAGAACTCCATCCTCCCAACTAATTCCATACAGCAAGGTCAGCAGCATTACAATTGAGCCCCTAGATTGGATGCGATGAAATCAAAATGTTTGGCTACTCATGCCATGTGGAAATGCGGGAGAAAAAGGGTGTAAAACTATATAATCCCAGTTGGCAGGCACTTAGAGAAAGCCCGGAAAAATTGACTCCCGTTAAACTACCTTACCGCTTCCGCCTACAGTTACGAGGTTACGACCTACAAAAACGCGTCTGCTTATGTATGTGACCGCTACTTTTTATTTTACTTTCTATGACAAGGATAAACTGTGTGAGCGTAAGCGAGTCTAGAGTCTAGAGAAAGAAGGGGAAGAGAATATAGCATTGAGTACTTGTTTGTGCACAAGGTTTGTACTTTGAAAGTTGCTACAACAAGTTTTCTCTTCGCCTCCATTGTTTATCTTACCACTTCTTTCCCCTGGACTCTAATAAAATTACCCGAGGCAGCCCTTGACACATGTACGGAGAAAAGCTAAAATTGTTCAAGTTGGGCTGGGCGAGAGTTAAAGCGTTTCCGGGCGGAAAGTTACTCGTATTCCAGGGAAAAGCTTGAAGCTCGGAGCAACAACATTGTAATACATTCTGAAATAGGAACTGGGCTACGCGCACATGGGAGGAGAAGGATTTATGGAACGACTTGAGTTTTTCTCACTAAATAACTATCCCTGGCGGACAAGATTAAGATCAATCTTGGTTAATAACTACACAATTATTGCTCTCTAGCCTCCCCTCCTCTACTTTAATCGCCATCCATCCATGAGGATGACGGGACTCGAAAGCAATTTAAAGCCTCTCATGCCAAGTTCTCTCCCTCTATTTGGATCGCTTCCTTGCTATTCCTGGCGTTGTTATCGGATTAAGCTGGTTTTATGCAGTCGGTGTGTGTGCGTGTAAACTTCACACCATATCATAATACAAGTGAGTAATTAGCAAATTGAAACAATTTCAACCACTCGTCCGTTTTTCTCATTCGCCATCAGCATGTTGCTACAAGTCAGCAATTGCCTTGGTTTGGAGTGAAACAGTTGACGTAAATTACAGTTTAATTGAATACTGACATTGTATAAGAGGGGCTGAAGAGAGTCGAGAAATGATTTCAAGTAGTAGTTGTGACATACGAGGAATTATTTCGTGCTTGACCTCGATAATTGAAGGAGCAGCGTACGCCGTGGAGAGGCACATATGGATCTATGAAGTCAAGTACTGGAAATCTGCAGACCGAATCATTTGACCACAATGATGACCGCAGTTCGACAGAAGGTCTTGTCTTAAGGTCAGACTCCGGAAAATGGGATATTTTCTACGGCTAGTTGACAGTAGACCATCACAGTTCTAAGGCTGGAGCGGATGACGCTGCTAGCAGCACTTGAGTGACTTGAGGTTAAACTTTGGGAAGCGCTTAAGATTAAACGAAAACGCTACAACCGCATGAAAACCGTGACGAATTCCATCCTAAAGCGTGAAATTTGTTGCTAAAAATGGAACTCTAAATTGCAGAAAGCCATGCACGCTCCTGAGCATGAACTGTGCACCCCACCCAGAAGGGTTTTAGCTGTTTTCACGACGCGAGACTGCGCTCCACACATCAGCGGAGTGGAATGATTTTTGATGATGTCTATGATGATCCAGATGATCAACTACAGGATTATTGGAGGGGAGTGCCTGGTAAAGAGGAGGGAGGAATCGAAAAAAAAGGATGGAAATCATGGAGGTAGGTTGGTAGGGAGGTCGGAAATTACGTTTGGGAGTGGTTGGAAAGTTGTTCATTGCTGAGAGAATCCGGCTGGAAATTTATATGTTATCACGCTACTGAAATTACTGGTGGGAAAATGTGGAGGGGTTCCATGGGTCTATGTGTGTGTTTGTAAAGAGAGCCATCACATTACAGGTACTTGAATAAGTGCTTGCGGTTTCCTGGGCTCTCGAGAAAAAATCCCTAGAATGTCAAGTGTGAGGCTTGTGTTGGCTGTGGATGGCTGAGTGAGTTTTTCCAAAGGGAATCTTTCCCTCCCAGGAATAAAAGAGAGAATGGAGACATGGAGGAGGATGGAAGGAAGATGTGTAATACGGACACACTGTAATTGGTATCATCAAAAGCATCCTGTGAGCAGAAGAAGCAAGCATGCTATGGGATGCAATGCATTGAAGGAGTTAGAGCGACAAGATATCCTCTGAAAGCCGGATGAGATCTACCGAAATCTCAAGCATATCCGAATTCCAAAGTACGTTTTCTCCAAGGATAAGGCTATGAATCCAAGCTGAGGAAGCTCTGAGCTTTTCAATGGAGTCCAGCGAAGCATGGTGAAATACCCGTGCAAGTTTATATCGTCTAAGGATGCTTCAGTTGAGCTAGAAACTGACTAGATCTACGAGAAGATGAAATGTGGTGGAGTTGGTGGGTGGGAATTCGGTGGAGGTAGTGGCTCTTGTAGAAATCAGCAGAGTTCATTTCGTTAACCATATCAAAAGCTACCCAGTAGTGGTTGGATGCTCTTGTAAAATCTCGCCTCTTATCCTCTCTTAGCTCAACCGCAATTTCTCTACGAGGGGAGATGGATAAAGGGAGAAGAAGCGTGGATAGCATCCATGCTTTTCATACACATGGACCAAATCTCCAACTTCACATCCTCTTCAGATCCTCAGGCCTATCAAAATTTCCTGTCAGTTTCTACCATAAGTTCCCGCTGATAGTCCTGTCAATAGCGTATGGAGCATAGAGCACAGAATGGGATTCCCAAATATCCCGGTTCTGTGTAACAACAACCCGAAGGATAACAATATGAATATCAGAGAACGAGGATCACCGGTGGACGGAATCATCCACTTCCCAAGCTCTTGTCAAGCTCTTATCAAATCTGTTTCTGCGAAAATAAAATTTATCTTGCATCTAGTCAGCACCCAAGATTCAAGATGAGCACATCCGCTCCTCTTATGTAATGACAATATTATGCATCACCGCTTGGAGAAGCACTCAAGTAGCAGGTTTGAAGCGCTCAGACTGAACAGAGGGAGTAAACGAGTCAAGGCTAGAATTTTGGAAGAACTATGGTGTTTGAGGAAGTCGAAGATATGACGAGGAAAACTGTGCTCATAAATTCACGATTGATGCTAGTAGTAAAACCGTGAAGTGTGGCGTAGCGTAGCGTGGTGGATTTTAGCGTTGATGGTATATTGATTGAAAAACGTTTATAAACTAGTTCACTTACCCGGTGGTTTCTCATCACGGTGCAGATCATGTTTGGCGTTCAAGATGGCCAGAGGATGCGGGCCTCCTAAGCCGGTCAAACCGAGGAGGGAGGCGGCTGAGGACGGTGGCATTGGCGCTCCTGGTAAACCGGGATGAGGTAACAAGGGGAGGGGTGGATGACCTGCAGCAGCAGCGGCCGCTGCTGCTGGACCTAATTGTTGAGCATGCATCTGTTGCTGTTAATTTTAAAGGAAGATGAAATTGAGTAAATTCGCGCTCTGTGATCATTTATCTTCATTTAATGTCGGGTAAGATGCGAGGGAGAGGGCTAAGTTTTTTAAGAGCATAACTTCTAATACCTACTAATCATTATCACTCCATGCGGAGCTTAACACTTGAAAAGCGATGCGTGATGTCAAAACAAAATACATACTGTACTGTGTCATTAAAACCACTTTAAATGCTTCAATCTTTGTAATTATCTGAAGAGATTTAAGAAGGATATCCTCATCTAGCAAATAAGTCTCTTGTTAACCCCTCGTTAATTTAAAAATTGCACCGCAGACAAAACAGTAGCACAGTACCCGTAGCACACTACAACTGATGAGAGCCTCTTGTACTTGAGTTGCTTTGCTGGAATTAAAATCATATGGAGCAAAAAGAATTCGTACAGTTTTAGCTGCCTGATCTGCCCTTGGTTAATGGACTGCAATCGCTTAATGTCTAGGCTACGGAACTAGAATGATACGCTTATTGAATAAATTAATAATGCTAATTTTAATTTTTCATATTTCGATGACCTCCTGAATCTGTTTTGTAGTAGCGCGTTTGAAAAGATTCTGAATTCTGCTAAAGCGTTTATATTGAAATGACCAAGAGGATAACACGCATGTACAAAATATTTTCTGCATGTGTGGTTTTTAAACATTGTTTTTCTAAAGTTCATATGTTTTTTGCTTTCGCTTACCAGTAATCTGGGCAAATCCGGCCGCTGTTGCTGAAAAGAAGGTAAACGCGTAACTTAAAATCTTTTTTAACTTGACATGTTCACAATTGTGTTCACAATAATCATTGCAAACATAAAGACAAAGATGGGTGCTCTTGCATAAAATCTCAGATTTCCGTCTCACCCCAATTATGGCATTGAGCTCGGTCATTGTTACTTGCTTCGCTCGATCCACTGCAGTAGCCACTTGTTGCTGGTGCTGGAAAAATAGAGACACGTCAGGGATTTCAGAGTCACCATAATATAAGGATGTTTTAAACAATTACCTTCCTGAATAAAGTGGATATTATTATTTACATTATTTCAACCCCGCCCATGTTTTTTTCCAAATTAGAAACAAAACGCGAAATCATCCAAAAGATGGCCATGCCATGCTGGGATTTCATACTCCAGAAATTCGGGTTTTTTTGCAATAGGATTAAGTAAAAGTTGGGAAGACTAGAGTATTGTGTACTTGGTTTCTTCCCAAGTTTGCCGGAACATGCAAAATAAATGGCTCCACTGCACTTTAAAATTTGGTGGTCTAACAATTTAATGATGTTGCCAGAGAAATTACAGTTGGGTACAAAGAGGAAGTCAAAGGCGCCGAGTGCGAGTATCCAGAGGACTCAAGGCTTAAGATTTAGAAACAAAGGATTCGAGCGAATATTCTGGGCTTTACTTACTTCTTGTGATAGAAAGGGTAGAATTTGTGCGATTATAGCGTTCAGCCTCTTGGATATTTCCGTCTGTAAATTAAGAAGCAAAATAAATTTAAAACTTTGAGATTTGCTTTTTAAACATGTTATTAATTATATGTAGCTGCCAGTTTGGAAACAGATTGAAGGAATATACGGAATTACTACAGTAGTTTTCGATGTATGTCTACGTGTAAGACGACCTTTTATGCGAATTGCAAGTTGTGACCGGTTTGAAGAAATACATACAGTAGAGCAAACAGAGAGGTTTGGGACGAATCGAAGAAAAAGCTTGCATGTGAACTTATCTGACTTAAGACGTCCGCTTTAGTGTGGGCTCAATTTAAAGTGAAAACAGCTTATAGTTTTCTCGACACTATTTCGTTGCTCTTTAGGAATTCATTAAGAAGCCTAAAGACTTTGATATTGTCCTTTTCTTTAAGGAGCTGATCCGAAAGCAAACAAATGAAGTAATGGACACGTAACTCCTTGAAGTGATTCTCTATCACGTTTCAAGGTTTTCCGTCATACATATGCACAAATTCACGTTTTGAAACTTTTAAGTTGAGCAAACGGTAAAGCACTACTTCAAGAGACTCCACAGTGCTAAAATAAGCTCAACCAAAGAGAAGGATGCTAGCCGGAGGAATACAATACATCAAGCAGGCATTGCCTCAATTTAAAGTTTCGTAAATTATGAATAGCTGTAAAAGAAATCTTTTTCTAGTCCGTAACTGTCATCTTCCAGTGCATAACTGGGAGAGAGGAGAAAGCAATGCTTCTGTATTGAATTTTGCATACTTTATATAAATTGCTGAGTATGTACACAGTCAACAACGTATCGCAACCTGTGATTATTTTATTAAAAACTTACATTTATGACCCCGACCCCATGGCAGTCTTGAAAGACTTGTCCCGAAATCCTACAGATATGTGCCCTTACCTATTTCCTTATTCCCTCCGCATTACTAGTATTACTAACTTTGTTGGCATTTGTTTCACTATTATGATTTCAAGAGTAAGACAATAGCATAATAATAGTATAAGCTGCTTGACTTGTGCTTGAATCATCTTGCAGTTCAGTACGGTAGTACAATCATTCAAGCATACTAAAGGAAAGAATTTCAGGTGGAGAAGAAAGGAAGAATCGTAATAGAATTTAGACAGCTGCAAATGAAACTGATAGAGTGCAGAAAAAACGTTGCGCAAAATCCGATACACATATAAATATAAGGACTGTGTATTGTTGGAAGAGTGGATTCGGATTTAAAAAATAAGAATTTGTGTTTAGACTTTCTCCACTTTCACCACATTTAGTTTCTTATCCACTTTTTTATAAGAACTTAGAAGGGTTGGGCTTTAGCTTTGGGACATTGAGAGTTGAGGAAATGTTGCGGAATACAGTGAATGAATGCACATTTGGAAGATGGGAGGATACGTTTGACTGAATACATGTACTATATGGTTTTGAATGGGAGAGGGAGAAAGCGAAAACGATAAGGGAACGAGGGAGAAGATTGTAAGGAAAAAAGGGACTGGGAATAGAATACAAAAGAAAGCATCGGAAATATGTAGGGTTTGAATTGGAGGAATTGAAGAAGAGAAAGAGATAGGAAAAGACTGAGGGTACGGGGAGACTTATTCAGGGAATTCATGGGATTGAGATTGATAGAAGGAATCAAATTGATAGATTCCTGTGTCAAAGGATCCTTTAGAAAACATGGATTTCAATCGAGTAGAAAAATCCTACCGAAAATATACTCTGACAAGACAAGACATAGACATCTTACCATCTACCTATCTATCAATTTCATTCCTTTCTTTGCTTTCACGCACAACTTTCTTTTCGCTCTGTCAGATTGGGTGGTGGGTGGGAGGAAAGGAGAAGGATGAGGGGAGAAAGGCTGATAGGGAAACTTTTGGATGATACTTGTGGTAGCTTGCTTGCGCTGCTGGAGATAGTACTGAATTGGAAGGGCTTTCTAAACTTTTCTCCTCCTCCAAAGTTCAAGGATGTGTGTACATTTACACGCACACACCTACGGCACCACTTATACCCTAGACCCTAGTTACTCTGGCTTAAGTGTCTTTTCGGGTAAGCTTGATCGGAGAAGCATCAACTGGAAGAAGCTCTCAATTTTTCTTTCTTTGTTTCCTTAACAGGCTTCCTCTTTTTCTTTTCTATGTACTTTCTCTTTCCCTTTTTACAAGCATACTGTTTGCTATAACGACTGTCTACTCGCTCCCATGTAAATACGTGTTCTCAAGGAGCTGAAGGGTGTGCGTCATTGCCTACTCGTTTACGGACAAGAGTTGGCTTTTCATCGTCTTCAGGAAAATGTTTTGCCAATGAAGGACGGAGAACGGATGGTGAAACTTCAACGTTTTGACGAACGTTATAGAAAAAAGCTTGGAAGTAATTGTTCAAAGTAGTATTCACGTTTGTAAAAAAAACGATGTATTCAAGAAAATGGGTGACTTATTTACGTAATACTCGGAGAACGCTTACGTGATCTGCGGTCGAGTTCCGTTTGTAGATTTGATCAATATTTCCATTAATATTCAATATATAGCAGAACAATACGTAGTTAATGGTTCAATTACATGCTGTTACATCTGGACCAACTGGTAGCGGTTAACAAGGTTGGGTATTGTGAGCAAGCTTAATAGAATAAACGGTTAACCGAATACGGAATGGGCGCAGATTTAGAAACGATTAAATAAGAGAGGATTATTGGAAAAGATAATTATATTATTAGTTGCAGATTTAGAAAAAGTTTAACTGGAGAGGATTATTTGAAAGGATAATTATAATATTAGTTATGTTTCCTCCAAAACCTTACAGCGCAATATGTTCATATGCAATTCCAAATAATCACTTTAAAATCTGACAGACTCTTAATTAGATGTAGCATTAACGGAATTACAACCACATAGCCAAAAATGGAAATCTCTAATCACCCCATACAAAGCGGAAATAATTTAAAGCGGAAACTCAATGACGAGATTAAACCCTATGATTAAAAATCTGCAAAAATAAACTGTCTACCTGGATTCGATCCCCTGTCCTCCCCTTGTACATCCCGCGCTCTTACCACTACGCCACGCAACTTCGTGCTTGCATTAATCATATTTGTTTCAAGTCTTCTTCCACACGCCAGATACTGGACTGTGTGCTTGTGCGCTACTTCCCTTTCTCTTTTCCACTCTCTGCCTGCTGCGCGTAGCTGTGCTTGAGACTGGAACGTATGCAATTGCATTGTAAGTGATGACTCATCGCGCTTTAATTATCAATAACTCTGAAACTAATTATTCTAAAATTCTCAAATTCAATAGGGATGGTCCCATGTAGCATATACATCTGTGTTATAAATCTTATATTAATGCATGCATCCGTTATTGAGTTATCGTGCGTACAGACAGACAGACAGACAGACAGACCGACCGACCGACCGACCGACAACATCGAACCCGCTCTATAAATGGCTGCGCCCATTAATAATAGAATTACGTGCTGTAGCTGTTGCGGTTTAGCAATATATTTATTTCTCTCCTTGCTTGCGTGGTTAAATACTTTTTAAACACTCATTCGACTACGAGCAAGAGAGGAACTAATCTTGATGAATCGCTATCGTTTCTCATTGAATAATAAGCTGTTCCCTTGTGTTTAAGCTAACAATTACATAGGTGTAAATGTGAACTCGCAGAGATAGAGGATAGAGAAGATGAGGACCACCTGAAACAACATTTGTTCAAACGATCTATTCTCTCATTGTATTGAAATTGCAATATGTATCGCATTCGACTTGGCCGCTTTGCGGTTGCAGTTTTGTTGTTTTGTCCTTGTATGTGCATGCATACTCAGGATCATAGGTTCTATGAATATGTCTGTTTGAGGTGTGGAGGTCTCTGGATTGGGTCACGAAAGGGGAATCTGAAGAGTGGAAACGGCTGTGAACATGATCATTTTACTATTAAATTTTCTCAATTACTCGTCGCTATTATTATAATTGTTCATTGAGGGCGCACATGGTATTTATTTGCTAGAGGATCAATTATTTGCTGAAATTATTACGGATGTGTCAAGCTTGTAATTTATGTACTAGGATATATAATTTATTAACTGAATTGTAAGGAAAATATAGCTTTGAAGAGCAAATAATATAAAATTTTCCTTATTCAAAGTTATTATGTGTTACAGTTCCAGCTTCCAGCCCTGCATATAATTAAAGGAGGACTCTCAATGGAATAAAAACGGTGGAAGCAAATATGATTATGTAGAAGCGCGTGGGGTTATGTTTTAAAATTATAGAGTAAATGTTGGCAAATATTTTGTTATTTAAGGGAAAAATAAATTACATTTTTTGGCCAAATACAGGCCTGCGGTACACAAGGCGGGAATAGAAAAAATATGAAAAAATATATACGCACGCATCTGACATTTTTCTATGTTTGCCAAAGAAAAGTACACAAAGTTGTGTAGGGGGATGAGATGGAGGTAGGGAGCAGGATATTGCTGCATGCTTTTGCATTGCTACAGCAGTGTTTGGGATTCTATTGCCTTTGGGTACAGAATATGTAACTAGGGAGGGTTCGGAATCCATTTGATATGACATTTGACACACACACGGGACTGAACGCAAACATGGTCTGTTAAGTAAATTTCTACATGTAAAACCGTTGTTCAAAGGAAAGGTTTAAGGAAAGGTTTGATGACGGTTCTTAGAATGCATTTCCATTGCCTATTTACTTCTATGTTTCGGGCAAACGACTATTGACTTTGAACGTATATGCGTTTGTTGGCTGGAGGAGAAAATATTGAAAGTGGACAATCCGAAGTATTTATTCGTAAAACTAGACTGGAAGAGTAAATAAATACATATAAAGTTGCTGTTTTCAAGTTGAAAGAAAAAATGCGCATTCTAGCGTTTACAACTTCAAAGTAGTTGTTTTACTTTTTCTTGCATTCAACAAGGTAAAAGATGGGACTGAGGGCCATTACAATTGCAACCGACTAGAACTAGAATTCTGGCCAGAGCAAGTCTGACTTACAAGTTCAACATTTTTTCAAGAAACATGTAACCATTTTGAAACGGGGGATTCGCCGGAGTTAATTTGAAAGAATCAAAGGCACAAACGGTGGAGAATGTTTTAAGAAGAAGACGTAGAAAAACAGTTGGTGTGGAAAGGACTCCGGAAGAAACTGTACGACAGTTACGACGACAGAGCAAAGACATGGATATAAAATAGCTCATTATAACATGTTTGATGAGGAGTTAAAAGAAGATGGGGGCAAATAAGGATGATCTCGGGAGCGGATCTTAGAGAGCGCCTTGGAAAAAATTGGCGGACAAGTCATACATGTTCTGTCGTATCATATGTATGTATGCTACTGTCTTCGGTCGGAAACTGGTTGTGATGGAAAGAAGTTCAAGGGTTTGATGGAAGGTTTTTAGGAGTTGTTGAAAAAGCCTCAAGAATGTTTACTCTGTAAATATCAATCATGGAAGCAATCGATGACAGGAAAGTTGACTGTTCACTTGTCCTCTCTCTGATGTTGGTTCTCCTTTTGGTTTGGATTGCTCTTGAATTTTCCCCTTGTTGGACTTGTCTTTCCCTTTACCTCTACTCTGGGCATGTATGTACAGAAACAGCTGGAAGCCTTTTTTCCTCCTTGAGTCACTTTATTTTTTTCTCGTAGGGCTATTCATGTTCCACTAGGAGAGGAATGAGAAAGGAAAAGAAAGTTGTGCTGAAAAGAGCGAGGACAGAGTGTATGCTAAAGGAGGGGGAAATAAAGTAAAAGTCCGAGGGAGAAAGCAATCAAAGAAAGTTGAAGCGGGCTTTGTCTTGCACTCGAAAATGTGTCTGGGATAAAGCTCTTGCTGTGGAAGAACAAGAATAACATCTCAATGCATGGTTGACTGGTCAAAGGCGGAGGAGGATTTTTACATGGAAAACCTCCCGTGGACATGAGGACACGTGTAGCGTGTAAGAGAGGAAGGGAGGAAGGAAGCCTGTGGAGAAAGTTTTCCAATATCCATTCCTTTTGGAAATTCATAACTTTTATTCCTTGTCACACAGAGAGTCAGTTTTACCCGTCTCGTCTCCCGCCAACCTCCTTCCTTTCATTCTGCCTCCAGGTTTTGCTCCGCTTTCTCCGCCAAAATTCAAAGACTATATCCTTTGTTAAGTTTTGAGGCTGGAGGCCTGTCTCCCTTGTTTGGTGACTGGAAAAGAAGCGGGGTAACCGAACCATTAACTTAGGACTATACTCGGGAAGAAGAGGAGGAAGAGAAGGAGGGAAGACATAGCTTCTTTTCCTGTACATTGTGGAAATCTGCTAAGAGCATTTCCGCCCTCATCCAACCTTTCCTTTTGTCATCTTTCTTAAGACGGTTGATATATGTCAGGAGCCTGGTGTTTATTGAAAACTTTCGAATATCCAAGAAATACGCATATTCAGCTAGAGAAGGATGGAGAAAGCAGAGGAAGGGAGAAGAAAATGGACGGAAAAAAAAGCCGAACCTCCCACCACTCCTACTTGCTACCAACCATCCTTTCTCCGGAAGATAAATCACAAAAGTTGAAAATGACTTTACCCTATGGCTTTTCCTCTCTGCTAACCATCGTATACTATAGCTAGAATAGGTGCCTTGTATCTCTCTTACCCTTTCATCCGCTTCCTTGCATGCTTAACTGACTGCCGGGAGAAATGGATGGATGTATCCGTTGCTGGGGTTTATGGTTCTACTCACGTTATTCAAATGCTTCCATTGCAACAGTATTCATAATAATCCGAAAATGTCAAATGTATAGTAGCAAACAAATCCTTACCTCAAGGGGAAACAAGAATAGGCAGTCAGAATTACTATTATCGTACATAAAATCTTTTGAAAAAATCCAAATCCCTACTCTGTTCCCTTTCTTAGTATCAAGAAGGAAAGGATAAAAAATATCCCATAAGATATGAGTTTTTAAGGGATTGAGAAGAGAAAGTCCTTGGAGAAAGTCTGCGTGTTGGAGGCTGGGAGACAACAAGAAATGCAGCAATTTTACAGATAAGACCTACGAGAATATCATTGAACAGAGGAGACTGCGAGTCCTTGGAGAAATTTAGCGTGTCTCTTATCCTTCAGATGAAAAATCGCTTTCCCTTCTCGTATTATTCTTGGTGGATGGAGTATGTAAAGCCACTAACTTCATATAGCAATTTACTCAGCAGATAAAACATCATCCAGACGGAGAAAAATAAAATCTGTATAGGGGGAATCCATGTAGTATTTTACCGGGAAGAATATAGAGTGTACTTAGATTTTTTCACCTTTCACTAAGGACATACAGGCCAAGATCGAAAATTCTGCTCGCGCAGTAAATTCGTTGTAAAAACCTCTACCTTCCGACATATCTGTGTCATTGTCGAGCCATGGTGCGAATTTTTCATAATAATATTGGTAACAAACTTCCGACGGCATAACTTTTTACACGTACAACACACAGAACGTTGTCCCATTATGTGATTTTTATTTTGTTAACTTCAATGAAAGTTTACCGGTTGGCAAGACGGCGTGTATGATAATAAGATCCTTTTAGATTTGTATTCAAAATTTATTGGAGTAAAGCTTTAACACAATGGAGAAAGTATGGGGCATTTCTTAAGAAAACTCTGGTTGCTCACTCAGTCTTTAGGTCCTAGTCAACTAAAAGATTCTAATGTTACGTAGCGGAAACGGGAATCATTTGAGCATTGAGACAATGATGCGCTTAAAATAAATTCCAAACCGTTATACCGCGTAATAAGCAGTCCGCTTCCTCTTTTTGCTCTATTTTTCCTCAGATTTAAACTAATTGTCTCAAGCTTTAATCAAAATATCATTTTACTTCTTCCTCTATTAATAATACATACTCTCACGCAAATAGAAAGCTTCTTTCAAGACACAAGCTTTATATATGCGTAGAATACAGAAATGGCCTGTTGATGGCTACCATTACAACAGATATACGTATACTTTGTTCAACTCTCACTGAAAGGGAAGCATTAAAGGTTGAATTTTAGGCCTAGCTGAAAAACTGGAGAAGTAAGCATGAAAGTTGAGGATTCTGAGATGCATAAATTAATAACTCTGCTATAAGAGGGACATTCAAATGGGATTAAATCCGAGGAACATGCGGAATTTGATAGAAATGTTTTATAATTCTAGGAATAAAGATGAAAGTTCAATCGTTACGATACGGTTATTTGGATGGTATCAGCATGAGAGTCCATTTAGTAGGAAAATAACAGTTATGGGGTGACAACGTTGCCGTAATGCAATCGCACTGGAGGCTATAATCCTGAAAACTAAAGGCTGGAGCTGAGAGGGTTACTTTCTATCTGATACGATTACCGCTCGAGTAAGTTTGTACGGTTTAGTGCATGCTTTCACTCCTTTCCTTTAGGCCTCTTACTGACGCTTTGCCTTCCGCCAGCGTCGGCTAGACATCCAACCAACCAACTATACTGCTAAGTCTGCCACCGGCTAAACTTATGTAAGAAAGATGGGGAGAATAAAAGTTGGACGGGGTGCAATATCGTAAAAAAGGATGGGGCAATTGACAGTAAAAGATTATGTTGCACTTTTTGAATTTGCCTCCTCTTCGCCACTATTTTAGAGTTGAAGAAGAACTTGGGCGAGTTGAGGACGATGGGGTTTATGATGGGTGGGATTTGATATTTGTGTGTAAAGTTGGATGGCGGGGGGCGGAATAGAGAAAGGCGCGGGAGGTGGGAGAATGTTTAAAACTTAAGGGTTTGTGGAGAAAGTTGTGAAGGTTTATGGAATGGAATATTATTACGAAAGGGGGAAGAAGAAGGTGGAGCTTTAAGAGCAGAGCTGTGTAGAATAAGTACGTCATATAATCACATCAGACTACTGAAATCACTACAAGTGGAGTGAATATAAGCTGACAAGCGAGGCTGGTCCATTAAGGAAATCAAAGAGATACATGCAGATTTCCTATAAATAAGCCTATTACTTCTCACACTCCTTTTGCCACTTTCCCACTTTGATCCGCTTATGCTCTTCTCCCTTCTCGTTGAAAAACTAACTACATCTTCCCTCGAAACCCGCTTTCTCCCACAGTTTCACCAAGTTTGCTGGAGGTTATAATCATTGGTTCTAGGAAGATCTCTCTGCTCCTCCTCATACATTATGTACAGATCGTTTATTCAGTCAGTACCCATCATGTCTTTTCTTTTAGTTTCTTCGCACTTGACACGGGGAATGGGCCGGTTGTGCGGTTTCGGTCTGGGTCTAGCCTGACTGTCAGGTTGGTTTGCTTTCTCTATCTTGGGGTTTCTCCCTCTAGTGTCTAGTCTGCAAGATTCAATAAGTTTCAGAGAATATACCCACAGCACTGTGGTCTTTCGTTTTTCGAACAGAAGAAGCATTACCATGTTCCGCAAGTTTTGAGGGATCAATAATTGATGTTTTTCTCAAGTTACTCCTCAATGAATACTCTACAGAGAAACAAGGAAAGAATCCGAGAAGCTTCTGCATCTTTTCCACACCAATTGAGAGGGCTGGTTAAATTTGAAGTGACAGGCTGGAAACTTATGTTTGCTGATTTGAAACTATATATTTCATGGGTAACTGAGTGGCCGGCAGAGGGAGCCTCAACGGACATACGCAGGAGATGTGAAGGAACGAAGAGCTAATTATTTCCCGGAAGGGCGGGATTCCGCAACAGAACTTTCTACTCATCCTCAACACAATCTCTACTCATGTTACATTAAATCGACCCCGCTAAATCTTTTATATGCTCTCCCTATTTTGAAAATCTAACCACGACCACACCACGACTGACGTATTTCCCACTCATCTAATGCTCTGATGAGACTGCTCAACTCCCCTATTCGTGAAACAGCAAGGTAAGCTGATGGGATTCATGGTGCAGAGGAAAGGGAATGGAAAGCCCAAGTTATTAAAGCATCTTTAGTATCGGATTGAGATCTCTCCAGTTTCCATTTATATTATATCAGTTTCAATCACGGCATCTGCTACACTCCACTCAAATTATATTTCATTAACCTTTAAAAAGGGAGTCTTTTCTAGTCAAACTAACTAAGTAAACATGCGATTATTTATTTGTTCTAGCTTCAAGGAAATTTTGGGTAACCTAGTTCTGGAGCATACAAAATTCATAATCTCATTTCAATTGTTGTAAACGCAAGAACGAAAGCGGTAAATCTATCGCAAATTCTTTGTTACACAGCTACTAAAGTATAGCCGTTTCTATATTAGTGCATAAAGTTATTTAAACTAAACTAACGGTTCTATGCTACCGCTACCTTTCTTCATGGCATTGTTTGTGTTGGGATTATAGTCAAAAGATTGCTAAGAAATTATGCCGGGACCGCTAGGTGAAATAGCTACTGCTACCTTATCAGTGTATGGTTTTATGAATATTTCATTCAGGAGAAAGCATATTTGGTTCACTCATGGAGTATTCATAGGTTTTTTCATATATGTATCTGAACTTGATGAACTGTGCAGTACAGTCTGAGCTTGAAACTTTTTGAAGCATTAGCTTTTGAGTTGTCGTGCCGTTTAGGAATTGAGTTCGAAATTGCGACGTTTGAAGCAAGGGAGAGATGATGCTGGCATATGTATGGGAGGCATTTGGCGTTGGCCTTCTCGGGTCAATCAGGAACCTCTATGAATATTATAGTAGCCTTTATCACGCCATTAGCTAGCCATGCTTGAATATATAACCTGAAGGAGTTGAAGCTACAGCTACATCTAAACATGGGAAAGAAAGGAGGGAAAACGAAATGCTCGGTCTGTAGAATGCAGTAGGAGAAAGAAGAGTATTGAGCATAGAAATACACGTGGTGTTTAAATTATCAGGGAAATGCGATGATATAACATATAATTTAGAGTATGTATGCCGCTTCATCAGTTTCACTTCAAAGAACGCTAATTACATATTGGCGGGGATTTTAAGGCGGAAGATTGTATGACTGCATGTTTTGCCCGTCGTTTCAAAATGATGGGCAATTATACAAAGTGTTGGAAACTACCCGGAAAAGAATGGTAATGGGGAAAGGTGGGGAATAGTGCTCGGACCTTTCACCCTTTCGCTTTACCGTACCCGTAATTATCTCTAATTGAATCCACTATATACTCTACCCGATATAAGCTACGGGGCTTTGCTCGAATTTATATTGCTTATGACCACTTTCGCATACTTGAAGTATGCGGAGAGGAGACAGCAAATGGCCTCAATATCCGACCAGCGACTTTCAGTGCTAAAGGTCAGTTAAATACTGCCATAAAGCTAGATTATTTAGAAACATATATTTGATGAATACTGCAGTTACCAGTTTTCGGGAGGGATATTTGATTGAGTATTTGACAGACGATTAGCTGATTACTCGGGGACCCAAGAGTAGGTTATACTCTGTGGAGTGTGTGGCATACATACATGTTCACATGCTCTTGCTTAAAAGCAACGCTACTGCGTTTACCACAAAAGATCAATCAATACCTGACTATACTGCTTTCACTACTTCACTACATGTCGCTGCACATAATTCGGGATGCATGTTCGCTGGGTTAGGCTGGTAATTCGCAAAAGAGCATTTCCCGCTACCAGACTTATTTACTGACTCCCTGGAGAAAGTGCATATACGTAATGCTAAGTTGAGGAAGAAGGAGAAGTAATGGGAGCAAAACATGGGTTGGGACGTTTACTCTTATGCACAAAAACGAGTGTCGTAAAATTTGATGTGGGTTGGAAAGGATGATACCGTTCGGTCAGCTTATCTACCAATACTGTATATTGCACACGAATCAGTTACGAGCGGAAAAAATAGATAAAAAAACCTGCTGCTACAAGCATTAGTCACACTTGACGTGACACTAATAAAATTTTCAACTTTGATACCTTTGTCTCTTCCTTATTCATGCTTTTGCTACAAACATGAGAGAAGCTGCAAGGAATGCCGGAGCTGGGCGGGCAAAAGGTTTGGGAGAAAGGCATTAGATCGTGGAGGAGAGAAAGTAATACTTCAGCATTGGATAAAGGTTGTTACTTCGTGTTGCGGACTTTCTACAAAATTTTCTTTAGCTAGCAAGCTGGGGTAGCCTGTAGTCTTTAGGTGTCTTTGACTAATAGTAATCATAATAATCTCCCCTCTTTGTCATATCTAAAACCGCGCAGAAGAAAGCAAAAGAGAGGGAAAAGGAAGACTGAGGAAGGGGAAAATAGAGGAGGAACTCCTGCACTTGGTTTCATTATCCTCTTATATCAAGAGAATCGCATCCAGCTTAAGGAGCATCATCCCATTATAAGATGAAAGATAAAGGAATATAAAGGGCGAGCAGGGAAGGAGTAACACAATGGGAAACGGATCCTTACAGATTCTTCATATGTTCCATCCCATCAGCCACATAAATGTCAGTGGAGCCATAAATACACACTCGAACGAGCACTCACATCATTATAGGATGCTATCACACCCAAAAGTTATTCCCTCCAAGCAGGCCAAGCCTGCTTATCTACTTTCTCTCCCTTCTCACTTACTCTTAACTATTACTTCTAGCGCGGGTTTTCTCCTATTCTCTCCGCAATTCTGGCTATTTCTGGTCTTAACTAGTTACTCGAGAACACGAGAGGGAGAATCACTATTCTATAAAGCATTTACTTTCAATTGACGCTCTAAATCCTAAACGATAGTCACGCTTTGACATTACTCTCTATGTACGTAACCTCTTGCAACTTGGTTACTTAATCCGTGCCTTGGAGTAGCATTCGATATCACATTGATTCATCGGTTATTGATGCTACAATTAAAGATAGGTGCAGAAGGAGGACGTGCCCACAGAGTGTAAAATACTGTAAAATGATCCTAATCTTGAGATGAAGCTGGGAGGTATATTGAAGTATCAAGGACAAGCAATTTTTCGGAAAATTGCTGGAGGCTATTACATTCGAGGTGTAAAATTGCATTGCTTTAAAACTGCTACAGAGAAAGTTATTCAGTCAAAGACGCCTTTTTTGGCTGGAAGATGAGAAGGTGAGTAGTGAGTACAAGTTACGATGAGAATAAGAAAGAATAGATTTAATTCTGAGAAACCTCTTGTATTACATCCTTGGGCAGTATTTGAGTTTGAGTGAGAAGAATAGAGGTTGTGAGAGGGTAAAAAGTTTTTGTTGAGCTAACACCTCTAGGGTCGATTACCGAGATGTGCTCCTCGCCACAACAACTCTTTGTAATTGGAGGAGGATGAGCCTGTAAATGGCACCGTCACACGTTCCCTAAACTCTCAACTAGCACGTAGGAATACGACGTGGAGGGAAGGGGAAAATAAGAGAAATGCATGGGAGAGAGAGAGAGAGAGAGAGAGAGAAAGTTCTAGGTGTGAGGGGAGAAAGCATAGTTTCCAGATAGTATTCTACATACACGAACCCTGCAATGCCTAGGCAACAAGAGCCAAGAAGCAACTCTGGTTTAGCTCTGGTCCCTTGGCTCTGTTCAGCGAGTTCTGTTCTGGTCTGGCTGGGATTGCGTTTCTGTACGGGTCGTGCGTAAACTCCGGGTAGAAAGACTTATATGTGCATATGTGAGTTGTTGTAATTCATACCCTTTGGTGGTGTGAGAGTTGTAGAAAGAGGTGGAATGAGAGCTTGGATTTGGAATGAATATGAAGCTTCTTGCTCTTGTAGAGAGAGAGAGAGGGGATTCCATACATTTCACACTTTTCCCCCTCGTGTTTTCCCTCCTTGGAAGACAAGTGAAGAGTGTAGGGCGGTTATTTGCGGGAGTACATTAGAAACTCCTCTTGGTTTCTTTTGCTTGATTCACACAACTCAGGCGCTTCCTCCCATCTCTTCTTGTTTCCCTGTGGAGAAAACTGCTGAGGGAAAAGAAGGAGAAAGAAGGGGAAAGTTGAAATCGATCCGGGAATCCAGGCATACATGTGCAATGATGTAGGAGAAAGCAAAAAGGAGGAAACGAAGGAAGAGTGTATAAAAAAGGGATAGAAAGAAAGCAAGTAAGTGCGGGAAAGAAATAAAGTGGAGAGTAATAGGTTACTAACCTAAGAGGAGTTGAGGAGAGGGCGGCGGAATTGGAAGATACATGAATGTTATATGAACATGACATGATAGAATGGGTAGAATGAGATGCAGGAAAGAAAATAGAAGAAAGGAAAAAAGCGGAGAGAAAGTATGGAAAAACGGAAGAGACGAAGAGGGAAAGAAAGAGAAAGCGAGAGAGGGACCTAGGGAGAGAGGGGGAAGAAAAAATAGGGAGTAATCCAAGAATATCCTCTACTTGGCGTCTCTAGATTATAGAAAAAGAGTATGCATGTAGTGGGTGGATACTATCATCTCGTTGGGGTCAATATGCGGGAAAGTTGGAGAGAAAGTATAGTTTCGGTTAGGGTATGAATCTGTTTTGGGGTTGGAGCTTTGGAACATGGTATTACCGCTTCGGCCTTTTTACTCCTCCTGGAGTAGTAGAGCAACTCCCCTATCAGAAGTGACTCTCTTTCAGAGACTCTTTATGTCTGTTTGGCAGAGCGAGAAAATCGGATGACGACTACGATGATGATGATGGTGGTGAGGAGGAAGAGAATGGTGGGAAGGAGTGAAGGAGGACAAAAAGTTGGGAGAATATACCCGCCTACTAAATCCCTGCCATCCCACCGCCCGGGCATCCTTAAAAGAAGCCAAGCACGCAAGCTGGTGCAACCACTCAGAGAGTCACTTTCTCCGACCCTGCCGTAACACTCTGATATCCACTAAGCCGACCATCAAACATGTTCACAACTCACACCTTCCTCTGTATCCAGGGATCCTCAAAATCTAGTTAGATATTTGTATATGCGTATATATGTAATATATAGTAAGAGAAGCACGTGCGACCGAACTTGTTTTCTCAATTTTTCGAGGATGTGAGTAAATGGAGAAAGCGGGAAAGCAATGGAGGCGATATCTCTTCCCCTGCTTCTTCTCCACTTGTATTTGGTTATGTGGGAGAGACTTTTACTTTTTTCTTGCCTTTGATCCCACAAGTACCAGGCACTCTTTCGCCCGTGCTCACTCACTCATTCTATTTACCCTCCACACACATTTATCCAAGACGGATCTACACACATTTGCCCTGTCTCACTACTACATCTGTCACTCCGCCTCCCAACCTAGAAGGATATAAACCCCAAGGAACAACTCACTCTCTTTGTCGATTTTCTCTTCAAAGCTTACAATATAGGTGGTATATCCTACAATACTACTCACTTCCTTCGACTTTATTTATCTGACAACATCGACTTTCTCCTCAAACAAGATATACCCTATAATCATTTCCTCGGTGCTAACTTCTCTTATTCCGCTATCAACTTTCGTAAAAGGGATAAGACGCTAAGCTTGGGAAGAAGAAGAAATGTCTTGCCAAATCTCTAATGGTACGAGGAATGATGTATACCTTGCTTTGGCAATGATTTACCGCAAACTGTAATGACGGTGGATTATTCAAATTTAAATATTCAATACGTACTCAAGGGAGAAAGCGAATAGAATATACCTCTAGAAAATACCTATAGATATAGATACTATAGTACGAGGAATGTGCTTTAATCAAATTAAACTTATTCCAGATTTTATTGAATTCCTACCCTTAGGTACGTCATTTGAAGGAGAGTTTTAGTTTTAGGTAGTAACATAAAGAGAAAATTGTTCTGAAGCCTTTGAAGATTGGATGAGTAGTATTGATTCTTTAAGCCGATTAACTTGTGCCTGATTACTGAGTTGAGGGAAGACACGTAATAAATAATTTGGGAATTACTAATTATGCTAACAGGTGTGTGGGGTAATTGATGATTTACGTGAAGAAAGCAATGACAGTTGGGGTGTTTGATTGGAATTAATGTAATTTAGGGGTGCTTTAAATTTTCCGGTGTATTCCTTGCAATTTGAGAACAAACAAAGTGGCAAACAATAATTAGAATTACTTATTACAATGCTGAATGCTTACCTGTTTGTGCATTTCCACGTTAAGGCCATATGACATTTCGTAATACTGAAATACCGAACAGAAATACATTATTAGTTATTATTATTTGCTGATTGGTAGGGTGCAATAAAAAATTGGCAGGTGAAGCAAGACAAGCTATTGTTCAGGAACTGAAGCAGAAAGTTAAATAACCCACTTTGTTTACAAGTAGGAAGAGCAGCAAGTGAGAGGAAAAGGAGTGGAAGCGATGGTTATAGGAACACATGCAAATGATGGATGGCAGAAACATGAAGCTTGTTGGATGGAATGCATAATTAATGTAGGCAATTTTCTCTACGAACGAGGGAAGTGTATAACATGACAAACGTGGAACCTGGAGCTCAGGCAACTAGAAACACTGCAATATTGATCGTGCAAGTAGTAGATAATGCTAGCATGAAGTAAGTACAAGCAATTGCACAAAAACTACACAAAAATATCCTACTATCTTTTGGAGTAATGGAGCATTCTATGAAAATAGGCTTTTATAATTTTGAATGAAGATTATATAATTCAAGTTATTCAAGTTATGAAACTCACCATTACGTAATGCCTCTGCATTTCGGATTTCTCTTGAACCATTTTTTCGCATTCCACTTTCAAGCTATGACAGTGAAAATATGACACCGTGAATTTTACGTTTGGAATTTTGGTTTAAAAATAATTTTTCTTTTGAACAATTTGCAACAAATCTTATCGATGTACGGCGGTTATCTTATACGATGGTATCTATAACTGTAATTTTCTGGTTACGTTACTACATTAGAGTCGAAAAAGGTACATTTACTGTGATGTCGGGTACTGATGGCTCTTTAGTTGGCATATTTAATTGCTCGCATTAGTACACTACTGCACTTTTCAGAGAAACAGAGAAGGATAAGAGTTTGAGGTAAATGTCAAAGTATTTATTTTAATACTTGTAACGGTTACTGTAGTTTGCTATTTTTAATTTGGAACACTGCTCTAATATCGCGGCTCAGGTCGTTATATCTGACTCCATATATAGTGAAGAATGCACGGAGCAGTTAATTCATTAGTTGATACACCTGAACATTTAGAATGAACACGGAGAAGTCTACAACTTGGAGCAAATTAATTTTGAGACCGGAAGGGATGATAGACCGCTTCAAGGCCCATTATTAAGTTCTATAAAAACAACTATCGCCTTGTACGTGAATAATAGAGCGGAGCTAGTACTAAATAATAAACAGCATTTAGAGTCTTGCTTGGTTTAACAGGAAGAGTATGGTACTTGTTAGAGTGGAATAGAAATATTATGCTCTCGGAGTGCTCGTAAAATGCCCTCCTTGGAAACATAAATCATGTTCGCCGGAAAATGAGGACACATATTTTCCCTGTTCCAGAACCTTATTTTTGTATAGCAAGCTTTGAGGAACCAAGATTCTATGTCGGTTCAACTCGGCTGCGGACTATTGACTATGCAGGGTTGTGTTTGCAAGTGAACGGCGTACGTACATAACTGTCAAAGTCACTGAGGATCATCGTTGGGCCTACCGCAGTTACGGGTGTGCAATGAGTGGAATTAATTTTGGCCATCAACACTTGCTTGGTCGTTTTTTGTGCACGAATGAGCACAATTGCGACTTGCGTTTTTGCTTTTCATAATTAATTTTGGCAGCTGGGAATTTTACAGCCCGGATTTTGCATGAAAAAGTGCCACACTTCCGCACCAGATGAACTGATATATTTTTTGAAAATTCGGTAAAACAATAACTCTAACAAACACTACAGAAAAGTTCAGGAAGATGACTACAACTACATTATCTTAAGTCCTGATTATTCGAAAACAGGCTAATTGTTACGTACTTAGCTTGATTCTGAACTGATTCAGTTGAAGAACAAAAATTCAAGTCTCTAGGCAAAAAATTGAAAATATTTCCGTCTTAGTTTAAGCTAGCACTCGTCTTCATCTCCTTCCTAGTCTCATGTCACCCACTTGTTCTCAGTTACTTCCGGTGTTATGGCAGAGCTGAAGAAGAGATGAGTTGTTACAATTCTGTGTGTTATCGTAAATTCCTGTCGCTTCAAAAGAATCGGCTACAGAATACACTCTCTTGTTCTGAAGAAGGGGTTGAATCAAAAAACATGGTGGTTGGTGGTAAGTCCCAGTGTAAAAGAAAATACTGGGAGGTGGTACCAGATTAGATTCACAAAGAGAAGGATGAGAAGACACTACTTTTTCCTTGAGTTTGATGTAGTGCATAGGAATGATGATTTTGTAAATCTCTATGACATGGCCTGCATCTGTTCCTCCTCGAATTCTGTGCACTTAACAAGGCGGAAGTCTGTTTCATTCTACTGAGGAGAATCTTTAGCTTCATCTGCTAATCTATTCAGTGACTGATGACAGAGTAAAGTTGCAGCATTGCTTTGCAGGATCCTTCATCGGCCCCGGAGAAAACCCGAGCCCGACGATGTGGCAAATATAGGTACAGCTTGCTGGCTGAAGTTCAGTTCCCCCAAATCTACTTGACAATGTTAGATATGAACCATATACAGATGCCAAGTTAAGGATTCGAGGAGTTTCTTTAAGTAAACATGTACTACAGTAAAGGAATAAAACGGGCTAGTAATAATAAAAGTTGCTGCAGTTTACGGAGGCAATTTGCATGGCTGGTGGAATGGAGGTTTTTGTGCCAATGGCAAAATGTGCAACCGAAATAGAAAATATGCCAGGAGACACAAGTAAAGTTATTGAATTAAAAATGCATTGCATTTGAAAATGTTCCGCCCAATTAGAAGAAAAGAAGGCAATGCTTAAAATGGTTTCTAGAAAGTGGAAGCGCAAGGTGTTAAAATAATTTGTTTTATTCCATCCGCCATAAATTTGAAGAAAGATAGAGCATTATTTGGGCTTGTAAAAAGTTTGGTGGAAGGCCAAAACTAGATTTGTTGATTGCAATTGCAAGCAACAGAAAGTGACAACGACTGTTTTAGTCAGGTCTCAAGGGTTTCCTCCGGGAAAAAGTGGCCTCTGCTTTAACCGGATCCTTAAGGAGAAATAAGTTCCGCTCCGAGTTTTTAAATACTATGCAGCGATATAACAATTTAGCTAATTTGTTTCGTGTGCATGTCTATAAAAGACTGGGTGAAGAAAGTTTGCAACTTTTCTTTGTAGAATACTCTGGGTCGTGAGATTCAGGAGGAGCAATTAATAATAATTAAGCTAATAATAATTGGTGCAATAATTCTTGATAAAGTTTATTCGCACCTAAGCTTGAAGATTGGAGTTGGAGATGTTGGGTTCGCGGTGGAACATTTACTGGCACGAAGTTATAGAGCAGACACTGGAGGTTATGTAATGTTAGAACTCTCTATGAGCTTCTAAGAGAACCTGGCTAGGCTTAGTGTGACGGAACGGGCTCTTGCCCAAATTTGTAATTAATTATACAGTGGAGGAGCGATTAAATTTTGTTGGAGTGTAATTCTGGGAATTATTCTCTCTCGCTTTTAAGCTGTCAGCAGGTTTTTATTTATGTCTTGCCACCAACACGACCAGCGCTCCTCATTTCCGCCCTCAAAACAGGCATAGGCGAGCCAAGACACAGAGTAGAGAAGTTAGGAACATGTAATAAAACAAGGAATAGGCACGCACCCAAGTTTTACACGAATCTCTTATTAATATCATACAAGCCTACCTCCTACCCTCCTCTTTCCCGTTCTCATCAAGATAACATATTTAGTTTGGCTTTACGCTCTTGGCCTGCATCTTACGCGGTTATTTGCTACCATTCCGCTGATTTCATCTTTTGTCTGAGTCTGAGCCTTGTGCAATGTATTTAATAACAATTCGAAGCGGCTTTCTCCACTTGCTCCTCCGACACTTCATTATAAATGCCCAGGGTTTCTTTCTACTAGCAAGAAGCTAGTAAGCTATAGTTTAATGCGGAGAAAGTATATACAAGTGAAAGCAGGAGAAAGTAGAGGATGGAAAATTGGAAAAGACGGTGTCGGGAGAGGCTTCTAGTTGCATGTAAGCAGTTGCTTTCTCCACGCCTCGCCTTTCTCTGAATTTATTTCTCTTTTCCTCATGGGATTCATTTATTACGAGGATGTTGAATAACATGCTCGTGTTGAACCAACCTCTTCTCAAGAACCGCAATCAACTGGAATGGCTTTCAAGTTGTAGCTTTTCAGGATAAAGCAAGCCGGGTAAACCCGACTAGTAGTGTAATGGGAAAATGCGGGAGAAAGCGGATAAACCAATGTTGCAGTTGAGTAAAGATCAGAGTATATGAAGGATATGTACTCAATAGTGGTAGAATTTTGCTTTGGTAGCTTTCCTGGATTTATTATTATTTGTATAGCTTCGATGATGTTCGGTAGACTGGGTAGACGTTTTAGAGTGTATATTAAATAAAACAATGCTATCTCTCTACCACCTCTACTTTTTAACTCATGTACACCCACACAATCTAAATCTCGTAACTGGAATTTACTCCCGGCTTTGCCTGTTTGCCACAGAGCCAGAGAATTTATAGAGCAGGAAAACCGAAAGCGTCTCAATCTCTTTCATCTCATTAGCTTCCTTTCCCCACATTTAATCACGTATTAAGTGCTTCCACGCATTCGTGAGATTTACTACACGCCACTACCAAGAAATTCCATCCGCAGGCAAGCTTACACGGTTGCCTCATATCTTTGTTCTTTTAAGCTACAGTCGGGCTTATAAAGCTTTTGCTTTCGTGGTATTATCCTTATTCTTTCCGCGGTATAATTTTATATTGCCCGCTCTTCCGTCTTTATCTCTTTTATCTTCTCGTGTATCCTTAATCTGGGATTGTTATCCTCTGAAACTTCGGAAGCCATACTTCCTTCTAAAACTTACTCGAAAGTTAATATGTTTATAGGACAGTATCAGGTAAGCTTGGGCGTGAAGCCGGATAACATCTTTGAAACCAAGAAAGCTGAACTCGTTCATATGAATATCAACTGGCACTCTATTCCATAAAAATCAGAGTAAGGTTAGCATCTAGCATTACAATCCTCTTAATATTCATTCACACCTTGAGTTACTAATCGGGAAGAAATCTCAGAAAATCATTTCTCGTCTAGCTCTTGTTGTTTAGCTGGGCTAATTTATTACTCTGCTTGCTTGCGCACTGTACTACGTATGTTTACTATCAGTTACTAATGTCTGTGAGAAAGGCACATGAGATTGAGCTTATATAAACAAAATACAACTAGGCACTATGATAGGTACAGTAAACTGAACGTGGCGGATGAATGTTGTAGAGAGAACGACAAGGAAAGGATATGAGAGCTATTTAAATAAAAACCCAATGAATGAAGGGATTTATATTTATCTTTGAGTGGGAAAAGAAAACCTGGTCACTGTCAACTATACAATTCATCATCTTTAAATCCTATGACAGTTTAATACAATTTGATTTAGATTAAAATCTTTCAGTTTGATACATATAATGCTTAAATGTAGTCTGCGTTGATTCCACTGAAAGTCCTTGTTTACCCTGAACAAACAGAGAAAATGTTGAGGATTCAAGTGATTCCAACGGTTTCACATGACACTGATAATAACAGTTAAATAAGAGACTAAAAATAATTAGGAATTGGAGTGGTCTCGCTGGTTGTATATTGTATAAAGTAAGTACAGGCCAATAAGATGAAACTTCAATCAAAGCGTGAGAGAATGGGTTCAGATTTCAGCTGCCGCTGCCGCTATCGGAGTAAAATTGTAAGATTACATAATAGGTACTACTGAATACTGAATAGGAACACGTCCTCAGACAGAACCGAGATATGGACGGAAGGTAAAATGGAAAACACAGAATTGTTTATGATTCAAGTTTTATGAGATTACCTAAATCTCATCTCCTGCATTCAATTAGCTAATTCAAGTGCTTCCAAGGAAATCCGTAAAAGCTTAAACTGATTAGACTCAAGTCTGCTGCATTAATTGACGTATGCAGGTGAAGATAAAAGAATAGAATGCGGGATGAACTGTTTGGAAAGCGTAATGTAATGACAATCAAGGATGTAACACAGAGGATGAACGCTAGACTGACTGAATGAAATGTGTGGGCGGGATTATATGTATTATTACAAGTATGCAACCTCCGACTGTCTGGATAGCTGGATTCTTAAAGCCCATTTTCTTATCTTAAGTTGAATGATATCATTATGTTTCGTGTAGCTTGTTGGTACTTTTGAATTTAACGCAGCCAAGCGGAAGCTAAGAATAAAATAGCTTATTTATTATCTCACCAGTTTGGAAGATACAGACAATATCTATGCATGTTGTGTTGTTCTGCTTGTAAGGCTTGGATTCGTCAATTTGTTGGGGAGGGTAACTGTGTTAGCTGAGTAAGGGTAACTGATAACAAACATATACTGCTATGAAAGTAGCGTAGTTGGTATGTTACAGGGGGTATAGGAGTGGGGCTAACACACAGATTTAGAACATTAAGAGCAACAGTTTTGTTGTACCCGGGAAAAGTTAGGCAACACAGTTAAAAATGGTAGAGAATAACTTTAATTAATTTTCGGGCGAGTTAGCTTTTTAGGCTTTGCTGTGCTTTAGTTTCATATGAATCAGTGGCGATTCAACGGATAAAGAAAAACATTCTAGCAAGCTAAGCGTAAGATAAGCAAGGCTGCCAAGTTACTCTGGAAAAGCATTCCAATATATTACAGATATTTATTTAGCGCTCATGCATCAATTAATACAAAGCCCGATTAGTCAGTAAACGAAAAATTATTTAATTGTTAATAATAATTAGAAAGTGCAAGGGCTAGTTAAGACAAGCAAACAGGGAGGCAAGCAGAATTTGCAGAAGGGTAGCAGGATTACAAGTGATAGAGAAAAGATAAACTCACCATGACATAATGCCGTTGAATCTCAATTTTTTCGCTAGCCAATTTCTCGCATTCTAACTTCAAACTGCAAATCAATCAGTAGGAAAAATACTTTAGTTTAAGAAAATACGCACTAATAGGTACTGCTTATTACAGTAGCTTAAATTACATTAATAATACTACAATCAACAAGACAACAATTACAGAGAGAAAATACGCGCGCTTCATAATTGTTCCGCCCAAAAGACTGGATCTAACTACAAAGATAAAAGCTTCCGAAGAAAGTATACACATTACTGCACAGCGGTATTTACAATAGATTGATAGAGACGGTTTCTTGTCCTAGCAGAAAAGAGGCCTTTTTAAACCAAATTAAACTTCTTTCTGGAAACCATTGCATGTAATTATGCCAGTTGAACTCGAAGAATACATCCAGTAATTATAGCTGATGCAGTATATCATGGATTAACGAATATCGAGATGTTACGGAGGAATACAAACGTTAACGAAGTTTTATCAGTTTGAATGTACACATGCTATTCAGTGTGGTACAAGGGACAAACTCCCAAAAGCTCAGGACTTCGAAACCCTAGATATGAGGCTGTGTCTTCACTCGCAAAGTAAAAGAGATCACGAAGCCATTTGTCAACTCTATTGTTTAATCTGTTCTTTTTGAAACTTGAAAAATCGTGATGGAGGATTTTACGAAGCGTAAAAGAGACGTTGTCCTTCATTTGTGTATAGACTTTTAAGAAGCTTAAAGTTGCACGTTTTTCTTGGCTTGCTTTTATGTTTGCCTGCTTTGAGCTGCTTGCTCATGCTGGCAACCTGTGGAAACCTACAGGGAAGCGAAGAAGCGACGATGATCGTGTTTCGGTGAGGTTTAATTGAACAAGATTGCTTTAACGCTTGGTGGTAAAAGAGGGATGAGACAGAAGGGAATAAAATAGCTTTATCTACTGGCTTCACCGTCCAACGCAACCGCTTATACCAAAAGAAGAAGATTAACCAGAAGTAGGTGGAGACGACGGAAGAATTAAGCGAGCTGTGGTGGCTGGGGATGGGCATAGGATGGATGCCTTGTAGCTTTTGGTATTTAATTCAAATAAATGGACCAAGGGATTGGGAAAACATTGTTCGCTCATTTGTCTTGGACTGGTGGAGCTGGTAACCTCTTGAGTTTGTAAATTCATTGAATCTGTCAGAGAGGATGACTGGGCTGAGGAAGAGAGGAAGGCACAATGAGACAGACACAAGAGAGAGAGAGAGATTATATTCTCTAGGTGTTTCATCACCACATGATCCTGTTCCCAAGCTTTTAAGGAGATGCTCTTCTTCTTCCTTAGATCTTCTCTTTGGAATCGTCCATTAAAGACTAAAAGGAGCTCCTTATTCTGACTCTGACATGATGATTCCGTAATCAAATAAACCCCGGACCCCCACTCTGTCATCTTCCTCTAAGCTAAATACATATTCAACAGCCCGAATTCAGCTCCCTTATTCCACCTCAACTCTTCAATGATCCCAGGTTAAGCAATCTCACCTGAACTTGCTTTTACAATCATGGTTTAAACCTGCGGTTTTTGTAAATGCAGTAGAACAGGGTAGAAATTTCAAATACTGAAGGCTTGATGGAATAATGAAGCTTGAATCCTAGGAGTTGAAATTCCAAGCATTATCCGCAACGTTCAGACTTGAAACTAAGAGCACGAAGAACCAAGTTATAAAGTATGAACCACGCATTGAAAGCAGAAAGCCAGGAGGTGGTGAAGATCAAGCAAAGAAAACATTATGGATTCAACTCATGATCGGATAATTTATACGTCTCCCTTTCCTTATATTCCTCAGTATTTTGAACACAACTTTTCCCACATGATCTGCTCGTTTTTTAAGCTGGTGATGCTTGTAAAAAGAACAACTAACAGCTTACACCCTTTTGGCAACATCTCCTCGTTTAAGAGATTTTAGGAGCTAAGGCTATGGGCTGAAATAACTATCATGTCCACAGACTAGACACAGGGAGGAAATGCTACCTTTACCTCTGCTCTGCTAAATAATAGTCACGCTAAAATCCAATTACCATTATATTCTATCATCTCATTCAAGTCGGCCTCCTGAATCAATTATTAGAGTAGCTCCTCCTCACCTTTCTCCCGCATATAGTATTCACAGAACCTTTAATCCAAAGACTTGTCGCTTAGGATGTTAGCGAGGGAGAGGCAGGAGCAAAAGGAAATATTCTCTCATCAAAAAGTCTAAAAGCATAATGATAATAAATCCTCTCTCGTTCGCTCTTTCATCACACCCAGAATGAAATCCTGTCGGAACACACCATCCCCATGTTCTACTTGCCAAACGACCGCATATAAATCCTTGGAAATGATCTTCATTTCCTTCTGGCACGGCTAACATATTATAACATTTGATCTCTCGGGCGGATTTTATGAGAGGAATTTGGCACCCAAGCCCTCGGATTTCGGATTGAAAAAGAGGCTCTTCTTAGGAAAGAGATTTCAACATTGATTTAGAATGAAACTGCTGAGGTCGTGGCGGTAGCAAAGCCACTGGCCATCACCTCTCTCTCCCTGCTTGAGTTTATATTATTCTGTGCAAATCTGCATGTGGCACTAGTATGTAGCCGGTTCAGGGGAAATTAATGATCTTTGTTCCCAATCTGTACTCAGAGATGCCCTGTGGTACCAGAAACCTCAAAGGGAAAGCACTGGTTCAGTCAGTGAGGGCAGTAGAGCCTTAAAGACAGGAAGAGAGGAGGGAATAGAATGACATTTAAACTAGTGACAAATGACAAGGTAATGGCGTTAAGCTATTTGTTGGTAACTCCCTCTTCTGGTTGGGAAACCGCGGATATGGATCATGGAACTTGAAAGAGAATACTGCATGTTAAGTTTCAGTCTGATCAAGTTAAGGTTAGGTACATGAGGGGCTCTTGTTTTACTTGACTGAATGATACGGCTAGGAGAAAACTAAGGCAAGAGCGAAGAGGAGGAGAGTGAATGACGAAACCGCAATAATTTTAAAAGAAGGTAATGTAATATGAGAGAATGTTGGAGGAGTTTGATAATAAAAATGCAAGGCCTCCACGCCCTGAAATACAACCGCAAACTATTCCTAATTGCTTGTAGATGAGTGGTGGAGAATAAATAAAATTTAAATCAACACATCATTTACGAGACTAGAAACAAAATACAAACAGCAGGGAGAGCAAAAGCAGGTTTCGCGAATTTCTAAGACGCGAATTATGTTGTTGTTTTACGCTCTGGTGTGCAGTTTGCATTTAATTTGCGTACGCTTTGATACGATTGGTTGAGAGAGTGAGAGATAAATGAGGAAGAGAAGTGCTGTTTGTCGAATATCTTCTTGGGGTCTAGAGGTTAGTCATAGAGTAAAAAGAGTGCAAATTTACTCTACCCATGCCGTCCTCTTGAATACGAATCAAACCAGGGACCACAAAATGAATGACCCTCATAATTATGAGGGAAGGATGACAGCATCGGATAAGGTGGACGCGATACTATGAGCCCTACCAGCCGAATGTATAAAGAAAATGCTGTGGAAAATTGCATCTTATTCTTGTCCGTCTTTGAATTTGATAGTCAGTGCATATTCAAGCACATCGTTTCTAATGCAACTGTTCTGTGGAACGATGAAAGAAGAGTCTCTATAAGAAAGAATGTGGCATACCTGTAGAAGGAGTGGGCTAGCATTATAGCAAGGGTGGTCACTGTTTTGCTAATTATTCTCGCGAATTAGTTGTGTATGTTTCCGGCACCCACACCGAGGAGTAAAGAGCAAAAACTTCTTGTTTACATTGCGTTAAAATTCTTATGAGACAACACTTGATATTCAGCAACTGTTTGCATTCCTGCATTATACTACAGAATCCTTGCTTCCCAAGTTTGTCATCATAAGCGGGTCATTAAATGACGCACTAAATACCGATTTAGTTCTACTCTTCAAGATAAGGTTCTTTTTCTTAATGTTATGTCTGTGTTCGAAGTCTGCTGCAATCATCGTGTAACTTGTCGTGCTGAATTTGATGGGAAATATTGAATTTTTACAGTCCGCAGCAGGCCACCAAATTATGGTTGCAGTAATTATTAAAGAATCATTCAAAAAGGTCAAAAATGGGTATGGAATTTTTTCGCATGGTTCATAAGTAATTTCATGTCTATGAAGTAGTCACTGCTTGAGACATTATATCCAGGTAGGCTCGATTTACAAACAGAGGGCAGTGGTGACGGTGAAAGGTAAATAGTATAATTTCTCTTCCTTTCTCCCTTACCTTGGATACTGTTGACAAGGGGTACTTAAGATCAAAATGAGCTGAAAAACTGCCATGTAAAGCAGGATCTGTAAGTTAAGTACTTCTTGAACACTTTAAAGCTATTAGTACTTGAGATTTAAGTATGCAACGTTACAATGAATCTACTTACCTATATATTTAGGTACCTTCGTAACTAGCTTACGATCTAAATGATAACCAGTCGTGGCCTGAATAAATCTCGAATTTGTGACCAAAAGTCAAAGTAACCATCATATCATCTTACTTTGTTATGGAAGTATTAGCTTAAGAAGGGTAACTAAAATTTCTGGTACAGCGGAGAGTATAATGTGTCCATCATTTAACATTATTAGCTTGAAAAGTTGACGAGACGAAAAGGTGTGCCCCATCGGACAATATGAATGCTAATTCGTTTTGTTCCTACTTGCTAATTTATATACGACGGCCTTGCTTTAAAGGGAGTAGGTCTCAATGAGCATTAACTAATATCTTGACAGCGATAGCGGCTTGTGTGGAAAATTCAAACGGACGATGCTGCAGTGTCAAAGTGTTGATGAACACAAACATTTTGATGTGATGGAAGACATAAGAGGGCGAGGGATTACTGGTCTACTGCAAAATGATTATAACCCTTGGACTGTGAACTGTGTTAATGCGGTGTGGGTGACTGAGATTGGTAACGAGGAAGATGATACCATAAAGGAGAAGAAGAAGCGATGATAAAAACGTACCCTAAGGCTTTTTTCTCCTTGTCGCTAAAAGTATTATGGAGTGTCAAAGGAACTCTTGTAGAAGCTTTGCTAAGACAAGGACCATAATTCATTCTCGTCTCGTCTTAACTAATCTGCCAAGCCTTATATGGGATTGATTCCAAATTCAGAAGGATGTTAGGATTGAATGAAAACTAGCGGAATTGGTAATCGACGCGTTGCTCATTGAGCGAGTGACGAACGGATAAACGGGCTGATGGAGTGAATGAATGATAATAAAATAATCATCTCATCATCCCACTGAGCAAGACAAATAAATATTTGAAACAAATCTGTCTTTAGACAAGTTTCAAGAAGATATCACGTAGTGTCTGTCTGGATTTGAGAGAAGTGGCAGAGTCCGCCCAGGCGACTGAATATGGACGGCTTGAGGACTCGAAGCTGGTTTACATATCTGAGGCGTGATCTGGTGCTCTGGGAATTTGCAAGCTGAAATGTTGTTGAGGAGACGACATGTTGGAGTTGAAGTTGTGAAAAGGAGAATTATCAACAGCTGGCACGGCCAACTTTGTGATGATCACACTGTGTGTCCCAATAATTCAAAGATAAGAGGATGAAGAGGAGCTAAATTTCATAGCGTGGATGGCTGGGATGTTTAGTTTTAGTGTGATGATAATAAAACACTTGAAAGTTTCCATAAAAGAAAATGAGGAAGATTTGTTCCTCTTTCACACCTACGGGATCGTTCATCTAGGCAATTATTAAGTCAATCATTTCCCCTCCAACCCAATAGATCATACACACATGAGTCTCCCAGCCCTTAAAGAGAACGACATGAGGAAAGCAAATACAGGGTTTAAGTAACAGAGAATATATTTATTTGCAATTTCGGCAAGTTTTGGTTTCAGCAGCACCAAGCGGCGCACCTTATTTCCTATAAAATTGCTCTGCGGATTCTTGAAAATTGAGGGAAGAAGCTATAAACCGTTTTGAACTCCCCATCTTGTTTATGTGGGTGTGGAAATCAATTTCAGCCGAGTTGATAAATGTCTTCCATCACTGAATAAATACTAACTGGTTATTGGGGGTTGTGCGCTGATGCGTCAGAGAGAGTGGGAGTGGAAATGTTGATGTAATTTGTAGGTGCTTGTTGCTGTAGCAAATATGTACAAGTATGGACTACTGATGATAGGAGGAGTTGATGATGCGGATGAAATACATATTTAACCATAATTAATACGCCTACACGGCTAATTATACGCTGCGTTAAAATAAAACATGCTTTGAGAATCCATTTACATGTAATATACAAGATGTGTTCTGTGAATTATGAGACAGGAATCCAAAATGCTGGAGTACACAAGAAATCATCCATTACTAATCCGCTTGGTAAGCAAGAAGAGCCAGTTTGTAGAAAAGTTTGTAGCCCAGACGGCAAGACAGCATTCATAGCATAGTTTCCCATGAAACAAGTGAAGCGTAAACAGAATTTCGAATGTACATTTAAATTCCCGAGGATTCCGCAGGGAAATACGACACTGTAGTGGAGGATAATTACAGGGGGGATAATAATGTTCCATGGGGTGTAATGTAATGGAATTATTCTGTATCAGCTGAATTCAAAGCTGAATCTATTAATTCTTGTAGAGAATGATCTCATGATCAGGTTTAATTAGATGAGAAGTGAAGAGAGGAGAAACCACACACGATCATCGGTATTAAGCGTGCTGCATTAAAAATTTGATGGCGGTGCTGAACTGCAGATTCTAGTGCGGAAAAAGTCGATGTATTTTCTAAAGGTTAATCATTGAGTCAAAAATTCGCAAAGGGGTATGCAAATGCATAAGGAGGGATGTTCGAAAGTATTTTTGGTTGACCCGTGAGCAACATCTGCTAAAAGCGCTACGCTTGAGCCTTGAGCAGCGTGTAAACACTGCGCTTATAGAACGAATATGGATAAATATATACAGCGACAAATTAACGTAATGAAGAGGCACGTCATTGAGGAATTACAGTCGACGTCGACATTGTGGGGTTAATGATCATATGACATGGAGGGAAATTGCGTTTAAATTCAGTCCATTCATTAGCTTGAGTGTTGTGTTCTGGGTAGAACATATTCCAAGAGATACAAAGGGCAATTGTTTTTGTCCGCAGAAATTAGAACTGCATCCATATGCCGCTTTAGTCCCACTAACGTAGGGACGGCGGGAATGAAAGTCCATTATCGGAATTTTACTTGAAGTAAAGCAGAGTGCCGGACGGAGCTTGACAAATTCACAGATTGATGCAGCCAGCTTAGAGCTGTTGGAAGAGGTATAATGGCAACTACAAATGAGTGACTATTTAAATTAGCAAAAGTCTGCTGGCTTTAGTGCTTTCAGTTCGCGCAGGTAGTTTCAAGAGTCGTGAAATCACAGCTTGGTGTTTCATGTTTGAAATGATTATAAGAACAAACTATAAGCTGGTTCGTTGTGGTCATGCAGAGGAGGAGCTTTAAATTCTTTTGTTACATTTTTGTTAATCCGCTTTTACAAATTGCTGCTATTGAGATTATGCCGTGATCACGATTTTCTCATCCAATACATGAACACAGTCCATTAATATTTTCATGGTTTCAATGTCCTCTAACTCTGATTGACCTTTATGGATTTTCTTGGAGCTAGTTTTTTAATAATGAGGCGTTACTTCTTACCATTCTTGCCCGGAGGAACGAGGATTTGGAAGGTGATGAGCAAGAGTAGCTAGCTTGTGAGGGCTTTAAGTTGGTCGTTATACACAAGTGTAGTAGTATGTTTGTAGTGTTAGATTATGGAGGATGCCGTATTTGATTTTGACTTCTACAGAGTTCCGTAGGGATTTGTTTCCTCACGTCCATTTTGGTACTGACAGTCATGACATGACAGGGATTGAATAAGGTTTAGGAAAAACCCTAAAGGTTATATCCTTATCCTTAAAGAGAAAAGTTGTTTCGGGAGGAGACAGGCATGGAAGACATGAAAGAGGGCGAGGAGATAAGGTAAAGTGTTGCTGGCAAACGTTGCTAGCTCTGGCTTTTAGAATTAGGAAAGATTGCAATCAGGCAGGAGTGAGGAAGAGTAATACAGGTCTAGTCATAATAATAAGGCGTGTAAAGGATGGAAAGATTTGCTTGTGTATTTAGCTTGTCCACTTGTTGTGGATTGTAGAAGAAGATAAAAAGAGTATGAAAAGAGGGAGGAGGAGGAGGTGGATAATATCAGAGTCTGATGTAGACAAAAAGTCGAACAAGGAAGGCATGTGTGGAGGATGGATTGTAAGCGCGTATGACTTTCAATTACAATTGCATTGTTGATTTTACAAGGAGCTGGTTGTCCATATTTGGGAATTACTAAATCCCTCACACTCCTCCAACAAATTTGCGGCCTGTCATTCCCAATCACATTAAAAATCATTCACCGTGACGTATGATTATTTGGTTTTGTTATATCAAGAAAGGTTAGTGGTCAAGGTATACTCAGTGCCCAATGCGTGCTATTGTAGGAAAGATGTATATCCTTCAATATTTTGGCTATTTGAATTTAAAGGTAGAAGGCAAAAGCGCCATCAGTTGCAGTAGTGTTCTACTGTAATTAAATTCTGTTTAGCTTCGGAGCAGGAGATTTGCTCAAGGAAACAAAATACTGAATATTTAATAAACCCTTATCGATTTGAAATTACCCTCCACTATCAACGACATCATAAAAGTAGCCGTTTTGTGCATTTAAGCTATCTGATCGTTAACTGCTTTGTGCACTTCCTGGTTGTTATATGGGCGATACATAAGAAAATCAATACGAAGAGCGATTAAACTTCTATTGAAATGATTGCTAATAAAATCTCAAGCGTTGCTGAAAGCTGCTCGTTTTTCGCAATTCCTTGCGGTGCTGTAATAAAAGGTTTGATAGTGCTATAAACCAGGAGACACTTTAGAGATAAGAATATTATTTAAGCTTCGTCGGTTTAGAGTAACTGGAGCGTTAGTAGCGGCAATAAGGAGTCGGGGTTGGCTAGAATACTATAATTTAAGGTAGTAAAAGTAGCGAACAGATTAGCCGGAATTTGAAGGAATATGTATAATATTTAGTGCAGTTCATACTGGGCTCTCTCTCTCTTGAGTATAGATATGTTATTTATTTATTGGTATTTGTTGAGTCATGTGACAAGTGACAAGTGACAAGAGAGAAACTAGGACTGGAGTTCATTGATTGGCAAGTTGGCTAAATTGGCTTATCATGGTCATTAAAACGTTTGAGCTGCTGAATCAATCTCTTCTTTATCCTTTCTTATTTTTATTGACACATGAGCTGGGTTATAGCTGATTGCAAATTACAGAATGGATACTGCGAATGTGCATTCACTTGCCACCCTGTCTAGAATATGTCGATGTATATGCGGGGAGTAGATAGATTGCTGTAGCAGTACGGATAGCTAGCAAGTGTTTAGGTAAGCCGAATGACACATGGCCATCGAAATTTGTATATTAAAGAGTTTTTTTACTCTCGGCCCCTCCTTAAATCAGCCCCATAAACAGGATTATTTTATTCAGGATTTCTCCAAGGGATTAATGCAAAGATCCAAGTCCAAGGGAAATCTTTCCCCTGGAGCCCAGGAAATTATTTGCACTAGGGATTGAATACGATACGATTTGCGAATTCAAGTTTCTGAGGAATGAATTGTAATTTATAATGTATACCTACACAATATGCGAGTTAGCGTAGCTCGTAAGATTAAGGATTGCGGATAGCGCTTGTTGAAGCTTGAAGGTGTAAGAGTGATTTGGTGTTTGAGTTTAGAGAATTAGGTAGTGGGTGAATTTGAATAAGGTATAGAATATAGACTAAATTCGCAATTACGGACGGTTGAGTGAAGTAAATGCAAAATGGAAATGCGCTTTGTTTCGGATTAGCACTATCATTCCAATCATCCCTGCGTGTCTGCTCCTATCTTATTAGAAGCCTCACTCATGGAATCAAAAGGGAATAAAGAGCTGTCAGATTAGCTTTGGATCAGCTAGCTAAAAAGGAAGCGAGAAACTTGTTGCCATTATCCTAAATCGAAGCCAATCCTTCGTAAACAATCATTATCCAACTTTCCTAAGAGCTGCATAGACACAAGTTTAAGCACATTCTGAGAAGGCATGGATTTAATTTGATTCTACATTGCTCTTGTTACAGATAGGAATTAAAATACATACGAAGGAGGAGATTGTGGTTTTGTAGAATTGAATTGATAAGATTCGGTGGGGTTGAAAGCAAATAGATATTCTATATGATGCAGCGCAGCGGCGTGCTGCAAGATTTGGAACGTGATTGTCGTGATTCTTATCCACCTTAGCTTTAGATGTAGAGAGGCTCTGTCTGGATTGAAGGGGCAGCTTTCAGTGAGTCTTCTTCTGTACCGCTTTGAAAATCTTTGGAAGCGATCATGATGATGATCATCGCTGCCGCGCCCGTTTTGACAAGTTGTACAAATGATGATTATCAGGTTTCACATAATCATCTTGGACAAGGGAATAGAATATCCCTTGCTACTCTTGAGGTCTACACAGCATATGATGTAACCTAAGGGCTGAATATCACATAGACAGCTGCAGTAGGTTGTTGAATCAGTTTCTAGGATATGATTTTCTCGCCTCTTTTGATACCCGCACATTGAGATGAAGTGAAGTGAAAAAAACACTCAGGAGAATTACGGCCATAAACTACCAACTCATCCATCACATTGGAATGCATTCAATCCATTGTCCTCCAATTCTTCTAGCCAACAACGGCGGGATTAAAGTATAAAAATCCCTCTCGTCAGTATGCAACATGCGCCAGATACCAGTTGACCAGTAGTTGAATCAATACGGAGCCATTCACCCGTGTAAAATACTACTTGAATCTCAATCTTAATGCATACCAAACCCGATAGCCTGTATTATTCAGTTGAACAAATGGAGAGTATTTCAGTCTTCCAGATGGATAAGCTAAGTTATAGCTACCTGTGAAATGGGCATTAAAAATATTGGATGGAAGCTAGGACACATGTGTAATATACCGTGGAGCGATTTGATTGGATTGAGAAGCCATTGAATTTTATTTCCTCTGTCAAGTCGTATCATTATCGTGAGCATCAAAGATGCATCATCGGATCGCATAATTACCTCTACATGATCGTTAAGCATAAATACATGATTGCAGGATTTAAATTCATCATATCGGCTACAACTATACACCTTCCAATAATCGGATGATCCTATAAATCGTGAATCCGTTTGGAGTTTGAAGCACGTCACTTGAGAAACGGAAATCATTAAATCTAGAATAAATTCATCTTGAATGACAGGATAATTTCAAGCTCTGGACTATATGTAAATGCTGACCACAGTTGCCTTTGGGCTGCGAATAGTTTTACAGAGTTTAAAAGATATAGGGCAAACTAACTGGCAGAGGCAGGGATGTATAATCTTAATATTGGCCAAGAAAGCCGCATTAGTAACCCATGCATGTAAAGCACCACAGAGCAGAGGAGGACTGGAGCAAGAATCGTGTGCAACAACAACAACCAACAATGTATGCCCTATTATGTAAGAGCCTGGAAGCTATGTACGTGGTAGACCTATGATAAACTATTTTTAAGTGAAGCACGGAAAACCATCTTTTCTTCAAGTTCAAGAATGAGTGCAGAAGAACGTGATAAATTGTATGAGCGTTTCCATTGACTCTTTGACGCTACGACGTACGTTTCTACTAAAAGAGGGAGCAGAGATCCGAGAGGAATAAACCCGGAAAAATAATGTTTAAACTAGCAGTAGACAGCCCATACTGTTAGTTCATTGTCTTCGAGAGGATGGAGTTTAAGATGGCTATTGTAGCTATTAGCTCCCGCTCATCCTCTTTGGATTTCATTGTCCCCGGTGTTGATGATAGGTCCAGTTGATTTGCATGATTCAGTCGTAACTAATTCCTTTTCTGTCTCCTCTACATGTAACTGACTGTTGATACAAAGTGTGCATAATTAAGCGTATGCTGCTGCTCCTTGGTTTGCAGAAGCGAGACGTGGGGATTGGATTAGGATGAGGATATGGTCCGTGTGGATGCAGTATGCGTGCCTCCTTCCTGTAGCAACATCTCATCATCATAAACATGAAGCCACCTACCATATTAGCATGTAGATGATAATAATGATATGCCTCACATGCACTTTATCATTCAGCACTAGCTTCAAAGGTGGGGAGGGTAATCAACACGTAGCAGGATAAAGGAATGCTTTTCTCAGGTACAAATTCCGAACATCCTCCTCCTAAGCTATCCTCCTGTCTGCCGTCAATGTTGTAACTCTAAATCAGAAAAGTGGTTATTGAAAACCACCACTCCTGAGTCCTGAGGGCAAAGATGGCAAGGAGGGGCGAAGCTGGGATTTTTTTAAATTAAAGCAAGAAAGGTAATCCAAAAGTTATGTATTGGCATTGGGCAAAAATCTTTAGAGCAGATGCCCCTGTTTTAACCATTATTTCTTTCCTTGTCTGCTACTAGGATTGTGGGATGAGAGTGGATAAAAATGGTTAATTTACGTCCTATTTTGCGAATGCAAATATATTGCCAGACCAAATTTTTACCCTAATTATAGATGTTTGGGATGGACGGGGAAAAGGTGTGCCGTTTCCCTTCTCCTTTCCACCTTCCAACAGTTCAAGGTGACGCAAGGCTAATGATTATTTGGCTGTATGGCTAATAGTTTAATGCAAGTTCAAAATACACTTGTTGGAGTGGACACAGTAGGTTGCCTTCTTTCCTGAAAGAAGTAGTAGGGATTCAGAAAACTACCCAAATGAAAGAGAGGACAATAGATAATCTTTTGCGGCTACTGCGTCTCCTGTCCATATACCAGTACACAGTATGCGAGTTCGGGAGGGGGGGGGTATTAAGGATGACTCTTATGGTACGGCAGGAAGCATGTGTTCCCATGGATCAATGTTAACAATTTATTACGCCTCTTACAATAATATGAGACCACCCACGCCTTTGTTTTACTGCGTCTCATTTTACGGGAATTAAATACGAGACTTGCAGGAAGTTGGTGAGAGCAGGTGTTGAGAAATGTTTGTAACTTGTGAAATAATGATATGCAATTAAACTTTTTATGCTAGATTAGCTAGATACCTTAGAGCTGCCTGTGCTTGACTTTTGTTTTTTAAGCCACGAGAGGTCAGCGCTGTGGGTTTGTAATTTAACTAAAAACCTGATTTTAATACTTACAATTAATAATGAAGTGCGAAGAATGATTCGCCATTTTTTGAGCCTGCTACCCACTTTCTCTAGTTCATTGGATATGATCAACTGTTGCAGCAGTAATTTTCCTTCATTTAGTAGTTGGTTTGACAGACAGGTAGAAGTTAATGTTGTTATTTCATTATTAATTTAATTAATTATGACTGGTATTCTAAAGAAGTATTCGTAAAGATTCGAGGATTATGCATAATAGAGAAAACTCACTGGGATGGGACTCGTTTAATGATTGCGAAATGTGGATTTTCTAGATTAAACGAATCCTTGAATGACTGGAATGAAATGGCAAAACTAGCTGTTTCCCAAGCAATCCTAGCCAATCCTAGGTTTTATTGCCCCCTCTTGACCAGGCACACTAGGAGCGCGTGATTATGTAAACGTTATTTGTTTGCACAGCCATCCTTCTACTACTACTCAAGTTTGACAGCTAGATAGGTTTGAGAATAACAATGAGAGCTTTTGTCACATGGACTGTACAGAAAGACAAGTGCTTCAACAAGAGCACATCACGTCATCCTACCACAGACAACACGGTTAGAAACCGGTAGCTGCAGGGTGTGGGGTGGGGATCTTGAAAAATATCTATAATAACCTTCTAGAACAGATCAGGATGATGATCATCATCATGATCCTCTTGAACAACCAACAAGTTTGAGTGCTAGATACCTTTTAACTGCATTCTCTATAATAATAATTTAAATATTCTGACAATCGGAGCGCAATTGATTCTCTGTGATAGTCCACTAAAGAGCTTATCAGCATCAGACACTCACACAATTTCATCGAGAAGATTTGTTGCAAATGTAATTAACATCCATGAATTTCTTGATACAGAATTACGGAATTAAACTAAATCATAAACGTGTATGTTTTTAATTCTTGAATGTTTAATAGAAAAAACTCACTTGTGATATTGGGCTTGGAGAAAATTAAATTCTTCTTTTATCCTATCGCAAGACTCTCCCACAGTGAACTTGAAGGGCTGACCGGGTTGAGGAGGTCCCTGAAATGAATTTGAGATTAAATATTAGTTGCATAATTATGGCAATGAAGGTAAATCCAAGAATGACGAACATGCAAATATGGTGGACGTGGACACTATCAATTTGTTTCATGCAAATGTTTGCATAGTGACAATAAATATGGGGTTTTTGAGGAGAGTAAATAACTCATTGTATTATAATTGAAATTATATGTATACACAAAGCAACTTACCGGATGTCGAGCAGCGGCCGCTGCTGCAGCTGCCGCATTCATCGCAGTTGGGTACATTTTGCTCAGAGAAAAATATTAATCATATTCAGCAGCTTCACGGATGGAAGTGCTTCGAGGTAAATCCAATATCCTTATATTTGCCTGAGTATTTCACAAATTGAATTATATCGCACCAATTATTTTCTCGTTGTAATGGCGATGATACATATATTAGATGGATGAAACACACCACAATAAAGGAAGGACGTAAACCACAGGTACACCAATAATCAAGCAGTAGGAAAAATTAATTTAATTAATGTAAATCACTTTAGCACTCTGGAAACGAGAAAAAAATCACTAATCCAATTCCGTTATGCTGCATATACACTGGCAACTAACGAAAAAGGAAAATACTGTACACCCAGGCTCCTTAAATGTGATTAATATAACCGAGGCTTCTTCTTTTACTTCACCGGATTAACTAACAAGATATTAATGGAACTTGAATCTTGAATAATCTTGTTTTATAATTTTGATGGTGTACTGAGTATTTCACAGAAAACTGCTTTCGCGCACACTGTATATATGTATTGAACTTTTAAACTCTCCAGGGTTTGTTATTCAAAGTATTATAGATCCAATTGTTGAAGTATCCGTATCCAGATTTAAGATACAGCTGCACGTTGTGCTGAAAGGTTTTACCCGCGCTGACTTGAAAATGTTTCATGCGTATCTGCACACACGTTTTAATCGCAACTATTTCAACTATAGCTCTCACTTCACTTTTAATGTTGTAGTTTTGTAAACCTTGTAATGAAATCAATGCAGTTCTTGACGCCGCCTGGCAGAATTATTTCCAAGGTGGAAGAAGGTTGACAGGATGGATTTTTTCAAGCTTGAAGCTATTATACAAACTAATTGAAGTAGACCGGGAAAAAGCCGACTCCTTTGGTTATACAACTCTGAGTTTCCTCTTGAAGGTCTGGAAACCTGCAAAAAGATAGTTTGATTAAGTGGTCTAAGTTTTTTCGATGATATTCCAATCTTGCCGACCGCGCTTCCAAACCAAGTGATAGCGTAATAGCGTAGAAGAAAGATTTGAGACCGAATGAGTTTCTTGCTTTTATCTATTAGCTGTGGCCGTGTAATGTGTAAATACATGCGCTGGGAAGCTGTCTCATCTCATATCTTGGCTGTAGATAGATGCTGAAGGTCGGGATGTGGTCTCTTCTCAGACCAAGCTTCCATTCAACTTTTATTCACCATACCACGAAAGCAACCACCACCTACTTAAACTCGTTGTTTTCATCACCACATGGAGAGAGGGATTCAAGTCGTCCGAAGCTTATGCTTCAAAGAAATTATACCAGAATGAGGAGGAAATATCCGTAATCACAAAACAGGCTCCAAAGCCAAAAGCAGGATTCGCATGAACGTTTTAGAGATAGGACAAGAAGTATGCAAGTACAGTACGAGATAAGAGCCGGATAACTGAAATAAAGCTAGAGAAGCACGTAGAATTACTTGATAGCCAAAATGTCATCTCACTATCTGAATATCAGCTTCTTGCAGTCCAAGAGAATTCTACTTACACGTTTTAATAGCGGTTGACCACAAGAAAGTGGTCGTAAAATGGTGGAGTTTTGCGCCTACGTTTTGACAAAACTCTGAAATAGTGGTTTCCCATTTATTGCTGCTAACCGCATGGGAATCGCGCTGAAAATTCCTTTGTATAATTTCGCATGAAAGCATTCGCAATTTTTTTGCACATGTACGTAGTGAACTTGGTCATATTGTAAAATAATAGAGTGGCAGCGAGATAGATGCAAAGTTTTATGGCTCAAGCTTTATGGAATCTTTCTTAATAATTTGTAAACAGAAGCATTAACAGGTGTGGTTGCAGGTGGTGCAGTTATGCCATTTGTGTAGTGCAGCTACTGGCAGAGCAGTGTTTGTCAGTAGCTGCAGAACAGTTTGTGGTACAGAACAAATATTTTCATATCAGGGCCAAAATCCGAACACTTTAAGTTTGATGCACCACAGAACGATGCTTGAAAGTTTGTGCAAGTTGCAAAAAGTTTCCAATTTCAGCAGCACCTGAGTTAAGCGATAACGTGTATGTTTAATAGGTTGCAGTATCCATGAGCTGTACGTGGGGCTCATTTAAATGCAAAATGAAATCTATTAAAATATTCTAGTTTCTACGGGATGGAGAAAGTCTGCAAAATTTAATTCTAGTGTGTCGAATATGTCTATCCTTGGAACAGTTTTATTTGACAGGTGGAAAAACATCGGATTGACACTTGCGGGCTAATTTTCTAATATTGAAGTACCGGTTTAGTGCACTTAAAGGCTGTTTATGTCATGGGGGCTATTTAGAGGGAAGTTATTTAATTTTATAAATATTCGTGACAAAATAATAGGCATACAAACTTGATGCACGGGCTTTTGATGCTCTCGTTAAAATTGTAGCTTGCATAACTTAACTACGAGCATACAGTTTGGGAAATGTGGTAATTATAGCTCTGTCATTGATGCCATTCCCAGTGGTTTAAAATGTCTAGCTGCTGGTCAAGAAGAGAAATCTGACGAAGCTCTACTCTTCATACGTAGGACGTGATGAAATGACGCTAAACATAAGTTTTCAAATATTTGTTGTACAGCCTCGGGGTTATTGATTTTGACGGAAATATGGAAAGCAAATAGATGTTGTCGCATCCTCCGTGTTTTGAAAAATGTGTGGTGAGAGTGCATACAGTTTACAGTTCAAATAGAGATTGTCACGAGGCAGGGATGACGGATAGATGAGTATACAGGGAAGACAAAAGAGCTCATTCACACATTAGGCAGACCTAATGGACATTTTGTGTGTGTGTTAAATTGAATTCATTATATCCAGTCCGTGATGCATCAATGTATACTTTCCTCTGTTGCTATTATTATCAGTTAAGCAGCACAAGGTCTGTCTTACAGTTGCCTATACTATTTGGCTTCAATGCCTGGCGCGTTTGCGGAGGGTTCGTTAGAATTTATATGCCCGACTCGTCACCATATCCGCTGCAATTAGCATCCCATTCCCATGTCCAATCGTCGCTTAAGCCTTGGAAATAGAAGATGGAGGTGGATGAGCAATGTTTTTTGTTCTTGTAATGCATGCTAGCATATGCACGCGGAGTGGCGGAATGAATGAATTCATCTTGAAGGGAATGCTTATTCTTTGGGAAGATTCAAATGAGAGGCTGGGAGGATTATATAGAAGCTTAACCACAATTTGTCCCCGGAATGCATTATTAGTAAGCCGTCAGTGTTCATGCTGGTAAACGGTAGGAATAATCCGGAAAGATGCATGGGTGACTGGTCAAGCGGATCCTTTTTGGAAGCTTGGAGGCGGGAATGAATCTGTGTACATAAAACTTGAGTCACACTCTGGTGACGATGACAGATTTTTTATCATATCTTCTTCTTCCCACTACAATCTCTCTTCCACTTCACTCGAAGGATGTTAAGCAAACCTCGCAAGTTTATTTGCACCCTGTCTTCCTGAAGAGACAATCTTGGATTTTAAAATACCCTCAACCATATCCTCTCTCTGTGAAAATATTCCGAGGGTATGCGGTTATACTGTTTTGACTATGTATGACCACACTTGATTCAAGGAAATTGAGTACATAGGCAGACGCAGAGTTTAAAATGAAATGGACCCTTTGGACCGCAAAATTATCTCCTGCCCACACACACAAATAAGATTGTTGGAGTTGGAAGAATCAAGAGGAATGTATATATACATAGCAAGTTGAAGAAAACGTATGCTATTTGCTTGTCATACGATTTATGGGGCTATGGCTGTGACTATTACAAGGAGCTGAAAATAAATGGTTTTATGTACACAAGTGTAGCACAACAACTCTCCGACGATATGAGTTAAACGTTTAGCCGCAATTACAGATTTGATTGCTAAAGCTCCAAAGCTAAGTGACAAGTAGTTGATGAGAGTAGAGAAATGCTAGAATCCTGCTCAGTGTAAACGTTGCTCTGCAGTATTCATGTTATTTCTTATTCCTAGTCATTGTCACTTTGGTCTATTCAGGATTAGAAATCCTTGCATTGCTTGAATTTTGAACGTTTTAAACCAAATGAGACCGAAACTAATTCAAGAACGCCCACGCATTGACAAAGCTTATGAATAAAACCTGTTTCAGCTTTAACGCGTGATTTGATACGGAATTATTCAGAAGAGAGACTTAACGAATTTTTAGCGGCGCGGCACGTGAGTTGCAATTATTTTAAATGAAGATTGCGAAGCAGGGGTTCAAATTCAAACACATTCACTATGGTAGCAGTGAAAATTGTGGGTGAAGCACGTGAAGCAAGCGAAGCTGTGGGAATTTTACTATACTTTACTTGCGGTCCTGTGGGTTCCGCAAGTTTTGGATGGGTTTAATATTGAGGTATTGAGTAAAACTTACTTAACGGTATGCGTAAAAGCGGTAACGTTTGGAAATACTTGCATCATTCTATTATACATACTCATAGCCTCGTTTGGGAAGAAAAACAATGGAAGACTCAGAGCTCTGGTTACATTGGCGGTAGGCTTCATGAACTTTAATAGCATTGTTATATGGAATATCATCGAGTAAATGATAAAATATGTTTGTTACAAAATAATATGACCACAGGTGCAAATGCGCAGGCAACTGAAGCTTGACTGGAGAATGGTAGCAATTGGAATGAGTAAAGTAAACCGCAATTTGTAATACATAAAAATCAGCATGTCAATGGCAAGCTCCTTTGTCCTTGATGTGCTCTCCTGTGGCTGTAGCCGACTTACCTGCGTCGCAGGTGTGTGTAATTCATTCTGTGTGAAGATTATAATACAGTGTGCCTGAATCCTATCCTATTTTGCTACTACATTATTTTCTCCGCCTCCTCATCATCCTCGCAGGCTTGGGTTTAACATCGGAAAACCCATTTGTATTTTCTAACTGCTAGATTCTTTTGTACAAGGCTAGCAGACACAAGGAGAAGTGGATGGAGCGGTTGTATGGGAAATAGATACTAATTTGATTAAAAACTGAAATTACTACCTTGAAAGCGCTTTAAAAAATGAGAAAACGGTTGACAAACAACAACATTTGCCAGAGCTCGCTCGTTATGCTGGATATCGTAACGCTAGTTAGGGTGATGGCTATTATGCAAAATTGAATTGCGCTTGCTGTTTCCCTTAGCGATTTGGTACAACATTTAGCATATCGGAACAGAAAGAAGAGATAGTTATATATGGGAGTATGAGAGTATGTGAGAATATATATGGGAGAGGGGGCAAAAAAATATGGAGAATTGGCGGACGGTGATTTGGAATCCTCTTTCATGTCTGTGATTTGTTACAAATTGTGAGAATCAATTGAAAGCACGAAGCGGATATTCGCAAATTAGCTTCATTTAGCATGAAGAGAGGCGGCTTGGAAGAGAACGGATGCTTTTCATGCTAACCCCAGACAAAAGAATTATTATCTGCACGTTGTTTGGTGGCTATTATGGCCACGGCATGTTCAGAAAAGAATAGTTTCATGTATTCATAGGACTACAATTCATGGTATTAGGGGATACTGAAAGAATTACGGAATTGAAGTCACGTTCAAGTGCAATGCGGAGTCAAATGTAACGTGGCTAAGTATGTGATTGCTTATATTTACCATTTTAGATTGCAAAGCGCTGTACAGCCCAAACTGTAAGTAAATAAATGGCATGAGAGAAGCGGATTTGAAAGGTGACAAAATAAATTTAAATTTTTATGCCCACCAATTAAACCTGTTTGGAAGAAAGAGAAGTACAATTAATGACACCTAGGGGAGGGTCTCCTCTCTAGTTTATTACCCGAGGTGGGGAGGTGAGCCAGATGAAGTATATTTCATACATTATTAACAGATATAACAAATTATCACTCCTCCTAATTAGCCGTCCCGCTATCACTTTTTGACTTGCTCTACTGACTCCTGCACTTGCGCCCTTACATAGTTGCGAATCAACTACATGATCTTTAGGAACTTGAATAGAATGGTAGAGAAGTAGGATTTGTAAAAGAGCTACGCAGATAAGGACGGGGAAGGAAAAGCTCTAGAGAATTAGGGGGGCAGAATTGGACGGAAGAGAGAATTTAAGTTACATTTTAATTATGAACATTTATAAGAGATTGAAAAGATAAGTAGAGGAAATTACATTTGTGTGAGATTGGCGCACTCTCTTGTAGTGGTGTGGTTTTTAAGTGAAGTAAAAAAGGATGGTTGGTTTGCGTTTGATAATTTCCTCTCGTAACAAAGGTTACTTATAAGAAGAGAGTTGTAGTGTTGTTAAGGAAAGGGAGGTTCGTAAAAAATAAGACAAGCTTGAGTGAGAGGAGATTACACCTGGATGGTTGGCTGGGGTTGGGGGACTTGACTTGGATGATGATGGGAGATGTGTTTTTTATGGACGGATGTTCCTGTCTAGCTCGTAACATGGTAGTGCGTGATTTGGTTGGGAAAACAATGTTGAGAGTTTGCACGAAATGACGATTATGATCATCATCACATGATAGAATACGCCTGTCCTACAGATTAGAGAAGAAGAGTTGAAAGTTATCCCTAGTTTACACATGCAAAGTCATTAAAACAATTTGCTTTTTCTTCTCAACTGAATTATGACGGCGCAGAGAGAGAGAGAGAGAATGTTGTTGATAAAAGATTATAAAGATGAAAAAATCCCACACGCTAAGCTCCCCACTTTTTAAACATTTAGCAAGCTTGCAAAGAAGTGTATGATTATTACGTCTTGACGTGTCTCCTCTCTGCTCCTTCTTCTGACTCAGGATGGTGGAATACATGAAAGACTACGAGTGTTCAAATTCGTCGGAAATATAAACTCCTGGCTAGATGTAAACTGATATTAAAGATGTGTGGTGTGATGAAGTAGTGGAAGTAATAATGTGCTGCAAAGTTGGCAAAGGCTTGACTTGTTTCACAAGAAGAAGGGGATTCAAACAAGAAGCAAAAGGCTGATAAAAAAGATTCACTTAATAATATAACTTGCAGCTCTTCAAAGAGTCCGTTGAGAAAAAGGCTTGTGTTTAAACCCTATGAGTTTGTAAGAATAGTATGCTGATGAAATCAAGTCGGTGTAAAGGAGGAGGAGATGAAGATGATAAAGATGATAAGCGTGACTCTATTTAAATTCAGGAGACATCACTCGCGGATTTTGTCTGGAAATTAATATGTAGATCTGAGGATCTTGCACTCTGGAATTCGTTATTCGCGGACGTATCCTCAAGTCATCCGATATTTTTGAAGGTGGCAACTTTACGGATTGTGTGCTTGAATTTTTAGAAGAGCATGGAGTTTGCAAGATTTTGGATTGCTTGGGCATTTTTGCTTGGATACGGTACGTTTGGCAAGAGAAAATATTAGAAGAAGATAAAGAAGAATATACATATAAGACCTTGATGATAGGGATTCGTCTGCAGTGAGGCGAGAAATATTCCCCTAGAGTTCCCTCCTGTCGCGACTCACGAATATTATGAAGCTATATATGCACTCAAATTTGGGAAAGTTTCCAACACCATACGGGAATTAAGTACGGAGAGAACATGGAAAAAGTTAAGAAAATCTTAGAGGGATTATATAACAAAGGGAATTATTGAACAGGATGTCAAATGTTTATAATTTTGCAGAGTGTGCGAAAAAATGAACAAAAAAATATTGGCAACTTTGCAAAGTTTATCGTGTCTATCAAACAAGTGGCTTGCTATTTCCTAACAATTATTGATTGGATTCGAGAAGGCATGTTAATACATTTTATATCGCTAGTATTGAAAGCAGTGAAACGTACAGCTAGCTCCCTCGCTTTTCCTCGTGCTATTCCCATCCATTAATTTTTTATTAGGTTTGCAGTTAAAGGCATGTTCAATCTTTTCGTGTGGCTCTATCAATGATATGATGAAGCTTCTATCATGTTGCGTGAGTTGGTATAGAATGCCGTTAAGCTGTGGAGTCATACCGTGCCTAGGCTGGGTTGCTGTCAGCCTGTATAGTCTGTTGTGGAGTTTTTGCTAATCTTCTTTACTGTAAGTTGGCTGGTTGTGATAGTGAGGATGGGAGGAAATAGTAGCCAACAAGTTGGCTCATTATCAAATATGGATGAATGAGTGCGAAAACCATGGTAGTCGTCTTCTCCAGGCGTGTTATCAGTAGTTACGTTTAAAAAAATACAAATAGCTTACAACTTACAGCAGCACAAAAGACTACTAATATGTAATGTATCATGCAACATACCCAGAACCAAGCCCAAAGAAGGTGGCGAATTGGCAAAGCATAGGTTTTTGCGAATTTTGTTTTGAAGCTGTTCTTTGTAATCAACTCTTGAGCAGGATTGAGTAGAAAAAGATTTAATTGAAGAATGAAGGATCTTTCGCTTGTACATGTTATGTCAGCAGGATGGTTGAAGACAGGTAATTGTTGATTGAGGTGAAAAGGTAGGGCTAAAGAAAGGGCGCAGAAGACGCGGATTAAATTGACAAATTCTCCACTCCTTGAAAAAAATAATTGCCGACTTGGTTTTACATGACGATGAAGAAGATTGACTTGGTTTGGATAGCTTGGTTGGCTTATGTTAAGTTAGACGGATGACTATGACGAATGTTTGAAAAAAATGTTAATTAATTTAATTACCTTTAAGTGTTCTCCGTTAAAATGATTATAATTCACAATCCGTAGTCACACTTTTTGTCTTTAGGGTAAAGACTTTGCACAAATTCACAATATCACTCCGTGGGTGGCTGAATAAGTAGCTTGAGGCTTCCGGATTGGTTTGCAGATTGACTCTACCTTGCCTTTTTTTTGACAGAGGGAGTTGTTGTTGTTGAGGCGAAATGATTTGAATGAAAACAAATTAATCACGTGACACTCGGTCACAAAATTTACTCCGCACGAGAGCGTCTACTTCGGCAGGAAGTACAAACAAGACTGAGGAGCTGTGAGGACTTGTGGGGGAAAACGCTGCACGAGAAGAAGAAGACCACCACCGCCGTGTTGTGAAGAGAATGCAGGAGTTTACACAGAGTGGAGTAACGAGTCGGTAGGACCGCCGTTGCTGCTGCTGCTCCCTGGCTTGTATTTGGTTGCTGCTGCTCCTACTGCTGCCAGGAAGGACAGGACGCCTGGTCGGGAGGAGATGGTGTTGAAGAGAACATGAATGCTTTTTAGTAAGTTAGCGCCGCATACTCGTGTAATTTAGCGGTAAAGAGCCGGTAAAAGAGTGGGAATTGGTTGGGTTGAAAGGAAGGCTTTGAAAATGAGCCCGCCACGCGGTTTCCTCATTATTCTTGAGTCTTGCAGTATTTCCGGCAAATTGACCTCAGGGAAAGTTAATTAGAGTATTGTATGCAAAGGGCTCTAGGATTTATAAACAGGCCCGTGTAACTACAACTAAAAGCGGCGGTGGTAGCGCAGCTTTGGCAAAGTGAATTGACATACTATACCGGAGGTCAAGGCGTATATTTATTTAATGAACGTTAAGTGTAGGAAAATACCAGAGGGCGCTGCGATGTTGAGCGTGCAATAATTTAATGTAAAAAATTATAAACAATGAAGTCAGATGAGGGCACCAGTAAATGGCGGGAGTGAATTGAGGATTGAAAACGAAGGAGTATAGTGGGGATGAACTGATGATAAATCAATTGGAGAGGGCGTGACGGATGCCACGTGTATAATTTTATCCCCATCTTTATAATGATATAAAAGAATAAAAAAGAAATGTGATAAGAGCTGGGGAAACTTTTCCGGAGAGTCACCTCCCTCATGACTGGAAATTTAGCCAATGGGATTGAGAATGTAGGCCGTAAAAGAAACTAATTCATCCATCCATCTACGCATCTCTCTTCTTCTTTCTCAGTAGTTTACCCGAATCTTCTTCGGGAAAAAAGAGGGGAGAGAATATTATTACTACTCGTCTATCTCTCTCTCCCTTCTATTTCTTTATATTCTTGCACAGTTCTTGGAAGTGGCGGAAGAGAGGAGGGAAAGAGGGATATAACTGGAGGGAATATATGTTTAGGGAAGAAAAATATGTGGGAATAGTGGGAAAATCCGGGTACTATTTGCTTCCCCAACTGCGTCTCTCACTCTCCCCTCTTTCCCTATTCTTCCCGGCTTCCTATCCATGGCGTGCCCGACCGAGTTGGAAATGAAATGAATGGGAAAAAGAAGACAAAGTTGATCCTTGTTCCATGCCAACACATCCTCATCCCATTTTATTTCTCGCTCGTCGTACTTATTCTCGTCCCGCTACCGCTGAATGAAGCTGCTCCAGGAGCATCTAGATTCTAGATGCATGCATTGACTGATGTAAGTAGTACTTCTTGATATACTTGAAAATGTAAAGGCGGGATTGAGTATTCCAGAAGGGTTTTAAGTTAGGCCAGGCCGGCCTAAAGTTACCCATGCCTCGGCTGAGTTGGTTTGGTTTGGGCTGACTTGGGTAGAGGAGGGTGGGAAGCGGGAGGATGGATTGGATTGGATTGGCATAAGTACGGGCGGATTGCATGCATGGACTGTGTCACTCATTCAAAGCCTACTTTGGGCTCATGGCTGCTGGATGTTATTACATGGGAGGGAAAGAATGGGCTGCTTCTCCTATTCCAAGGCTGAGCATACATATATCCCGGCATCTCCATCCCAAGAGGTGGGAGGGGGAGAGAAGAGGAGGAATGGAATACAAGAGGACAGGGCCGGATGCGGATCTCTAAATATGTACGCATCATCCCATTCCATCATCCCCTCCAGTACTTATCGCCCCACCGGCCCCGACACAATGTTCGCCCTTTCAACAACAAAAGATCCAGAACCAGGCAAAATACTCTCCACTGATTTCCCTACCCAAATATGGCATTCGGATCCCCTCCTTGATTGCCACTATCTTCCCCTCTGTCTCGGCCAAACAAGTCCACGTGCACCGAGTTTAAGGTGGCCAATCCCTGGGCTCCGAAAGCCTAACCCAGCCAATACGAAGCTAACCTCATAAAAGCAGTTGTAGACAGACGCTTAGCTAACCTTGGAAAGTTTCGTGGATGAGAAGGATGAGGTAGAAAAGGGGGAGCCTAGCTTAAGCTAGGCAATGAAGTTTCTCCTCGGAGCCGGAGCTAGGCTCGGATTCGTCGGCTTAGCCTACGAGGTTTGCCGAGGGTTGGGTTTGCGTTGACGGGAAAACATCAGGTACACGTGGAGTTGCTTTTGACTAACTTAACTTTACTGCTTCTTCCTCCCATCCAGCTAGGATAGCTAGGCTCTCTTCTGTGTCTCACAAGAATTGGAGGCCTGGAAGAAGCAGAGGAAATGTTGTTCTGGCTGAGCTGGTGCAGGGCTGGCTGTTTTAAGTTTAGGATTGAGGATGGCTGGCTGGGTCTTTGCCTCCATGGACGGAGGAGGGCAATGCTTGTCTTTGGATGGTTAAGCAAGGTTTGTTAGTTGGGTAATGCCCCGGCCAGGCATGTTAGGCATTCTAGGCTTGTGTTGAATATGTATTAAGGTTTTAGAGGGCTGGCGGGCTGAGCGTGAGATGGTTGGGCGGTGGGTGGAAGGAAGGGAGAGAGGAGAAATTCCCACCCAAGCAACTTAAGTGTTCTTCCTCTTCTTCTCTCCCCCGGCAAGTAATTTTAGCGTCTTCCCCAGGAGCTACTCCATATCCATTGAAATGGTTATGTTGACGAGAGTGGTCTACTCTTGATGAGATTCACCCACCATCCTCGCACGTTCATTTACCAGTTTCTCGGCTTTTTAGCCCTTTAAGAGCATCCTCTCACTTTCCCCTAGACGGAAATGAGCATGACGACAAGAGTCTCAATCAAGTCAAGACAAACGATACAACTCAAGACACAGCGCACACACTATACCCGCTGGTGAAGTGGTGGTGAAAGCGGGCTATACAGCCAGCTGTATGCATTATGCCCACTTTTAACGCTGCTACAAGAGCTCGGAGAACGTAAATACGATGCTCGCGGTTGCAAAAGGGTGGTTGTTGGGTAGGGATAGGCACATGGTGCGCGTGCAACTTTCTCCTCTCCTTAAGCTACAACTTCTTGTCCTCCAGAAACCCGGACCAACACCCATAATGCCTGAACATGTTCATGCTTGCCCTCCAACACTATTCCACGTCCTGAATCCTTTCTTCATATTTATATCCTATTATCCACACTCGAACCTTTTCACCAGCATCCACAACTTTCACCACACGTACTTTCTCTCGCTCTCTCTCTCCACCCTCTCTCCTAATCCACTCAACCAACCGCCCATGCATAAGCATGTGCGCTCACTGGTATGAGAATGATCCCGCGGCTTTCACTCTTCAGAGACTCTCTAAAATCCACAATTCTAGGGCTCAGGAATGAAATCATGTTCTTGGGATATACATCCTTTATACGAGAGCCCTCTCTTCACTCTTACCAAAACCGTTCTAATGTCTACCCACCCTACCCCTCCTCCTTAACCACTATCACTCTCATAAAATCACCAAATCTAACATACAACTAAATGAGACAAACTCATCGTCCTCTAAAACAAATATTACCACAGAATACAACTTTCTCCTACTCTTCCACAACCCTCAACTCTCAATCTCTCTACTCAAACCTAATAGCTCGACACGACACAAGTCTCTTGCAGGGGAGCAGGATTCAACGGGATTGGCTTATACCTACCGGTAATACCTAGGCATAACGTTTCTATACGCTTTGCTTTCACCCAATTGACAGCATCCCAGGCGCTTCATCAAGTAGGCAATACGGTTTTGTAAGCTTTGGTAAATGCACGCATAGAACTGAGAGTTTTTTAATTCTTGCTAAAGTGACAATGCTAGTTTAAGAGAGAGGATAAGTAGAGTCATTTCGCAATTAGGGGGACAGAAGAACTTGAGTTATTGTGTATATACAGGCCGAACATTTGTAGTTGAAGGGTCAATTACTGCAGTTTTATTGATTCACATTTATTCTAGTTAATTATATAAATGTTTCGCAATGGTACTGGCTGTTAATACTATATAGTGTTGGTTCAGATCAATCTGCTTGATCTAGATCTGATCTAGATCTGGGCATCTAGATCAGATCAGATCGTACGAAATTCCGCTGATCTGGTAATAAGATCAGATCTAGATCTAGAACCAGATCACCTGCAGTCAAAGATCTGGTATCTGGTTCCATAATATAACTGAAAAAATCAATGCTTTTTGGCATTACAATTAACTTTTTCTCGTAGACAAAGACAGAAACGGTCTAAGAAACTTGCTAAAACTACCGCGTTTTTTTAGTATGTCGCAGGCAATTGTTTGCAATAGCCTAGAATTTTTATTTCTCTTTGTCATATATCTGACTCAGATTGTACCCTATTTGATTGCTCTGTGTGATTTCTGGTAATGTTCAATGCAACACTGAAGTATTGCTGCTCTCGAATACAACGGAAATTGATTACATTACAGCAGTAAATAAGCTATTTCCATAAAGTGATACCTAAAGATACTTTACTACTAACCGTTATCAATTAAAAATGGCGAGTGATGGAAGCAAGGATTTAATCAAATGAAATCAGTGACAGTTGTACTTAGTTTGTTACCTGAATTTAAACTGAAAAATGTTTTTGTTCTGTTAAATGTGTCTAGTTCTTGGTTTCCATGTAAAGAAATCTGATATCCGAAAAACCAGACGTGATCTGGATTTAGATCAGATCTTCCGCATCTATGTAATCTAGTTGCTAATCCAGATCCAGATCTAGATCTAGATCAGGCAAAAATCGTGATCTTTTCCAACACTAATACTATATATTTGTTACAGACAAGACTAGGGGCTCTGTGTGATATAATAGTCGATGGTTAACTAAGCCATCGTTTCGTCTAAATTTAATATATTTTTAACTTCGTTCACGTATGTGATGAACTAACTATGTGAAAATATACTGCTGAATTTGTTCATTCCCTTGCGTAGTCCGGAAATTCAGCTGGTCAGGAAAGTCTGGATCCAAAGAGTAACCATGAAACGTTGCGTAATTAAGTTAAACTTTACAAGTATTAGAATTTTAAAGCCGTTGGTTATGCTGCAATGTAACGGGATCATAAACGTTAAAGTCGCATTGTGAATTTATTCATCATCAGTTTTCCACTCTTGCACCGCAGCCAGTGAACAATTCTAGTTAAAGGATAATGCAAGTTTGGTTGGGTCTGCTATAGTCTTAAGTTGATGGTAAAGTCTTGAGGGATAAGAAACGTGATAAACTGATAGGAGTCGTCTTCGTCTGGAAATTATACGGTGTGTAATCCTTTTCATTGAAAGGGAGTTAGTCTGCTAGTCATTCCAGTCATTCCCAGAATTCCACATCTCTCCTCGGCATGACTTCCACTATTCTCAACCACAAGAAATTCATCATTTCCCTCGAGCTTTTGGCTTCCTTCAAGTGGTTCCTAGCCATCACTCAAAACACATCTATTCCGGCTCATTCAGACAAAACTACTTCTCTATTCTAAACCGCATCACCTCCTCATAACCGCGAACCAAACCAAGGAACCAGTAGTTAAGTGACATATCTTCCCTTCCCCTCCTATCTTCAATTCTTCAAGTTCTCCGGTAGCTACGGAAGGCTTCATCCCGCGTGGAATCCAAGTCTATTGCTTCTTAACCGTGACCTTTCCTTTCAGAAGAACATTTATCTTCTCCGTGAAAGCATTCCGCGTCTCCTCCTTTTTCTTTCGCCATTCTTAATTCCCAAGAGATGGTTAATTCTTGTAGACATGGGAAAAGTTTGTCGTCCATAGATACCATGGAGCTGCTCACCATGAAGCTGCTTCAATAGTAGAAGAGGGCGGCGCATCCGTGTATACACCAAGAGTTGGCAGTTCTCGTAATTAGCTTTTGTTGGGTGTTGTGCATATGTAGAAGACACGGCATCTCTAGAAAATTATTTGAGTTGATTTGAGCTTGAATGTTAGTAAATGCTTCGGGCGTAAATAAAATTGTCATCTTTAACAAACTTGTTTTCATCCATAATAATGTCCAGAACTCTATAAAAATTTTTGATATTTCGATACATGGAGTAGGCAAATAGAAGATTTAGGAATAACTTGTTCCCAAGTCCTCTCCTCGCTTTTGTTACAACCTGGCCGCAGTCAATCTACTCTGTGAACGGCGGGTTTAAATATTTAAACGATTCAAGTTTTTTCTGTCCTCTCCTCTCATCCTGTTGGCACGAACAACTGCTTCTTACACATGCCGAAAATTAGCATGTGCACCGGGCAGGGTTATATCATTTTGCACATTTATATATACCCGTCCTCGTCTGCGACGAAGATATAGCGGGAGTATAGTAGTCGTAAAGAGACATCTCTTTTTGTCTTCACCACCCCCAGATTGCCACATCCCACCCCACCCAGAACTTTGTACCTCGCTTGTACTCTCCCCGCAAATGGTACCCTAATTTAATTCCTATAGCCTCTATCTCAAAGTTTTCTCAATGGAATTATGCATTGTCTACTTGCATAGCATCATTATCGCTTGTAAGAGAGAATTCCATCATCAGTGCAGAATCATAGAACGCATGGAGAAGTAGTAGCTGTCTACGTCTCGTTCATCTATGTTTTATGGTTACAGGTCCAGATTTGCTTTAAACTCCCCAGTAAATCTTGCCTCTGTAGGAGGAAACCAGGTAAAACAAGACAAGGTGTGTATATGTAGGTGTAGGCGTGCATAATCCAGAGAATCATACTGTGATTAAATGCCTTAATGCGTAGCTAAAGTTCTCCACTAGTCATGCAGCTAGTAGTCAGTTGGCCCATCGATAGCCTTACATTCTCCCCCCCCCAAGATTCCTCAAACCTATGTACATATGGATACCAAAAATTTCCGCCCTGCAGCAATTGAACGGAGTTCCGTTCATATGTGTGTGTTGCATGGAAATAGCCGGAGCTCCGTTCACATATATGTGTAGTATGTAAATTATAGCAAAATAGATTGTACTCAGAGTTGAATCTTGCCAACATACCCTACTTCCATATGATTTGGAATTCACAGCTTGGCCTATGCATGCAAGACGGGGGGAAAATTAAAAGTAGGGGATTACTTATTTTAAAATCAAAAATGTATATATTTGAAATACACATCTTGACCAGTGCATGTAAGATGGGAGGTAAATAAAAACAAGGGTAATAGTTATTTTAAAATCAACGAAGTACATACAAGAGCAAACGTTAGATGCATCCAGAGGGGAAAAGGTGGGAGTAAATAGAAAATATCAAGTTAAAAATAAAATGGAAGTGGTAGTTAAGCTTCAATGTCAAGTTTTAAGCCCTAATGTTCGACGATCCTATGTCAACTCGGCCAATACTAGGAATTGGCCGACTCGAAAATAGACAGATGGGTAAAAAGAGAATGGCAGTGGACGGAGAGTGAAGAGTTGGAATGATTACTAATGTTGAAGTATAGGAGTAAAACTGAAGAGGAAATGAAAACTCGGACAATCTCAGTCTACCCAAAATCTACTATAAGTAAGAAATAATTTTAATATAATTCAGTACGATTTTTTCTTTCACCCTGTCTTAAGTTTTGAACCTGTCTCGTGTCCAAAAAGTTTTCACATACTTAACAAAGTGGATCAAAAGTTTTCGAAATTTTATTTAAATTGTTCCTTCTTTTGAAATTTCTTTTTCGGTATCTATCTACAACAGCTCAACCTGGACCAAGCCGTGCCTGTGAAGAGGAACTCAACACTCCAATGCCCGCTACACAGATTGATGATATGCAACAATCTCTTATGGTTGCAACTGTTTCTCCATGGCAATCAACTCCAAGTAGATTTGGAGTTGGCGAATGTCAAAAGCCTGTCCGAATTCCAATTTGTGAACGTCGTCCTAATGTGAGTCAGACTCACCATCCTTACCGCCCCGTCGGAATCGTAGCTCCGAGAATGCGATCTACTCAGGAGGTGAAAATGTTTTTGAAACAATTTAATTTGAAAGTTATATGTAAATGAAATGTGTGTGTGTGTGTAGGGAAACAGTAGTTTTGACTCCAGACTTACATATGATTCTTATTGCTTTGTAGTTCACGAGGGAATACTGGGAAATGCCAATAGTTGGGCGGGAACTTGGAATTCATACCTATTCCGGAAACTCCAGATGTTGTCGTGGGAAATCGTGTTCTGTTCCCTGACGAGCCTGATGTCCTTGCTACACCCTGAGAAGCAGCTAAGGCTCTAATGACGCTTTCAACATCTGAAACAGCCTAGGATTCACTGATACTACCAGCTAGCGACCACAGCTTGGATTTCTTGATACGGATGAAGCCGAATCCTACTCGGACGGATTTAATTATCTACGGATCTACCGAAGAAAATGAGCAAGCAAACTCTGTGTTCGACCCATCGTTGAATGCATACTTGCAAAATGTCTCATCAGTTTTGGACTTTGAATATTGACCGTCGGAGAATCTGATAGAGTTGACGAAATTCAACGAAGCCCAACTTAACGATTTGATAAGTATTTTAAATTTATGCAGTCATGATATGCGTGTATACATGGGTTATATATGTGTTTAAATTATATGAAACTAATTGTTTATATATTTTGCTGGTTCGTGCAAGTACCCCACAACCCGGCCCTTCTAGACTTTGTCGGATTCAACCAATGTCTGATGTGAGTGCCGACGATGAAGACGAGGCGTCACCACCATCCAGACGTTACAGGCCTTCACCTTCACCACCTCCAATGATCCGTCATCCCCCCGGAGTTTACCGAAAACTACTCTCTGATAGTGATTCAGAAGATGACATCGAACCAGACCGGAAAATCAGCAAATATTATTTTTCGTCACCACCGAGAGTCTTCATCAACGGTGAGGATGTCTCAAGACCAAGTGCTCCAACTGCTAAAGTATTGGATTTAAACGAAATGAAGTTTCGTTAAGTTTCGTATTAGAATATATAGTCTATCATATAGCTAACTTGGAGTGATACCCAAAAATATCGTCTTCTAGAAACTTCTAGTTTACGTTTATAGATAGGTACAAGGTCAAGGATCACTCATAGTAAATATAAGTCCCATCGTCGGCCCCGTTCAGGAACGGTGGCGCTTCAAAATATGAACTTCCTTACCCACGCTCATAATCGGTGCTGTAAACTCGTCCAAGGGAAATCAAAAGGAAAGATGCAGGAGCGCGGTTTTCTTGCGGAAAGCACGTGGAAACTACTAGTTGGACCGTTACGATTAACTTTTATGATAAAATATTTGAATTATAACTTTTTCCTTGCAACGTATTCGTTATTTAATTTATCATACAGTAGTAACCAAGAAGTTCCTTCCTTCTGTGAGAATTAACAGGTATGAAGTGTGTATTGGGGTGTGCTTGTATTTTAAAGTGTTCACTTTGTGCTAGTTTTGTAACTGCCATTGCAATGAAGCTGATCTAAATTAATTATAATATAATAATCTGTAACAATATCTGTAGGGAGCCTGCTCTGACGTCAGTTACACATTTATTCAGGGATGTGAACCAGAAGAGGTCACACAATTAACAGAAGAAAATCCATGGTGGAAGGCTTTAAAGGTTGTTACTGATGAAATGTGAGTATATCGGGAAAAAGTGTTTTCGGGTTTACGATGGATTAAGTGTGAATTCTGAAAAAATCTGTCGCTGGTACGTGAGCTATTAATTGATTGTATGTCTGCTTTATACAGTGGGATCAAGTTAAACAAGCTTATTTCTCCTGCTGAGACCGATAACCGGTTTCTTCGGGGCCTTTCTTGGACTTCTCTTATATCCGTAAGGATACAACTAGACGTTGATCATGCAGAGCGGGAGCTAACCGAATGAATTTGGATGCGTAGAAGAAGAACTAAAATACTGGAAAGAAAAGTCGAAAAATATCAATATTTATTTCGCCAAGAGATTCACTAAGGCTTCGTCCATAAATTTCATAACACTGATTTTGAAAAAATCGCACCGACCACCGCTTTTTGTAACGCTACAACGCTGTTACTTAACATTTTGATCTGGGGTCCCACCACCATAAGTAACAATGAGTAAATGGGAAAAACTTTTTGAAAATCTTACAACCACGGTAGCGTAAGTTTGTCTATAACGCTTCCACTGGGCGTGATTAAGAAAAGGGACCCCTTTGAGTTTCAAGGCAAATTTGCCTCTCAATTCGTACTTCGATCAAAGCTACCCTAAATGATATTAAATTAAATTGTTAAAATATCATCAGAATAGAAAAATTAGCAGAAAAATCAAAGTCTGCGCTTATTTTCTCAATTTTTTGCATATCTGTAGCAACTTTCAGCGTTATGTTACATTTGAACAACCAACCCACTACCGCGTGTAACAAAAGGGTAACACAAAGCTAGAGGGACCAACTACCGCGAAAGCGTTATGAAATTTATGGACGAAGCCTAATTAGCTTGTCAGCAAGGATGCTGATGAGCAATCTATTATTGGGCTATTGCAGGTTTTCAAGTATCATTGGATCCACAGAGAAAGGAAACCTTAAAGATGAAAATCCAATTTTAATTTTAGAAGAAGCCACGTTTATAATACGTCGTAGACTTGGGTACGATTATGGAGACGGCCGTTTAGGTAATCCTAGGAGGCTTGCAGCAAGAGCAGTAGTAGCAATCCTGGACGCTTTGTTCAGATGGGGGAAATTATTTAGTTTTCAAAAATTAGTTAAACCTTTGAATATCCTCGCTAAAATTTAGCATTGTGATATTTTGAGCAGCCGTTGATGCTGATGCTAATAGGAGAATGATGTGATTGAGAGGGATACAATTCAAGATATAATTGTATACCACAAATACAGTAGAAACTGTTAATACCGGTAAAGCGAATAACGGTTTAACCGTCATAACAGGGAATATTTAAGTCCATACAGGCGCCTAGCGCTATACAACAAACCGGAAGAGCGGTTAGTTCTTTTTAATGGTTTAGTTCAGCGTCCCCCTACGTGACAGTCATAAACCATTTCTACTGTACAAGGTGTTAATATCCTGTGAATTCTATTGTTTGAACGGTGGAGAACATGTACTAACTAACAGCTCTATCTCTAACTATTGAGGATATTAAAATATTTCCTAGGGAATATTATCGATTTAATTAAAATATTTTAAAATACGATTTAAAAATCAATGGAATCACTTAAAACGTTTGTTCAGGGCATCAGAAAAAGCATCAGAAGATAGGGAAAGAGTTAAGCTATACACGCATAATCTTTTACAAATTAATAAGTTAACTTGAAGTTAGAAATCAAAATTAATTCATTTTTGTTTATTTTTTTCACTAGTCGTGGGAATATGACGCAGAAATTGAGCGAATGCTTCGGGCGATAGATGAGTCAAATGATAATAGCCTCCAGATTATGGAATCCACCACTCAGGACCAGGAAAATGAAAATAACGCTGAGGATATGCGTAACAAGCAAAACGTTACTGAGCGAAACCAAGAATTCCACGACATCCCATTTACAGTGAATGAAGAACATAACGACGATGGTTTCGAAGCTTGGGACCACGGTATGTCCACCCAGAATTTTAATATAGCGCTAAATGAGGCTGAGAATTAATTTGATCATCATGATGGGTTTAAACAATGGGAAATTGAGCCACCCGTAGATGATGTTGATTTTAAACCGTGGGAACTACAAGCAGAGGATGAATTGTTACTAGATAATTTGGAAGCTGAGACTCAGTTCGTTAGAGCTAGACCTGAAACCGCTAGATGGCTCAGTCAGTTAATGAATAAATATCATTGTACTAGATGCAATTTAAACTTTACGGAAAGGGAAATGGCAGATCAACACGCATGTGATATTCATCGAATGGAAGTACCCGTAAGAGGCATAGGAGCAGAATCTGAAAATATTATCTTAGAACTTATCTGTAAATTCTGCCTTAGACGGTTATGTAACACATCACAGAGCTGATTTAATCAATAGTTAGTTAGTTCGTTTATTCACCACTGTTTGTACAATGTTTTTACATCGTTTTTACAGTTACACAATTATTCAAAGTTTAATGTATTACATTTAACCTAATGATGCCGTACTAAACGATGCTGCTACTGAGTCCGGTGGGTCATTCAGCCTCCCACTGTCCTTTCCTCATGAGGTTTACTCCCGTCACAGTCAGGCTAGTCGGTTACTGCCACGTAGAAACACCAAGCAGAGTCTCTCCAGTCGAGCGGCTCCCTCCGCTAGTAGAACACTGAAGACGATCCCCCAGTCGAACAGCCTCCTCCTTCCCCCTCCTGCTCCAGTACATCCTCACTTCTAGGCCTCTCCTCCTCCCTCGAAGCATCGTTGGAAGCCTCCTATCTTCATCCCATATTTTTGCGCTCTTCTTGCCCGCACAGGGTTTGAACCTGCTCATTGATAGTCTATGGCCGGCATCCTAACCACTAGACTGGGGAGGCTTCCCCTGATTTAATCAATAGTTCTCTCGTCGTCCTTAAGTTTTCACGGCGAGACAATAGCTCTCCCGTCAAAGCACGATATCCGAAATAAGTGTTTGGAGGGGTCACGAGTGTTTGATTAATTTACAAATTGGCTCGCGAAAACATGGAGTGCAGAAAATTATTAACAGGAGCAATATTATCTGTAGCAGATAAATCGTTGCCAGACGTCTTCGTAATTTTACACCGTAGATATAAACGAGTCTCAGCGAGATCAATGTAATGATTATCAGTCCCCGGGATAAGAAACGTAATTGGGGTAGAAGCATCCGTAACGTTGTAACTTGACTAAAACTTAGAATTGTATGAATTGACGATTAATACATCATATCCGTCCTTTCCAAATTTGTTGAGTTCGTCTCGGAGATATGCTACCGGTTGCTGTGAGCCTGAGGCTCGTCCGCTTTGCTGCGACCCTTTTTTGCAGGCTTTTTAACAGCTCTTGATTTTCTCTTCCTTTTCCTTCAGATGCCAGACCCAAACTGATGCAGAAGATCCGTTCGAACCCCGTTCAATATACCTAGTCCATGATTCTTGAGAGACTATCTGACTGATCTTCCTTGAAACATATCACTTGCAACATTTATAGCAGCTGCTCTTGCTCTTGCAATAATATGATCCCGTGCAAATGGAATAGCATGCTTCATAGCAAAGGGTATGAATGTCCTTGCCATACGAGAGAAGAATCCACCCAATCCGTTTCCCTTCTGTATGTATACGTTGCTTCTGTAAACCGACAGGCCATCTAAGCAAGTGCCAAACTTTAGCGGTATTACCATACCTTTCAGGTATCTAGCGTGTAGACTCATTTTTTCTGTCGGAAATGAAGTGTGCAGGAGAACGGTTCAGAGTAGAGTGGTGGTTGGGTGTCACTATCATTAGCTATATATATATACATGTATATGATCAAACGATAAAGTGTTTAGATCGTACATGCGTACATTTTCGATATGGTTTTGCACAACCTTCCTTAACACGGGAGCTGTAGTATCGTTAATATATTGATTACGTACAATGCTAGAGTGTGATTGTTGCCGACATGTGGTATGACCCGATCTTGACATTTCGCATTACATAGTAACAGTTTCGACATGTGGCATGTATCGTATACATTGCTTTCATCTTTTACAATGATTCCATTAGGCTTGTGGTAAGAGATTCCAAAATATGTTTCTGCCGTAGGCTCTCTATCTAAACCTTTAACTCCTTCAGCAAATAGCAAATATATGAAACCGTCATTAACAGAGTATATGCACTTAAACATTTGACATATAGCATCCATCAAAGATGTCTAGGTATTGTAATCTTTATCCAAAAAAGCTTCACGTTTTTTGTCCTTTGTATACCACACTGTTGCAAATAACATATCTTTTATTTTTAATGGTTCGTTTTCTTCTGAGGTGTAAACGAAATTACACATGACATCATCACACAAAACGTATGTCGCGGCCTCTCCCATATGTTTGAAGAGATCTAGCTCTTTCGAAGAAATTCCAAGCATTTGCGATATTCTACTTGAGAATTTAAAAGTTACTAACGTTGAGTTCAATCTAGTCAAGTAAGTCAACCTTTCCTCAACAATTCGAAATTTAAAATCTTTTTGAACTTTTTTGTCAAGGATTGTGTTTATTGCATCCAAAAACGTCGGTAGATCCTCATAATCCTTGTCACAAATTGCATCAGATTGTTGTGTATAGCTTTCAATCAATGATCCTAGTTTAACACAAAATTCACTCTAGTTGTAGTTAGTTTAATGTTCCTCTCAAGACTCCCTCGAGTCCTTCCCCAACATCATCGTATGTTACCATCCTTCAGAGTGCAGAGTGTGTAGGAGATCAAACAAAGATCCTTACACTCTCTCGCCACCGCATCTTTACCATCCCACACACACTAAGTTGTCCAAAGGTCAGAGAATAAACAATCTATCTGCCCTGGATAACTACGTCACATCATGACATCTCTCCTCCTTCATGAAAATTATCTCCGATAATTGAAATTATAAAATCATATAAAAAGGATACTATGTCCTTAATTAACATCAATGAAATGTAGTATAATTATTGCACACATCTTAATTTTACAAATTTAAATTCTTCCACCTCTTTTCCAAGTTTCTAATAGATTTTTTCCTCCTAAAATATCTACCTTCGAGTTCTTTTAACGCCCTAAACTTAATCAAATATTGTTTCTTAATGTTTGCTATCAAATTATCTGATACAATCACTCTAAAATCCAAATTTTCCTCACTGAAATCGTTCAAATCAGCAACTTCCAACAAATAAATATTCTCAGATACAATATTTGTTTCGTGTAAAATATAACTATTCACACTTCCTTCCTCCTCATCCGAATCGATTTCATCTAACTCCACCTCCTCCCTCTTCTTCACAGCCTCTTCTTCAGTATCACTTCCCTACGTGTCCTCTGACACCAAATCTACTACAAGTTCGATTTATGCAGAAGCTTTTTCGCGGCTTACTTTCCTTCAGGTAGCTTACAATTAAATGCTCATCACATCTAACTGGCAGCAAAGCCCGTACGCGATGCATCGCTTTTAAGCCGTATATGTCCCTAAATTGCTCCAAGGTAATTACACGTTTGTGTTTTACGTAATTCCCTTTTCCTTGTCCGTAGCTTCCTTCCTTCGACTTCTTAGATTTGAATTGCTGTAAATACTGATAACATGCTACAAGATTTGCTGCTCTTGACTCTTTCTCAACCTCTTGGCCACCGTAACAATGCAACGAATCTAGAATAACAGCAGCAGTTGTCATGGAGGGAATTTAGTACGAGCCCGCTCCCAAACAAACGCTTTATTCGTTGGTATATACTGATGGAACGACAATCTTCCCTTGAAAAGCAGAAGTGATTCGTATGTTTTTCCAAGGAAACTTCCAAATTTATTCAGTCTGGTAGACGTATCCGCAGTTGAGCTATCCCCAAATGAAGATTGTAGAGGATGTCTTCGTAGCGGTTTCTTCACATAAGTTTTCCAAACACTATTCGTGCTCCCACCACTTAGAACCACTTTGAAAGGATCTACGTTGTAATTCGATGGTTGCATTAACCCTGCTTTATTCTCATTACTGCACACTTCACACGACTGTATATATTCCTTTATACATTGATTCATTCCATACCAAAAGACTTCTTTGGATCCGATTTGTAGTCTTGATTCTCATGTGACCACTCTGTCTATCATCGTGGAAATACTTCATCACCTTCAATCAATTTTAATGCTGTTGGAAGCACTGGTACCTCTATCAATCTCGGCAACTCGTTTTCCTTGCATACTTCAAATTCTTTAATAACTCGATACAATATTCCCTCTTTTATCACATAAGATCCGATATGTAATCCTAGCTCCATCTGAAGAAATGTCATGATAAGTAACATCACTTCGAAGCCCAATCACTTCCTCGTCCTTTTTCTGTTCCGCTTTCAAATCCTCTAACGAAACAACTTCCCACATGTGCATATTTATAGGCGTCTCGACCCGGTTGGGTGATTCATAGTCCATTGCAGATGGATCAAGCGACTGCGGATCGGGATTCCTACTTAAAGCATCAGCTAGTACGTTTTTCGACCCAGAAACATGTTTCAACTCTTTCCCACGTAAAATTCATCAATCCATCTGTGTATCTTCGCCGATCTTGGCTCTTTATCCTTCATGTAACTCACTGCCCTATTATCCGTCTCGATATATATCTTTTGTCCTAGAATCAATTCTCTGAAGTAATCTAGCGACCATATAATCGACATAGCCTCTTTTTCGTAAATCGAAAGCTTTCTCTGCCCATCGTTCAACAAATGGCTAGCATATGCTACTTTTCCTGTTCCGTCCTCATCCTTTTGAACTAATGCTGCTCCTAAGCCGATATCACTGGTATCGCACCTAAGAATAATATGCTTAGCATAATCTAGACCATTAAGCATTACTTCTTCCGCAGTTTTCCTCTTAATTTCATCCAATGCCGCTTGCTCTGGTTCTCCCCAGACAAAATCTACATCCTTCTTCATCAATCTGTACAACGGCTTGCAAGTCCCGGCGAAGTCTACCATAAATGATAAATGCCAACTAGCTAATCCAATAAAAGATCGTAATTTCTCTTTTGAATCTGGCACTTGGAAATTAACAATAGCCTTCACTATCTTTTACGATTTCCTTGGTCCCTCGCTTGTCACTTCGTGACCTAGAAACTCTATGTGATTTTTAAAGAACTGAGACTTCTCTAAATTTATCGCTAAATTCATCGTTTTCAACTGCTTAAATACCAACTTAAGATGTTCTACATGCTCCTCAAACGTTCTTGAGAAAACTATGCAGTCATCGAAATAACAGTACATGAACTTGTAAAAATACTTAAATAATCCTCTATTCATCAATGTCTGAAAACTAGCTGGACACATTCTCCAGCTATTATCACTCTTCTTTACTAAAACCACTTGAGATGATTAAGGTGACGTCGATTCTCTAATAATTCCCATCTTCAATAACTCATCTACCTGTTTTCGAATAACATTTCTGTATTCAGGAGGATAAAACCTTTGCTTAGAAGCTATATTAATATCCCTCGGAGCATCTATCACATGTTCTGCCCATGTTGTCTGCCCAAATCCATTATCTTTCCTCGCCACAGTTGGAAAACTTTGAAATAACTCCTGTAACGTCTGCTCAATTGTATCCATATCATTTTTAACATTTTCCACTCCCCAGTTAATGCAACATGACATCTTAGCTCTTCGATGATCAATAGGACTAATCTTTCTAGACTGGACTTTCTTTCTGAATCTAATTCACTCCCTCGCATCCATCAAACCAATATTCCCCTTTACTTAAATTGATGACCATTTTCGACTTCACTATTAAATCCTCAGCAATCAGACAAGCTACCGGTAGAATTTCAACAACTTGGAACTCATGATGAATATTTTTACATCCCAGCTTGAAATGCAACTATTCCTATACTGCGAATTGTATTCACATCTGCACACACCATATCTACTGGTACCCTCTCTTCAAAATAATTCTTAAACCTTTGTGCAAACCTTCTGGTCATTAAACGATATGTAGCTCCCGTATGTAAAACGTATTATAAAAACATCCACTACATTCTAACTTTAACAATGGCGGTCCCATATAAGGCTTAACATTAAACAGAGGCAAGAGATAGCTAGGACCTACTATTCCGTAAGTTACAGATGTCACAATATGGTGATTTTGCTGCCTTTGACTTCCAATAGTTCCAGATTCCATTCAAAACTAACTTTTTACCATCAATCACAACCACCGGTATGCCATTGCGCAAGCTTTGTACTAGCAGCGTACGATTCCACTTTGTACCGGTTACATAAAGATCCGATGCTGTGGCCTTATCCTTAATAAGAGAGTACCAAGTATTATTTTCTAACATACTCTTTACATCATCATCTATAAGCGACTGGCAAACTGTGCCCTTAATCGTCTTGAACAACGTATTTGTAGTACAACTAAGTAATTCTGCTAGGTTTACCGGTACTTTCAGTACTAGAAATAATTTTTCGACCTGTTTGTACCAGTTATATCTAATGTCATTACAATTATTCTGATCGCATTCTTTTAAACTATTTGTTGTGATAACATGGCTGGACTTGCACACATGGTATAAGAATTTAAGGGTTGTTACAAGGACATACAGTTTTATGTTACTGGTCCCTGTCTCTATTCTCAAAATGTACCCGGGGACAAGATCTGTTTTTTTAACAATTTCCTCAAAAATTGGGTTTGCAGAGCCTCAATACATTCGAAATACTGTAAACCACATCTAGCACGTAAATGACCTTACTGGCCGCATCCGTAACATTGATGACCTCTGTTATCGACAATTCCCCTTCCTCGGCTCTGATTTGCAAAACCCCTGCTCTGAGTGTTGCTGCCCCTTTGGTTATTCACTCCCCTGGAATTATCAAAACCTCTGCCCCTGCCACGACTAGGAAAACTTCTCTGAAAACCAACATTTTCATTTTGTCCCACATTTGCATTTATTCCCCTATTCTGGTTGCTGCTATTGTTGTTACTATCGTAAGTCCTACCAAATGTTCCCCTACCTCTAAATCCATTTCCTCGGAATGGACTAATGAATCCTCCTCTTTGGTGACTTCCTTGACCTCCTCCTGAACTAATTCCGGTATTACTACGCCTTGCATTAAAAGACTCCAAAGATTTATAATCTTGCTCTGCCTGCTTTGCAACTTCGATCAACCTCTCTGGTGTCGGTTCAGCCAAAGCGCCTATCGGTTGCCTAATGTACGGTAAGAGAACATCCCTTATTCTCATAACTGTCGCTTCCATGTCTTCATCAGGATTTACCTGTTCCGCTAAATAAACCATGTCCCAAACGAAGCTCTCGACGCTTTCCCCATCTTTCTGCTTCTTTGTACGAAGAAGTGCCTGTCTAGCTGAACGCTCTGCATGAGAATCATATTTTTCAATAAACTCCCCCGTAAAAGCTTCCCAAGTATCCACTGTCCTAGTTTTGAACAAAAACCATTTTTTTCATTTCCCCTGTTAATAGCGTACCAAGTACACTCAACCACCTGTTAGCCGCTATCCCTTGCGCTTCGAAATATGTATCCATCTCCCTCATGAAGTTCTCTGCTGTTTTGTATTAAGGATCAAAAGTAGGTACTGGGAAATGATGATTTAAATTGTTCACTTGAACTTGAATCCTATCATTTCCTAATTGACGTCTCATTAATCCTCTTGCCTCTTCAATCCGAGCTAACCTATTCAAATGCTGCCTCATTACCACTTGAATATCCCTATTCTCCCCCAACAACTCCACTAATCCTTCAGGTAACCCATCAGCGTCTGCCATCTCTTATCCGTTGTAGCAACACGTTTAACTTCTTCGACTTCCTCCATATCTGCCTCTACTTTGAACTTCGCCTTAGTATCTGTAACTGTTGCCTTAAATCCCCCTTTTGTTACTTTTTCCCCTTGCTCCTTAGCGTTAGCTGTATTTACTCTGTTCACTTTAACCAAATTCGAAAATTTAGAACAACTAACTCCCTTTTTCGAATTGCCTACTGCTTTCTGTAATTTGTTTCCCTTTTGACTCTCCCCACTATCCGTTAAAGTACAGTCCGATTCAAATAGGTCGGATTCAGCCGTTCCACTCAAATCACCGTCCACTTTAAATAAATCAGCCTCCTCTTCCCAAGTATTCAATTTCTGTCCCTATCCTTTCTTTAGCTCAACTTCAACTTCTTCCTTCGTATCGTTAGCCAGCATATCCACTCCCTCAGCTTTGAATCTCGGCCCTCTCTTCTTAATAACCGGCTCTTTACTTCTCTTATCGACCAATTTCTCAAATCTTTCAGCTGAACTGCTCATTTAACCTATCCTTTACCATTGCCTTTTTTAATTTGCAACTTTTCTTCTTTGTCCCACTTCCTTATAATTTTCAATTCCTTCCAGCCACCGGACTTCCCTTTAATTCTTCCTTGTTATCCCTTCCAAATTTTACTCTTCTTTCCCAATCACTTATGCCGACTTGAACCCACCACCGAATTATAATTTAATTTCCAATATTCCGCCTTCTTCACTCCCGTAATTTTCTCTTTGCTTCCCAATTTCTTCCTTGTTTTCAAAATTTCCCCAAAATTTTCTATCCTACTCCTTCCTAATTATTTCCATATTCTCCTAACTTAAACGGCAGTCGGGCTTCTCCGGAACTAGTCTAGAGCGCCAGGACTGGTGTCGCAGTTTCCCACGACTCTAAATTTTAAATGCAAAGGCCTTGGTTTGGAAATACCTCCACTGAACCTCTGGTTACTATTCCTGACTCTGAACTGAGATTTTTGGTTTGGACTTGCGTCTGAACTGAAAATCGTGGTTTTGAGACAAGGTTATAGCTGGAGCTTGGCGGAAAACCTTTCTGAACTGAGGCCAATTTAATTTAAAAATTCCAGTAACTAACCCCCACAAATTTTCCAAATTTTCCTTTTCCTACCCACAGTTCACTTTATCCCTTTTATAATTATTTCCCCAATATACTTACGTCCCCGTTATATTTTTCCCGTCTTCTCCTCGTGGTTTTTGATGGATCCAAGATGGCCGCCCTCTTTCATATCTAACTTTCAATTATTTTCCCTACTAATTCTCCTTTTATTTTTCAGGTATCCAAGGTTGCAAAAATTTCTGCCAGTCAAACGGTCGCCACTTTGCGACAAAGAAAGATGTTGCTAGGCAAATGTTGGCAGGATTTCAAAGATAATTTTTAATTTTATTTCTGCAGCTACTACAATCCACAAGTTCCCTTCCTGAGCCCTACACCGAGAGTCCCGACTTCCATCCTCACGCACACCGTTCTCATTCAAGCCTCCGTCCATCCGCAACTTCACGTCCCGCTTTTTCTCCAATCCGCAGCTCCATCCACTCATACCTTCCATACTCTCCTCCTGCCACCATCCCGTGCCGTAACAACACTCTCTCGCCTCCTCATCTTTACCATGCCACACACACTAAGTTGTTCAGTGGTCAGAGAATAAACAATCTCTCTGCCCTGGATAACTACGTCACATCATAACAAGATGTAATATAACCATTTCAGTCTATGCGTATGTCCGAACTTCAAATACACCTTCGGGTCTATTGATGTGCTGTACGGCCCTCCCGGATATCTTATTTCCCAGATAATTTCACCCTTGCTAACCATGACTTGCGATGGAAAATAACCAAGCTCATTAATTACAACTTCTTACTCACCGTTCAGGTCTACTCTGGTGGATAATTGATTTCTGGAATCAGTTATTGTATTGTTAGTAAAATAATTGGCTGACACATCACTGGAAAGATAAACATAAACGTCTCCCATCTTGGATGGTTGCTTTTGTTGGACTGACTTACCTTAGCAATGTGACATTTTATTTATTAGTCTTTGAATGTTTTCACCAGTCCCACAATTTCACATCTGCATAATGGGCAGACGTTTATCTGACTCAGACAGCTGTCACAAGTTACCATGTGACCACGTGACAGCAGGACAATTGTTGATTCATTGTCAAAACAGATTTTGCAGCGGTTGGACAAGTGAGTTGGAGCTGCAGGCTTCATCCTAGAAAGTTCCACGTCGATGCATCTCGGAGAGAAACTCTTATGCTGTTCATGAGGATCACGGAAACCTTTGTAATCGATGCTAACATCACACCAAAAGCAAAGGACTTGATTAGGATTATGCTTTTCGTAATAGAATCCAGCATCGGTCAGCTTTTCATTTTGTTCTATTCTGTCAACGCTGGCGTCTTTCTGAAATGTGGATACACGGTTTACTAGGAGTCTCTGATGTGGATTACTGGGTGGTGTAAATTTGATAATATCACACATCGTTTCCAGGACAAGCGGTAGAAACAGCTTCTTTGTATGATCCATTTGAGTATAAGTTGCAACAGCTTTTCCTTCGTCATCTCGGACCAAGAGTATATTGCCCACATCTTCATCCATAAGCAATGGACAATCTGGAGCCCAACGCTGGTGTTCCAATAAGGTATATCTTAGTCTCCCATTCATGGAAGCCTTGTTGGCAAAACGCACAGGTTACTCCGTCTGGATCGTGGGAATAATACATATCAGTTTTCGCACCATCTTCACCAGTAATGAAATTTGGCCAGTCCAAAGCCATTGAGTAGAACATGAGTCGATTAAACTCAGACTACATGCTGAAAAAGTCTCGGGTCACTGATACCGGTCCTGAGAAAGGTCTCTCATTCGGTATATTCCCATCTCCTGACCTTAGGAATTTGCAGAGTGGAGACTCAAAACGATGATCGATCTCCAAGTTTTGCAAATCAAATTTTAAAGGATAAGTATAAGATAGATGAAACGAGTAACACTCAATTATTTTATCCTTGCTCCCATAAAGGAATCCTTTCCAGGCCATAATGTTTTCCATTGCACCAAGATTATGACCAGACACACCAAAAGATTCAAGCCGATTTTGCAAGTCTTTACGCTTGTTTGCTGTGACAGCTTTAGCAGCAGCGATTTTGGAGGATAAGTTACCCATGTTCAAGCTAGGGTTGGTTTACTCAAACTTAGGAATCAAAGTGATGAACTCTGTCTGATTTCAAACGCATTTTATACATTTTACGAGAGGACTACTCCTCCTGCTCTGCATAGCTTTAACCTGTGAGTTGCATTTGGTCTCGTTATTTTAGGTACTATCTGTATGTAGCTATGATGGTCTAATGGTTAGGACTCCGTGGGAGCTCGGTGAGCAGAGCTCTAGGTTCGATTCCTAGTTATATGAAAACATATAATAGTTTAATGGTAAAACCCTGCGGGGGCTCAGGTAGCGGCATTCCAGATTCAAATCCTGGTCATAGCAATCTATTTTGTAGTTATGTAAATACGACTTACATATACGCACGGAGCTTCGGATATTTATATGCAATACACACACATGAACGGAGCTCCATTCAAATCGCTGCGGCGCGAAAATTTTTGGTATCCGTATGTACATAGGTTTGCGCATCTTATGCATTGGGGGATGGGAATGTAAGGCTATCGATGGGCCAACTAACAACTGCAGCTCCTTCTTATCGTATGGGCTAGAATTTAAAGGAGCGTTTCAATTAGATTCTTGAAATGGTTTTCAACATCAGGCAGGCATCATACAATTCCACTTCCCACTCATTCCGTTTGTGTTGTTCATGAATCCAAGGAATATGTGGATTATTCGAGTCGTATAGTTATTCAACTAAATCGCTAATTCTTGGCTAGGATTTTCAAGGGGTTTGTATGAAATATATTACTTATATGTGTGTGAATAACGGCAAGAATTGAAAAAATTCTCTGGATGAGCTTTTGAAGTGTCCTTGAGGATTTGATCGTTTTGTGAATACTCGAGCGGGAATGAGAAGAAAGACGAGGCAAAGAGAGTGAATAAGGCAAAAGAAACTAGGCAAGCGCTGATCTACCTGTCCAGATAATCCTCGTTATAAAAGCTAATTGGCTGATTTGTATTACCAAAAGTTACCAACTACTGTCTCCTGGCTAATCCAATAAAAGATCGTAATTTCTCTTTTGAATCTGGCACTTGGAAATTAACAATAGCCTTCACTATCTTTTACGATTTCCTTGGTCCCTCGCTTGTCACTTCGTGACCTAGAAACTCTATGTGATTTTTAAAGAACTGAGACTTCTCTAAATTTATCGCTAAATTCATCGTTTTCAACTGCTTAAATACCAACTTAAGATGTTCTACATGCTCCTCAAACGTTCTTGAGAAAACTATGCAGTCATCGAAATAACAGTACATGAACTTGTAAAAATACTTAAATAATCCTCTATTCATCAATGTCTGAAAACTAGCTGGACACATTCTCCAGCTATTATCACTCTTCTTTACTAAAACCACTTGAGATGATTAAGGTGACGTCGATTCTCTAATAATTCCCATCTTCAATAACTCATCTACCTGTTTTCGAATAACATTTCTGTATTCAGGAGGATAAAACCTTTGCTTAGAAGCTATATTAATATCCCTCGGAGCATCTATCACATGTTCTGCCCATGTTGTCTGCCCAAATCCATTATCTTTCCTCGCCACAGTTGGAAAACTTTGAAATAACTCCTGTAACGTCTGCTCAATTGTATCCATATCATTTTTAACATTTTCCACTCCCCAGTTAATGCAACATGACATCTTAGCTCTTCGATGATCAATAGGACTAATCTTTCTAGACTGGACTTTCTTTCTGAATCTAATTCACTCCCTCGCATCCATCAAACCAATATTCCCCTTTACTTAAATTGATGACCATTTTCGACTTCACTATTAAATCCTCAGCAATCAGACAAGCTACCGGTAGAATTTCAACAACTTGGAACTCATGATGAATATTTTTACATCCCAGCTTGAAATGCAACTATTCCTATACTGCGAATTGTATTCACATCTGCACACACCATATCTACTGGTACCCTCTCTTCAAAATAATTCTTAAACCTTTGTGCAAACCTTCTGGTCATTAAACGATATGTAGCTCCCGTATGTAAAACGTATTATAAAAACATCCACTACATTCTAACTTTAACAATGGCGGTCCCATATAAGGCTTAACATTAAACAGAGGCAAGAGATAGCTAGGACCTACTATTCCGTAAGTTACAGATGTCACAATATGGTGATTTTGCTGCCTTTGACTTCCAATAGTTCCAGATTCCATTCAAAACTAACTTTTTACCATCAATCACAACCACCGGTATGCCATTGCGCAAGCTTTGTACTAGCAGCGTACGATTCCACTTTGTACCGGTTACATAAAGATCCGATGCTGTGGCCTTATCCTTAATAAGAGAGTACCAAGTATTATTTTCTAACATACTCTTTACATCATCATCTATAAGCGACTGGCAAACTGTGCCCTTAATCGTCTTGAACAACGTATTTGTAGTACAACTAAGTAATTCTGCTAGGTTTACCGGTACTTTCAGTACTAGAAATAATTTTTCGACCTGTTTGTACCAGTTATATCTAATGTCATTACAATTATTCTGATCGCATTCTTTTAAACTATTTGTTGTGATAACATGGCTGGACTTGCACACATGGTATAAGAATTTAAGGGTTGTTACAAGGACATACAGTTTTATGTTACTGGTCCCTGTCTCTATTCTCAAAATGTACCCGGGGACAAGATCTGTTTTTTTAACAATTTCCTCAAAAATTGGGTTTGCAGAGCCTCAATACATTCGAAATACTGTAAACCACATCTAGCACGTAAATGACCTTACTGGCCGCATCCGTAACATTGATGACCTCTGTTATCGACAATTCCCCTTCCTCGGCTCTGATTTGCAAAACCCCTGCTCTGAGTGTTGCTGCCCCTTTGGTTATTCACTCCCCTGGAATTATCAAAACCTCTGCCCCTGCCACGACTAGGAAAACTTCTCTGAAAACCAACATTTTCATTTTGTCCCACATTTGCATTTATTCCCCTATTCTGGTTGCTGCTATTGTTGTTACTATCGTAAGTCCTACCAAATGTTCCCCTACCTCTAAATCCATTTCCTCGGAATGGACTAATGAATCCTCCTCTTTGGTGACTTCCTTGACCTCCTCCTGAACTAATTCCGGTATTACTACGCCTTGCATTAAAAGACTCCAAAGATTTATAATCTTGCTCTGCCTGCTTTGCAACTTCGATCAACCTCTCTGGTGTCGGTTCAGCCAAAGCGCCTATCGGTTGCCTAATGTACGGTAAGAGAACATCCCTTATTCTCATAACTGTCGCTTCCATGTCTTCATCAGGATTTACCTGTTCCGCTAAATAAACCATGTCCCAAACGAAGCTCTCGACGCTTTCCCCATCTTTCTGCTTCTTTGTACGAAGAAGTGCCTGTCTAGCTGAACGCTCTGCATGAGAATCATATTTTTCAATAAACTCCCCCGTAAAAGCTTCCCAAGTATCCACTGTCCTAGTTTTGAACAAAAACCATTTTTTTCATTTCCCCTGTTAATAGCGTACCAAGTACACTCAACCACCTGTTAGCCGCTATCCCTTGCGCTTCGAAATATGTATCCATCTCCCTCATGAAGTTCTCTGCTGTTTTGTATTAAGGATCAAAAGTAGGTACTGGGAAATGATGATTTAAATTGTTCACTTGAACTTGAATCCTATCATTTCCTAATTGACGTCTCATTAATCCTCTTGCCTCTTCAATCCGAGCTAACCTATTCAAATGCTGCCTCATTACCACTTGAATATCCCTATTCTCCCCCAACAACTCCACTAATCCTTCAGGTAACCCATCAGCGTCTGCCATCTCTTATCCGTTGTAGCAACACGTTTAACTTCTTCGACTTCCTCCATATCTGCCTCTACTTTGAACTTCGCCTTAGTATCTGTAACTGTTGCCTTAAATCCCCCTTTTGTTACTTTTTCCCCTTGCTCCTTAGCGTTAGCTGTATTTACTCTGTTCACTTTAACCAAATTCGAAAATTTAGAACAACTAACTCCCTTTTTCGAATTGCCTACTGCTTTCTGTAATTTGTTTCCCTTTTGACTCTCCCCACTATCCGTTAAAGTACAGTCCGATTCAAATAGGTCGGATTCAGCCGTTCCACTCAAATCACCTTCCACTTTAAATAAATCAGCCTCCTCTTCCCAAGTATTCAATTTCTGTCCCTATCCTTTCTTTAGCTCAACTTCAACTTCTTCCTTCGTATCGTTAGCCAGCATATCCACTCCCTCAGCTTTGAATCTCGGCCCTCTCTTCTTAATAACCGGCTCTTTACTTCTCTTATCGACCAATTTCTCAAATCTTTCAGCTGAACTGCTCATTTAACCTATCCTTTACCATTGCCTTTTTTAATTTGCAACTTTTCTTCTTTGTCCCACTTCCTTATAATTTTCAATTCCTTCCAGCCACCGGACTTCCCTTTAATTCTTCCTTGTTATCCCTTCCAAATTTTACTCTTCTTTCCCAATCACTTATGCCGACTTGAACCCACCACCGAATTATAATTTAATTTCCAATATTCCGCCTTCTTCACTCCCGTAATTTTCTCTTTGCTTCCCAATTTCTTCCTTGTTTTCAAAATTTCCCCAAAATTTTCTATCCTACTCCTTCCTAATTATTTCCATATTCTCCTAACTTAAACGGCAGTCGGGCTTCTCCGGAACTAGTCTAGAGCGCCAGGACTGGTGTCGCAGTTTCCCACGACTCTAAATTTTAAATGCAAAGGCCTTGGTTTGGAAATACCTCCACTGAGCCTCTGGTTACTATTCCTGACTCTGAACTGAGATTTTTGGTTTGGACTTGCGTCTGAACTGAAAATCGTGGTTTTGAGACAAGGTTATAGCTGGAGCTTGGCGGAAAACCTTTCTGAACTGAGGCCAATTTAATTTAAAAATTCCAGTAACTAACCCCCACAAATTTTCCAAATTTTCCTTTTCCTACCCACAGTTCACTTTATCCCTTTTATAATTATTTCCCCAATATACTTACGTCCCCGTTATATTTTTCCCGTCTTCTCCTCGTGGTTTTTGATGGATCCAAGATGGCCGCCCTCTTTCATATCTAACTTTCAATTATTTTCCCTACTAATTCTCCTTTTATTTTTCAGGTATCCAAGGTTGCAAAAATTTCTGCCAGTCAAACGGTCGCCACTTTGCGACAAAGAAAGATGTTGCTAGGCAAATGTTGGCAGGATTTCAAAGATAATTTTTAATTTTATTTCTGCAGCTACTACAATCCACAAGTTCCCTTCCTGAGCCCTACACCGAGAGTCCCGACTTCCATCCTCACGCACACCGTTCTCATTCAAGCCTCCGTCCATCCGCAACTTCACGTCCCGCTTTTTCTCCAATCCGCAGCTCCATCCACTCATACCTTCCATACTCTCCTCCTGCCACCATCCCGTGCCGTAACAACACTCTCTCGCCTCCTCATCTTTACCATGCCACACACACTAAGTTGTTCAGTGGTCAGAGAATAAACAATCTCTCTGCCCTGGATAACTACGTCACATCATAACAAGATGTAATATAACCATTTCAGTCTATGCGTATGTCCGAACTTCAAATACACCTTCGGGTCTATTGATGTGCTGTACGGCCCTCCCGGATATCTTATTTCCCAGATAATTTCACCCTTGCTAACCATGACTTGCGATGGAAAATAACCAAGCTCATTAATTACAACTTCTTACTCACCGTTCAGGTCTACTCTGGTGGATAATTGATTTCTGGAATCAGTTATTGTATTGTTAGTAAAATAATTGGCTGACACATCACTGGAAAGATAAACATAAACGTCTCCCATCTTGGATGGTTGCTTTTGTTGGACTGACTTACCTTAGCAATGTGACATTTTATTTATTAGTCTTTGAATGTTTTCACCAGTCCCACAATTTCACATCTGCATAATGGGCAGACGTTTATCTGACTCAGACAGCTGTCACAAGTTACCATGTGACCACGTGACAGCAGGACAATTGTTGATTCATTGTCAAAACAGATTTTGCAGCGGTTGGACAAGTGAGTTGGAGCTGCAGGCTTCATCCTAGAAAGTTCCACGTCGATGCATCTCGGAGAGAAACTCTTATGCTGTTCATGAGGATCACGGAAACCTTTGTAATCGATGCTAACATCACACCAAAAGCAAAGGACTTGATTAGGATTATGCTTTTCGTAATAGAATCCAGCATCGGTCAGCTTTTCATTTTGTTCTATTCTGTCAACGCTGGCGTCTTTCTGAAATGTGGATACACGGTTTACTAGGAGTCTCTGATGTGGATTACTGGGTGGTGTAACTTTGATAATATCACACATCGTTTCCAGGACAAGCGGTAGAAACAGCTTCTTTGTATGATCCATTTGAGTATAAGTTGCAACAGCTTTTCCTTCGTCATCTCGGACCAAGAGTATATTGCCCACATCTTCATCCATAAGCAATGGACAATCTGGAGCCCAACGCTGGTGTTCCAATAAGGTATATCTTAGTCTCCCATTCATGGAAGCCTTGTTGGCAAAACGCACAGGTTACTCCGTCTGGATCGTGGGAATAATACATATCAGTTTTCGCACCATCTTCACCAGTAATGAAATTTGGCCAGTCCAAAGCCATTGAGTAGGACATGAGTCGATTAAACTCAGACTACATGCTGAAAAAGTCTCGGGTCACTGATACCGGTCCTGAGAAAGGTCTCTCATTCGGTATATTCCCATCTCCTGACCTTAGGAATTTGCAGAGTGGAGACTCAAAACGATGATCGATCTCCAAGTTTTGCAAATCAAATTTTAAAGGATAAGTATAAGATAGATGAAACGAGTAACACTCAATTATTTTATCCTTGCTCCCATAAAGGAATCCTTTCCAGGCCATAATGTTTTCCATTGCACCAAGATTATGACCAGACACACCAAAAGATTCAAGCCGATTTTGCAAGTCTTTACGCTTGTTTGCTGTGACAGCTTTAGCAGCAGCGATTTTGGAGGATAAGTTACCCATGTTCAAGCTAGGGTTGGTTTACTCAAACTTAGGAATCAAAGTGATGAACTCTGTCTGATTTCAAACGCATTTTATACATTTTACGAGAGGACTACTCCTCCTGCTCTGCATAGCTTTAACCTGTGAGTTGCATTTGGTCTCGTTATTTTAGGTACTATCTGTATGTAGCTATGATGGTCTAATGGTTAGGACTCCGTGGGAGCTCGGTGAGCAGAGCTCTAGGTTCGATTCCTAGTTATATGAAAACATATAATAGTTTAATGGTAAAACCCTGCGGGGGCTCAGGTAGCGGCATTCCAGATTCAAATCCTGGTCATAGCAATCTATTTTGTAGTTATGTAAATACGACTTACATATACGCACGGAGCTTCGGATATTTATATGCAATACACACACATGAACGGAGCTCCATTCAAATCGCTGCGGCGCGAAAATTTTTGGTATCCGTATGTACATAGGTTTGCGCATCTTATGCATTGGGGGATGGGAATGTAAGGCTATCGATGGGCCAACTAACAACTGCAGCTCCTTCTTATCGTATGGGCTAGAATTTAAAGGAGCGTTTCAATTAGATTCTTGAAATGGTTTTCAACATCAGGCAGGCATCATACAATTCCACTTCCCACTCATTCCGTTTGTGTTGTTCATGAATCCAAGGAATATGTGGATTATTCGAGTCGTATAGTTATTCAACTAAATCGCTAATTCTTGGCTAGGATTTTCAAGGGGTTTGTATGAAATATATTACTTATATGTGTGTGAATAACGGCAAGAATTGAAAAAATTCTCTGGATGAGCTTTTGAAGTGTCCTTGAGGATTTGATCGTTTTGTGAATACTCGAGCGGGAATGAGAAGAAAGACGAGGCAAAGAGAGTGAATAAGGCAAAAGAAACTAGGCAAGCGCTGATCTACCTGTCCAGATAATCCTCGTTATAAAAGCTAATTGGCTGATTTGTATTACCAAAAGTTACCAACTACTGTCTCCTGGCCTCCTCCACCCCCACTTGCCTTGTTTATTTAATTCAGACTGAGACGTCAAACACTCGTGTTCCCTATTATTTTCACCTGAGTTACTTTAATGTGTTTTTACTCCGGGAGATGATAATGGTTTTTTATTATAGGCAACATACGGTAATAAGGTGTTGTTCCCTTCCTTCACTCGTTCTTTGTCTACCTGCATTTTTTATTTCTCTAGGTAGTGAAAGGAGTGAAGACAGCGTGGGAGGTGAGGAATTAAAGTTGCGCTTGTAAAGCTACTACGCCTTGTATTATCTTTCACACCTTCTCTTTGTTGTTGGAGAAAAATCCACACCCAATGGTTTCTTAGATGGTTCAAATATTTCTTCGGTAGAATTAAATGAATGGAAGGTGAAGGGAAGTAAAAAAATGAGAGGGAAAAGTCGGATGACATTGCAATCTGATCAAAAGATGGGGAACGAAACTAAGTAGCCAAGAAGCTAATGTGTACGATTTTATGGATTCTGCTACGCTGTTATTTATTACTGCATGAAGCTGGCTGGAGCTGGAGGTGGGATTTGCCTCTTACTCATCTAAACTATTAAAGTTAAACAGGAAATTTAACAAAGCAGAGGAGAAAGAGTTATTGCTATGGTTTGTTTCCATCAAGTCCCAGTTAGTATATTAGTTAATGCATTCAGTGGGGAATACATCCTGGAGTGAGAAGTTGGACCTGCAGGAGGAAAAGCATAGATTGAGAAGTCATGAAGCTGTTGCTAACACAAGTACTTTGCTCCATTCTTAGAAAAGTCAGAAACAAGTTGAGCAGCTTGAGCTGGTCTAATTAGTTTATAGTTTGCGAAAGCAATAAATTTTAGCGCCGGGAATATAATTTGGCAAATTCCAAAAACGAGAGAGGCGCATACGGGTTTATTTTATTGTACTGTCCTTGTGTACAATTTCATAGGAAGTATAAACAAATAACCCCTGTTTACAAGAAGCAATTACCGTTTATGTCAATGAGGCTGAGGATAATGCTAAAGATTTACATGTTGGGAGGGGATTAGATAGGGAGCGAAGAATTAGAAGAAAGTCATATATTAAAGTTGGCCGACTTGGCAAGAAGAGCAAGAAATGCGCCAGAAGACATGGCAGAGCAAAGAGGATGGTGCCAAAGGATGGCGAGGGCTGTGTGCTTAAATTATGCTCTGCCTCATGGATGTGAGAAGACTGGTGAATTATTTATGATTGTAATATATTTTTAGAAAATCTGCATAATGTTATCGCTAGCTGTCAAATTAATTCAAATCCTGCATTAATTTTTCAGCTTGGTTACCCTCAGCTGAGTTTGGATGTGTGGATTTAAGAGGCTGGAGCTGCTTCGACAACTCTTCAAGATACTCTTGTTTCACACGTAAGTAAATGTGTGTATGGTGAAACCTGCTCCAGGGTCGTCATCACCGTCATGCTCTGGGAGCGTTGGCGTGGGTTCGAGCGAACGCTTAATTCAAGAATTATTAGCAGTCCCGGATGCTATTACTTCAGACATATATAATATGTATTAGTGGCAATGGTGGGTTGTAAGCCACGGAATGGAAGGGGTGGGCTGGGCACGCGGGAAGTGTGTAATAATTGTTGATGAACTTCATACTCGTGTAATTTAATGTTCGCTTGTTTTCATGTTTAGTTTCATAAGAGATGAAACGTTATTATTATTCTTTTATGATTAGAGTGCGCTGGAGGAAAAGCTTACTTGCCTACTGAAAATGGTGAGGGATAGGCACTTTTAGATCAGAATGCAGCGCGTAAGGGTAGGATGCGTTGGGAATCAAAATTGAAGTTAGTAAGAAATCACAAATATAGCGGTAGTATTGTACCGTACCTCATTGGAGTTTTTACTGATACACTCTTACTAGAAGTACTAATACGGTTACAGACTTGTGTGCAAAATATTTTCCTCCTCATCCTTGTTCATTATAATGATAGCAACAAGCACAATTTAAAGAATCCAGGCATAATGAAATGATGTTTATGTTGGGTTTATTGGCAGTTGTGTAGACACTCGGCATGCATAGTGTTTTCTCTTAAAAGATTGGTTTCAAAGTTTTCTATTACGCTCTATATATTCTATAGTATGTGTATCTGTTTTTGAAAACTAAGAATTTTCATTCTTGGTACACCAAGACGAAATCCAATTATCCCCTAACATAACCGCACCTCCTGGAACTGTCGCTATCATTGGTAACATGATGAGACATCTATGAGACCATTTACCAAGCCATCAACGGATACCCCATCCAACGAGCTCTTTCTATAATCAAGCAAGAGTTATTTGAAATAATTTACACTGAATTCCATTATCGTACGCTATCTGGTTCTGGTACACTACAAACATTTATCATATTCTGGAAAGATTTGAACTTCTTTTACCAAATTCAAGGAAGTACCATACTTCTAAAACTGCAAAACCATAGCAATCTTTTCCGATACTAAAAATACATGTAAATCCTAATGAATCAATAAAATAAAATCGCACTGACGCTAGTACAAACAAATAATTCTTCAATAGCTATGCCTAACAGCTTTTGTTTTATGGGCACCACGCTGTACAATTTACCTCATCACCGATAGGACCGCTGCTGGCTCCAGGTTGCTTTGAGATATTCGCCGTTGTGAGATCTTTTACAAAGCGGTGATTTATTTTATAACAAAGATTTTAGAAGGATTGCTGGGATGAGAAGAAGTGATCGAAGGAAGGATCACAGTAGAAAAAGAGCAGGAGGCCAAGCTGTTCTGACACGTGTGAAATCGGGTGCGCTATGCCTTGTAATCCGACCTGGTGGTAGGGAGTAAATATTTAAGCGTACTTTTGGCAGTCTCTAAAATTGTTTGGAATTTGTATTAGAAGCTCTACAGGAGTAAGAAGTTTATCTTGTCGTGGATTTTAAGGTCTCAGGTTCTTGCAGCTCTTGCCAGGTTGCCCAGGTTCTCGCACGTAGTTTAATGTTTTGGTATGTTATGCTGAGCTAAAAAATAGTAAGAAAACGGACGAGGAAGATTCCATGTTTTTACAGTTTGCAAGATACGGGCAGACAGTGGGTAGGATGGGTAAGATGGAAGACGACTGCCGCTGGGATCTTGCTTTCTGTTTACTTAGGATTATTTAACATGTTTTGCAATGAGGGAGGGTGTGGATGTTATTTATGTGATTTTGGTTTTACAAACTGCTAACAGATGAGGACAAAGCGGGGAGAGGCGCGTCAGTATTTCATGCACTTGGAAGCGTCGGTTTGACGGGAAGATACTGAGAGATGCTGAGGATTGTGGCGAATGTAAGTAATTTACTTGGGAAGTGTGGGTAAAAACTTGGGAATGAGAAAGCATTGAAATGATCATGATTAGTTTTTAAGAGGATTGTGTGGGGAATTGTAATGAAAATCCGTGCTTCTATAGTAAGTTTAAAGCTGTGTAGTGTGTGGGTTGATGCCGGATTAGCTGGATGCTGTTTATTTATTATGCGTGGCTGGTGTGTAATGTAACCACTTGTGCGGGTCCTCAGCCCATAATTTATGAAAATCAACGGAGATTCAAGCAACTAACCTAGCACCTTAGTTGTAAACCAACTAGGGGATGGAGAGGAAGAACGTAAGAACGTGAATGTAATCAGAAATATAAAGGCGCTATCTATCTTCCTCTTTGGCATTTTCTCCCGTTTAATCTACCGTAGTTACTTCGGGCCTCGTTTTCCAGCTTGGTGGTCTTGGGCTATTTCACAAAAAGGTTGGAGCTATGAACCATGAGTGGTGCAAGAAGGTTGTACAAGTTTTTGGTGGCTGGGGAAGGCGGTAAAATTTTATAGCTAAATTGTAGCAATTTAATTCAAATTATTTTGTAATGGGGCAAAGAGATTTGTGCCCTGTTTGTGTGTGAAAAGACTTAGGAGCGGATGATTTAATCGGTGGTGGAAGGATTAGTGATTCAAAATGGGGGATCACAGTAATAGAGATGGAGATGGAGGCGAGAAATTTTGTGTCAAAGGTGAAAGATTGAGGAGGTTCAGGACAGGAGAAGGTTGATTTAGGAATAAAGAGAAGGAGGGGAAATAAAGATGATGAGGAGAATAGAAGAAAATTGTGATGATGATCATTTGGATTTGAATCTTCTTGAGGGTGGGTGATAATAATTCATTAAATTATGATTATACCGGGAGCTATTTTACTTTGAACGAAGCGGGTGGACTTTATGATATTATTACAAATTGCTCCCGTCATCTCCATGAATGAAGTGGAGATGAAATAAACATGGCTAAGGCGGAACTGCGTGTGTTTAGCATGTAATAAATGTAAATTATTACCAGGATGTAGGGAAGAAAGATATTCCTGTTATGGAGGATGGAACATACAGGGGGAAAGTGGGGGCTCACGCGGGAAGAATTGGTGATTTCTTGGCTTTCCCGGTTAAACTAGTTCGACTTAACCCATCGGGAATGCCGACTGGGGAACCACGGGACGTGCAGGGAGATCTTGAAGACGGGACTGGGGGAGTTTAACCTCACAACCTTAAATGGGATGGAATAAGAGGTTAGGGTTAGGATAGTTGGGAGGATAAGAATTAAGAAGATTAGTCTGTGTAACGACTGTGAATTGGGGGGGGGATGACTTGTAAAATGGAAGGTCGAGCGGAGGCGGGATTGAGAACAAGAATTACAACTAATGTTTGAAAGAAAGGATTAAGAAATAATTTCGGTTCGGGGGAGGAGACCAAGAAAACGATGGAAGATTTGTAGAACGGGGACGCTTAGTTGTGAGAGAGGCTATAAATTATTTCCTGGTTGGTTGACTAAATCCGGAAAGTTTAAGTACAAGTTCTTGTTGTGTCGTTCGAGGAGAAAAGGAGGCAGAGATTTGCATTCGACTTTGTAATTTTGAATTTTGTTGTTGCCTACGACAAGTTCCACTTGCTTTGGCGTGCTTTCTAGAGTTGTTGCTTCAGATAGTTTACTTGGTTGGGTGGAGAAGAAATGAAGAAACTAAATCTCTTCCCTGCTACCCGGCTTTTGTTCTCCGGTGCTTTCGGTTGTTTCCAAGGACTTTTCAGGGGGGGGGGGAGTAGACTGTCGTCTTCATTGTAGTATGTACACACTTTTTCTTCGGTTGACTGTGTTGTGTTGTCGGATTGCGGGACGGGGAGGCATTATATTTGTCGTCGTCTTTTCTTATGATGATGTTGTCGGTGTAATAAGATTTAACTTGTTAGTATGCGCAATGCGAGAATATGGGAAACAGAATTTATCAAACAGACGAAGGAAGATGAAGGAGGCTAGAAGAGGCGGATGGAATGATGAAATGGAAGAGGTTATAACCCGATTTTGTACCCGATGTGAAAGACTCCAATAAGTTTTTCTTCATGTGATAATCTATGAGCTCGGAAGCCAAGATGACAGGGAAGGAGTAAATATCTTACGTTCTTTGAATACTTAGAAGATTAAATTTTGGAGGGAGACAAATGCTTAAGGACAGAGGATTACCCGGATTTCTAGACTTAAACTTACCCAACTTGCTTGCTATTCAATTGAGGATGTCGTAGAGTGAAGGAACTACGATGTGCTATGGTGAATGGTGGTATTAAAGCATGAAGGAAATGAAAGTTTGGTTTGCTAATTAAAATTTAGTAGCTTTCGACAATTAGTTACCCATGAGGATTTAGGTGAGACCGATATTAGCTTTTCACTAAAAGGGTACTTGGTATTTAAGCTTCTGCCTGCATGCGTAGGCTACTATGGCTGTATAGTTGTAGTTGCTGCAAGGAATTTAGCGGAATTGAGACAATAGGGTAAGTGCTGCGAGAGTATCGGGATTCAGTAATAGGCAGATGTATATAATGTAATTTTGGAGGTAAGACGGAGTGGGGTTAAAGTTAGACGGAATGTTAGGAGTGCAGAGAAAGTCGGCGTGGTAAGATAATTTCGAGGATTAAATTGATGTCATGATCTCGTGAAAAGGAGCAAAGGTTTGAATTACTACCAAATGTCTTCAAGTGCACCCCTGTCTTTTACGCTCTGCTAATTAACTGCACGGCTGATGAAGCTCGGAGATTTTATGAGGTTGGAAGACGGGCGTTTTTAGGAGGGGAGGAAAACAAGGATGGAGCAAAGAACCACACTTTCTGGCTGGCTCAGAGTAGGAGTAAAGATCTTCTTTCTTAAGTATTTGTACGGTTGCCAATTGCAATTCATCCGAAGAGAGGAAGGAATGAATCCGGGCGACACCAGTGTAGTTTAATGGGTAACAAAGCCAAGCGCCCGCCTGCCTCCTTTTACCCGCCTTGTCACAAGAAAGGACCTCGATTCTGGTCGTTTAATAGCTCTAGTCACATCCCACCTTGGTTAGCACGTTTTTTACCCGGTCTGAAAAGGCTGCCAGGAAAGTGTCACGCTCCTGAGGTTGAATTAAGATTTACATGGTCATTTACATAAAATACTTTATGATTTCACCACCGCCCAATCATTCCTTTCAGGACTGCATTCCGCTCAAGCTCTTTTGATTCTATTAGGGAGCTTGTGTTTATGCTCATGTACAAGATTTTACAATTTTTTATGCTCATCTTTCTAAAACTTGTAAATGTTGCACATGATGAAATAGAGCATCATCTCATCCTATCTTTAAGTTAGTGCTCTTACGTCCCTTCATTTATCGGAGGCGAGGAGGGTTTGGAAAGATCTATGGATCTGCCTCCACAGTTTTTATGAGTGGTTGCGGAGAATATTTTTACAAGTTTCTTTGTGCATGTGTTTACTCTTCTAAAATTTTATGACCGCGAAATTTTTCAAATAGCCTGGCTCCATCCACATAAATTAGAAGCTTCTAATTTCGGAATTGAGGCTCTTCCCACCTATGCTTGAAATTCTTACAGTTTTATGCGTTTCCTAAAACACATGATAATATCGTCACTCTCGGATGTAACGTAACTAATGTGAACCGCTAAACTGTTTAGAATTTGCGATTTTACTATGCCTCTGCTGTTGGTGAGTGAAAAGAAAAGTATATAAAGTTGGCTGCAAAATGCTAAACTGTGATAGTTTGCTCTTTATTTTACTCTTAACGGTAGCAATGGTGCTACGTTAAAAGTGAAGAAATCTTAAAAGGGAAATAGCAATTTCAATTGCATGGATTAAATCGTCTAGTAAATATGCATATCTTTATTGAGTGAAACTTTCTGCTTTTTGTGGCAGAAGTAAACAATGTTGTAAATTTTATAAAAGGTTTAGTTTAAGAACTGACGAATGATTTTTTTGAAGACTGTTACAAATTCACTGCCCGGCTTTATTGACGGGGAATTTCAGGTTTAGAGGATGAATATTATTTCAACTTCCGGTTTTACGGTTCCTGCTGTGCTTTCCGTATTGTGAGTTTTTCAGAGGTCATATGGGTCGTAGTCGTAAAAGTATTGATGGGTTCTAGCAAATTTTGTTTTAAATTTTATGCGTATGTCAATATTGAACTATTAGCTATGCGGTAGCATTGAAATTTCGGAGGTAGGACGGTAAGAAAGAAGAGATGGAAGAGAAGCAAAAATTAAATGCAAGCGTAGGGGGAGCAATAAGAGCTACTAGGGAGGGGAAGTTGAGTGTAAAGTTAGCAGACAGTATAGGCACCGGGTTTACGGTACTTGTATTGGAATTTGGCGGTGAAGAAAAGCGTAAAACCTAGAAAGGTCTTGTAAAATTCTGTGGACCTTCAGAAATAGAAAGTTTACTCGCTTTGAATTTGAGGGTTGCAATGTTGAATAAAAGAAAGTAGGGAAAGGGGAGGAGGGTGGAATAAATTAGCTATGGGATTTTGGACGTAAATTAATTTTGACGAAAGAATTTGGGAAGGGAGGACTCGGAAAGGGAATGAAGATTGTCGAGGTTTTCTCCCTCTTCTTTTTAACCCTCGTACATCATATTTTGAATGAAGGGCGATAATTTTTCAGGAACCCCTGCTCACTCTCGACAAGTATTTACATGACAAGTGTAGAAAAAAGCATATCGTTCCCGATTCCTATTTATTACACGGTCTTCTCATTCTCAGACGACCATTTTCACCCTTGCCCCGTTTTCGGCTATTCTACTTCGCGAGGACCTGAATGCAAACGTGTGTGGCGGAACGGGGGAGAAAGTGACATTTACACAAGGGAAACGTATTACTTTTAGCGAATGAATCTATTCAGAATGACTCTGTTGCCTCCCGGTGCTTGATGCATTCTATGCTAGGGGAAACCGTTACCGGTTGAGTTGAGAGGGATGAGAGCTGCGGCTGGTGTGAAGAAGGTTGGGAGGAAGGGGAGGAGGATATATGTTTCTCCATGAAGGGAAGAGCGTTTGGATTGCATACGCTTTTAACATAATGGATCGTTTCATTCAATTGTTATCTAATTATCTTTCCCGCATCCCACTCCATCCATTCGATCACTTCACGCCTTAAGCATCCCAGAAGCCATACTTGGTAAATCTCATCTCCCCTCTCCGCCCGAAAAAGCCCGCTAGGGATGTGAAAGCATACACCTACATCCGTATACATACATATCAGATCCTGTGGTTCCGCTCCACCCTTTCGGATGAATTCCTGCATAAAAGCAAGTATGCTGTGCTTTTACGTTTAAGTTTGGTGAGTGAAGCAAGAAACTGGCCATGCTTACTAGGCTTGACTTGAATGAGTATGTGCTAAACAGAAGATCTCAGTGAAAGTTTACGAAATATTCAAATCAAGTTCTAATCCCCTTGCGGACTTTCCCTTTCTTTTCGTAGCTATTCCTCGTCTCGCACTTATTCTTCTTATACTTCTTCTTTATATCTATGTATTCAGTTGACAACTTCCCGGGGGGTGAAAGAGGGAGAAAAGACGAAGTTGTCGGTTCTATCAAGATGGATAATTTGGTCTGAGCTGAAATGATTTGCCGACACATTCGTGAGCAGGCATGTTACGACTCCGGAGTCGGCGACTCCCACGACTCCTGCGGACGAGCATTTTTAAGTTGCTCCAAGCGGAGGTTGTCCGTACTAATCCCTGAGTCGAGTCGTTGTTTTCGTCCGACTCCGACACTCGACTCAGCTCAAGTCTGCTCCAGGTGGATACAACTATGCTCACTGATGATATGTTGCCTATACTGATTAATTTAAAATTAAAAGCTGCAATTAAATTATTTTTTTGGACACAATTAAAAACTAACAATTAAAATTAAATCTCTTCCTGTGACAATTAAAATTTAGTAGGATTCATCACTGATGAATCATCAGTGATCATATGTTGGCTATAATGATTAATTTAATTACCATTTTTCATGTGATCTATTCTAAATGTCAACCTCGGCCTAAAGCCATAGCTATTTCTTGCTGCTTCAATATAACCAGACTTGCTCTTACTAACACTCCTAATTAAAATTAATTTAAATACAATGGTATTTAAATTAAAATCTACAATTAAATTATTTTCTTGGGCACAATTAAAAACTAACAATTAAAATTAAATCCCTTCCTGTGACAATTAAAATTAAATCCTTTTCTCGAGCTATTAAACTGTACAATTAAAATTGAATTACTTGCTGCCGAAAATTAAGTTGCAATTATAATTGGCAATTAAATGCTCTTAATTATCACACAAATTACGACTAAAATTTACTGTCAAAAATGGCTATTTTGGCAAAATTTTCACTATTTTTTAACTTTTTAACGCCAATTTTAATTGTCAGGCAGCTACAATTAAAGTCAACAATTAGAGAGCTGATGTCATAATTAAAAGCTCAATTAATAATTGATCTCAATTTTTTGACAGTTAGATATTTCAATTAATAATTGATATCAATTGTTCGAAAATTCGCAATTAGTGCGACTATCTACGCAATTGATAATTGATAATTAAAATTAAATTTTCAGGTTAATTATTAAAGTTTTAATCGATTGAGTTTATTAAGTAACCCAACCTTGATTTTAATTACCATTATATTTAATTTCCAAGGTTAGGTTAATTAATAAACTCAATCGATTGAAACATTAATAATTAACCTGAAAATTTAATTTTAATTATTAATTTTAAATTTCTGAGATTCTCGTAATAATTGTTAATTGCAAGATCTAATTGCAGAAAAAATTATATTAGTTATTAATTGCCAGATCTAATTGTCAAAAAACTTGAGATTAATTATTAATTGCAGTTTTTAATTATGCCAACAGTTCAATTAATTGTAGAATTTAATTGTACAATTTAATTGTGGTTGACCAATTAAAATCGAAAAAAATAGTCAAAAAACAGGGCATTTTAAGCAAAATTAGCACTTTTTTGTCAGACTTTGTTAATTTTGGTCAAAATTAAGTATATTTAAATGTCATTTAATTATCAGCAGGAAACAATTTAGTTTGAATTGTATAGCTTAATTGTCGGAGGACAGGATTTAATTTTAATTGTAAGGTTTTAATTGTAACCGACAAATAATTTAATTGCCAATTTTAATTTTTAATTGCGGCCGAGTTTCAGTTTAGTTGCAAGGGCTTTAATCGATTAGCTTCTACTTAATCGTCTCAAACTTAATTAGCAAGAAGTACACATGTCTGTGATAACAAATTTCTATAAGCAACCCGGATCAGTGATGAGGGGTCTGAGTCGACTCAATGCAAGAGTCGACTGAGTCGAAATCTTGGGTGAGTCGTGGTGAGTCGAGAGTCGCTACGATTCGGCTTGAGTCGCTGAGTCGCAGGCCTCGCCAGAATCGTGGAGTTGCCGACTCCGGAGTCGTAACAAGCCTGTTCGTGAGGGGAAACGCTGCTACTTATTCATTCCATGACACCCTTAAAATCAGCAGCCGCCTCAACCATTAATAAGGATTTAAATTTGTGGGAGCCTACAAGACCCTTCTGCCGAGTTACGAGAAGTTATTGCAATATCCGTATTTATAAAACCGTTATTGACACTTGCCTTGAGCAGAGAGAAAATTGGTTGGGTATAAGATTATTGTACAGTGAACAGCTTTTTTTCCATGGAGCTTCACTCAAAGTAGCCAGGAGAAGATGCACAGGGTGGACTGTAGGATGCAAAGATAGGTTTTAAGCGGAGAGGTGAGCCAGTGAAAGTAACTTTCACCAGCATCATTTAATCCTTGGTTATACCCTCTGATAATGCAGTTAATGATGATTTAATAAGTCAATTGTAATTATCATAAGACTGTTGAACATGAGCATAGTTGCTGGTACATGTGCTTGGTAGCTGAGTCAAAACCACATAAACCCCGCGTATTACCTGGCCTATGCGCAAATACTGTAAGACCAATGTCTTTCGTCTCATAAACTGGAACTGTACCAGGCTACAGAATCATTATCTCAGACCTGTATCAAACTACGGCGTTTTCGTTTCCTAGTAGGATTTGCGTTTGAACAGGATTTTTCACCTCAGCTGATATAAAAAAAAACGTATCATAAGCATGCTTAGTTGCTCTGAAAGATTAGGAACATGATGACCAGTTTCTTCATTGTTTTGAGAACTACGCAAGGATATCTAACAGGCTGGTTGACTGCGCCTTCAGTGCAGGAATTCTTGTACATACTAGATATTTGGAAAGGTTCAACAAATATTTCAGCGTGAATCTTCTTTTTATGCGTTAAATGTGCTTCTAACCCCACGCTGACCTGTTAACAGTAGAGGCATTTGAAGATTCTCGGGTCATCAGCATACACGTTTTAGTAATGTTGTAATATAATGAAGGATATGGAAGCAGTGTGTTGTATTATGTGACGTAGTCGGTTCTCCAGGCCAGGGATTGTTTACTCTCTGGACACTGGAGAACATGGAATGGTATGGAGTTGGAAGGATGGAGAGTGGAGAGAGTGTAGGGAAGATCTTTGTTTGATCTCCTACACACTGGGTATCTGGAAGTGTATAATATGGATTGTAAAATGAAGGTTCTGGGCAGTCAACTGAAGTGAATTAAAGGAACAACTTGAATCTTAATGGTGTTACAACGTTCATTTGATTCTGGGTGAATGTATTTTCATATATTGAAAGCAATACACAACATAAATGGTGGAAATGCGGAAAGATTTCTTAAAGAAATTTTTTGAAGTTTCCCTGCTTACTGTTGAGTGCGAGTAAATTTATTGAGGGGAGTGACGTGCCGGAATTTACAAAAGTGCTGTGAATTGTGAATTGTGTAGCAAGGGAAGATACTTGCAGTATCAAAGTCAAAGTAGATAGAAATTTGAAATTTTTAAAAGAAGACGGAGGTGCCAAGGAGATTTCAGAATGAAGGAGTCCTAAACGAAGAAATTTGGAAACGTCGTGTGACTGGGGAGTCCAGTCTTGGGTTTTAAAATATTTTTGAAAAGTTTATAAAGATTCTTAAAAATAGTTATAAATTGAGTTGAAATTTTGAAAAAAGCTCAAAATATTTTTAAAAAATCAAGCCATTTTTCGGTGAACATTTTGGGAAAGTACGAATTTTAATACGTTTTGTTTTTTTAGTAATTTTAACCATGTCTACGGGAGAAACTTCAGGCGCAGGTGGTAAGAAGCAGACCGCAGAGGAGCAACGCCAGCAGGCAGCTGCAGCGGAAGCTCAAAGGCAAAGGGAAGCTGAGAAGAAGAAGCAGCAGGAATTGGAAGCTGAACGGGCTCGTCAAGCTGCGGAGAAGAAACGGAAGGAGGACGAACAAAAGAAGCGTGAGGATGAAAAGGCACAACGGGACCGTGAGGAAGCAGAGCGCCGAGAAGCGGAAAAACGGAAGGAGGATGAAACGGACGACAAACGGGAATCAGATAAGTCAGCTAATAAAGGTCATGAGGATTCGGATGTTAGACCATATCGGTTAACTTGTATTCCGAAAAAGTTTGCAGCTACAGAGGCTGAAGATCCGAGAGATTTTTTGGCATTGTTTAGTCAGGCTGGTGATACGAATTATTGGCAAGAGGACACGAAAGCTAGGCAGTTACCGTCTTACTTGACAGGTACAGCGGAGAAGTGGTATCGGACATGGAAAGCCGATAGGGAAAGGAAGCAACCAGGGGTAGAACCGACATGGAAGGAATTGTCTGATGCATTTTTAGAAGGTTTTACGTATTTAGCTTCAGATGTGGTGTATGAGATACAGTTGGATGAGAAGAGGATGACGTTGGAGGATACGCCAGAATCGTACGTGTATGCAGTATTGGAATTGTGTGACAGGGTTGATTATACAATGAGTGATGAGCGAAGGACAAGGAAAATTGTCAAGAATTTGTTGCCATTTTACATGGACAAGGTGTTGCCGATGAAGCCGAAAACGCCGAAGGAAGCGTTAAAATTGTATTAGAAGGGCAAAAGAGTCGAAGTTTTTGTCGGGAAAAGGTTCCGGACTGAGTATTTTGACAATGGAGCAAAAGGCAAGTACTGCGAGTACGAGTGGACAAATAAGAGGAAATCCAAATCAAAACCGAAGATTTCAGGGTAATTTCAGAGGACAAAGAGGCGGCAAAGGATTTCAGAATCAGTATTCGGATCAGAGGTGTTATCACTGTAATAAGCGGGGTCATAGAATCGCCCAGTGTTGGTCCTTATCGAGAGGTCAACAGGGAGGTCAGGAAGGTCAAGTTCAGGAAGGGACGGAAGCTGGACAGGCTGGACAGGAGGTGACAACAGGTAGTTCATTTCCGCAGGTAGCCGTTTATTTTGTGCGTGGTGGACGTGGAAGATCAAGGGGTTACCAGAGAGGATTTTATCAGAACAGTGGTTACCAGAATTATTACCGAGGTGGTCCGGGAAACTCTTCCCAGCGGGGAACGAGCAGCCCGCAGAAATAAATGCAAGCTCAGGTCAAGTGACAAGTACAAATCTTAGGTTAAATTGTATAGTTGGTAGTGTAAAAAGTACAGTGATATTGAATTCAGGTGGTGGAATCAGTTGCATAGATGCGAAGTTAGCGTCAGGATTGATTCGGGATGATGAGAGAATTACGATTGTAGGTGTGTCGGGATCGACGATGAATTCACTTGGGAAAGTTAGACTTGAAGTTGACATAGAGAATGTAATTAGTTTGTATTTCAAAGCTCATGTATTTCAAGACTTTTGGGCTAACTTAATCATAGGTGATGATATTTTGAGGAAAGAGAAGATTATTTTAGACTACAAGTCATTGTGTGTCAGAAGAGGCAATATTGTCATTCCATTTCCAAATCAGTCATTAACGTATGCTGAAGTGGTAAATCGATTGGCTTTAACTGAATGTGTGTGAGTAAGAGAAAGGGTAGACTGTATAAGATTTCAAGATGCAGTTACCATTCCTCTAAATAAGGTGGCGGATATTTATGTTTTAGCGACAAGGATCGGTGAAAAGATTGAAGCTGTGATTCCAAATAATAAGGATATTCAGATAGATATTTTGGCATCAATTTCAGATGATAATCCTAAAATCATGCGGGTGATGAATACAGGTTTAAAAATTGGAGCAGGATAGAAGCTATCCTTTAGTGCCGGTTTGGAATACAATTTAACACCTGGTAGTATACATTTTAAAGAAATTATTCAAGAAAAAAGCACAAAAATCAGAAAACGGATAAATTCTTTCATATCGCCATGGTTCCTCGTTCTTTACTGCTATGCGCTGAAATGGCGGGCAGATTTGCTGCTGAACGCTCATCATTCTCGCGTACTTTCTTGTAATACCACCGTAGTGCGAAACGACGTAATGAAGACACTACAACAGTAAATCTGGTGAGCGGAAATGCATAATGGTTTGCAAAGGTAATGGAACTGTAAAATTGTATGCTGTAAAAATGTTAATTTATCTATTGGTCTGATTTTCCCGTTACCTTCGCAGTGTTTCCTGCGGTAACTACTGGAACTAAACGACGCTACAGGAGAACCGGCGCAGTATATAAAAATATTTTATTTAGGTTTTCAGCGATAATGTAAGTCACTACTTTGCAAATAGTTTGCGTCAAGCATATCCTTATCCTACATCTATTAACGAATGTTTTCTGAGTTTAGTTACAACAGAAACCGTGCTGTGGAAGGCCAATCAACCATAGCAATAGCTCCTACTAAATCCCTATTGTTTCTATACAGTAGATTTTAAATAGATTGCAATCAATATATTCTACAAATATCATGTACATATGCGAGTATATAACTAGTATACCAAATTATTAACGGCTTTCACCGATCGCAATAGTGATTTCGCCCCATAGTATATACTATATTGTTTTTTCAGCTATATAGTAGATATATATTGATTCTAAAAGATGTTCTCTATAGTTTTCATTCAAATCTACTAGTATTTAACTAGTATATCAAATTATTAACGGCTTTCACCGATCGCAATAGTGATTTCGCCCCATAGTATATACTATATTGTTTTTTCAGCTATATAGTAGATATATATTGATTCTAAAAGATGTTCTCTACAGTTTTCATTCAAATCTACTAGTATTTAACTAGTATATCAAATTGTTAACGGCTTTCACCGATCGCAATAGTGATTTCGCCCCATAGTATATACTATAATGTTTTTTCAGCTATATAGTAGATAGATATTAATTCTAAAAGATATTCTCTATAGTTTTCATTCAAATCTACTAGGATTTAACTAGTATATCAAATTGTTAACGGCTTTCACCGATCGCAATAGCGATTTTGCCCCATAGTATATACTATATTGTTTTTTCAGCTATATAGTAGATATATATTGATTCTAAAAGATGTTCTCTATAGTTTTCATTCAAATCTACTAGTATTTAACTAGTATATCAAATTGTTAACGGCTTTCACCGATCGCAATAGCGATTTTGCCCCAAAGTATATACTATATTGTTTTTTCAGCTATATAGTAGATAGATATTAATTCTAAACGATATTCTCTATAGTTTTCATTCAAATCTACTAGGATTTAACTAGTATATCAAATTGTTAACGGCTTTCACCGATCGCAATAGCGATTTTGCCCCATAGTATATACTATATTGTTTTTTCAGCTATATAGTAGATATATATTGATTCTAAAAGATGTTCTCTACAGTTTTCATTCAAGTCTACTAGTATTTGACTAGTATATCAAATTGTTAACGGCTTTCACCGATCGCAATAGCGATTTTGCCCCATAGTATATACTATATTGTTTTTCAGCTATATAGTAGATATATATTAATTCTAAAAGATATTCTCTATAGTTTTCATTCAAGTCTACTAGTATTTAACTAGTATATCAAATTGTTAACGGCTTTCACCGATCGCAATAGCGATTTCGCCCCATAGTATATACTATATTCATTTTTCGGATATATAGTAGATTTATATAGATAGTAATAGATATTCTCTATTAATTTAATGTATATCTACTAGTTTATCAAATTGTTAACGGCTTTCACCGATCGCATTAGCCTATTTTTCAAACCGGCAAAAACGTCTTATTTGCCGAGAATGGTGAAATTAGCCATGGTTTTGGCAGAAGATAAAGTAGAAGAGGATGAGAAACCGGATGTGGATGTAAGGTAGAAGTAAGTTGTTTAGAAAGCAAATGGATTCGCATCTTACAAGTGAAGAAGAAGTGCAGTTATTGAAGCTTTTGGAATAATTTAAAAGTGTATTTTCTTGGAAGGGAGAGTTAGGATGTGTCAAGTCAGAGTTTTGTAAGATTGATTTAATACTAGTTGCAAAGCCAGTGAAAAAGATGCCTTACAGAGTTAGTCAATTTGAAAGGACATTTGTGCAAAAGCAAATTAAGGAGATGTTAGAACAGGGGGTAATACAGCCTTCATGTTCACCATGGAGTGCACCAATTATTTTAGTTCCTAATGGTCACAAGGGAGAGACAGAGAAGAGTTATCGTTTTGTAGGGGACTATCGGTCGCTGAATAATCTGTCGTTAGATGATTCTTATCCTTTAGGAAATATTCAGGATATATTAGATATTTTGGGACAAGGTGACACGTGGAGTACTGCAGATGCTTTGAGAGGTTTTTGGCTGAATTAGAGAAAGAGAGTAGGCCATTGACTACTTTTGTATGTTCAGAGGGTGCGTATTCTTATAACAGATTGTGTTTTGGACTGAAGGCGGCTTCTAGTATTTTTGCGAGAGTTATGGATGAAATCTTTGCAGGGATGACTGGAAAAGACGTTGTTCTATTCATAGATGATATTAATGTATTTTCGAAAGGGTTTCCAGAGCATTTAGAAAAGTTGAGAAGAGTCCTGGAGAGATTGCTGAAGGCAAATCTAAAGTTGAAGTTAGCGAAATGGAAATTTGGAGCGATTGAGATAGAAGTGTTTTCGCATAATATAAACAGAGAGGGAATTAGACTTCATGATAAGAAGGTGAAAGCCATTTTAGAGTTGAAAAGACCAGAAAATGTGAAGGAGTTAAGGATGTTTCTAGGGACTTGTAATTATTTGAAAAGATTTGTGAAGGATTACAGCAGATTAGCTTATGATTTAAATATTTTGACGAGGAAAAATGAAGTTTTTAGGTGGGAGGAACCACAGGAGAATGCGTTTAAGTTGTTAAAGGAAAAGTTAGCGAATCCTCCAGTTTTAATGCATTATAATGAGAATTTACCAATTAAAATTAGCTACAGATGCGTCGCTTAACGGAATAAGCGGATGCCTTTCACATGTGGTAGATGGAATTTCTAGGCCTACTGCTTATGTGAGTAGGACTTTGAATAAGGCTGAACAACGGTATTCAGTGACGGAGCAGGAATTTCTTGGATTACAGTGGAGTTTGATGCAATTTAGAACATACTTGCACATGAAAATGTTTATTGCTGAGGTAGATCATAGACCAATAGGTTGAGGTTAATTTTGCTAGGAATACAGGGAGTGGTAGATTAGCTAGATGGGCTATCAGAATTTTAGATTTTCCTAATATGAAGTTGGTATACATCAAGGGAAAGGACAATCTTATACCAGACATGCTGAGTAGGATTCCGTTAGAAGCAGAAGGTAATCAGCAATCATGTTTAGAATTTCCAATTTTGTTTACATCACCAGAAGCGCCGAAGGCAAACGAGTTTTCGCCGATTTCTGAGGTGAGAAGAGAAAAGATGATGAAATTGCAAGAGGAAGTCAAGTATAGCAAGTGGGTTGATAAAATGTTAGACAGAAACTGCAAGGGATTTTCACGTAAATTTCTAGTAGTGGATGGCATTTTATATAATATTATGACGAAGAAAGAAGACTAGTTGTTCCGAAAGTTTTGGGTCTGGTGATTATTAGAGCGTGTCATAATGAAGATTTAGCTTCGCATTGTGGATATTTCAGGACGTTTGAAAGAATTGCAGAGAAGTACGTGTGGAATAAAATAAGAAAGCAAATATTGGCATATATTTTGCGATGTTAAAGTTGTAATGTGCATAAATTTATGAGGACGAATAATCAAGGTTTATTGAGGCCAAAAGAGCCACCGGAAAGTGTGTTACAGGTTTGGGGATTAGATCATTGTGGACCTTTTGTACAGTCAGTGAAAGGTAATAAGTATTTGCTAGTAGCGGTTTGTTTGTTGTCAAAGTATTTGGTAGTCGCACCGGTACGGGATACAACAGCTAAATCGACTATAGAGTTTGTGGTTAACAAGTTAATATGTCAGTTTGGAGTGATGCAATCAATTTTGACGGATAGAGGACCATGTTTTGCGAGTCATGAGTGGAAGAGATTAATGGACAGTTAAGCATTTACAAACATCAGGTTATAAATCAAGTACAAATGGGATGTGTGAGAGGGCTCATCAAAGTTTAGTATGCTTGTTGAAGATTTTTGCTAATGAAGATCAGAGAAATTGGTGTGAGCAGGTACCGAAGACAGTATTTGCATTAAATAGTTCGAAGAGTAGTTCAACAAGAGATTCAGCGTTTTATATGTTGTATGGTCAAGAAGCTCGATTAGGAATTGATAATACGATGGATATTCCGATTCCAGCAGGTGATCGTATAGAAGGGTTACAGGAAATAGTTAAGATGAGAGAGGAAATTCGAGGTCGAATTTTGTTGAACCAGGAGAAGTATAAGAAAGATTTTGATAAGACTAAGAAGCATGTAGAATTTGAAATTGGTCAAGAAGTTTATGTGTTTGTTCCGAGGAAAAGGCCCGGACTGTCAACAAAGTTACTAAGAAAAAGGTATACCTTATTTAATTACGAAGAAGTTATCGGATTTGAATTATGAGTAGCAGATGATAAAGGTGATACAAGAATTGTGTCTAAGATGTTAAAGATTCCGGTAGAAGAATTTGAAAGTGATTCAGAAGAGGATGAGTTACAGCAAATCTTGAAGCATGTTATGCTAAACCGTTGGGGGTAGAAAAGGAAGTGGTGATTCAAAGGAAAAGAAGGAGAGAAAGTAGTGAAGAGTTTAAGTTTGATTTCCCTGCTCCAGCTTCAAAGAAAGTAAGTATGTCTCAGTATTTACAGCAATTCAAATCTAAGGAGTCTAAGGAAGAAAGCTACGGACAAGGAAAAGGTAAAGGGAATAACATAAAACACAAATGTGTAATTACCTTTGAGCAATTAAAGGACATTTACGGCTTAAAACCGCTGCCTCGCGTACGGGTTTTGTTGCCAGTTGTAAACTACCTGAAGGAAAGTAAGACGCGACAAGCTTCTGCGAAAATCGAACCTGTAGTCGATTTGGTGTCAGAGGGCACGGAGGGGAGCGACATTGAAGATGAGACTGGAAGAGAGGAGGTGGAGTTAGAGGAAATCAATTCAGATGAGGAGGAAGGAAGTGTGTATAATAATTGTTATATTTTACAAGAAACAAATATTGTATCGGAAAATGTTGAATTGTTGAAAGATGGATGTATGAGTGATGTTAGTGAAGCGGAAGTGGATTTTGATAAAATAGAGAAAAAGATTAAGTTGGAGAAAAGAATTGAAAAATTAGAACAATATGTACGGAAGTTAGGAGTGGTACGAAGAATAAAGAATAGATTAAAGATTAAATAAATTAAAGAAGAAGACAGATTGATAAGTAAATGTTTAAGAAGTGAGCTATTTTTATGAATTTGAAAGGTGTTGATGGAGAAATATTTTTCATGTATATTAATAATAATTATCGGAGCTAATTCATTTACAAATGTTGTAATATAATGGAAGATATGGAAGCAGTGTGTTGTATTATGTGACGTAGTCGGTTCTCCAGGCCAGGGATTGTTTACTCTCTGGACACTGGAGAACATGGAATGGTATGGAGTTGGAAGGATGGAGAGTGGAGAGAGTGTAGGGAAGATCTTTGTTTGATCTCCTACACACTGGGTATCTGGAAGTGTATAATATGGATTGTAAAATGAAGGATCTGGGCAGTCAAATGAAGTGAATTAAAGGAACAACTTGAATCTTAATGGTGTTACAACGTTCATTTGATTCTGTGTGAAGGAATTTTCATATATTGAAAGCAATTTACAACAGTAATTTCACCGATACACCTACTGCTGGCACAACCTCATAACTCTACGCTCCCAAGGCAACATCGCCATGTTTTATTAATTGGCGCAGCTATTCCTAGAGTAAGTTCGATGTTGCTTGTCTGTCGGCATGTTCGTACCGGGAACCATCGCTACTGAATATCAGTAACTGAGATTAATTATTTCAGGAGTTATAGATAATTAAAGAGCATTGAGTCATGAAATGCATGGGATGTGCATACTTTCCAGTCACAAGCACAGTCTATACGCTCAGCAGGCTGAAAGAAGAAAAGAGAAAGGTTAGTAGCGTTCAAGCACACAGTTCCGTAGCTAGCGAGTGTAATTTAGAGTGGCAGAAAAGATGCTACACACAAGCGCCCCGTCGTGTGGCTCACAGTACCGTACATGACCGGCCCCACGAATTCAAATTTGAAACATAGTCAAAGTCCAACCTGAGGGTCGTAGTAATTCACACTGAAAAAAGAAAATGGAGCGCGTAAGGTCATGGGAGGAGAGATGATCGAAAACAGCTTGAAGTTTTATTTTTGCAAAATAACGGTTAACCAAATATTTAAAGCTGGTCATTCAGTTTTCACCATAAAGTATTTAAGGGTTAGTACTGGTCGATTAGAGAATTGTCTTTTAAAAGAGGTAGTCATGTTTGCCTTAACCCTTTAATCTGCTTAAAGAGACTGTCACAGTGTTTAAAGCGATTGTTTAAAGTTAAAATGAATATCAGATTTATCATGTATAGATTTTGAAGTAGGGGCTTGGAGGAAACCTAACTAATTTTATAATAATCTAGTAGCACCATCTCATACCTGACATCTCTTCTGGCCACTATGGATGCCCTAGGAGTCTCCCGTTGTAAGTTACCAGTAAAGACCTGGCCTTTCCCCAACATTCGCCATCTACCTTCATAGTGGCTGGGCTGTATAAGGTATATGTAGAAATGGCGATGAAGTAACATAAAATAGAGTTTAACCGGCTCATAGAAATATAGGGATGGGATATTTACGGATCTGCAACATTAATTTGCTTCCTTGCATGTTGGGAATTTGGTATGCTAAGATGTGATGCAGCAGCGTGATATGCGAGGATATTTTACTTCTTGACTTACTCTAATTCAGGTGTAGAGCTATGCCTGTTGTCAGAGAGACTCAGCTTTATGATGTGAGACGCAAACTCATGACCCCTGTGTGAGTTGTTATTTTCAACCCTGATACACACAATTTTCATGACTCTCATAACGTGTTACCTCCACTTCTTTGCTCACCAGTGATCCTTTGGTGTTATCTTTGGTATGAGCTATTTCAATATTTCGAGAGAAATATGAATTTAAATTGAAAGTACCCCCCATAAAATTCCCGGCGCTCATTTAAAAAACGATTTTTGCACTTGAACCGTTAACCCATATGACTGCCGCAGGATTTATGCTAAAATTATGATTATATACTTAATCATGTCACGGTTAGTTGGAGCGTCCTGCAGATGATACAGTCAGGTTGGTCCTGAAGCGGGGTGTGGAAAATTGCTAACGAGCTAAGATTAAAACAAAGCAGAAGGAAGGCGCATTACATGGCAACAGTATACAGTTTAGCGTTTAACGTTGACAACTCTAGAGAGGATAAAAACTATTTAATGAGCTTGAGACTCTCTCTATATCTATAGGATACAGAAAAATATGACATGGGCCTACCGTTATAAGATGGAAGGTGAATTGTTTCTTGCAGTATTAATTTTGATTATTCAGATGGAACCTCCGTTCACTATTGTGAATGGGAAAGCGTCAATCAGAACTGAAGCTGGCCAGCTCCAACCAAAAGAGCTTTCAGCGGAGCAACATCCATTGATTCCGCACCACACAATGAAGATTATGGACTTCCTGAAACGGTCCCACATCAATCAAATATTGGAATTGCAGGTACATCCTCGTTATCTCTCGAGACATTTGATATAATACAAAAATCCACGCATTTCATCACTAAACCGTGAACTGCATAAAAGGTTCCTTTGTTTCGAATAGGCTCCATCTTCTCATATACATAGAAGATAGCGAGGATAGGGGATCGAATTAAGCTTGACGATCTATGTTTGCAGACTTTTAACCATAAATTTTACGCTTGTCATTGAGTTTTCAAGCATTTATACTTACTCTGGGGCAATTAGAGAATTGTATTTTAGTAAAGTAGTTACGTTTTCCTTTATGCTATATATAATTAAAGAGACTGTCACAGTATTTAAAGTGATTGTTTAAAATGGGAATGATTTATAGATCTGTAAGGTACAGATTTGTCTGTAGCGTTTTGGAGAAAATCTATGTAATTTCATAATAATCCTTTTCAAATTAAACGTTTTTTAAATCCACGCCAATTCCATGTTACGTTAGCCGTTTATTAATTTGCGGAGCAATTCCTAGAGCCGTTCGGTGATGTCTGTCGGTTTGTCTGTGCGCACAATAACTCACGAAGGAATTAATGGATTAAAATGAAATCATGCATCATGCCTATTGATTCTCAACTCGATTAGTTAACTAACATTCGAGTTATAGTTAAATTAGTTGCATAGAGCTTAAAATACATGGATGTACATACGGTCCACTCACACGCACGTTCGCACGCCTAGCAGGCAGAGAGTGGAAAAGAGAAAGGGAAGTATGCACATGCAAAGTCATGTTGCTTGCAGGTAAAACCAGAGTTGGAGGAAACCATGTGATGTTAACCAGGAGTCGAGTGTCTCAGGGGTAAGAGTCCGTCAGGTAGAAATGGAGAGCTGGGGGTTCGAATCTCTCGTGTTTAATTTTTGTTCATTCTTATCCATCGAGTTTAATTCGTTGCAATCTGGCCATAAACTTTTTACCGTCTATAAATTATAATACATAATATACTTATGATTTTTTTAGCGAAGCATTACATTATTTTAAAATCTCCGTTTATTCCATATTCGGTTGCCCGTTTATTAAGGGGGTGCGCACGATAACTCAAGAACGCATGCATGGATTAAAATAAGATTTACAACACAGGTGTATATGCTACAGGGGACCATCGCTATTGAATTTCAGAATTTTTGAATAATTATGTTTAGAGTTATTCATAATTACAGGGCGATGAGTCATCACTTACTATGCAATTACATACGTTCCAGTCACAAGCACAGCTACGCTCAGCAGGCACTGAGTGGAAAAGAGAAAGGGAAGTAGCGCACAAGCACACAGTTCCATAGCTAGCGAGTGGAACAAGACACGAAACAAATATGACTATTGCAAGCAACATGTTGCGTGGCGTAGTGGTAAGAGTGCGTGATGTATAAGGGGAGGACAGGGGATCCAATCCAATTAGCTGATTTATTTTTGCAGATTTTAAATCATAGAGTTTAAGCTTCTCATTGAGTTTCCGACATAAATTATTTCTGCTTTGTAAGGGGTGATTAGAGATTTACGTTCTTAGCTATGTGGTTGCATTTACGTTTATGCTACATCTAATTTATGAGTCTGTCAGATTATAAAGTCATTGCTTGGAATTTAATATGTACATATTGTGCTGTAAGGTTTTGAAGGAAACATGACTAATGTTATAATTATCCTTTCAAATAATCCAATCCATTTAAACTTTTTCTAAATCTGCAACTAATAATATCATTATCTTTTCCAATAATTCTCTCTAATTTAATCGTTTCTAAATCTGCGCCCATTCCGTACTCGGTTAACCGTTTATTAATGGGCGCAGCCCTTCCTAGAGCGGGTTCGATGTTGTCGTTCGGTCGGTCGGTCGGTCTGTCTGTGCGCACGATAACTCAAGAATGCATGCATGAATTAAAATAAGATTTACAACACAGGTGTATATACTACATTGGACCATCGCTATTGAATTTCAGAATTTTAGAATAATTAGTTTCAGAGTTATTGATAATTAAAGCGCGATGAGTCATCACTTACAATGCAATTACATACGTTCCAGTCTCAAGCACAGCTACGCTCAGCAGGCAGAGAGTGGAAAAGAGAAAGGGAAGTACCGCACAAGCACACAGTCCAGCAACTGACGAGTGGAATAATACTCGAAAGAAATAATGTATATACAAGAAACTAGTCGTGTGGCCTAGTGGCAAGCGTACGTGATAAAGTAAGGGAGGATGGGGGATCGAATACCGGAGGACGCATTATTTTTGCAGATTTTTAATCATAGAGTTTAATGTGGTCATTGAGTTTCCGCCATGAATTATTTCTGCTCTGAATGGGGCAATTAGATATTTACGTTCTTAGCTATGTGGTTGTATTTCCCTTTATGCTACATCTAATTTAAGAGTCTGTCAGATTTTAAAGTGATTGTTTGGAATTGAATATGTAAATATTGTGCTGTAAGGTTTTGGAGGAAATATAACTAATATTATAATTATCCTTTCAAATAATCCTCTCCAGTTCAACTTTTTCTAAATCTGCAACTAATAATATAAGTATCTCTTCCAATAATCCTCTCTTATTTAATCGTTTCTAAATCTGCGCCCATTCCGTACTCGGTTAACCGTTTATTAATGGGCGCAGCCCTTCCTAGAGCGGGTTCGATGTTGTCGGTCGGTCGGTCGGTCGGTCTGTCTGTCTGTCTGTGCGCACGATAACTCAAGAACGGATGCATGGATTAAAATAAGATTTACAACACAGGTGTATATGCTACAGGGGACCATCGCTATTGAATTTCAGAATTTTTGAATAATTATGTTTAGAGTTATTCATAATTACAGGGCGATGAGTCATCACTTACAATGCAATTACATACGTTCCAGTCACAAGCACAGCTACGCTCAGCAGGCAGAGAGTGGAAAAGAGAAAGGGAAGTAGCGCACAAGCACACAGTCCAGTAACTGGCGTGTGGAACAAGACTCGAAACAAATATGATTCATGCAAGCAAGAAGTTGCGTGGCGTAGTGGTAAGAGCAAGTGATGTATAAGGGGAGGACGGGGGATCGAATCCAGGGAGCTGATTTATTTTTGCAGATTTTAAATCATAGAGTTTAAGCTTGTCATTGAGTTTCCACCATAAATTATTTCTGCTTTGTATGGGGTGATTAGAGATTTCTCTTTTTAGCTATGTGGTTGCATTTACGTTTATGCTACATCTAATTTATGAGTCTGTCAGATTATAAAGTGATTGCTTGGAATTGAATATGTACATATTGTGCTGTAAGCTTTTGGGGGAAACATAACTACAATTATAATTATCCTTTCAAATAATCCTCTCCAGTTAAACTTTTTCTAAATCTGCAACTAATAATATAATTATCTTTTCCAATAATCCTCTCTTATTTAATCGTTTCTAAATCTGCGCCCATTCCGTATTCGGTTAACCGTTTATTAATTGGCGCAGCCATTCTTAGAGCGGGTTCGATGTTGTCGGTCGGTCGGTCTGTCTGTCCGTCTGTGCGCACGATAACTCAAGAACGGATGCATGGATTTAGATAAGATTTAGAACACAGATGTATATGCTACATGGGACCATCGCTATTGAATTTGAGAATTTTCGAATAATTATTTACAGAGTTATTGATAATTAAAGCGCGATGAGTCATCAATTCCAATGCAATTACATACGTTCCAGTCACAAGCACAGCTACGCTCAGCAGGCAGAGAGTGGAAAAGAGAAAGGGAAGTAGCGCACAAGCACACAGTTTAGTAGCTGGTGTGTAGAACAAGACGCAAAACAAATAGGATTAATGTAAACAACAAGTTGCGTGGCGTAGTGGTAAAAGCGCGTGATGTATAAGGGGAGGACAGGGGATCGAATCCGGGTAGCTGATTTATTTTTGCAGATTTTAAATCATAGAGTTAAGCTTGTCATTGAGTTTCCGCCATAAATTATTTCTGCTTTGTATGGGGTGATTAGAGATTTCCCTTTTAAGCTTTGTGGTTGTATTTCCCTTTATGCTACATCTAATTTAAGAGTCGGTCAGATTTTAAAGTGATTGCTTCCAATTTAATTTGTACATATTCTGCTGTAAGGTTTTTGAGGAAACATAACTAAAAGTATATATAATTGTCCTTTCAAATAATCCTCTCCATTTAAACTTTTTCGAAATCTGCAACTAATGATATAATTATATTTTCCAATAATCCTCTTCAAATTTAATCGTTTCTAAATCTGCACCCATTCAGTATTCGGTTATTCGTTTTTTGAGAAATGATAGATTATTTGATAATTGATAGATTATTTGACAATTGATAGATTATTTGATAATTGATTGATTATTTGATAATTGATAGATTATTTGACAATTTATAGATTATTTAATAATTGATAATTGTGCTGTAAGGTTTTGGAGGAAAAATAACTAAAAGTATAATAATCCTTTCAAATAATCCTCTCGATTGAAACGTTTTCTAAACCTGCAACTAATGATATAATTATCTTTTCCAATAATCCTCTCCAAATTTAATCGTTTCTAAATCTGCGCCCATTCCGTATTCGGTTAACCGTTTATTAATGGGCGCAGCCATTCTTAGAGCGGGTTCGATGTTGTCGGTCGGTCGGTCGGTCGGTCGGTCTGTCTGTCTGTCCGTCTGTGCGCACGATAACTCAGGAACGGATGCATGGATTTACATTAGATTTAGAACACAGATGTATATGCTACATGGGACCATCCCTATTGAATTTCAGAATTTTAGAATAATCAGTTTCAGAGTTATTGATAATTAAAGCGCGATGAGTCATCACTTGCAATGCAATTACATACGTTCCAGTCTCAAGCACAGCTACGCTCAGCAGGCAGAGAGTGGAAAAGAGAAAGGGAAGTAGCGCACAAGCACACAGTCCAGTAGCTGGCGTGTGGAACAAGACTTGAAACAAATATGATTAATGCAAGCACGAAGTTGCGTGGCGTAGTGGTAAGAGCGCGGGATGTACAAGGGGAGGACAGGGGATCGAATCCAGGTAGATGGTTTATTTTTGCAGATTTTTAATCATAGGGTTTAATCTCATCATTGAGTTTCCGCTATAAATTATTTCCGCTTTGTATGGGGTGATTAGAGATTTCCTTTTTGGCTATGTGGTTGTATTTACCTTTATGCTACATCTAATTAAGAGTCTGTCAGATTTTAAAGTGATTATTTGGAATTGCATATGAACATATTGCGCTGTAACGTTTTGGAGGAAACATAACTAATATTTTAATTATCCTTTCAAATAATCCACTCCAATTATTTTTTTTCGAAAGCAACGTATAGTGTTATTATTTTTTCCAATAATTTTCTCCAAATTAATCGTTTCTAAATCTGCGCCCATTCCGTATTCGGTTAACCGTTTATTAATGGGCGCAGCCATTCTTAGAGCGGGTTCGATGTTGTCGGTCGGTCGGTCGGTCGGTCTGTCCGTCTGTGCGCACGATAACTCAAGAACGGATGCATGGATTAAGATAAGATTTGGAACACAGGTGTAGATGCTACATGGGACCATCGCTATTGAATTTCAGAATTTTTGAATAATTATTTTCAGAGTAATTGATAATTACAGCGCGATGAGTCATCACTTGCAATGCAATTACATACGTTCCAGTCGCAAGCACAGCAACGCTCAGCACGCAGAGAGTGGAAAAGAGAAAGGGAAGTAGCGCACAAGCACATAGTCCAGTAGCTGGGGAGAGGAACAAGTGTCGAAAGAAATATTATTATTACAAGCAACAAGTCGCGTGACGTAGTGGTTAGAGCGCGCGGTGTAAAAGGGAAAGACAGGGGATGGAATCCAGTTCTACTCTTTATTTTTGCAGATTTTAAATCATAGAGTTTAAGCTTGTCTATGAGTTTCCGCCATAAATTATTTCTGCTACGTATGGGGCGATGAGAGATTGCCCTTTTTATTTATATGGTTGTATTTCCCTTTATGCTACATCTATTTAAGGGTAGGTCACATTTTAAAGTGATTGCTTCCAATTTAATTTGTACATATTCTGCTGTAAGGTTTTGGAGGAAACATAACTAAAAGTATATATAATTATCCTTTCAAATAATCCTCTCCATTTAAACTTTTTCGAAATCTGCAACTAATGATATAATTATCTTTTCCAATAATCCTATTCAAATTTAATGGTTTCTAAATCTGCACCCATTCAGTATTCGGTTATTCGTTTTTTGAGAAATGATAGATTATATGACAATTGATAGATTATTTGATAATTGATAGATTATTTGACAATTGATAGATTATTTGACAATTGATAGATTGTTTGACAATTGATAGATTATTTGACAATTGATAGATTATTTGATAATTGATAGATTATTTGATAATTGATAGATTATTTGATAATTGATAGATTATTTGATAATTGATAGATTATTTGATAATTGATAGATTATTTGATAATTGATAGATTATTTGATAATTGATAGATTATTTGATAATTGATAGATTATTTGACAATTTATAGATTATTTAATAATTGATAATTGTGCTGTAAAGTTTTGGAGGAAACATAACTAATAGTATAATAATCCTTTCCAATAATCCTCTCGATTGAAACGTTTTCTAAATCTGCAACTAATGATATAATTATATTTCCCGCTATTAAATTTCAGCAGCTAGAAAGCTACGCAAATGACGTCATAGTACATACACAACGTAAACACGGCAGGGCTACCTCAAGATGATGCAATTCATTCATTCCGGTCTACACAACCATCTTGTTGTGATAGATGAAACATTGCCATTTCCACATTAATTTGCTGCGTACTGTTGCTAATGATTCACGTTTATTTATATAGCAAACAATAAATTTGCTTTTCTTAATCTATGGACGAGTGTTTAATTCAGTTATAACGACTGAATAAATCAATAACTTATTTGGCGTTGTTTCAATAATGAAATATTTATTTTTCGTTCGATATGTGCTGTAAAAATTATAGAATTCAAGTGTTTATTTCCGTTGAGTGCAATACAAGTTGTTAAATTTTTTAATTGTAAACTGCGATAATGCCTAAATGTAAAAAGAAATCTGCAGATCAACGACGTAAGGAGCAACGGGAGCGAGTTGCTGAAAGACGAAATGGTGTTCCAGAAGTTCGTGAAATTGAACGGGCTTTGGACGCCGAAGCTCGAAGATCAGCTCGTAGTATTGCGGAAGTCCGAGAAGATGAACGGGTGAGAGAAGCGGCATCAAAACGATCAGCTCGATGTGATGCAGAAATTAGAGAAATTGAAAGAAGCAGAGACGTGGAATCAAAGAGGGCAGCCCGAAGTGACCCAAAAGTTAGAGCAGTTAAGCGAATCAGCGACGTGAAATCAAAGAGGGCAGCCCGAAGTGACCCAAAAGTTAGAGCAGTTAAGCGGATCAGCGACGTGCAATCGAAGAGGGCAGTCCGAAGTGACCCAAAAGTTAAAGCAGTTAAGCGGATCAATGACGTGCAATCGAAGAGGGCAGCTAGAAGTGATCCACAAGTTAAAGGAAATAAACGCATCAGAGACGCGGAATCGAAGAGAGCAGCACGAAGTGATCCAGAAGTTAAAGCACATAAACGGATTAGAGACGCAGAATTGAAGAGGGCAGCCAGACTGAAACCGGAAGTTAGAGCTAAAAAACGGAGGATAGATATGGAATCGAAGAGAAAATCCCGTTCCATCCCGTTGATGAAATTAAAAAAGCGTGCTAAAGACAATGAATCTCTTGTCATTGCTCGCTTGGATTCGAATAAACGAAAGCATGAAGCAGAATTGAGAAAAATACGTGCCAACCGACTAAGGGCTTCTCATGTTGATAAATACGACGTTAACAAGAAGCTTTACCATGACTTTATTCGGAGAGCTCCAGTGTTTATCTGCTCATGCTGTGGCCAAACCTGGTATAAGGAGTCAACTGTGGTGGTAACCGCTGATGATATACAGCATTATGTTGAAGTTGATGATTTGAAAAAAGTATTGTGGGTTAATCAAGCTGTTCATCGCTTGTGCACCACATGTTATTCCTACGTTAAAAGGAATAAAATCCCGAAGTTAGCGTTATGTAACGGATTGGATTTCCCTGAACTTCCAACGGAGCTAAAGGTAAAATTTCATTTTTTACATATATTATAGTTTATTTTACATGTATTGTCAATTTATTTCGTGTTTGTCTTGCAGGAATTGACACCTTTGGAATCGCTTCTAATTAGCCTTCGAGTGCCTTTTATGACCATTCAAGCAGTTGGATCGGAGAGACAATCAAAACTGCGGGGAAATGTGGTAAATGTTCCCAACGATTTAGATGTTTGTGCACTAACGCTTCCAAGGAGATTCAACGAAGCCTCAGTCGTTCAACTGCAGTTCATGAGAAGGATGCGCTATCGGCAACCCTATATGTTTGACAAAATTCGCCCCTATAAGGTGTATAAGGCAATGATGTTTCTGATGACGACTGAGTTATACAAAAACTCTAATGTAGTGCTTTCACATGATTGGAGTCGACACGAGGAAGGTAATATTAAATTACTTCATGTGTAAATAATCTACCCTCTACCAACTATCTTTCATGGCATTTTAATTTTTTATCCTGCAGATGATACTCTCGATTTCATATCAGATCCGGAAAGCTTCAATGATGACCATGACGTTGCTACCGTTCAAGAATCTGGAACTGATGCTTGTGTAGTAAACATTGCAATGGAAACAATTGTTGATTCCAGCCACGTATCTCATCACACATTTCCAAGAGCTGAAACTGCTAATTTATCCGAAGCTTTAGAATTTGCTGCCTCTCAACAACAACTACCTGCAAATGATGAAGAAAACGAAGAAAGTACGTCTGAATTTACCGTTTCAAATGGAGCTGAGGAAACACTTATAATGGAAGACGTTGCAAGTATTGTTAAAATAGCTCCAGCAGAAGGTTTGGTCCCTATACCGCTTACACATGATGAACACGCTGAAGAAATGAGTTTTCCCACAATCTACTGCGGCGTCCCGAGAAAATTTGCCACCGGGACTAAACTTAGCTATACCGATATAGCGAAGTCTGAACTACGCCGATATGATCGAAGAGGAACCATACCTAGAAAAGTGTTATATTCCTTCAAGAAGTCTTATAACGAGAAGATTAATCAAGCATACCAAATTTGTTTACGGAAGAAAACAGGCAACCATCAGTTAACTGCAGGAGATATTCGCTCTCCTGAAGTGTTATCAAACATTTTACAACACGATGAAGGCTACGGTGTTTTTAGTAAAGTGCGATGCACTCCTGCTTACTGGTCTCTAAAAAGTAAACAGGTAGTTGCAATGGTCAGGCAACTTGGGAAATGCTCTTTATTTGTGACACTGTCGGCTGCAGAAACTAAATGGCTGGAGTTAATTGTAATTCTAAAGCAACAAGTGGATAAAGTTGTTGTGACAGAAGAAGAGGCCAAAAACATTGATCGCCACGACGTTGCAAGACTTATTCGTTTGGACCCAACTACTTGTATGAGGCACTTTGAACATCGATTTGATTGTTATTTTAAATATCTTTTGAAGGGAAAGGATGGAATTTTTTCACCACATGAAATTGAAGATTTCTTCTTTCGGTTGGAATTTCAGGTAAGGAAATCAGATGAAAACTGATTAAATTTGCAACTGATAGAATTTGACAACTGATAGAATTTGACAACTGATAGAATTTGACAACTGATAGAATTTGACAACTGATAGAATTTGACAACTGATAGAATTTGACAACTGAGAGAATTTGTCAACTGATAGAATTTGACAACTGATAGAATTTGACAACTGATAGAATTTGACAACTTTGACAACTGATAGAATTTGACAACTGATAGAATTTGACAACTGATAGAATTTGACAACTGATAGAATTTGACAACTGATAGAATTTGACAACTGATAGAATTTGACAACTGATAGAATTTGACAACTGATAGAATTTGACAACTGATAGAATTTGACAACTGATAGAATTTGACAACTGAGAGAATTTAAATTAATCAAATATGGATGTAAGTGTCATGGATGAAATAATATGATTTTTTAGGCCAGAGGTTCACCCCATATACATGGTTTAATATGGTTGAAAGATGCTCCAGTCTTTGCAGAGGGCGTGCAGGATACTGTTGAGCAATGCATTTCATTCATCGATAGATATTTAACCTGTGAACGCAAAACCGATGATAAACTCGCGGAATATATGGGATACCAACTGCACAAACACACGCATACTTGTTACAAGAAAGCGGATAAAACAAGAACTTGCCGATTTGGTTTCCCAAGACCCCCGCTGAACACTACAAGATTACTGCTTCCGCTCCCACAAGGTTCATTGTCATTTTTTGTACTTTATACATACAACGGTGGAATCTTAGTAATTATTTGATGTCTTGCATGACAGATTACGACAAAGACGAACGGGATGCCCTTATCAACATATACGAAGCCATTAAAACGCGATTGACCGAGATGGGGAGAGATTTTAAGGAGGATATATGCTTTTCAACATTTCTTAAAAGCATGGGGATAACAGAGCAAAAGTATTTGCTGGCATTGCAGTCGAGCATTAAGCGTCCTACAGTTTTCCTTAAGCGAAAGACTACTGAAATTTTTATCAATAACTACAACTCCAAGATGCTGGAAGCGTGGGGAGCTAATATGGACGTTCAATTCGTTTTGGATACCTACGCGTGCGCTAGGTACTGTGCAGGATATATTACAAAACCTGACGGGGGTCTGTCGAAACTTCTTCAAGCAGCAACCAAGGAAGTCCGGCTTGGAAACTTTAGTATTCGTGAGAAACTGAGAAAATTTGGCAATATACTTATTAACGGCGTTGAAATATCAGTGCAAGAAGCTGTGGCATTTATATTAGGAATTTCTATGATGCGATGTAGTCGTCAAGTATTATATATCAATACGTCTCCACCATTCGAAAGAACCTCTATGCTGAAAAATACTGAAGAGTTGTCAATGCTTTCGGACGATAGTGAAGATATATGTGCAAAAGGATTGATTGACCATTACATGCAACGTTCAAAAGATTTGGAAAACATCTGTCTTGCGTATTTCGCCAGTAATTACGAATTTGAATCAATACGCAAGTATTCCAGCTCTCAGGGCTCCGAGTCATTTGGAGATAATGAATTGCCATTGGTAAATCAAAGTCAATCAAATCCACGTCACAAACTTTTGGAAAATACAGGTTACGTACGCCTGCGAAGAGTTTCGAAAATTGTACGCTTCAGGAATTATTCTCTTAACTTGGATCCCTCCAACTTCTATCGTGAACAGTTAATGTTGTTTGTTCCTTGGAGGAATGAATCCGCGGAATTAGTCAATATAAATGGGAAAAGCAAATACGAGTCACACTTAAGCGAAATCAAGGTAAATTCCAAATTTATTTACTACCACGATGATATAAGTGAAGAGCTGATTGGCAAAGCAATGGACACCGAAGTTGAATGTGAGGATGACAGTGCGGAAGACGTCGTTGACAACAACCTACAACTACTGCCAGAAGAACGAACAAATGAATACGTTGATGAGTTAACCACAGTCTCACCAAAAGTTCTCCATTTCCTACCTCCTAAACTAGTTGACTGTGAAACTTATGTCGGTCTTATGAGATCCTTGAATGACAGCCAACGACGTGTAGTATTACATGTAACACACGAAGTGAAATCATCAGTATCACCATGTCACATATTTTTGCATGGTGGAGCTGGGGTCGGTAAAAGCCATACAATCAACGCTATTGTACAGAACATGCTCCGATGGCAGGCCACTGACGCAACTTTAAATCCGGAACACCCTTGTGTTATTGTAGCCGCTCCCACAGGAAAAGCAGCGTTCAACGTGTTTGGTATGACACTTCACTGTGCATTTAAACTGCCACCTAACCAAAGTAGAATACTTGTGGACTTAAACGACAGTACCCTCAACACCCTGCGTGGGAAGTTTTCAAACGTGAAACTAATAATTATCGATGAAATTTCAATGGTGAGTTCAAAAACACTTTATCAAGTGGATCAAAGACTCCCCCAGATTTTCGCTAATAGTAATCCGTTTGGTGGTATTTCCATTCTTGTTGTTGGACATCTAAGACAATTACCCCCCGTCGCGGGTACATATGTATTCAAATCTTCTAATCACAGCGAAATGAGTGAACTTGTAGGGAATCCGTTATGGGAACTGTTTCAATTCTACGAATTGATTGAGATTAAACGACAGGCAGGAGAATTTGAGTTCTGTAAAGCTTTGAATAACATGTCGGAGGGAACCATGGATCAAGAAGACATCGCATTGATGGCTTCACGAGAGATCCCTTCAAATTTTGAACCACCGCCTGATGCAATTAACTTGTTCTTCACAAACAAAGAATGTGACACCTTCAACAAACACATCCACTCCAAGATGTCCACAGAGGCGGCTGTATCTATTGCCTATGACAGAGTTGAAGGTACTTAATCATGTACAGTTATTTGTCATAAACAATAACATCTTTGAATGTATTTAATAGGATGTTCTTGTCCATAGGCAAAGCGTCTATCTCAGCAAAGCAATCGTTGCTGCAATATGCTAAAAATCTATCTGTTTCCCAATCGGATGGATTGCGTTACGAAGTGTCACTGCAAGTTGAAGCTATGTATTTCATCACTACAAACGTTGATGTTCAAGACGGATTGTTCAATGAAGCCACAGCTAAGTTGAAAATGATTGAATATGGGTTCACTTCTTCGGGACAGAAAATACCAAAATGCGTTTGGCTAGATTTTAAAAATTCTATGATTGGTTGTGCGTCAAGAGCAAAAACAAAACAGTACCAGATTGCCAAGGGCATTGATACAAGCTGGGTCAAGGTTGATCGTATGACTCGGAATCTTAAGAAACGCGAAACTGACCTCATCGCAATAGTTCGGAGCCAGATACCTATTACAGCAGCTAATGGAATAACAGTTCACAAATTGCAAGGCTCTACGCTGGATTGTGTTGTTGTCAACTTACTCAAATCTAAAAGAAATGAAAGGGAGCTATTGTATGTAGCTTGCAGCCGAGCATCCAAACTATCAGGATTATTTATCGCTGGACAATTCCGGCCACCAACTTCACAAACTTACGATCCTGTCACATATGAACTTCAACGCTTGAAACTTAATCCTCTCAACTTCCGAATGTGTTTTTTCCAAGATCTACCCGTCGAAACCACTAAAATATACTTCCACAATGTGCAATCCTTTCGATTACACAGAGACGACATATTGGCAGATCAATGCATTCAAGCTGCTGATTTCATCGTTCTTGTGGAGCCCAAATCAGTTACATCAGATTCAGTTGAACTGGATGGATTTAATATTATTCATCGTCTAGATTCGCCATCTCACATGTCATCTGAGGGGATACTTCTATTTAGAAGATGTAAGTTCATTACCAGTTACATTTTATGACTAAATTCAAAGTAGCGCATATTTAAAACACCTTATAAAATTTCAGGCGGTGTTGATACAGAAATAATAGCAACTTCACGGATTATTTGCAATCAAAAAGGTCATATGACTATTCTTGGATGGACGTTAGGTTCTGTAAAAATATGGACATTGTATAAATCTCCCAAATTTTGTGATTCCTCCTTCTTCAATGAAATTGAAACTATGCTTCATACAACCATGCCCACAATAATTATGGGAGATATGAATTTGAACATTCAGCAGACTTCTACGCTAAAACGTGTACAAACAGTGATACACAACTCCTCCTTTGTGTTAAAGTTGGATCCGCATGAACCAACTACGTGTAGTGGTACCCATATTGATTGGTGTCTATCAAATTTCGATTCTTACGCTAACATTTATGAAACTTACTACAGTCATCATAAGTCATTGTGTATCACATATAAATAATTTTCTTTTTTCATGTATTAGTAGTATTTTAAAATAGTTGTCAAATTCTATGAGTTGTAAGATCTATCAAATGTCAAATGTAAGATCTATCAAATGTCAAATTCTATCAGTTGTCAAATTCTATCAGTTGTCAAATTCTATCAGTTGTCAAATTCTATCAGTTGTCAAATTCTATCAGTTGTCAAATTCTATCAGTTGTCAAATTCTATTAGTTGTCAAATTCTATCAGTTTTCACAGTCCATGAGTTTTTACACTCTAAAAATTTTCACATTCTATCAGTCTTTATCTAGTTTTATCGAATTTAAAGTTTCATCCTTTATAAAATTGTTTGCGGTATCCAAAAATACGCTATTGAATCATACATTTGTGGAACACGATTAGATGAGGATGCATTAATAGATGGGGTTATATTTAATTTTGGCGGTACAACGATGGTTTTTTTCGGTTTAACCAATCAGAAACTCTGTAAAGCAAAAACGCCTGAGGATGTAGACGTTACCTCGTTCCTTGTGTTTAACCACAAACAACATTTGCCTGTACAAATCAACTACAGTATACTCTTTCACTTCATTACTAACTTTCAAACGCTGTGGACACCTTCTGTGTATTGCTGCATACCACAACAAAACAAGCCAACTACATCATTAAAGGTAACCAATTTTAATAGTGTTAATAAATTAAATTATTATTTTATTTTAATGAATTTTTTTTTAACTTAAACAAGCATCAATTTTAATGAAATATTATCTAATTCTTGCTACTAGAGAAACTCATAATGTTTGCTGAGTGCGTCTGCTGTCGAGGAGATTTCTCTTCAGACAAGGAAATCAAAGGAACCGTAAGTCAAATATTCCTAAACTAGATATTATATGCCTAGACATTAAGCTGCTCGTCAATAATTTTCTGCATTGTCTTCTATAACTGAATAGGCAGGAAATGGTGCTGTTATGCGTGCAGCCATCCAAACTGTAATCATTTAGCATCATATTATGTATTTTATATTTGCAGGTGATCAAATATAACAGTTGTGGCCATCTTGCTCATGACGTTTGTGCAACGGTAGCCTGGAGAACCACAAATGGAGACTCCTGTCCAAAATGCAAACGCCATATTCAAAGCTTCGATTACGCTTTTGATGCACAAAACCTTATTAACCACATGCCTCCCCTTGATCCGTTGGGTTCCCGAGTTCCGTTCCCTGAACCTGAACTAGTTGGAATGGAGATAAGAGTGCATATGGGAAATTGGATGGTGGAGGTTTGGTATGATGTCCCCAAAAATTTGAGACCTGAGGTAATTTAACATGTAGAAACGTAAAACCATATTAAGATGTTAATGCAAACGAAAAGTTCGATTCATCCAAGCAATTGTCGATTTTTATATTGTTACAGCTTGCGGATAATTACTTTCAACGGATGGTGCGTCTTGGATTCGAAACGTATTATACCTTCAACGTACGAGCAGCTACTGCAGCAGAATCGCTATTATTTGAAGAAAATGGAAGCGTTCCGTCGGATATAGAACGTGACTCACGCTTCCATGTCCTATGATCTCAATGTAATGTTATACACTAATCATCACCACTTGTACTGAACCTGATATACGTGTAGATTTATGTACAGTTTAATTATGACCATGAACTAGTGCCTTTGAAAATTATACAGCTGATCACAATCAAAACGCTGTCAATTCTGATGCTATCATAATTACTGTTTTAATGTATTTATGCTCCATTCTTATTTTCATGTATGCATATTCTGTAACTATATTTAACAATCGCTGATGGAGAAAATGTATTACCTCCTGTTTAAGTTTTTTGCAATACCCGAATTGTCATAGTATCAAAATATATTTTGTTTCATGTTACACTTTGAAATTTGTAATATGTATGTATGAGAGTGAAATTTCATGGACTAAAACATATTTGAAAATAAAAGTTTCACATCTTTCCATAATATTAACTCGAGAACACATTTTACAGGTTATAATTCATCCTTAATGCATTATTTGAATCCATTACACGTTACACCCATACTATCTACTATTACTAACGATCACATGCAATCCCCTAAGCGATTCTAAACAAGCGTAAACATTCGGTATTCGTTATATGCGAAATATTAATTCATCATATCATTATAACGTTAAAATTAAGCGTCACTCTAGCATTACACCATTACATCAACAAGTCAACATGAAATTATCGTATCTTGCAGCCATCTGTTTTTGCGATAGGTGTTGTTGAAGAACGAATTGCTTCCTGTTGTAATAATTTATGAAATCCTGCGTATAATGCACGTTCCGCCCCCAAAACTCCCGATGCCACTCGAATGGGATACTACTCGTTGCATTGTACTTCGAAATCCATACCCATTGCAGCTAGAAATAACATGAAAAATAATTTCATTATTATAATTAATTTCATGAACCACTGGTAACTTTAAAATGTATCACAATCTTATTTATATAATGAAAGTGTGACGTACTCCGTCTCTCAATTGGGGCATTTCCATTTTTAAAATTATAACGCATCTTTCGTTAACAATACGCTTCATCAACGTTTTCAATGGAGTAAGTCCAGGTGCGCCATCTCTGAAAGGGTCCGCAGGGGGCATTGCAAGTAAAGAATTATCAAAAAGCAGTTCGCCATCAACTGATTTCCTCCATGCAAAATACCCATCTCCCATTTCAGTTCGACAAAGTGGACATTTAGCATCAGAAGCTTCCTTCCATATATCCGATACACAGTTTTCACAAAATTGATGTCCACATATCAACTTCACAATCTGCGTACGCAAGGCAAATTTACTTAATCAATTATTGCCATTTGCATATAATTCTGAAACCCACAAACTTACATTTACCTTGTGAAATTCCAAGTCATCCGTGCAAATCAAAAATGGCGTCGCCATGTCCGACATAATTTCCAACCCCTCACGACAATTCAGTATGTAGCAAATCTGATTTTCATGCAAACCTTTTCTTAACCGAAACCTGAAATTTTAATTTAACCAGTTATGGTAACTATAAGTCCTCAAATTCTATCAGTTGTCTAATTCTATCAGTTGTCTAATTCTATCAGTTGTCTGTTTCTATCAGTTGTCAAATTCTATCAGTTGTCAAATTGTATCAGTTGTCAAATTGTATCAGTTGTCTTATTCTATCAGTTGTCTAATTCTATCAGAGGGCTGTTTCTAACAGTTGTCAAATTCTATCAGTTGTCAAATTCTATCAGTTGTTCAATTCTATCAGTTGTCAAATTCTATCAGTTGTCAAATTCTATCAGTTGTCAAATTCTATCAGTTATCAAATTCTATCAGTTGTCAAATTCTATCAGTTATCAAGTTGTATCAGTTATCAAATTCTATCAGTTGTCAAATTCTATCAGCTGTCAAATTCTATCAGTTGTCAAATTCTATCAGTTGTCAAATTCTATCAGTTGTCAAATTCTATCAGTTATCAAATTCTATCAGTTGTCAAATTCTATCAGTTATCAAATTCTATCAGTTGTCAAATTCTATCAGTTGTCAAATTCTATCAGTTGTCAAATTCTATCAGTTGTCAAATTCTATCAGTTGTCAAATTCTATCAGTTGTCAAATTCTATCAGTTGTCAAATTCTATCAGTTGTCAAATACTATCAGTTGTTAAATTCTATCAGTTGTCAAATTCTATCAGTTGTTAAATTCTATCAGTTGTCAAATTCTATCAGTTGTAAAATTTTATAAAAAACCACTTCCACCTACTTACTTCTGGTATTAGTTACAAAATACCGTTATTATCCAGTAATTATCAATATGAAATCATTTGTTTTAATGAGATTATGTTCAAAAATCATTAACGAAGTAGTAACTTACTGGTACATGCTTTCATCTATCATTACCATAACGCGTACATGTAGCTCTATTTCGTGTAAAGTGCATCAATCATTTACATATTGGAAAAAGTGTAGGATTTCCCATCTGGCGCCTTTGTCATGTCTATACCAGGTTTGAAAGCTTGCATTTCATTGGCTAATGGTACACGATAGAAAGTATTTTCACAACGTATTGTCTTAGCATATACAACGTTCCTGTAACGTTGAGTATTATTCAGTGCGTGTAATTCTGTAGAACGACACACAATTGCATTAGCTCCTCCTGGTACTGTTTCCTTCATCACAAATTCTCATTTAATTGCAGTTATTTCAAATCAAAACTTGCGTAGTATTAACGAGTTACCCGCGAATAAAGTATCCATACAATAATTAACATGGATAGTCCCAAGAAGCAACCCGGTAAGTGACTACATCAAATATTTAATTAATTGCCTTCATTAACTTAATCTGCTCACTTAACATTCAACACGTTCAAATCCATTGTTGCCATTAAAATTATATTTTTATGTGTTCAGATATGGCCGAAAGTGTGAAGCCAACGATGCGAAAACGTTCTGTGAACTTCTGGGGAGTCAAAACTAATGACGATAGTGCTAAGCGTGTTAAATCTACATTGAATGGGCCTCTAACGACAATTGACAAGCTCTCGGTTGGAAGGTATTCCGTATTATACTTGTGATGTTTTCGTTACGATAATAATCAACATCATTATGAAATTATTCATTCACTTTAATATATATTTAATCCAGATCCAAAGCACCACTTCAATTCAGATGCATCAGACGAAGCTTTTACAAGCAGTTGAAAAATGGAGGACTTATTTCCTTTCATGTGATGGATGGTTCTTCGGAAATCAGTGTCGTAGCCTATGGTTCTGCAGCTGAAAAAGTCGATCGCATGGTGCAGGTACTATTTCAACTTAATCCTGAATACTATTTTACCATCATGCATGTGTATAAGTTGTAATTTTTGTTTGCAAAACAGATTAACGGTGTTTACCAGGTCGAAGACTACGGTATTTCACTACTGCGGAACCCAAAGTATGGCATAGGACCGTCAGGACTTGAAATTGTACTGGACAATAAATCCCAAATCGTTGAAGATGCCGAATCCAACCTGCCCGCGATCCCACTGAATTTTATAACTTTGGAGGATGTTGAGAAATTACCTCTAGAAGAGCATTTCGGTTCGTACATCTAAACACACGAAACATTCTATTTCGCAGCATTACATACATTCGTACCAAATATCCCAATCTTAAACTAATGAATTGGAATTTCTTTCATTACACAGATTGTTTGGTGGTTCTCTCTGAAAAGGAGCCTATGGAAGTAACCAAAAATGGCTACAAGAAACGAGACGTCTGGGTTACAGATAAAACCAAAATAGAATTGGTATTGGTCCTATTGGGTGAAGAAGCTGAGAACTTCAATTCTGAAATTGGCACAGTTTTTGCTATTCGCAAAGGGAAAATGACCGAATTCCAAGGCACTGTGAATATGACGTTGGGATTGGATGGATTATTCTGGGTATTTCAGAATATATATTAATGATTTCTAATACCTATATTACTCATTATATTTACTCATTTGACATTCATCTAATATTCCTTGCAGCAAAACCCGGATTTACCCATAACTGCTGATTTAAAGGCATGGTTTGATGCTGAGAAGGCCAATGTACAGCCCTCTCAATGATTTGTTCCTTTATTTCCATTCGCCATACCATAATTATGGAGACCTTTCTATATAAGAATATATAATTCACGTCTTATGTTTACGTATTCATTCCAATTTTGTCATGTACGTATGTTACCATTTACATGCAAAGGAAATAATTTTAGGTACTTCGAAATAATCATCCGATTGCGTCAAGTCGCTATATGGTTTATTATTTACCATTATGAATATGTGACAGTTGCACTTGTGAAATTCACCAGCAAATCTTCAATACATTTATAAGCGACTGTGTGTGAAACCAAAAACAAAAATTTTAATTTGTGAAGGTATATTTTATGTTATTAAATATACTCATGAATAATCCTCTCCAATTTAATCGTTTCTTTCTTATTCGTTTTCTTTCAATTTAATTTGTACATATTCTGCTGTAAGGTTTTGGAGGAAACATAACTAAAAGTATATATAATTATTCTTTCAAATAATCCTCTCCATTTAAACTTTTTCGAAATCTGCAACTAATGATATAATTATATTTTCCAATAATCCTCTTCAAATTTAATCGTTTCTAAATCTGCACCCATTCAGTATTCGGTTATTCGTTTTTTGAGAAATGATAGATTATATGACAATTGATAGATTATTTGATAATTGCTAGATTATTTGATAATTGATAGATTATTTGACAATTGATAGATTATTTGACAATTGATAAATTATTTGACAATTGATAGATTATTTGACAATTGATAGATTATTTGATAATTGATGGATTATTTGATAATTGATAGATTATTTGATAATTGATAGATTATTTGATAATTGATAGATTATTTGATAATTGATAGATTATTTGACAATTTATAGATTATTTAATAATTGATAATTGTGCTGTAAGGTTTTGGAGGAAACATAACTATAGTATAATAATCCTTTCAAATAATCCTCTCGATTGAAACGTTTTCTAAATCTGCAACTAATGATATAATTATCTTTTCCAATAATCCTCTCCAAATTTAATCGTTTCTAAATTGCGCCCATTCCGTATTCGGTTAACCGTTTATTATAGTTATAGAGTTCATGTTTTGTACTGAACCTGTAGGACCTTACGTTCGTAATGCATGCCAGAGTATAGTTCATTTCATAGCTTTTAGCAAATACTGTAGCTGTAAAATGTGGAATTTAAATGCACTGATGCAATGCTATTTGTGAATGACTACGATTAAAACAGTCAAGCTTTTCATTTAATTGATGATATTGTATGCACACGAGAACGTTTTTTACATTCACTTAATGAGAATTTATCTGAAGTCCTTTTTCCTGGACTAAAAACATGATCGATTATTAATTTTGCAAAGAACTCTCAAAGATGTGTTTGTCCGATGATTATTAATGGGCGCAGCCCTTCCTAGAGCGGGTTCGATGTTGTCGGTCGGTCGGTCGGTCGGTCGGTCGGTCGGTCTGTCTGTCTGTGCGCACGATAACTCAAGAACGGATGCATGGATTAAGTTAAGTTTTAGAACACAGGTGTATATACTACATGGGACCATCACTATTGAATTTCAGAATTTTAGAATAATTAGTTTCAGAGTTATTGATAATTAAAGCGCGATGAGTCATCACTTACAATGCAATTACATACGTTCCAGTCTCAAGCACAGCTACGCTCAGCAGGCAGAGAGTGGAAAAGAGAAAGGGAAGTACCGCACAAGCACACAGTCCAGTAACTGACGAGTGGAATAATACTCGAAAGAAATAATGTGTATACAAGGAACTAGTCGTGTGGCCTAGTGGCCAGCGTACGTGATAGAGTAAGGGAGGATGGGGGATCGAATACCGGAGGACGCATTATTTTTGCAGATTTTTAATCATAGAGTTTAATCTGGTCATTGAGTTTCCGCCATGAATTATTTCTGCTCTGAATGGGGCAATTAGAGATTTACGTTGATAGCTATGTGGTTGTATTTCCCTTTATGCTACATCTAATTTAAGAGTCTGTCAGATTTTAAAGTGATTGTTTGGAATTGAATATGTAGATATTGTGCTGTAAGGTTTTGGAGGAAATATAACTAATATTATAATTATCCTTTCAAATAATCCTCTCCACTTAAACTTTTTCTAAATCTGCAACTAATAATATAATTATCTTTTCCAATAATCCTCTCTTATTTGATCGTTTCTAAATCTGCGCCCATTCCGTACTCGGTTAACCGTTTATTAATGGGCGCAGCCATTCTTAGAGCGGGTTCGATGTTGTCGGTCGGTCGGTCGGTCGGTCGGTCGGTCTGTCTGTCTGTCTGTCTGTCCGTCTGTGCGCACGATAACTCAAGAACGGATGCATGGATTTAGATAAGATTTAGAACACAGGATGTATATGCTACATGGGACCATCGCTATTGAATTTGAGAATTTTCGAATAATTATTTACAGAGTTATTGATAATTAAAGCGCGATGAGTCATCAATTCCAATGCAATTACATACGTTCCAGTCACAAGCACAGCTGAGCTCAGCAGGCAGAGAGTGGAAAAGAGAAAGGGAAGTAGCGCACAAGCACATAGTCCAGTAGCTGGGGAGTGGAACAAGTGTCGCAAGAAATATTATTATTACAAGCAACAAGTCGCGTGACGTAGTGGTTAGAGCGCGTGGTGTAAAAGGGAAGGACAGGGGATCGAATCCAGTTCTACTCTTTATTTTTGCAGATTTTAAATCATAGAGTTTAAGCTTGTCATTGAGTTTCCGCCATAAATTATTTCTGCTTCGTATGGGGCGATGAGAGATTGCCCTTTTTATTTATATGGTTGTATTTCCCTTTATGCTACATCTATTTAAGAGTAGGTCACATTTTAAAGTGATTGCTTCCAATTTAATTTGTACATATTCTGCTGTAAGGTTTTGGAGGAAACATAACTAAAAGTATATATAATTATGCTTTCAAATAATCCTCTCCATTTAAACTTTTTCGAAATCTGCAACTAATGATATAATTATCTTTTCCAATAATCCTCTTCAAATTTAATCGTTTCTAAATCTGCACCCATTCAGTTTTCAGTTGTTCGTTTTTTGAGAAATGATAGATTATATGACAATTGATAGATCATTTCATAATTGATGGATTATTGGATAATTGATAGATTATTTGACAATTGATAGATTATTTGATAATTGATGGATTATTTGATAATTGATAGATTATTTGATAATTGATAGATTATTTCATAATTGATAGATTATTTGACAATTTATAGATTATTTAATAATTGATAATTGTGCTGTAAGGTTTTGGAGGAAACATAACTAATAGTATAATAATCCTTTCAAATAATCCTCTCGATTGAAACGTTTTCTAAATCTGCAACTAATGATATAATTATCTTTTCCAATAATCCTCTCCAAATTTAATCGTTTCTAAATCTGCGCCCATTCCGTATTCGGTTAACCGTTTATTAATGGGCGCAGCCATTCTTAGAGCGGGTTCGATGTTGTCGGTCGGTCTGTAGGTCGGTCTGTCTGTCCGTCTGTGCGCACGATAACTCAAGAACTAATGCATACATTAAGATAAGATTTACAACACAGGTGTATATGCTACAGGGGACCATCGCTATTGAATTTCAGAATTTTTGAATAATTATTTTCAGAGTTATTGATAATTAAAGCGCGATGAGTCATCACTTACAATGCAATTGTACGTTCCAGTCACAAGCACAGCTACGCTCACCAGGCAGAGAGTGGAAAAGAGAAAGGGAAGTAGCGCACAAGCACACAGTCCAGTAGCTAGTGTGGAACAAGTTGCGTGGCGTAGTGGTAAGAGCGCGTGCTGTGTAAAGGGAGGACATGGGATCGAATCCAGGTAGCTGATTAATTTTTGCAGATTTTAAATCATAGAGTTTAAGCTTGTCATTGAGTTTCCGCCATTAATTATTTCTGCTTTGTATGGGGTGATTAGAGATTTACCTTCTTAGCTATGTGGTTTTATTTCTCTTTATGCTACGTCTGATTTAAGAGTCTGTCAGATTTTAACATGATTGTTTGGAATTGAATATGTACGTTTTGTTCTTTAAGGTTTTGGAGGAAATATAACTAATATTATAATTATCCTTTCAAATAATCCTCTCCACTTAAACTTTTTCTAAATCTGCAACTAATAATATAATTATCTTTTCCAATAATCCTCTCCAAATTTAATCGTTTCTAAATCTGCGCCCATTCCGTATTCGGTTAACCGTTTATTAATGGGCGCAGCCATTCTTAGAGCGGGTTCGATGTTGTCGGTCGGTCGGTCGGTCGGTCTGTCCGTCTGTGCGCACGATAACTCAAGAACGGATGCATGGATTAAGATAAGATTTGGAACACAGGTGTAGATGCTACATGGGACCATCGCTATTGAATTTCAGAATTTTAGAATAATTAGTTTTAGAGTTATTGATAATTAAAGCGCGATGAGTCATCACTTACTATGCAATTACATACGTTCCAGTCACCAAGCAGAGAGTGGAAAAGAGAAAGGGAAATTGCGCACCACCACACAGTCCAGTAGCTGGCGAGTGGAACAAGACTCGAAAGTAATATAATGAATGCAAGGAACTAGTCGTGTGGCCTACTGGTTTGCGTGCGTGACAGAGCAAGGGAGGATGGGGGTTCGAATACCGGGTGTCGCATTATTTTTGCAGATTTTTAATCATAGAGTCTAATCTGGTCATTGAGTTTCCGCCATAAAGTATCTCTGCTTTGTATGGGGTGATTAGAGATTTCCCATTTTAGCTATGTGGTTGTAATTCCCTTACTGCTACATCTAATTCAAATGTCTGTCAGGTTTTAAAGTGATTGCTTGGAATTGAATATGTACACATTGCGCTGTAAGGTTTTGGAGGAAACATAACTAATATTATAATTATCCTTTCAAATAATCCACTCCATTTAAACTTTTTTGAAATCTGCAACTAATGATATAATTATCTTTTCCATTATTCTCTTCAAATTTAATCCTTTCTAAATCTGCACCCATTCAGTATTCGGTTTTTCGTTTTTTGAGAAATGATAGATTATATGACAATTGATAGATTATTTGATAATTGATAGATTATTTGGCAATTGATAGATTATTTGACAATTGATAGATTATTTGATAATTGATGGATATTTTGATAACTGATGGATTACTTGATAATTGATGGATTATTTGATAATTGATGGATTATTTGATAATTGATAGATTATTTGATAATTTATAGATTATTTAATAATTTATAATTGTGCTGTAAGGTTTTGGAGGAAACATAACTAATAGTATAATAATCCTTTCAAATAATCCTCTCGATTGAAACGTTTTCTAAATCTGCAACTAATGATATAATTATCTTTTCCAATAATACTCTCCAAATTTAATCGTTTCTAAATCTGCGCCCATTCCGTATTCGGTTAATCGTTTATTAATGGGCGCAGCCATTTATAGAGCGGGTTCCATGTTGTCGGTCGGTCTGTCTGTCTGTCCGTCTGTGCGCACGATAACTCAAGAACGGATGCATGGATTTAGATAAGATTTAGAACACAGATGTATATGCTACATGGGACCATCGCTATTGAATTTCAGAATTTTCGAATAATTATTTACAGAGTTATTGATAATTAAAGCGCGATGAGTCGTCAATTCCAATGCAATTACATACGTTCCAGTCACAAGCACAGCTACGCTCAGCAGGCAGAGAGTGGAAAAGAGAAAGGGAAGTAGCACACAAGCACATAGTCCAGTAGCTGGGGAGTGGAACAAGTGTCGAAAGAAATATTTTTATTACAAGCAACAAGTCGCGTGACGTAGTGGTTAGAGCGCGTGGTGTAAAAGGGAAGGACAGAGGATCGAATCCAGTTCTACTCTTTATTTTTGCAGATTTTAAATCATAGAGTTTAAGCTTGTCATTGATTTTCCGCCATAAATTATTTCTGCTTCGTATGGGGCGATGAGAGATTGCCCATTTTATTTATATGGTTGTAATTCCCTTTATGCTACATCTATTTAAGAGTAGGTCACATTTTAAAGTGATTGCTTCCAATTTAATTTGTACATATTCTGCTGTAAGGTTTTGGAGGAAACATAACTAAAATTATATATAATAATCCTTTCAAATAATCTTCTCCATTTAAACTTTTTCGAAATCTGCAACTAATGATATAATTATATTTTCCAATAATCCTCTTCAAATTTAATCGTTTCTAAATCTGCACCCATTCAGTATTCGGTTATTCGTTTTTTGAGAAATGATAGATTATATGACAATTGATAGATTATTTGACAATTGATAGATTATTTGACAATTGATGGATTATTTGATAATTGATAGATTATTTGATAATTGATAGATTATTTGATAATTTATAGATTATTTGACAATTTATTGATTATTTAATAATTGATTTTTGTGCTGTAAGGTTTTGGAGGAAACATAACTAATAGTATAATAATCCTTTCAAATAATCCTCTCGATTGAAACGTTTTCTAAATCTGCAACTAATGATATAATTATCTTTTCCAATAATCCTCTCCAAATGTAATCGTTTCTAAATCTGCGCCCATTCCGTATTCGGTTAACCGTTTATTAATTGGCGGAGCCATTCCTAGAGCGGGTCGGTGATGTCTGTCGGTCTGTCTGTCGGTCTGTCTGTGCGCACTATAACTCACGAAAGGATGCATGTATTGGCATGAGATTTTCAATAAAGGTGTTTAAACAATAGGGCATCATCGCTATTGATTTTGAGCCACATTCGTTAACTAACTTCGGAGTTATAGATAATTATAGTTAATGGTAAGTTTTAACAGGCCATATAAAACATTTAATGTACATACGTTCCACTCACAAGCACACATCCAGCTGAGTAGGAAGAGAGTGGAAAGAGAAAGTAAAAACACACACACGCACACATTCCAGTGGCTTAGTGGTATAGAGCGCGCGAGGGAGGAAGAGAGAGGCATGGGATCGAATACAGCTGGATGTTTTATTTTTGCATTTTTTTATCCATCGAGTATAAGTCTTTGAGTTTCAGCCATTTAGTTTTAACCTTCAATACATTATCACAAGTACGGGGTGACCAGAGAATGCCTGTTTTTAGTATAATAGATAGTTTGCCTTTACCTATCTATTTCAAACGACCGTTTCTTCAAACCTAAGAACCTATTGATTCCTTTATCCATTTAATTTTTTTAAAATCCGCCAATTCCGTATTCGGTTACCCGTTTATTAATGGGCGCAGCCATTCTTAGAGCGGGTTCGATGTTGTCGGTCGGTCGGTCGGTCGGTCGGTCGGTCTGTCTGTCTGTCCGTCTGTGCGCACGATAACTCAAGAACGGATGCATGGATTAAGTTAAGATTTACAACACAGGTGTGTATGCTACAGGGGACCATCGCTATTGAATTTGAGAATTTTTGAATAATTATTTTCAGAGTTATTCATAATTAAAGCGCGATGAGTCATCACTTACAATGCAATTACATACGTTCCAGTCACAAGCACAGCTACGCTCAGCAGGCAGAGAGTGGAAAAGAGAAAGGGAAGTAGCGCACAAGCACACAGTCCAGTAACTGGCGTGTGGAACAACACTCGAAACAAATATGCTTAATGCAAGCAAGAAGTTGCGTGGCGTAGTGGTAAGAGCGCGGGATGTACAAGGGGAGGACAGGGGATCGAATCCAGTTCTACTCATTATTTTTGCAGATTTTAAATCATAGAGTTTAAGCTTGTCATTGAGTTTCCGCCATAAATTATTTCTGCTTCGTATGGGGCGATGAGAGATTGCCCTTTTTATTTATATGGTTGTATTTCCCTTTATGCTACATCTATTTAAGAGTAGGTCACATTTTAAAGTGATTGCTTCCAATTTAATTTGTACATATTCTGCTGTAAGGTTTTGGAGGAAACATAACTAAAAGTATATATAATTATCCTTTCAAATAATCCTCTCCATTTAAACTTTTTCGAAATCTGCAACTAATGATATAATTATATTTTCCAATATTCCTCTTCAAATTTAATCGTTTCTAAATCTGCACCCATTCAGTATTCGGTTATTCGTTTTTTGAGAAATGATAGATTATATGACAATTGATAGATTATTTGGTAATGGATGGATTATTTGACAATTGATAGATTATTTGATAATGGATGGATTATTTGATAATTGATAGATTATTTGATAATTGATAGATTATTTGATAATTGATAGATTATTTGACAATTTATAGATTATTTAATAATCGATAATTGTGCTGTAAGGTTTTGGAGGAAACATAACTAATAGTATAATAATCCTTTCCAATAATCCTCTCCAAATTTAATCGCTTCTAAATCTGCGCCCATTCCGTATTCGGTTAACCGTTTATTAATGGGCGCAGCCATTTATAGAGCGGGTTCGATGTTGTCGGTCGGTCGGTCGGTCGGTCTGTCTGTCTGTCTGTCTGTCTGTACGCACGATAACTCAATAACGGATGCATGCATTAAAATAAGATTTATAACACAGATGTATATGCTACATGGGACCATCCCTATTGAATTTCAGAATTTTAGAATAATTAGTTTTAGAGTTATTGATAATTAAAGCGCGATGAGTCATCACTTACTATGCAATTACATACGTTCCAGTTACCAAGCAGAGAGTGGAAAAGAGAAAGGGAAATTGCGCACCACCACACAGTCCAGTAGCTGGCGAGTGGAACAAGACTCGAAAGTAATATAATGAATGCAAGGACCTAGTCGTGTGGCCTACTGGTTTGCGTACGTGACAGAGCAAGGGAGGATGGGGGTTCGAATACCGGGTGTCGCATTATTTTTGCAGATTTTTAATCATAGAGTCTAATCTGGTCATTGAGTTTCCGCCATAAAGTATCTCTGCTTTGTATGGGGTGATTAGAGATTTCCCATTTTAGCTATGTGGTTGTAATTCCCTTACTGCTACATCTAATTCAAATGTCTGTCAGGTTTTAAAGTGATTGCTTGGAATTGAATATGTACACATTGCGCTGTAAGGTTTTGGAGGAAACATAACTAATATTATAATTAACCTTTCAAATAATCCACTCCATTTAAACTTTTTTGAAATCTGCAACTAATGATATAATTATCTTTTCCAATAATCCTCTTCAAATTTAATCGTTTCTAAATCTGCACCCATTCAGTATTCGGCTATTCGTTTTTTGAGAAATGATAGATTATATGACAATTGATAGATTATTTGATAATTGATAGATTATTTGACAATTGATAGATTATTTGACAATTGATAGATTATTTGATAATTGATAGATTATTTGATAATTGAGAGATTATTTGATAATTGATAGATTATTTGACAATTTATAGATTATTTAATAATTGATAATTGTGCTGTAAGGTTTTGGAGGAAACATAACTAATAGTATAATAATCCTTTCAAATAATCCTCTCGATTGAAACGTTTTCTAAATCTGCAACTAATGATATAATTATCTTTTCCAATAATCCTCTCCAAATTTAATCGTTTCTAAATCTGCGCCCATTCCGTATTCGGTTAACCGTTTATTAAGTGTCGAAGACACTTCCTAGGGGGGTCGATGGTGTCTGTCTGTCCGTCTGTCTGTCCGTCTGTGCGCACTCTAACTCGCGAGCGGATGGATGGATTGTAATGAAATTTTCAGGATATGTAGATACATGTATCAGGACCATCGCTATTGAATCTCAGTGATATTGGTCAAGTGGTCACTGAGATACAGGTCAATAAACAGATTAACTCAGGTGAACACATGTGATGTAGATGCATTTCCTACTCCATGCCGTAGCTCAGTTGGTAGAGCGCAGGCACTAGAAGCGGTATAGGAAAGTGAAGGGCAAGGGTTCGAATACCACTATGTGCATGCGTTGTGGTAACTTTTGCTAATGATAAGCTTATAGGGAGGGGAAAGCATAGGGATGAATGGAGCGAGCGCGGAAGCATAGGGATGAACGGAGCGAGCGCGGAAGCAAAGGGATGAACGGAGCGAGCGCGGAAGCATAGGGATAAACGGAGCGAGCGCGGAAGCATACGGATAAACGGAGCGAGCGCGGAAGCATAGGGATAAACGGAGCGAGCGCGGAAGCATACGGATAAACGGATGGAACGCGGAAGCATAGGGATAAACGGAGCGATAGCGGAACATTAACTTTTTCTAGGCACTATTCTACTTAAAATGAAGAATAATTCATGTATATTATACAATTAAATCTTATTAATTAAATCTACTTGAAGCTACTTGTAGAAAATTAAATCTACATTTATCTTCGACACTTCCGTACACCGGCTTAGCCGTTTATTAATGGGCGCAGCCATTCTTAGAGCGGGTTCGATGTTGTCGGTCGGTCGGTCGGTCGGTCTGTCCGTCTGTGCGCACGATAACTCAAGAACGGATGCATGGATTAAGATAAGATTTGGAACACAGGTGTAGATGCTACATGGGACCATCGCTATTGAATTTCAGAATTTTTGAATAATTATTTTCAGAGTAATTGATAATTACAGCGCGATGAGTCATCACTTGCAACGCAATTACATACGTTCCAGTCGCAAGCACAGCAACGCTCAGCACGCAGAGAGTGGAAAAGAGAAAGGGAAGTAGCGCACAAGCACATAGTCCAGTAGCTGGGGAGAGGAACAAGTGTCGAAAGAAATATTACTATTACAAGCAACAAGTCGCGTGACGTAGTGGTTAGAGCGCGTGGTGTAAAAGGGAAGGACAGGGGATCGAATCCAGTTCTACTCTTTATTTTTGCAGATTTTAAATCATAGAGTTTAAGCTTGTCTATGAGTTTCCGCCATAAATTATTTCTGCTACGTATGGGGCGATAAGAGATTGCCCTTTTTATTTATATGGTTGTATTTCCCTTTATGCTACATCTATTTAAGAGTAGGTCACATTTTAAAGTGATTGCTTCCAATTTAATTTGTACATATTCTGCTGTAAGGTTTTGGAGGAAACATAACTAAAAGTATATATAATTATCCCTTCAAATAATCCTCTCCATTTAAACTTTTTCGAAATCTGCAACTAATGATATAATTATCTTTTCCAATAATCCTCTTCAAATTTAATCGTTTCTAAATCTGCACCCATTCAGTATTCGGCTATTCGTTTTTTGAGAAATGATAGATTATATGACAATTGATAGATTATTTGGTAATGGATGGATTATTTGACAATTGATAGATTATTTGATAATGGATGGATTATTTGATAATTGATAGATTATTTGATAATTGATAGATTATTTGATAATTGATAGATTATTTGACAATTTATAGATTATTTAATAATCGATAATTGTGCTGTAAGGTTTTGGAGGAAACATAACTAATAGTATAATAATCCTTTCCAATAATCCTCTCCAAATTTAATCGCTTCTAAATCTGCGCCCATTCCGTATTCGGTTAACCGTTTATTAATGGGCGCAGCCATTTATAGAGCGGGTTCGATGTTGTCGGTCGGTCGGTCGGTCGGTCTGTCTGTCTGTCTGTCTGTCTGTACGCACGATAACTCAATAACGGATGCATGCATTAAAATAAGATTTATAACACAGATGTATATGCTACATGGGACCATCCCTATTGAATTTCAGAATTTTAGAATAATTAGTTTTAGAGTTATTGATAATTAAAGCGCGATGAGTCATCACTTACTATGCAATTACATACGTTCCAGTTACCAAGCAGAGAGTGGAAAAGAGAAAGGGAAATTGCGCACCACCACACAGTCCAGTAGCTGGCGAGTGGAACAAGACTCGAAAGTAATATAATGAATGCAAGGACCTAGTCGTGTGGCCTACTGGTTTGCGTACGTGACAGAGCAAGGGAGGATGGGGGTTCGAATACCGGGTGTCGCATTATTTTTGCAGATTTTTAATCATAGAGTCTAATCTGGTCATTGAGTTTCCGCCATAAAGTATCTCTGCTTTGTATGGGGTGATTAGAGATTTCCCATTTTAGCTATGTGGTTGTAATTCCCTTACTGCTACATCTAATTCAAATGTCTGTCAGGTTTTAAAGTGATTGCTTGGAATTGAATATGTACACATTGCGCTGTAAGGTTTTGGAGGAAACATAACTAATATTATAATTAACCTTTCAAATAATCCACTCCATTTAAACTTTTTTGAAATCTGCAACTAATGATATAATTATCTTTTCCAATAATCCTCTTCAAATTTAATCGTTTCTAAATCTGCACCCATTCAGTATTCGGCTATTCGTTTTTTGAGAAATGATAGATTATATGACAATTGATAGATTATTTGATAATTGATAGATTATTTGACAATTGATAGATTATTTGACAATTGATAGATTATTTGATAATTGATAGATTATTTGATAATTGAGAGATTATTTGATAATTGATAGATTATTTGACAATTTATAGATTATTTAATAATTGATAATTGTGCTGTAAGGTTTTGGAGGAAACATAACTAATAGTATAATAATCCTTTCAAATAATCCTCTCGATTGAAACGTTTTCTAAATCTGCAACTAATGATATAATTATCTTTTCCAATAATCCTCTCCAAATTTAATCGTTTCTAAATCTGCGCCCATTCCGTATTCGGTTAACCGTTTATTAAGTGTCGAAGACACTTCCTAGGGGGGTCGATGGTGTCTGTCTGTCCGTCTGTCTGTCCGTCTGTGCGCACTCTAACTCGCGAGCGGATGGATGGATTGTAATGAAATTTTCAGGATATGTAGATACATGTATCAGGACCATCGCTATTGAATCTCAGTGATATTGGTCAAGTGGTCACTGAGATACAGGTCAATAAACAGATTAACTCAGGTGAACACATGTGATGTAGATGCATTTCCTACTCCATGCCGTAGCTCAGTTGGTAGAGCGCAGGCACTAGAAGCGGTATAGGAAAGTGAAGGGCAAGGGTTCGAATACCACTATGTGCATGCGTTGTGGTAACTTTTGCTAATGATAAGCTTATAGGGAGGGGAAAGCATAGGGATGAATGGAGCGAGCGCGGAAGCATAGGGATGAACGGAGCGAGCGCGGAAGCAAAGGGATGAACGGAGCGAGCGCGGAAGCATAGGGATAAACGGAGCGAGCGCGGAAGCATACGGATAAACGGAGCGAGCGCGGAAGCATAGGGATAAACGGAGCGAGCGCGGAAGCATACGGATAAACGGATGGAACGCGGAAGCATAGGGATAAACGGAGCGATAGCGGAACATTAACTTTTTCTAGGCACTATTCTACTTAAAATGAAGAATAATTCATGTATATTATACAATTAAATCTTATTAATTAAATCTACTTGAAGCTACTTGTAGAAAATTAAATCTACATTTATCTTCGACACTTCCGTACACCGGCTTAGCCGTTTATTAATGGGCGCAGCCATTCTTAGAGCGGGTTCGATGTTGTCGGTCGGTCGGTCGGTCGGTCTGTCCGTCTGTGCGCACGATAACTCAAGAACGGATGCATGGATTAAGATAAGATTTGGAACACAGGTGTAGATGCTACATGGGACCATCGCTATTGAATTTCAGAATTTTTGAATAATTATTTTCAGAGTAATTGATAATTACAGCGCGATGAGTCATCACTTGCAACGCAATTACATACGTTCCAGTCGCAAGCACAGCAACGCTCAGCACGCAGAGAGTGGAAAAGAGAAAGGGAAGTAGCGCACAAGCACATAGTCCAGTAGCTGGGGAGAGGAACAAGTGTCGAAAGAAATATTACTATTACAAGCAACAAGTCGCGTGACGTAGTGGTTAGAGCGCGTGGTGTAAAAGGGAAGGACAGGGGATCGAATCCAGTTCTACTCTTTATTTTTGCAGATTTTAAATCATAGAGTTTAAGCTTGTCTATGAGTTTCCGCCATAAATTATTTCTGCTACGTATGGGGCGATAAGAGATTGCCCTTTTTATTTATATGGTTGTATTTCCCTTTATGCTACATCTATTTAAGAGTAGGTCACATTTTAAAGTGATTGCTTCCAATTTAATTTGTACATATTCTGCTGTAAGGTTTTGGAGGAAACATAACTAAAAGTATATATAATTATCCCTTCAAATAATCCTCTCCATTTAAACTTTTTCGAAATCTGCAACTAATGATATAATTATCTTTTCCAATAATCCTCTTCAAATTTAATCGTTTCTAAATCTGCACCCATTCAGTATTCGGCTATTCGTTTTTTGAGAAATGATAGATTATATGACAATTGATAGATTATTTGATAATTGATAGATTATTTGACAATTGATAGATTATTTGACAATTGATAGATTATTTGATAATTGATAGATTATTTGATAATTGAGAGATTATTTGATAATTGATAGATAATTTGACAATTTATAGATTATTTAATAATTGATAATTGTGCTGTAAGGTTTTGGAGGAAACATAACTAATAGTATAATAATCTTTTCCAATAATCCTCTTCAAATTTAATCGTTTCTAAATCTGCACCCATTCAGTATTCGGTTATTCGTGTTTTGAGAAATGATAGATTATATGACAATTGATAGATTATTTGATAATTGATAGATTATTTGACAATTGATAGATTATTTGACAATTGATAGATTATTTGATAATTGATAGATTATTTGATAATTGATAGATTATTTGATAATTGATAGATTATTTGTCAATTTATAGATTATTTAATAATTGATAATTGTGCTGTAAGGTTTTGGAGGAAACATAACTAATAGTATAATAATCCTTTCCAATAATCCTCTCCAAATTTAATCGTTTCTAAATCTGCGCCCATTCCGTATTCGGTTAACCGTTTATTAATGGGCGCAGCCATTCTTAGAGCGGGTTCGATGTTGTCGGTCGGTCGGTCTGTCCGTCTGTGCGCACGATAACTCAAGAACGGATGCATGGATTAAGATAAGATTTGGAACACAGGTGTAGATGCTACATGGGACCGTCGCTATTGAATTTCAGAATTTTTGAATAATTATTTTCAGAGTAATTGATAATTACAGCGCGATGAGTCATCACTTGCAATGCAATTACATACGTTCCAGTCACAAGCACAGCTATGCTCAGCAGGCAGAGAGTGGAAAAGAGAAAGGGAAGTAGCGCACAAGCACATAGTCCAGTAGCGGAGGAGTGAAACAAGACTCGAAAGAAATCTATTGTATGCAAGGAACTAGTCGTGTGGCCTAGTGGTAAGCGTACGTGATAGAGTAAGGGAGGATGGGGGATCGAATACCGAATGACGCAATATTTTTGCAGATTTTTAATCATAGAGTTTAATCTGGTCATTGAGTTTCCGCAAAAAAATTATTTCTGCTATATATGGGGTGATTAGAGATTTCCGGTTTTAGCAATGTGGTTGTATTTCCCTTAATTTAAGAGTCTGTCAGATTTTAAAGAGATTGTTTGGAGTTGAATGTGTAAATATTGTGCTGTAAGCTTTTGGAGGAAACATAACTACAATTATAATTATCCTTTCAAATAATCCTCCCCAGTTTAACCTTTTCTAAATCTGCAACTAATAATATAATTATATTTTTCAATAATCCTCTCCAATTTAATCGTTTCTAAATCTGCACCCATTCCGTATTCGGTTAACCGTTTATTAATGGGCGCAGCCATTCTTAGAGCGGGTTCGATGTTGTCGGTCGGTCGGTCGGTCGGTCGGTCTGTCTGTCCGTCTGTGCGCACGATAACTCAAGAACGGATGCATGGATTTAGATAAGATTTAGAACACAGATGTATATGCTACAT